>JARLTB010000007.1:4490000-5690000 GCA_030141615.1 Unio pictorum | reverse complement strand
TTTACCATCGATATTTATAAATTGTTTTACATGACACCTCAGACTTTAGCAAATATTAGGATCGAAAAAGCAACCCTCTTCCACGAAGGGGTGAATGTAATGATATTTGTTCCTATATTGTATATTCCAACTTCATCATGCACTTTGTAAGATTACATTTGCACTCAATCCCATTATATTTTTGCATCAAAACTGATTTAAGACGACAGATGGCAGCTTTCGCTTGCCAAAGATGAAGATAAAAATACCTTCTCTTCTATTTAGGCGGGTGGTTGGGGAGGGGGAAGGTGCTTGGAGTGGGTAATCTGGGCAAAATAATAATGATTAAATACAACTACACGTGCATGCTAATATTTGGAATGAAATCTTCATGGTGATAAGTTTTTAAAAAATGTAAATATTTACTTGTATAAATGAGAACTTTAATATTATTATATATTAAGTTAATTAATTTAATTTAATACATTAAAGATTAATTCAAAACACAGAAGCACAATGTAATTTGTATCATGTTGAGGCACGTAACGTGTCTTTCCTAATAACACATAATGAATATAATTTATGTAAAATAATATATAAGTTTTAATGTAAATCTGTTCAACTAGTGGCATAGCATGAACTTCCAACATTACTCCACCCAAACTTAAGTCTAGGACACACACACACACACACACACACACAGGTCGTTTGATGGCAATTTTATCTCCATCTCCCAGTTTTGAGAGTTGGTTGGGCGGCTGCTAAGCCACTTTGTTGAAGGAATCAGTTGCAATTATTTTTTTTTAATGGTGACAGTCAGAAATAGTGTACAAATTATCAGTCTCACACCCTTATAGAAGATGGTTGGGTGGTGTTTGTGTGATTTAGATTCTGAACGCAGCTGTAGCAATTTTTCAGTCATATCGCAAGGATGTCTGCAGTGTGGCAGTTTATAGTGATGTTTAGCACTGGGGTTTCATGTCGCAGACATGTAGCATGATGTTTCACCCAGTTACAGTATAATGTCACCAGGCCGCCCAGTCCTAACACTAACGTCCTAATGATGAGTGCCTAGTGAGGGAGATGTTAGAATTACTTTTATAAGAATCTGATATGAAGAAGGTTGGTGTTGTGTTTAATGTTTGTCAGAATCTGGATTGTCATGAACGATACATCAGTAGCGATGTAGAGTTGATCAAGGAATCAATTACAGATCCAACATTCAGATGATAAAATCTAAGAAACACTTCTTTCATAAATATCGTCACCCAACCCATATTTCATATATACGAGATGGTATTTTGGTATTTTATCTGCTTAAATGAAGGCTGTCATATGTTGCCTTACTCAGTTTCCGAAGTGAAAAGAATCAAGTGATTGATCGTCATATTAAAGATTTCAACTTTCACTTTGACTGTTCTGGAAACCCATGCAACCTGAAACAGTCAGTCAACCAACCCACCCATAAACATGGTAAAATTTTAGACTGGATTCTTCATAGACCTGATGATAATATTATACGGTCCACCCTTGTATCCCTCGAATTTGCATCAGATCTCATCTGCATTATATGCCATCTTGACGTATCAGTCCACAACCCTCCACCTTTATTTACTACTAAGAGAAACCTCCGAATGATAAATACAACCAAACTAACGCATGACATCCAAGCAAACCTAACATCTTACTTACATCCTACAGTAGAACAACTCGATAACAACTCTGCGTTCAATGCTTGAAAAACATGCACCAGCCACCAAGTTCAGCGTATTAATTCAAAGGTGTTCTCCGTGGAATAGAAGTGTTAGATGCCAGCTTCACAATTGTTAAAAGAGACCGCCGTAAAGCAGAAAGTCTTTGGCTTTCCACCAGACTCACTATTCATAAATAAATCTATGAAGCCGCTAAGAAGAACGTCACAAATATAGTCCATTTATGCAAATTATGCCACTACAGACAAAGATAAAAGAGAGTTCCAGCTGCAAAGAGCTCTTTGAGATTACTAACAAACTAATGTCAAAGAACAAATGTACACCACTTCCAACTACCTTCTCTTCAGTAGACCTTCCGGACCTGTTTGCAAATTTCTTCCGTGACAAGGTACAAATTATTAGGTACAATTCATTAAGAGATAAGCTTGACAACACAATTGTAACTGACTCGTCGTTACCATACACTAGCGATACAGAATTTCAGCGACAACCCTTAGCAACATTTAAACCCGTTTCCTTGGATTTAGTACAGCCCAGTAACGTGGAATGAATTGCTCATTGAAATTAGACGCCAAAATACAGCGATCCCATTCAAGAGTGCTCTTAAAACTCACATTTTTCGACTGCAAAAGCTAGAGACAAATCAATATGGCGGGAGTAACGCCAATGCGTATACGGCGGACCCTATATTGACTGATACAGTGGTTTTAGATCATCAACGCGGGGTTTATCATTCAGCAGATATCCCATAAATACCCAAAGTTACAGGATACACTGGTTCTTAATACGGCTTGTCACTACCAGTTAGCATTCCTGGTTTGAGTCTTTACTTAAGATAGCAATTTTGTTTTCATGATGAAGGACAGGGCATGTTTGTCGCGGATACTCCAGGTAGTATTGTCCTTTCCTGCTAATACGAAAAATTTCATTTTGTGAATACTCGTTGATGTTCGTTCGTCGTTCACTGTAGCATCGATAACATCGTTCTCGCGTATAATGTTCAGTGTTGACCACACATGATATGCACCATCGTTGAGAAATTCTTTTAATCAGAGTATTCATTAAATCGACCAAAAACTCGTCTGGGTAAGTCAGGTGTTCTTATGTCAAGATCAAATCTAGATTTAGATTGAAAAGGCTTAATCACGGATGATCCCTTAAACTCTTCCATATTATATATAACGATTCAAACAAGGAATATGCATATATATATATATATATATATATATATATATATATATATATATATATATATATATATATATATATATATATATATATATATATATATATATGCAAGTGGCTAATGATAGATTCTACAACACTTTGTAGCAAAGCCTGTATAAACGAAATTTGTGGATATCATGTACACAAAACCTGCGTCGTGGAAGTCTAGGACGAGAATCCGTGTTTAAAATATGGTGTTGGGATTAGAGGAGAAACACGGTTGTGTGAGCAACGTGGTGGTAAAAATACAGAGAACTAAAAAAATATTATGAAGAAACAAAATAACGCCGATAGTGACAAGTATACAAAAAGTGCTGAAGACTATAAAGCATTATTTTGCAAAAAAAAATATTTTGGCTAAGAATCATTTAAACAAATGATATTATTATATAAATGGAGCAAAACGAGTTTGTGAAACATCCAGTCATTAAGAAATACGAATCAGCTCGTGATGGTGTCACCAGACACTGTCTACTAAAACACCAGTTGGTACTGTTGAAAATGTCGGTAATCTTCGATTCAGTACTTAATAAAGAGATATCTTTATCATAAATTCATTTGCGGATGTTATTATGGACTAATCGAGAAAGGTTTTGTGATCGATCATATTGATTCAAATCCGAACATAACTCGTTGATTAAGCTAAGAGCTGTTACACAAAGTCAAAAGTCTGTATTTGGAAATACTGGGAGATGTAAACTGAAAACACGATGATTTAAAAATTCAACTCGATCCTGGCAAAATTATTTGTGATTTTAAATCCTTACAGCAATGAAGACTTGAAGGTGAATATATACCACCTTCAGTGTATAGATTAATTAAGACTCTCCAAGTTATGTTGAAATCATTGGCAACGGTTAAAGATACGAACGTGGGAAAATATTCGTCTCTTTTTCATTAGCGACCGACAAAATTAGATTAAAATAAAATCACGAATACGAAACAAAAAAGACTATCAATGCACCAGTAAGACAACTTAAATGATTATACCAGATCGCGAACACGTAAACAGTGATAAATTCATTTATGAAAGTAAAAGGAGCGAGTGTTCCTTCAGTCATGAACCATAATAAATATATTTCAGCAATGAACAATGAAAGTGAGAGTAGCAACCCTGAATCAGAATAAATATTTTTTCTGTCTTGAATTTGTTAAGGTTATTTTTTAATTTTGAATTGAAAAATCTGATATATTATTTTAACAATAATGTTTTTTCAGAAAAATTTAAAGTGTCCATAAAATAAATCTTTTAAATTATTTGTTAAAACTGATTTTAGCCAATTTATTAGCAGAAAAGCATATTTGCACATTTTCGAAGGGTCAAACCTCAAGCCAAGCGATTCTCTAATTGTTTATGATTTAAAAAAAAAATATTTTCTTACTTTTTGCTCATAAATCAGCTGACAACAATAATTTAAAAAATTGAATTTATAAACATAATTTCAGATTTTTTCATGCGATAATTTATTGAAAGTCATCAAAAACAATGATAGGATCCCTTGAGGTTTGACTCTTCAAAAATCATAAAATCTGATTAATTTTAATTATTTTGAGAACTATTTACTCAATAAATTAACGAAAAAGCAGGAGAAACACTTTTGTTACAAGTATATATTTGTTATAATACAATTTTCTTTTCGATGATATTTTTATTATTTTGAGTATCAATATACCCATCAATCTGAAGAATTAGATAATATATTTTTAATCCAGCCAAATTTAAAGCATGAATGAGCCTAACTCACATTCTGTTCTCTGTCACACATAATTATAATAATATGATCTCCACATGCAACTGTTCCTTTTTCAACAGAAATTCATTGTTGCCGTACTCATCAATACTTATGTCGACATTAAAGTGTTCTGCCTCGACTGAGGGTACTGTATATATTGTTCTGATAGTATTTTCATGTACCTCTTTGTTGTATATAAAATTCTCCAGGTGCTGGTAAATTATATAATATACCCCTTTGACTAATTATAAAATCGCCAACTTGAATAGAAATCGTTCAGATTATACACAAAGATTTATTGATAAAACTATATATTAAATCAGGAAGCTCTCCTGCCTGATATAAGTAAGTTTGAAATGTATCGTTGATAATAACGGATTATTACATCGTTGATAAACTGGATTAATGTGGTCTTGTACAGTAAAAAAAATCCAGGAGGTACTTGAAGTGTAAATGTATATACAATATACACTTGCTAAGCCTTATTAGATTCTTCAAGATCTACTTTATAGTTGCGCACATATACATCACATACAAGAGTGACTGCAACGGTTGATGTTAATTTTACAATTCCCGGTGAAATATGACGACATCCACCCTATGTTTGAGAGTACCTGCTGGTGGTGCTATTGTTTTCCATGACTCAACGATTTGTGGAAAATTCCCATTAATAAGATCGTTGACTGCTTTTTTTTTAGTTTCATCGATGAAAATTCCTGGGATTTTATAATGATCAAGAACTAATTTTTTCAAATCTGTATTGAGTTTCTACTTTTCCGATTGTGTGTGATGATACTAATTCGTCTGATTGTCATATTAAAATTATAGCCCAGTTTGCAAGATCAAGACCTGATATAACCTGATTTAAACGTTGTATTGTTTCAATAATCTGTTGTTATATTAATGTTGTATGATACTGGAAAATAAATTTTGCAGATTACCGTGTACGCGTATTCATGTTAAATGTCTTCAGAAAATGCTTTGATGACTTGTTCATTGATATATGAAATATAAGTTCTATCATCTCTTCTAGATCTTGACGTGAATACTTTAGCAGGTTTTGTACCATCAGATATAGTATAACGAAGTATCACAGGAAGTAGGGAATGATTTGAGATTGGTGTTCCTATATAACGCCATGGATACCTATTTTGATATGTTTTCTGTTTTATACATTTTTTCTCATCTGTATAAAAATCATCTCG
The DNA here is from genome assembly GCA_030141615.1 of Unio pictorum. NCBI lineage: Eukaryota > Metazoa > Mollusca > Bivalvia > Unionida > Unionidae > Unio > Unio pictorum. Next base: position 5,684,144 of record JARLTB010000007.1, on the reverse strand, counting down.
GTTCTGGTGGTCCTTTATATTTTGGTGGAATTTCAGGCCACCCTAAAACACTTGTAATCAATGATCGATATATATCTACAACATAATATGTCGAATTTATTTCTTTCTCAGCTGATAATATTGGTTCGTGAACGGTTATATCCATTTTGATTTTTTTTCTTCATGTAATAGATTTAATTATGAGCTGAAAATCATCAGTCATTTGTTCCGTCTAATTGTTACCAGTTGGAATAATGACAATGTCCCATCGGGTTCATCTCTGTTTTTGTTGCAAATACCAAAGTATTATTCGCCTGTAATTCACCGAATGATGTTGATCTAATATTTGTCAAATTTAGATACAGTCATAATTGTGCAAGCGCATTATATATATATATATATATATACATACAAAGAGAGAGAGAGAGAGAGAGAGAGAGAGAGAGAGAGAGAGAGAGAGAGACGCACGTTCTCAATGGTTTTATTCCCTTAATGTGCATTTGAACTACTCAACGTACTTACAAATAATACTTCATACAAATGTATTTAGCACATTTAAATCCCTGATAAAACTTGAAAATATTTAATTTGGCTCAAATCCGCCAGTAATTGGGGTCGAACAAGCCTGGTCCGAATCAGGCTGATATTTGTGTATTATCCATAACTTGATTCAATTTTCCTCTTTAGTACAGGCTTAATTGATATCATTATTTAAACTCAGTTTGTACTTGAATTTCCAATATTTTTTTTTTAAAAATGAAAGGCCCTATAATAAAATCTGTCTTACGTTTTGTCATTTTTAATAAAACTTGCAGCCAGATATTATTGACCAATTGCACCTAGTATGACATTTCCGCACGCACGTGATTTCCAGCAAGTGCAAAATGGCGTCCGAGCTGAAAGGTTTGTGTTTTACAAAACTATTCGAGCCATTAACGAGTATTGCCATAACATTGTACAAAATTAAGAGATTTTTTTTTACAAATTTTTACATCATTTAAAAATGTGTACTTTATTTTTTTGTCTTCAAATTGTATTAACACGTATACTGACAAATACTTTATGTATTACCTGTTTTCGATCATAAGCACTGCATTCAGTTATTAGCACTTTTGTGTCAGAGATGCTCGACGCGAGCTTGATGTGAAATAAAAAAAACAATACTCTAAATGGAAAAAATCATGCAGAGTGAGATAAATACATTAGATTACTCCCACGACCCATTCAGACATAGGACACTCTCTATCATACTATATAAAAAGAGAAGGTTCGTAACTTCCAAATACTCGGTTCCACCCATGACCCTCCATTTCATTCTGCTATTTCCGTATTTAAAAGCACACAACCATTCTATGACTTGTTTTACTCCTGAGATATTTATCTATTCATCAAGCCATCATTGGCTTTTGTATGTTATACCAAACTGGGGCTTCCGAAACGTGTGATTTTAGGGAATTTTTCATTTTGGGACACTTGCGAGCTCATGTGACAACCGGTGAAAAGAGCTACATGTACCATGTTTGCGGTTCTACGATACACGAATTCTTTAATTACAGAACAGTGGTAAATGCAAAAGTAAGTTTTTACTTAAAGGAGACTTGAAACCAGTGGAAATATACAATAATATTAAATACACTGCAGAGAAAAACATGATTCTGAAGCGTCGTGTGCGACCGTACTGCCAATATTGAGATATTGGCATATCTTCTAGGCGCTGAGTTTCCGTGGCCTCGTATGCATATTTTCCGCGCCTATTCGGTTACTTTCGGAAAGTGACGTCATACTAGCGACTCCAGCATCCAGACCTACAGTTGCGAGGTTCATTTCATATAGAGTACCATGCTGTTTTGCGTTGCTTACGGGTGTAATAGCATACATTGAAAAGGCTGTGGAGTTCATTTTTTTTCTCCAAATGATAAAGGGATAAAGAAAGTCTGGATACATTATTACAAGCGAGTCGATTTCAATGCAACACCATACAGCAATCCGTGCTCATTACATTTCTCAAAGGAATGTTACCAGAGGGATCCTAAAAACATAGAACCTCTAGGATACACGAATGCTAAGCCTAAACTGAAAGTTGAAACTGTTCCAGACATACCATTGTATATTTTAAATCCTGGTAGAGTGTCAAACGTACGAGTTACGAAAATAGGCAGAAGGCCGAGTAAGTGCTAATAACAAATATGACAGCCCGACACCTGATCGTGCTGATGAAATGAGTAAATGTTTTTTTCTTCTTCAAGATTACAATCTAAATAAAGTCACCACTGTTCTATGTATAATTGAGATCTGACTTCAATCAAATGTAAGTTTTGCTTAAAAAAAATAATAATAATAAGATTATCAACCCTTGACACAGTCGTATTTTGAGAAAAACAATTAAAGTAATTTTAAAAAAATATTTTAAAAAATTATTAAAAAAAACACAACCTTTCAGTCTATGCCTATTACTCGTAAAATGTATAAACTGAAATCTGTAATGATTGGAACTGATATAAAACTGTCACTTGAGCAGTTTAAATAGCAGCGATTAAAAGAAAAGAGATCCGATATAAAATCAAAGTTTCACATTAACTGGCTGACAATAGAAATTGGGGGGAGGCGACTATTGACCCCACCTATTTGCCCCGATGTGCAATTTCTCCCTGTGATACGCCTTATTATACCCCAGGACAAGACCTTTTTTTCATATTCTGGTCTGCATAATAGTTAGAGGTTAGAATTAAGTACACAAACATAATGGCAGTTTAACAAATTAACAATTATTCCTTATCATTGCACTTATGTTGTGAAAAGGACTGGCCCTCTGACATAATTCAAAGAAACCATGTGCTACAGAGTGTGTATGTAAGCACCAGAAAGTCATTGGCAAATAAGCGATGCCGAATTTTGTTGTAACTTCGAGACCAAAGTTTTCATTTTAAGAGTTAAAATCTGCAGTCAAACGTTACCGTACATGTATGTGGTCATTGTTTTTCCACATTTTATATCCCATCCTATTTCCTTTAGTTTAAGTGTTAAGATATGTAACACTGTTTACTGAATTAAATATTTATTTTGAATTAGCTTTTTAGGGGCACATATACTGCGTCGTATTTTTTTATTCCTTCTTTTAATTTAATCATGGAAATGAAACTTTACATAGATGGTAGAGGAATGTCAGGTGTTAACTGGCTGAGTTTTTTTAGGGTGGAAATGGAGATTTTATTTGCAGAGAAAATTACGCATCCTTCATTGTGATAATTCATGGGTTTTAAATTAATTGGTGACAATTTTTTTTACAAGAAGTACTTCTGTGTAGTTAAATAATCTGAAATTTACGTGAATAATGTTTAATCTTAATCTATTTACTGAAGACAAAAACTGTCCTGTGATATTAATTATTTCTTCACTACAATATTCACAAGTGATAAAATAGAATATGACATTTGTGGACTGCACACTTGATAAAAAAATTATATATGGATTTTCTTCTTCTGAGAAATAAAAATTGAGAGACGTATTGAAATAATCGGGTGTTAACTGCGAAAAATCAAGAGAGATATTACGAGATAGGAGGAAATACCTCCAAAATTGGAATTGATTTTCTTTCTTTCTTCTCCCGGCTTGAAAGTTAACATATATGAACTGTTCGGGTTTGTGTAATTTCAGTCAGGGCTAGTAAGTTTATTTAAGTCATCAGCCCGGGGCCTGTGCTTAAAACATTTCTTTCAGCACTGACCAGTGTATTTAATCCAGAAGCCAAATTTCAATAAAGCTTGTTTTATTCATGTTTTATACGTGTGAAAGTAAAATGGGATACTAAGATCAGACTAATTTAATTTCAAAAGAAATCTATAAAGATGATTAAAGTATTTATTCCGTTTAAATACCAACCTGTAGTGTAGGGCTGTCAAAAACCACGGAAAACTTATCCAGGTACCCGTTGCACTGTTTAACGGGTAACCGGGTACTTGTTAGAACATGAAAGACGTACAACCCTAGACCAACAAATTATTCTCTGATGTTTTAAAAATATTTTGACTGGTGGCAGAGACCAACTGTAATGCACTACTTGGTCTGAAGCTTCTGCACCATGGTAGCTGCAATTGATTTGACCTCGCACTACTAATTAATGAATTCAGTTAGACTAACCTTTGTACTCAGACACATACATGCCAAACTATTATGCTTTTGGCGTAATCATTACGATTTTTTCTGTCACTAAATTACGTGTAAACATATATGGATTATGTTTTTTCGGTATATCCCTAATCCACCTTCCAAAAATCTTGTTATTATTAACATTCCATTAATCTCACAGACCATATTTTAGAAAAGACTGCTTTACGTAACTACAATATAAGAGTACACTTGTCCGTGGAGTTGCACTTTCCTAAGAGTATCATGTTCTATTTATAGCAAACTTTGTTCTACTTTCGATCTTGAATAATAATTATAGCATCAGTATGGCTTAGTGAGGAGAGAACAGACTGGTTTTCTAATTTAATCTTTATGCGCAGATTCTTTCTTCTAATTTCAATTTTTAGTGCGGACCAGTCTAAAGGTATTTTGCGCTAAAAAGTATATTTTATTTTGGTCGATGCATATTTCCTTTAAAAAATGTTACAGATGGATTAGCAAAGGGCAACAAAAAATAACAATCTAAATATGAAGGCACGAGTGCAGCCTCGTGTGACATCTATTTCAGGCCACATGGAAAGAATTATAATATTTGGTGCTAAAATCTTAAGATGGATTCTAGTTGATGTGTGTAAAACTGAAAGTGCTACATATGATAACTTGAAACAATAAAGGATGTTAAAAGACGAGAAGGGCAAATGAATCATTGTTTATTGAAATTTTAGCATGTTATATGTGGATCACGCTTTTTCTGCCTGGATTCCACAAACAGGGCTATAGTGACTGCATGGTCACATGGTGTTACTGGCAGTCGCTGAAGTGTTATGTTAACACAAGTAGTCTATATATTAGTGTTGTTTTGAACTGTGAAGCAGTTCACATAGCCCAGTTGCTTTTTGCATTGGATTGTGCTGGTATATTTTTCTCATAACAATATTAACTTAATTTTAAATAGTGTAACATAGCGCTAAAAGATCACAGAAAAGTGAAGATCTTTTATACTACTACATTAATTTCATATCCTTTTTATCTTTTATACTACTACATTAATTTCATATCCTAAGGTATCGAGCAGGTTTTATACTATTTTGTTGCAGTAATAATGAAAACAAACTACTGGTTACTGGTAGCAGTAGCAATTATATTTATATTCACTGAGTATATAGTTGCTACCAAAGGAGTTTTGTCAGTAATGTACCGAACAGTAAATCATCTTCTAAAAATATATGTATATTTATTGTCACAGATTTCATTGTACTTTATTAATAAAATGACAGACTGTAGTTGCTACCTCTACCAGGTGTGCCTCCAAGGGAAATAACATTTCTGGTTAGAGACAAGATTGAAAGTGTGTTATAGTACTACCATAATACAACTCTATTCCCATCAAATGAAGATAAGTACCAAAATATTCTTGGTACGTTCTATATTTAGATATTTCAATAAAACCTCTCCTGCGTGAAATCCTCCATGAGCCACGGTTTTATGGATTTTTTATTAAAATTTTCTCAGAACTGTATAAAATTATTGCCAATTACGTAAAGTTTAAAAGAAAAGCCAAATGGTTTCCTTTGCGCAGTTTATGGTGTAAAGATGTTCCTGCAGTTCATGAAATTATCCAGTCAAAGTTAAAAGAATGGGAGCAACGTAAAGAGGGGTACCCTCTCTGTACAAAAATAGTAAGATGGTGGCATTCAGCCCAACTGAAGCTCCCTCTAGTTACATTGTTATCTCTATATTATTGTGGTAGATAATGTTGTTATTAGTACATATTAAAATTCATTTAGTATTGCTGCATACATATAATTTATAAGTTTATATGACTTTCCCTCTTTTAATTCCTATTAAAGAAAAGTCTTTATCAATTGAAGTGACTAATTGTAAATGCAACAGCATATCGTGGCTGACCCAGATTAGCAAACTACAAAGAAACAACTCTATATCATGGTATTTGCCTAGTTTAGGTTTGGTAACAAGCAATTACATGTCTTATAATAAATATTGCAGCTTAAATATGTGAAGAAATGTCCACACTTGAACTGGCTGAATATTGATATAAAAAAAAAATGAAATGATCAAATCGATCACGCAAATGTAATTAAAGTTGAAATCCATTAATAACAGAATCACAAATTAAAAACAAATATTATTTAACTTTATTTGAATTTTGTATGCAATGTGAGCAAAGAAATATAAATATGTGACGATTTTACCCCAACCCCTTGTATGTAGGTATAAGTAACTATAACTTGTGATTCTGACTGGCCTTGTACATGTATAAATTGTATGTCTGCCTGACCCAGCTGTGATGTTCAAATTGTTCTAAAAGTTAGCTAATCCCCTTACGTAAGATGGTCTTTGTTAGCTCTCGAGGGGAGAGGAGACTGTGTCCATCGCGGACGGGTGACGTAACCACATCAAAGGACAGGACAGCGCTAAATAAGAAGACTGTAACAATTGATAGACACACAGACAGACATTCGGATGATTGACAGTCGAACGAGTGACCAGAGACGATCGCCCTCCAATCGAAATGCGCTGAGGGTGGGCACTTGATTGGAATCTGCGATAATAATTCATGTTTAGTAAGAATTCGTCAGTTGCTACAAGAATTGAGAAGAGAGTAGAACTCCGTACGACCAGACGAAAATTGGTGGCAGACTCAGATTTTAGAAATCAAGGGAATCTTAAGATAGCTTCAAAGGAAGCTTTCGGGTGACGTTGAGAGAATTTCGGGTGACGTTGAAGAGAATTTCGGGTGACGTTGAAGAGAATACCGGGGAAATTTCGGGTGACGTTGAGAGAAATTTCGGGTGACGTTAAGAGAATTCCGGGGAAATTCCGGATGACGTGGAGAGAATTCCGAGTGAATTTGAGAGATACCGAGTGAATTTCGGGTGACCTCAAGAGATACCGTAGAAGAGGAAACGGAAGTAGAGATAGAAGAGGAAACGGAAGTAGAGATAGAAGAGGAAACGGAAGTAGAGGAATCAGAAGGAGAGAAAGACGAAAGGAGACTTATTTAGATGAGTAACACTCAAGAAGGGAAAATATTTCTCACACTGAAACCAAATGATGATCTAGGGATCATTGGGTCAAGAGTGACATTGACTGATTAATATCTTTAACATTTTCATTTATTAAATTGTTGTTTAAATTTCATCTTTGTAATTCTTTTAATTTAACTGTCGGCATTGCTGACTGGGGGCTCGTAGCCATATATAATATATTGTCCAGAAGTAAACATTCTGAAAGCGGACCAGGGGAACTTCCTCATAATTCTGTAAAGTCTATAGGAAGAACCCCACCCCTACTAAACGACACTTCACAAAATATATAAAAAAATATTAATGCTATTATTTTTATATGATGTTTGTTTATGAGAAGTATGGTCAAAAGCAACTTTTTGTCAGTTTTGGTCCATATTTGCTTCCATTGAATAAAATTACAAGTTTAACCTTGTAAGGGCATGTACATTACAGTCAGTATATGACCTATTGTTAGCAAACATCAGATAATGGACTGAATATATTTAGTAATCAAAGCTAATGCAGGCATAGTAAGTTTTACTGGATTTTGTATATGATGACCAACAGAATTGCATGCACATGCTGATTCGTTTTCAATATAAACTTATAAATGTTTTTTTTACATCATAGAGGAAATTATGCGATCGTTAAGATATTTGTATCTTTACTGACTACAGCTTTACATCTGTAATCAACCGCTAGATGGTACATATCCAAAATTAATAGGAAAATCCGGTTTTTGCTACAATAATATAGAGCAGATGATAATACAGCGTTGGAATATATTGATTGCACAAATGTGTACTGGTGGTCATACAATGTATGCTGCCTTCCTGATATTTATAGTTGGGTCAAAATCTTGTTACATAAGTAATGACATTTTGTAGTATGTTCCCTGGTTGACTAATAGTAGAACGAGAGGTATAATTTTCAGGAACATCTTGGGAACTTGGCAAGCCCATATCGACACTTTTCCACAAATTCAGGTCCCAGTTAACAGGTGATCAATAGAAGTTATGAGTTTATTTAACTTTGGCTTCACATCCAATGGAAAATCTGAAAAGTTTCAGACCCTGAAACTTAAGAAAATTGACCTGAATTAGCCAAAAAAATAATGCAATTTATAACACATTTATAGACAACTGGAAAATAAATTGTTCATGGGCTGAATATGATCAGGATATAGTAAAAATGTTGAGTTCATTTTATTTGAAGTTCCTGATTTAGCTGCTAGACCCTACACCCTTTACTGTGACATGACAAACACCCGAAAACATGAAGCAATTGAGTGTCCTGGAATCATAATCTTTTGCACCAATCAACTTAGTTCATAATTATAATACATGTAATAGTAATAATGAGGATTTTATATAGTGCCTAATTTTAGAAGCTCTAGCGATTTACAACATATATAATGATATGACTACAAAAAAAACCTAACAAACACCATGAAATTAGAAAGAGAAAATAATGCTGAAAATATTTAAGGTAGGAAGCATTAGGTTTTTAATTTTGTTCTTGCAGTCAAAAAAGGTGAGTTTTAAGAAAATCTTAAAAGGTGTCACTGTTGCTGTCTAATTTAAATGGGCAATTTACACCATGTTTCTGAACCTTGGTATGCACAAAAAAAAAGTCTATGACATAGGTTTCATAGTGGGAATAATGAGGATACAATTGTCAGAAGTAAGTATCTTGCTGGTGTGTACACATGGGTGAGGCCAGATAGGTATTTTAGACTGGAACACAGAAACCAAATTTTATGTTTGATTCTGAATTAAATGGATAGCCATTGTAGGGTACAGAGCAACTGGGAGGTGTGCTCTGATTGTGGTACTCTAAGGATGAGCTGAGCAGCTATGTTTTGAAGTTTCTGGAGTAGATATTGAGACGAACCAGACATAATTGAGTTACAATAGTCCAGTCTTGAAAGTACTAATGAACACACAAGTGTTTTAGTGGCATCAACTGAAAGATGTTTGCAAATTGAGCTGATGCATCTCTGTTCATGATAAGCAGCCTTGCATATGTTCATAGGATGTTGGTGCAATGTGAGAGTACTGTCCAGAGTAATGTTGTTGGTGTTGCTGATATTTATTGTTTGAGGTGAAGGATGTGAATGAAAAAGTCTTTGTGTTGTGATAAGAATGACCTTTTTATCATCATTCATCTGCAGCTTGTTACATGTCATCCATGATTTCCCATCGGTGGAAGTTTTTAAAAATGATGGAAATTCCCCAGATGAGAGAGAGGTATTAATAACAACAGTTAGTAATGTAAATATTGGATCTAAGCACTTAAACAGCAGTGGTGTTGGAATTGGATCAAGTTCACATGACTTTGGTGCACTCTTCATCATGATTGTAATAAATTGATAGAGACAGGTTCAAATGCTTCTAATAGTTGTTGCTGAAATTCTCTATTGCAACAGTATGATGACGATGAGTCAATAGAAATTGTGTTGTCAAACTTATCTCTGATAGCTTGACCTTGTCACAGGAGAAACTTGCAAACGTCCAAAAGGTCTACTGGAGAGAAGATAGTTGGAAGTGGTGTTCATTTGTAACTTGACATTAGTTTCTTAGTAATTTTGAAGAGCGTTTTGCAGCTGGAACTTTCTGAACTTAGTACTGTAGTGGGATAAAATGGCTAAATGGGCTGTGTGACGTTCTTCTTGCAGCTTGATAGATATGTTTATGAATATTGAGTCTGATAGAAAGCCAAAGCCTTTCAACTTTATGGTTGTCTCTTTTAGCAGTGCTAAGGTTTTCTGTTCTGCTTTATTAGAGTGAAACAGCCATTGTATTTTTTTTTTGTGTCTAATCCATCTTCTCATTATTAATGAGAAATCTATTTTGTTTAAAGTTAAAAGTTAAATGGAATCAGAATTTGGAAGAAAGTCAGGCATGAATGTTGTTTGGAAATATTGTTGAGGATAAACTGGGATGGTAGAGATTACTTGTTTACATCAGGTTTGATTTGATAATAGTGTTTTAATCCAACATTTCATGCAACACAAGTAGGTTATTTAGTGCCAAGTCAAGAGGAGTGAAATGTTTTTCCCAAGGATATACCATGGTAACTGATTCCAATCATTCACAATTGATTGAAAGTCATATATTTGGTTACCCCATTTCACTATATCACTGTCAGTCAATTGTCACGTTTTTCTCCCAGCAAGTTTTGAACAAACACCAGGTGATATGAATTTGTTGGCATCTATACTCCATTGGGTGATTAGTAGTCAATTGTTGTATTCTTCTGGCTGAATATTGGATAAAGCCAGTATACTGTAAGTATGAGTATAATCATCTCATGTAACTACAATATTATACATGCTAAAGCAATCTATTTGCAGATCAGGACCTGATATTAAGTGAACTGCATAAACCGGATTCGGCACAGATGGGGTAGGATAAGTAGTCACTGTATGTGTTACAATAGATAGATGAATCAAACCATGGAGTTGAAACTTCTTTCCCATATTTACATACTTAAATCAGCTGCATCTCATTATGCACAGATAAATGAGTCTATATCAATGGTAGTTATATCAATATAAATATAAAACAGATAAATGAGTCTACATCAATGGTAGTCATATATCAATATAAATATAAAACAGATAAATGAGTCTACATCAATGGTAGTCATATCAATATAAATATAAAACAGATAAATGAGTACATCAGTGGTAGTCATATCAAAATACTGTAAATATAAAACAGATAAATGAGTCTACATCAATTGTAGTCATGGGCTTCTTAGTCTAGGAAATAATGTATTTTTGTGTCAAAGTACATATTGATTGTGATTCATGGATTTGATAATTGGAGGTAAGCTGAATCCTAATTTGTAAATACATTTTAATGATATCATATTTCTCTTTTTGCCAGCAGGTTGTTTTTATCTCGATATTTCATTGCATGTCTTCAAAATTAACTTGTAGAAGCTGCAGGCAGTGTGAATTAAAATTATCTGAAGGAGGTAACTATGCTAAAATGTTTTATTTCAGGACTTGGACCCTATGAGAGTCTCCTCAAGACCCTAACAATAGGTGGTGAAGAATTCAAATATTTCAGCTTGTCAGATTTGAAGGATCCAAGATATGGTAAGAGAAAATCTAATTGCAGGTCTTGTCATTAATAATTATATTATTGTGTTAAAGTGCTTTTACGGACTATTTACAATTATCAGTCAGGTAATTTACTGAATTACATAGACTAATACATGTGGTGTGAATTTGGCTGTGTACGCAGTCTACTATCACATGTTAGTGTTTGTTGGAAAGATGCTGTGAAAAGCATTTCAGACTTTAATTGCTTTTAAATGTTACTTATATATTTTCATGTGCTACTGTAATCATATATTTTAGCATAATAAACATTACATTTCAGACAGATCAGAATAGGACTTGTCTACATAAAGAAAATAAAAACAGCTTTTATTGATCATTGCAAGTTGTTTTTGTATAGTTTAATGCCATTTTTAAGCACATTATAGGCTTTATATGGCGGCTAGTATTAATTATGGAGGAAGAACCCGGGAAAATCCACTGGAAAGAACCACAGAACCACGAGAAGCTTCCGGCAAGCTTTCTCACATACCCACATTGGCTGAATCTGAGACTCGTTCTCTTGCAGACAGAGGTGAGATGGCAGTGATCCGTAACGGAGAGTGCTTTAGACCACTCGACCACTCGGGGTCCCTCAATCATTGCAAGTACTTTAAACTTTGGAAGTTTAGTACAAACTTGTGTATTCTGATTTCAAACCTGTAAAATTTGGTTGAAACAATAATGTTAAAATATTTAAATTTTATCACCCAACTGTTAACTGTGATGCGTCTGACCTGTTACGTGATGTTCAGCTACTTATCCTGTTATAATACTTTCAGTAAATTAAATAGTAAGATCTGCATTGTGGAGTCATTTTATATTGTGTTCAAATAAAGAAATTTTAAATACTTTTATTTATTGAACATGACAAATTTATGAATTAGACCATCATTGTCAGTCAGTTTTCACCATTACACGAGCACAGTTTTGGGTTCTATTTTTCCAAAACCCCAAACAGTTGCACATGACATTCAGTTTGCTCAAGGTACACTTGCTATCCTGTTGTCGAAACCATCATGTAACTGATCAGAGGTTGTTTTGATCAGTATGTATGCTAAGGATGTTCATAAAAATGTTACATGAACTGTTATTTCACATACGTGACAAAATAAGAAAATTCTTTAAACAGGTACATAGATTTCACAGAAATTGTTTATCTTTTAGTTACAAATACATGATCATTAAAATGAAAGAATTCAATGAGGAAACACCAGTATTTTCTAAGCACTCTTGATGATTGTTTATGACTGGCATTGAAACCAGCCTCATATTACATTCATGAATTGGAAGTGCTCATCTATGTTAAATTTTTGTGCGTAAACAGCTGTAATATTAATAAACATAACTAAAATGCTATGTCAATTTTTAAACTATTGACATGCTTAAAAGCCACTCCATTAGTTTAGTGGTAGAGCATCTTACAGAAATGGTACTTACAAAAATGCGACTTACACAGAAGCCTCGCTATGCGCTCAGCATTAAGAGGTTAGTGTTAGGACTGATGTACCTGGTGTCAGGATAGTGAGACTGGGTGGACATCATGCTACATGTTTGCAGCATGATGCCCCAGTGTTAGACATCACTATAAATTGCCTCACTGCAGACATCTAAGCGATATGACTGAAATTTTATGCAATTTTCAATAAATTAGAACTGTATTTACTGTATATATTGGAACACAGAAAATATATATTTTTTTACCTCTCCCAGAATTTATGGTGAAACTTTTTTCACAATACTTGTGGCCCTCATCCCGTCTGCACCTTGCAGTGAAATAGATAAATAAAATGCTTATATGATAATAAATTGAAAGAAACTAACCTTGTATTGTTATCATTTATTCCTTATTTTCATTGTGAGCATTAAAAAATAAAATATATCCATGTAGCTTAGGTTTCCATACTGTAATGTGTATTGCTTATGTCGAATAATGCACAGCACATTTTGTTCATTGATATGAACATTGAGAAACAAATAATGTTTGGTTGTGCTCAAAGGTTGATTATGTTATCAGACTGAGAACTGGATCCAACAAAATCTCCAATGAGAGAGAAATAGTCAACTGATTGCTTGAAGACAACTGAAATTCATGCATGACACTGTTATGTGCAAAAAAACCAATATTGAATTATATCCAGATTAACTATTTGACATTATCTTTGCAGTTAAAATTATTATTTGAAAATACATTCACTTGAGTGATAGTGACAACCTTTTTGCTAGCATTAATTACAAAAAGTATTATTAAAGCTTGTCACATTGATATTAACTATGACTTGAGATAATAAGCAAATAGAAGCCCAGATGGTGAATAAACACAACTGGCAGTGAGTAGTAAACTCATTGTTTGAACTATGACAGGACTTTCAGAGACAAAGTTTTTTTTATTATTACAAAGCAAGCTGACCTTAGAAGTAGACTTTGGGTACATTTAATGGGGACAAAACCCGTACGAGCGTAATTTTATTGTGAATAGAAGGATATATAGTAGTTTGTGTATATAATCTATCCCAACTATTTTTTTTATTTGCATCTAATGTAGTTGTACTTTCATTTCATAACAAATACTGCCCTGTTTTCCAAGATCAAACCGAAAGAACCTGCCATGAATTTGTTAGCCTCCCTTCCATACAAACAGGATGTGACACTATTTGAGACGATTAACTTGCACGAGTCGTATTCAGTTTGTGCTTTGAAGGGTCAAGTAGAAAAAAGATGGTTCAATACGCAGCTCTAAATTGTGTGAATAAAATATACAAGTTAAGTGTCTCTAAATATGCCTTGCGAATAAATCTGTTAGAAAAAAAAGACAACAACAAGGAACATATAGAATGCTTTGTTCTTCTATACCATTTCTGGGCAGCTCCTGTACTGCACAGAGAACCCATATTAAAGGGTACCTTAAACAATTTAGGAAAATCTTTGAAAGGACTAAATATATAAAAAAATCAATAAGAGACAACCCAACTCGAATCAGGAGAAGTAAAATTTTTTATAAAAAAATATATGGACCCCCATATGAACACAGTCAAACTCAATATGAAATCAAAAGACAATGCGAAGAAAGACATGGAAATACAAGCATCACAACAATAAGTTTCCTTTTTTCCACATAACAAATATAGTACTTTGTTCAAAATTAAAAATCAAATAAATGAATATAAAAAATTTCTGGGGAAATAAAATCTTTAGGATGACCCACTTTTATGGATTAAATCACCAGAAAGGACAACTGGGACAAATTGGAAGATACAAAGAAACTATGTTTTTGTTGTTGTTGTAGGGTTTACTGCAATTTTTCAGCACATGATAGGCTATACATGGCAACTAGGGCTGTCAAAAAACACGGAAAACTTACCCGGGTACCCGTTGCACCGTTTAACGGGTACCCGGGTAATCGTTGCGCCGTTTAACTGGTACCCGGGTACTCATTAGAACATGAAAGACGTACAACTTTTGAGCAACAAATTTTTATTCCACTAAATTACACGTTATGAGTAAACGTATATGGATTACGCTTTTTCGGTATATCCACCTTCCAAAAATCTCGTTTATATTAACATTCTATTAATCCCACAGACTGTATTTTAGAAAAGACCGCTTTACGTAACTACAATATACAAGTACTCTTGTCCGTGGACTTGTGCTTTCCTACAATAACATGTTCTATTTATAGCAAACCTTGTTCTACTTTCCCACGAATTCTATTTATAGCATCTGTATGGCTTAGTGAGGAGAGAACAGACTATATTTATGTGGCTATGATATAATATGTCAAAGTTATATGTACAACAACTTTTGGAAATTTGCTTATTGTCAATATCATGTGACTGTATAACCTAGGTTGCGAGATTTGTGTAGTCACGTGACTAGAAATGCAAATAGCCAGATCCGGGACAAATTTCAGCAATGATGTACTTTCGTCTCGTCTGTCAGCAGATTAAAAGCATAATTCACGATTTTTGAGAAAATAAATCATATTCCTATCGAGTTCATACTGGTATATCTCGATGAAAGATCATTCAAGTTTGCTGGGTTGGCATGTAAGCTGCTACCCATGCCAACAGCATATGGTGTCGGCGAATTCCAACTTTTTGATAGGAAATGCGCTCTGACCCTACACCCCAACAAGAATGTCCAAATATCAAAAATGGGGTGGCAAGGGTCAGAGGAAACTCGGACTACTCAGACCAGTGTGCTGCTGATGATATATGATATTTTGATAGTGTTGTCGACAATTTATTTTTGTGAACGGGTACTTGTCATTAATTTTCAATACCCGGGTTTTTCGCTAAAGTCGAGTACCCGGGTACCTGTTGACAGCCCTAATGGTGACCAGTATTAATGGTGGACGAAGAACCCGGGAAAGCCCCCGGAAAGGACCACCGACTAGAGCTGTCAATGGGTACCCAGGTACTCGGGTACCCGACCGTAGTGAAATACCCGGGTATTGAAAATTAATCGTGGGTACCCGTTCACAAAATAAATTGTCGCCAGACTCGCCAACAACATCATATATCGTCAGCAGTATGCTTGTCTCAGTTACAGCTCCAGTCTGTATTTAGGAGTAGGACCACCTATTATGCATCAGCAAAGCCACTTCAAACAGGTGTGACAGTTATGGCTTTAATTAGAAACCAGTTTTCTGCTTAATATAAATAAACAATACATAGAGAGTCTGTTTGGATTAGTAAAATTCATTGTCATTGTGCAACAGGACAAACCCCTTATCCCTGAGGCATTATATGCCAAGGTTAAAACATAGTCATTGTTCTACAGGTAATAAACCTCTTTGTAGATGATAACTATTGATTGTAGGTGCTAAATGATTGGTACATTGTGTGCTCTTTTAATGAAATCCAGATGCCTACCTTTTATTTCCGAACAGACATGTCAAAGAAATCGCAGACACCTTGAAATCTTTCGAGTCGACTAGCTCTGCTAAGTTTGAAAATTAGCCATCGTACATGTACCGACATTTCTACTCTCGATACTACTACATTTTTGTCATAACTATCTGAAGAATTATAATTCCAAAATCATATCACTTCTGTGACTGCGTGGCCTCTCTCTCTCTCTCTCTCTCTCTCTCTCTCTCTCTCTCTCTCACACACACACACACACACACACAGACACAAGACGGTTTTAACGCGTTACTCTTACCATGTGGTAAAGCTGCTTTACATGCATGCGTGGGTAATTCAAATCTGAGGTCAACAGCCGATGGATACACGTGTTCTGTTCTGACAGAGATTTATACTAAAAAAAGATGAGTGTTCTAAAGGATTTAACGCAGCTGATCATTAGAAGTTGGATTATACTTACTGTCTGGGTACAAGTGTTATTCTAAATAAATGGATTAATTATTAGCGTGCGGTGCGATCATTCGCAGCTACCACGGTGCGGATGCTTCAGACCGAGTAGTGCATTACACGGTTAGTCTCTTATCACCAGACAAATTATTACAGAAAGTTGGATAACAATTAGTTGGTCTAGGGTTGTACATGTCTTACATGTTTCTAACGGGTACCCGTTAAATGGTTTGTACCCGGGTACCCGTTAAATGGCGCAACAGGTACCCAGGTAAGTTTTTCGTGATTTTTGACAGCCCTACCACTGACCCACGAGAAGCTAGTGGCAAGCTTTCTCTCATACCCACATAAGCCAAATCTGGGACTCAAACCCACACAGACAGGTGAGTTGGCAGTGATCTGTAACTGAGAACGCTTTAGACCACTCTACCACTTGGGGCCCTGAAACAATATATTTATATATATATATAGTTTAGTACCAACATAAATAGCATGCATGGGATACAGGTGACCTCTAGCCAAGGTCGACAAAATGAACCAGGGAAGGAATTTCGAGATTAGGTGAATAAAACCTACTCGGATGATTGACCTTAGGGAAGCACTAAGGATAAAATACCCCATCAAAGTTTAACTACATAAAGAAAATTTTAAAAAGGGAAGAAAAAATATATATAAAAACTCCAAACTAAATATCAGGAGGAACAAAACAATGCATGAAAACTTTGTTCCTTTTTTTTCTTCGAAAATGGGTGGTGGGTTGCATCTGTCTGATATACCCCACCAAAAAAGAAGATGTGTGAATAATAGAAGTTCCAGACAGGTGAGTAGGTTTTGTCACATTTCCAAAGGACTCTGAAAGGAGATCTATATGGGTGATTAAATGAAAGAGAGAAGGCTGTATGCTAACTCAACACACCAGGTTGTGCCAGAGACATTTTGACCTTGAAAGTTTCTCAAAAGACCCAAAAGCAGTGCCATTGTTAGAATCTGACAAGTCCTGTTCATCTTTGTCCCACCAATCTATCTTGTAAGGTTGAATGTTAATGGAATATTCTACTTCGGGAATGTCATCCACATCACTGTCTTCACTGACAGTCGACAATTTAAACATTAAAGCACAGCCAACTCATTGAACACTTGATTGCATTATCAATGGTATATGGAGAACTTGCCAATTTAAACAAATTTTGCTGTTCTTGATCGCTGCAAATAGTATACTAACATTATTCATTAAGGTGGTAATTGCTCTCAAACTTGGACCAGGCTGATTAGGTACATATTGCTGACTGATTCAGCCCAGATATTTGGTTGATTCTCCAAACTTTCAAGTTGATTCGGACCATGTGAAATATTGTTCAGTTTTGTACTGGATTTAAACGTGATATTTAAATTTGTTGTGAAAGATGGTTTTCTCATTATGTGCCAAGTACGTTGAGTGGTTTACATATGTATTTAAGGTTTTAAAATTATCCCGTTTGTACGTGTGATCATGGTGTTGTTATATATAATAAAATAATGTAAACCTGATTATTTTGCATCAAAAAGTTAGTAGTTAAATATTTTTTAAACTTCATGTTCAACTTAGTTAGTTTGTTTGTTGAGAAATTATAACATTACGAACACTAAAAAATAAGAAGAAATAAACTAAACGATGTTGGACTCAGTAGCGACCACATTTCCTGTAAACAGTAAACACTCATGATTAGAGCTGATGTAAATATTATCCCTTGTGCAGTTTAAATAGTGGCAATTAAATAAAGGCATTTCACATATTTCTAAATTGGCTGACAATAGATAATGAGATGTGTTTGAAGGTTGCAGTGGATGAGCCTTTTGTGCTAATTTGCATCCGTTGGATCAGGAAGTGGAACAATCCATTTTTGGTAAATATATGAAATTACTAGATGCATGCAGCACAAGAACAAAAGCTATTACATATTATTTGCCCAGAATTAGAATGTTTAAGTCAGATGCTTGATATTTTGAAAAGTTTGTGAACAGTGGTGAAATTTCTTTGAAGTTTGATTTTACTGCATATATAGAATGCAAATCATAATCATTCCATTTATCAGAATAGTTTTAAATTGTAATTTATTTTTTAAGCTGATTTATGAAGCAATTAGCTGACAGCAAAGCCCAACAAAAATAAATTTCAGAACTCGTGGTTAATAGAGTTTTACTTTT
Organism: Unio pictorum; assembly: GCA_030141615.1. Lineage (NCBI taxonomy): Eukaryota > Metazoa > Mollusca > Bivalvia > Unionida > Unionidae > Unio > Unio pictorum. Next base: position 5,665,401 of record JARLTB010000007.1, on the reverse strand, counting down.
TGAAGAACACCAGCAGAAAAATAATTAAAGAAAGATAAAGGGGGCAGTATTAATTATTTGCAATTACTGCAAACAACACATCGATACAGGGGTCGGTATTAGTTCTTTGCATGTACTGCAAACAACACATCGATACGGGGGGCGGTATTAATTCTGCATACTGCAAAGAACAGATTGATACATGTCAGCTTGGTTTCGAACAGGATTTGCTCAGAGAACCCAACAGAGAAGTTTAGACACCAGGACCTTTTAGTCCCTAGTGAGTGTAGTGATGACACTAAATGACACATTGAAAGGGTGAAATTTTGGGCATTTGGAAATTAGTCCATGCTTGAAAAATTTCAGTCAGAGCTTGTGAGTTTTGTTAAATCACCAGCTATGGACCTTTGTCTAAAAAAGAATTCTTTGAGCAATGATGACTTGTGATTAGTTTTTGTGTTTTGTTGCATTCCATTAAGTAGCATTCTGGCATTGATTTTATGGTCAAGAGACTTATTCAGTAATGGCATGTGAGGATGATAAGACAAACATTTCTGAATGGCTTCTTGTGGAAATATATCTGGAGAATACCTTCAGTGGTGAATGTTATTAATTTTTAGGTTTAATACAGATTATGGATATAACTAAACTTTTTCCATGATCTCAAACAAAGACCTTGAAAAAAATTATTACATTTGTGGACCATTGACTTGAAGATAGAAATGTTACAGAATTTGTTATGTTGGAGTTTGTCAGGAAATAGAACTGGTACAATGAGTACTCAGCAGTTAGAATAATAAAACAAAGATTCATGCTTGTCATGCATTTCTGGAAATTCTCTCGGGCCAGTGGTGTGGTTTATATTTTTTAATGTAGCTTTAACAATTTAGTCATGTCACAATGATGTCTGCAGTGTGTCAGCTGATCATAATGTCTAAAACTGGGACATCATACTGTGGAAATGTAACATCATGTTCCACCCAGTCACATTATCCAGACACCAGGCTGACCAGTTCTAACACTAAACTCTTAGTCATGGTTGCCTGGTGAGGCAGCTGCTAGTACCATATTTTGTTTTTGGCATGACTTGACCAGGGTTCGAACCCACAACCTCCATGCTTCCGATGCGGACACTCTAAAACCTTAGGTCATATCTGGCATGTAGAGCTTCAGTCCGTTTCAGGGACATTTGTTAAAGAGAGTGTACTATATAGAGATTTTAACATTGTGCTGGTTTCCTTTCAGAAAAATTGCCATTCTCTGTACGGGTCCTGCTAGAGTCTGCAATACGTAACTGTGATAACTTTCACATCTTGGAAAAAGATGTTGAGAACATACTCAACTGGGAGGAAAACCAAAGCAAATCAGTGGAGATCCCATTTAAGCCATCCAGGGTCATCCTTCAAGATTTCACGTATGTTAGCATCCCAGTAGTGGGATTTTAAAATCTGTTACAAAAAGACATGTCAGCATTATTGTGAAAATTTGATCTATTATGCATTTGTAACAATATACAGATGGGCATGAAAAGCTTTCGGGGCCTATTATGCATTCTGCCAATGTTGCTCACATCATCACAATATGATGTGGTGGTCTAAATGACATTCATAAATACAGTAAAACCTGTCTTGAGAGACCGCCTGTTTTGGGAGACCAGAATCTCATTGCACAAATTTGTTGATTATATAGTGTTATGACCTGTTATGAGAGACCATTATTTCTTGGCAGAAGGGGTCTTCTTCCAAGACAGGTTCTACTGTAACAATAATGAGGACTTTGTAATGCAACTTCTCCAGAAGCTCTAGGCACTTTATGACATTAGAAAACACATATAACAAAAAAAAACATAATTATATGATTACAGATAAACCCACCATCTAATTATTAAACTTAAAAAATACTGAAAATATGTTTGCAGTTCAAAAATATGAGTTGTTAGAGCACCCTTGAATGGGATGACTGTGTTTTTGTGTCTTAAGTTCATTTGGCAATTTGTTCCATGTTGATGAGCCCTGGTATGCAAAAGAATGTTGTCCATATGACATCGTTTTCATATTAGGAATAATGAGAGTATGATATGTCAGAAGATGAGCATAAGTATCTTGCTGGTGTATACACTTGGGTGAGGTCTGATAGGTATATTGGACTGGAATCCATCAGTGAAACGTAGCACAGAGAACAATTTTGTGTTTTGATTCTGAATTGAACGGATAGCCAGTGTAGGGTACATAGCACTGGGGAGGTGTGCTCTGATCGTGGTACGCTAAAGATGATCCGAGCAGGTGCATTTTTAACTTCTTGAAATTTCTGGATTAAATATTGAGATGAACCAGACAGAATTTAGTTACAGGTAGTCCAATCTTGAATGTACTAATGAACACACAAATGTTTTAGTGACATCAACTAAAAGATATGTGAGAATGGAGCTGATGCGTCACAGCTCAAGATAAGCAGCCTTGCATTAGTTCGTGGCATATTGGTGCAGTTTGAGAGTACTGTCCAGAGTAATGCCTAGGTTTCGTATTGACTGTATGAATTTAATTTTGATGTTGCTGATATTGTTTGTTTGAGGTAAAGGATGTGAACAAGTAAGTCATTGAGTTGTGATCAGAATTGGCTTCAGTTTTATCATTATTCATCTGCACCTTATTACATGTCATCCATGTTTTCACATCAGAAATGCACCTCTCTACACCTTGGATGGTAGCACCAACTTCACTTGGGTGGCTATACTTGTATATTTGGGTGTCATCAGCATACAATTGGTGAGACACTGGATAATGATCTATGACACTTGAGAGTGGTTGAGTGTATAGAATGAAGAGAACAGGCCCCTGTGGAACACTACAACATAGATTAACTGGGCTGGAATGTATTCCATTTGACGACACAGGTTGTGTCCTGTTGACCAAGTTGGTTACTTAAGCAGATGCTTTACAGTGGAAGTTTTGCAAAATGATGCATATTCACCAGATGAGAGAGAGATATTAATAACATCAGTTAGTAAAGGCAATACTGGATTGCAGCACTCAAGAAGTGATGTTGGAATTGGATCAAGTTCACATGACTTTGGTGTACTCTTCATCAAGATTGTATGTACTAAATCTATCTAGACAGGTTTAAATGCTGCTAATAGTTGCCATTTAAATTCTGTATCACAACTTTATGGTGATAATGAGTCAATTGAAATTGTTTTGTCAAGCTTATCTCTGATGGTTTGTACTTTGTTACGGAATAAATTTGCAAACGGGTCCAGAAGGTCTATTGGAGAGTAGGTTGTTGGAAGTGGTGTACATTTGTTCCTTGACATTAGTTACTAATCTCGAAGAGCTGTTTGCAGCTGGAACTTTCCGTACTCTTAGTACTGTAGTGGGCTGATTTCACTGCATGGACTATGTTTATGATGCTCTTCTTATATGCTTTATACATTTGCTTATGAACAGTTAGTCTGGATGAGGATGAAAGCCAAAGTCTTTCAGCTTTACAGTGGTCTCTTTTAGCAGGGCAAAGCTGGTCCCAAACACAGAGAACACTTTTGAATTATTACTATGTGCTTGGTGGCTTGGGCACATTTTATCAAGCAATGAGTGCAGGTAGTTGTAGTGTTGTTCTGGAGGAGGTAAGAAAGTTGTTTGGTTTGCTTAGATGTCATGCATTAGTTTGGTTCTATTTATCATACGGAAGTTTCTCTTTGTAGCAAATAGAGGTGAAGAGTTAGGGTCTGATACATCAAAATGGCATATAATGCAGTGATGATCTGATGCAAGTTCGTGGGATACCAGGGAGGACCATATACTATTATCATTGGGTCTATGAAGAATCCAGACTAAAATGTGACCATGTTTATGAGTGGGTTGGTTAACTAACTGTTTGAGGTGAAAACATGAATGGAATCTAGGAGCTTTGATGTGTATGGGTTTCTCCTTTGAATACGTTCCCCGATCACATTACTTTACGATCACATTACTTTAGGGATATTAGCCTGCTACCTCGCGAATCCAGCCCTACCAAAAGACGAAAATTCGTCTTTCCTGTCTATGTCATATAGACAAAGGGCAATAACTCTTGCCCCTTACCTCCCCTTGCTACCCGCTAGGTGTCGCTTCTTTAGTTTTTTAGCTTCGCTTGTACTGTGCAAACACGTACAATTAGACCTCCAATGAATCCAAGCCATCTTAGTGTAAATTCTGACCATCCGAAGTTAAATTTGGAATTACTGTGTTGGATAATCATTCCTCTACAGGTTGTATACATTATTTTACAATATTTTCCAATTTGAGTGACTTTGTCACCTTTTCTAGACTTCGGACCATGTTACAACGTGGTCAAGCACGCTTATGGCGGTACTAGCATATAATACTTGTTGCACTCAATAATTTCGCTTATTCCGTATGTAACGTTTACGATATTGGCGACTTAATAATGTGCTGCATTGATAATTTGTGCTTTATTTACCTGCTTTGTTGTTTCAGTAGACTTCAAAAAAGTCTTTGAACGACCAAGTTGCGACTATTTAATGGCGGACTTCGTGTTGTAGTCACGAGTTCACGCGACACTTAATCATTTCGCTTCCTCCGTTAGTTACGGTTATGGTAATAGCGACTTAATAGCGTGCTGAATTGTTAATTTGTGCTTTGTTTATCTTCTTTTTCGTTTCAGTAGACTTAGTCTCTGAACGACCAGTTGCGACTATTTAATGGCGGAATTCGCGTTGTAGTCATGAGTTCACGCGACACTTAATCATTTCGCTTCCTCCGTTAGTTACGGTTATGGAATAGCGACTTAATAGCGTGCTGAATTGTTAATTTGTGCTTTGTTTATCTTCTTTTTCGTTTCAGTAGACTTAGTCTCTGAACGACCAGTTGCGACTATTTAATGGCGGAATTCGCGTTGTAGTCATGAGTTCACGCGACACTAAATCATTTCGCTTCCTCCGTTAGTTACGGGTATGGTAATAGCGACTTAATAGCATGCTGAATTGCTAATTGTGCTTTGTTTATCATCTTTTTCGTTTCAGTAGACTTTGTCTTGAACGAACCATTGCAACACGCTCACGGCGATAAATAGTGTTGTCATTAAGAGTTAACATGGCACGGAATAATTTGACTACTCCGTTAGTAACGGTTATAGTATTATCGAATTAATAATATGCTGAATTTTTTAATTTGTGCTTTCTTCTCTTCTTTTGTCGTTTCAGTAGCAAAGTCGACAACGAAGGCATGAATGGCAAAATGGGTGTTGGCAATGTGGAAATGGAGGAAATTATGTTGACATGGTTTAGGCTGCCCAGTGTGTGTAAATTTCACCGCAGGTCCGTGCATGGCTTTCGGGCCTGTAAGTCCGGACGCATGGAGTCTATGCTGGATCAATTGGATCCATTTTAATATGCACTTTCGCCGGCCGTCCAGCCGTCTGTCCAGCCGACACTGTCAGTTCAGCCGGCACTTCAGCAGGCACCAACCGGCATTAGCCGTCCATCCGGCACCGTCCGTTCAGCCCAAATGGCACCGGACGGCCAGCCGACCTTCCAGCTCGCATCAACAGGCACTGGCCGTTCAGCCCAAATGGCACTGGCCGGCCAGCCGACCTTCCAGCCTGCGTCAACAGGCACCGGCCGTCCACCCGGCAACGACCGTTCAGCCCAAATGGCACCGGTCGTCCAGCCGACCTTTTAGCCGGCATCAACTGGCACCGGCCGTCCATCTGGCAACGACTGTTCAGCCCAAATGGCACCGGTCGTCCAGCCGACCTTCCAGCCGGCATCAACCGGCACCGGCCGTCCATCCGGCAACGACCGTTCAGCCCAAATGGCACCGGTCGTCCAGCCAACCTTCCAGCCGGCATCAACCTGCACCGGCTGTCCATCCGGCAATGACCGTTCAGCCCAAATGGCACCGGTCTTCCAGCCGACCTTCCAGCCGGCATCAACCGGCACCGGCCGACCATCCGGCAACGACCGTTAAGCCCAAATGGCACCGGTCTTCCAGCCGGCATCAACCTGCACCAGCTGTACATCGGATTTACGGAGATTATAGTGATGTACCCGTCAGTCAATCTACACTACTGGTTACATATCACTACCATGAGAGAAATGTTATAGATGAATCTCCGTCCAATCAGACCATTCGAGAGGCAGGTGCCGGTCATAGCCGGACCTTCGCCGACATTCCGGCCGACCATATACCAGACAAATCAGTCGGTATAGCCGGTGTGCACCTCCTGTCACGTCAAATACGTGACGGTGTGATTTTAAAACAAGGGAGAATTAGTGACATTATCAGAGGTGACGGAATTGAGTTATCTATGCCACTTGGTATGCGCTACCCAGATATGGCAGCTTTACCAGAACAGGACTTTCAGGCCGACCATTCGCCAGTTCAATCAGCCGGCAGTGCCGGCCGTCCATATGTTCACGGCTTCTCCACAAGGGAGATTTAGTGAAAGTGTCAATTATGACAGAATTGCGTCATCTAGGTCACCTGGTATGCTGTACAGATATGCAAGCTGTACCAGAACCAACATTCCCTCTGAGCGAATGGTAGATGGGCGCACAGTGCTGGCCGCACTACATAAGCATTATGTAATTATTATTACCTTACAGCCGGCACCAACCGGCACCGGGCGTCCATCTGGCAATGACCGTTCAGCCCATATGGCACCGGTCATCCAGCCGACCTTCCAGCCGGCACTAACCGGCACCGGGCGTCGATCCGGCAATGACCGTTCAGCCCAAATGGCACCGGTCGTCCAGCCAAGCTTCCAGCCGACACTTGCCGGCACTGACCGTCCATCCGGCTCCGGCCGTCCAGCCCAACAGGCACCGGTCATCCAACCGTATGGAGATTTTAGTCATATACCAGTCCGTCCGACTGTACCGCTGTACCAGCACAGGGACTTTTATCATACCGCAATCCGCACAAATCGGATTGACGAAGATTTTAGTGATGTTTCCGTCTGTCAATCCGTACTACCGGTTACATATCACTACCATGACACAGATGTTGGCGATGAATCTCTCGATCCAACCCGACCATTCGAGCGGTCGGTGCCGGTCATAGCCGGCCCGTCGCAGTCATTCAGGCCAAAAATATGCCAATCAATTCATTCGGCATTGCCGGCCGTCCATAGGCTAACAGCTCATCCACAAGGGAGAGTGAATGTCTTTATCAGAGATGATGGAATCGAGTCATCTATGCCACCTGGTATGCATTACCCCGATATGGATGCTTTACCAGAGCAAGATTATGCACATAGTGAGTGCGATGAATCGCAGGCAAATCAGCTGTATGCAGATCCAACTATGGAACGGACTGAGTTCAGCTTCAAAGCCGCATTGGAGGAAATTTATAGGGTGTTGGCCCCTTCAGAATGCCCTCCACCTCCTGCTGCCATTACCGACTATAAGGTTAGAGCGTCGGTCGATCTGGATGAGGGGAAAGAGACTCTATCCTTCCGCCTCCTTCCCCAGTCGACAAAAAATTAAGGAAATTAATGACCGTCTGTCGACACGTATAGGGGATCCAGGAAATGCTAAGGCGTTCTTTTCTGAAAGCCAAGTACCAGCGTCGTTTTCAGGTCGATGGTACAAAACTCACTCCGATGTGTTCAGTACTGAGGTCCCGGCTCTGGATAAAAATATGGCAGCAGTCCATATGTCTGCTCCATTGTCTTATAAAGTGGACAAAACTGTGTTCAATGCCAAGTCCAAGCTGGTTCGAAATGTAGTCGCTACGTCTTCACTGTTAGACCTAGCCTCCCTAGCCATTTTCAGGATCGCTGAAAAATCTGGCAATGAACATGCTTAGGAATCGACGGCCCGGTTAGCTAGGGTTCTTAACAGGGCAGCTCACCATTCCATGGCCAATGCGCTGACTGCTTCTGCCAACCTAGACCTGATACGTCGTGACGTATGTCTGAAGGGCACGTCGCTTAAACCCCATCATAAGCTGGCTAGATATGACCGACGCACATTTCACGTCCCTATCCCACGAGTAGCGGACATTTCTCTGTTGTGCTTGTCGGAACTCGGTTTATCAGTTCCATGTCATACCTTTTGGCCTCAATTTAAGCCCTTGGGCTAGTACCAAGGTTATGGATTACGTCGTCACCCTGTTCCGCTCGACTTCATCTATTGCGTCGGCAGTATATTTGGACGACATCCTCCAGAAACATCTGTCAAGTTCTACTCTGCTCAAAGGCAGAAACTATCTTATATCACTTTACATCATATAGGCTTTCTCGTGAACTGGATAAAGTCTGATCTCTGTCCAATCCGGATTTTGGTCCATCTGGGTGTGGAGTTTCTCCCGATCTGAATCTGGTAAAGCTTCCTCGAGTTTGCGATCATCCAGATAATTGCACTCGTAGAGTCCGTTTCCGACAGGATGCGCATTTTAGCGAGAGAGTTGCAGATCTTCGGATTATTCAATGCGGCAGCAGACTTGATCCCGCTCAGCCGTCCTTTTATGCGCCCTTTACAATGGACGTTGCTAGCGTAATTGCTCACGCCAGAGATACGATCATTCTTGAGTCAATGGCACAACCCCTGTGGGCTGTCCACAGGGATTACTCTGGAGATACCCCAAGCGGGGATAACGGTATGTTCCGCCACTAGTACCTACGGTTGGGGTGCCCACCTGTTGCCGGACTTCGATACTGTCAGCGGCACGTGGGTGCCAGGGGCGAGCCCCTTTCCACATCAACCTTTCAGAAATAACGGCTGTCATCAATGCCTTTCATTTCGGGCAGGATCAACTCTTATTACAAACTGCCCTCATTATGTCAGACAACATTGTGGTGGTGCCTTGCCTCAAAACAAGGGGACACCAATCACCAGACCTGTGCAATCTGAGCTGGCAGTTTCTACATTGGTTCGACAATCTCCACCTCAATGTACAATTCAGACACATTCTTGGCAGACTCAATGTCTTGGCTGACACTCTATCTAGTCATTCACACAGAATGTCACTCCATCAATCGGACTTTCTTCCAATTGACACACTTTGGGGACGTCCGATGATTGATCTTTTGCAACAAGGTGAAATTGCAAGTTGTCTACCTTACATCTCACAGGCTCCAGACCCAGAAGCTTGGGTCGTGGATGCTCGATCAATCAGCTGGGAAGGGTTGTGGTCATTCTCCTACCCTCCCACGGTCTTGGTACTGAAATTAATCCAGAAGTTAAGGGGTCAGAACTGTCAGATAGTTCTGATTGCCCCTCTCAGATGGAACAACTCCTGGGTCTCCGATCTACTCAATCTAGGCGATAGATCTACCCAGGAAGATTACAGTCAGCACAAGTATTCGCAAGCAACCGCGGCCAGGGGTGTTCCATCCCTGTCCGGACCGTCTTTATGTTCAAGCCTGGCTCTTGTCCAGACAGCCTTGCAAGACAAACAATTTAAATCTTTGATTGCGGAGAGAATCTCGAGAGCAAGAAGGCCCTCTACTCTGAAGGTTTACGAGGGCAAGTGGCATGTTTTCAGGGACTGGTACCATATCATTCACATTGTTCCTCTGAGTGTCACAATCCCTCAACTGGCCAACTTTTCTCTGGCTTTTCGAGGAGAAACAGCTGGCTCCAGTTATTATCAAATGCTACCGCTCCATGATATCAGACACATTCCGCCATTCTGGTACATGTGCTATCAGCCATGACAAAGATTTGTCAGATCTTTTAGAGACTTTAAAAAATTCAATCGACTTATATCCCTCACCCTGTTTCCAAATGGAATCTGTCCTGGGTTTTAACATGACTCAATTCAGACAGTATTGAGTCTTTAACCCACGATTAGTTAAAGCTACTATCATACAAATTGGGTTTCTTGATAGTCTTAGCTTCAGCATGCAGGGTGAGCGAGTTACATGTCCTTTCTAGTGACCCGAACTCTCTTCCGTTCCGATCAGAGGGTTTGATGGTCCTCTTGACGCAGCCAGGCTTCGTAGTCCAAAATAGATTACCATACATTGGCGATCAACGAGTCGTCATTAGCTCGCTTCTTTATAGATAAGTCAGGATCAACAGCCATGTAAGATCTGTTTGTGCACTCTAGCACCATTTCAATGCATAGAGGTGAGTCAGGTCACATACAAGCACCTCTTTCTTCTGGTGATAGCTGGGACATGAGATATTTCCATTCAAGCCCTTGCTTCATGGCTGAAGTGGGTTATACGCTCGGCGTACTCTGAGGATTCGCAAATCAGTCACCTTATAGAAGCTGTTGGCTGACATGCAGAGTCAACCTTCTACAGTTTTATCTTCAAGTTTGTACTCGCAGAGGCAAACATTGATTCTAGTAGGTCCGGTGTTGGGCAGCCCAGACGCCCACCAGACCTATGTGCAACAATCAGCACAGCCTATTAGCTTCGCTGGATTCGCCAGATAAATTTTCGTAGGTAAGAAGATTTCAATAACTATCTTCTTAACCGTATAAAGGGGTCACATATAACGTGACCCTGGGCTGTGTTGCTGATTGAAAATTAGGAGACCGGGTTATCATTCACATGGGAAATCCAACCATCATTCCCTAGAGGATACCCGGGGTGGAGGTCGGATGCTCCGCATTCCCTCCTTCTATTACTTATTCTCCTAAAGTAATGTGATCGGGGAACGTATTCAAAGGAGAAAGCAAATTTTGTAGTAAATTATGTTTCTCCGAGAATACTTACCCGATCACATTACTAAGAAACCCTCCCAACCACCCCGCCATGCGAGCATCCTCGTGTTTTATATACCGCTCAGCTTAAAAACTAAAGAAGTGACACCTAGCGGGTAGCAAGGGGAGGTAAGGGGCAAGAGTTATTGCCCTTTGTCTATATGACATAGACAGGAAAGACGAATTTTCGTCTTTTGGTAGGGCTGGATTCGCGAGGTAGCAGGCTAATATCCCTAAAGTAATGTGATCGTAAAGTAATGTGATCGGGTAAGTATTCTCGGAGAAACATAATTTACTACAAAATTTGCTTTCTAGGACAGAGTGAAAGTTGAAATTTCCAAGGATAATCAGGTTGCCACCTGTCAAATTTCCATACTCCAGGATATGCGGAAACTGCTCCAAAAGAGTGATTCAGTCAGCTTGTTTTTTGTGTTTGATGGAGGGTGGTAGAGGCAGAAAAAATGGACTGACTGTTGTTCCAGTGTAAGTGTGGTGTGGACTAGTTTAAACAATGTGTGGCAGAAATTGAAGGTTGTCTTGTGATTAAGACGTTTGATCATGGAGTTCTTTGTGATGACAGCAATGCCCCTCCACAAGAGTGGTGGGGGAATGACTTGATGGAGTAACTGGTGAGTGTTAGATGTGAGCACTTGGCTCATTGCGTGATGTTTTTAGCAATGTTTCTGTCAGGAAAAAAGACATTGTCATTCTGATCGTTGATAAACTATTTCTGTGCGCTTTGCTTGTGGTCCTACTGATTGGGCATTGAATAATGCAATACACAGTGGTATCTCTGGATATTTGACATAAATGTTGTCAGTTTAATAGGTTTTTATAATCAGGTTATCTGAATTAACAGCCAAATTTTTAAACTGTTTAGCTAGATTGGGTGAAAGGGAGATAACTGGAATTCTTATTACTAGACTATGCTGGCCTGCTTTGAAACTTTTTTTTCTGTTAACAAAAGTAATGTTGAATGTAGTCCCAGTTCGTTTAGTCTAGAGCACATTGTAGTGCAGAGAGTCAAGGAGTGGTCATTTAAAGCCATTGTTGAGGGTCCATCATAGCATAAATGGGTTGATTGGTAATCACGTGATGGCGGTTTGTTCAACAACAAAGACGTCGCTGTAGTGGAGCAAGACAACTGAGAGGGGCCCTGAGTGGCTGTGTGGTCTAAAGTGTTCTCCTTTACAGATCACTGGCATCTCCCTTCTGTCTGCGTGGGTTCAAGTCTCAGATGCAGCCAATGTGGGTATGTGAGAAAGCTTGCCAGTATCTTAACTGGGGTCGGTGGTTCTTTTTGGGCTTCTTCCTCCACCATTTATACTGGCTGCCTTGTATAGCCTATTGTGTGCTGAAAAATGGTGTTAAACCCTACAACAACAACAAGACAGCTAAGAAAAAGTCCAATTGTTATTGTTTCCAAAACAAGGAGATGAAGAAATATAAACAACCTGAACAGACAATGTATAATGAACACAGTAACGTAGATGAAGATAGACAACACGCACATATATCATGAAAAACGGCACAGAAACTGGAACAGCTGCTTAAAGCTGGTTAAGTGATAGTGGGAATAATTTTCCAACATACTAGAACCTGTCCTGAAATACCACCTCTTCTTCTGAAATATGCATTCTCAAAAGAGGTGGTCCCCATGCATGGATGTGATTCTACTAGTAAAAAATACCATCGTTAAGGCTGTTTAAAAACAACAACATTTTTTCATTTAATTACTCCAAATAGTTTTACACATGATTTCATGCCTTAGAGAAACCAGACAGAACCAGTCTATTAGGGATCAGAAACTCTCACCACTACAAATGGTACAATGAGCTAATAATTGATTACCTTATTTTTGGAATACGGGGAGCTTATTGACTAATATGGGATGTCTTTCAAGGTGTTATTAGTTTTAAAAAAAGTAATAAAAAAGGGTCATGCTATCTTCTGAGCCTTTGATGGAAATAGGTTGGCAGTTATGGGATGGAGAGACATACCATAATAAATTATTTTGACAGACATATATGTATTTTGATTTTTTTTGTGTTTAATTGTTATTGTTTAAGATGTGCATAGACGAAGCTACTGACTAGGAAATACTGGAAATTTAACAGTGTTTGGATATAAGAGTTTTAAGGGTGTGCACATGAGTAACAAATGTCCCGATCATAATATTTTAGTTGGACTACAACTGCCTCATAAATCAGGGCATCGAGTGGCCGAGTGGTCTAAAATGCTCTATGTTAAGGATCACTGCCATCTCACCTCTGCCTCTGTGGGTTCGAATATCAGATTCGGCTAATGTGAGAAAGCTTGTCACTAGCTACTCGTGAGTTGGTAGTACTTTCCAGGGGTTTTCCTGGGTTCTTCCTCCAGCATTATTACTGTCTGCATTGTATAGTCTATCTTATGCTGAAAAATGGCATTAAACTCTACAACAACAACCTCACAAATCAGGCCCTCGCAGGCTAAAAACCTTTAGCTTAAGGGCTCAATGTTATCTGCCCACCTAGGTGGCAGGTAGATAGTGAGCTCCATGTGATACTTATATTGGCACCAAATCTTGTGAATTTGTAAGTTGCTACTTCTGCTTATGATCAGCAGCATGCTATGGTCAGGAGAGACCTTGCAAAATCCTGACCAAGGTTTTGGAGGTTCTTAATTTACATGTTGAAGGAGTCTTCTCTTCAGAAGAGAAGTAAACTCCATATCTATTTCCAACTTTTCTTTCTAACTGTGATGACGAAGTTCTGCTTTACAATTATTACTTTGTTGTCACATAATAGTATTGCTACTTCACAATAGTTATGGCTCTAGTTTTAATTTATATTTGCATACATGTTGTAGTGCACTGTTGAAAACTCTAAACCTACATATGGGCAAGTTTTCTATAGTGTTAGTGACCATGCACCATGTACAGGCATAATTTAGTCTTCCTACAGGTAGCATTGTGAATTGATGTTATATTTTGATGCATCGTTGCCATTTTTAAGGTCATCTGCTAGCATTAATTCATAGTTGCATATGTGACACTTTACTGATTTTACCTGTATACGAATGAAATTGGACTTTTACCAACATGTAAAATTGTCTATCGATGGATATTGTAGCACCGACTCTACAAATGGCTTCAAGTAAGTCATTTGACTTGTCAAGGCAAAAAACAGTGTGTCATTAACCAAACCAATTCAAGTCTATGATTAGTCTTAAGGAGTTTTTTAAAAAAAAATATTGTTTAAATACACAATAAAAATATTAGTTATATAGTGTGACTAAGGCCAATAGGGTAATTCCCTTGCCAGGAGCATCAGAACATTCTACATTTGTGAAATATCTTGTTGATGGTTTCATGTCATCAGAAATAATCTGAGCATTTTTCATCTGCCATTGCTGTCACAAATGATGAATTTTGCAGGTCATGTAATATATGAATTATCCTCTACATTGTTTGGCTGTCTCTCCAGTACCTATAAGTAGTCAAGTCATACTGAACAGCTGAATTCTTCAAAATGCCAATGGCACCAATTTCTTCAACTGTTGAATTGTGTATTAAAGTAGGAAGAGATTTGTATTTTTAAGAAGAGATGTCTTCTACACTAAATCAATCTACACACTTTAGTAGCACATTCACTGTTATGTCTCGTTTCTAAAACTGCATTAAAATCTGCCTGGTGGATCTTCAATCAGCAGTTGTGTTCTGGTAACCCAGCATGTCTTGCCAGTGTACTGTTCAGAAAGTTTTTGTTTTTTGCACATTTTGTCATGGAGTTTTTTTTTTAACCTCAGTATATATCTTTCAAAACAAAAAGGCATCTTCACTGTCACATTCTTCACTTGACTTAACTTCATTTTGAATATGTAGCCAGGTGTATGTTTTCAACTGTTTGTGATTACATTGTTAAGAGGTTTCCCTTGAATAATGAACTTCTGAAATACACAGTGCAGTAGCTGATGTGTCAAACAGAAGATTTTAGCAGTGTGATATATTTCCCATCAAGGTTTATGTGTATGGAACCCAAAGAACTGGCAAGACAACTTGGAAGCAGAGTTTTTTAATTATCAAGTAGATGAATTGAATTGTGAGATCTTAAACACTAAACGGGTTGACAAGCAATGGGATCTTATTAGTAAACTCAAGGATTCTAATGGCCAGTTCAAATACAAATTGTTGTCCAGCATCATGAAAAATGTACTTATTGTTTCTCATTCAAATGCAGGTTGTGAGAGGGTGTTCTCATTTGTTGCAAAAAAACTACTCAAAATCCAGATCATCTTTGTCAGTTGATACCTTGGAAGAACTACTAGTCATGAAAGTGAAGGGGGGAGAATGCTTCAAAATGGAGTTGACCAGAAGTTTCTAGAAAGTGCAAAAGTGTACCAGTCACATCAGTAGCTATTTATTGTAAGTTACAACATGGATATAAACTGTAATGGCTATGACAATTTTACTTGTTGCCAGGGCATACATTTTCACACTTTACTGAAAATTGGTCTAACTTACTGAAAAATTTCGACTGACTTACTGAAAATGTCTCTTTAGGGTTGGCAGGTGTGTGTCTTTACTTTTGGATTAATAATAAGTTATATTTCCGATGTTTATTTAGGCATAACAATTCAAGGACCTGGTGAAATTAATACATTTTAGAAGCCACATTTTACACACTATTTCTCGTACTTTATCATATTATATATTGTATTATATTAGAATTCATACTCGATCTCTTCCCCAAAATCATAATAAACTTATTTTGCGCAAAGTGCAATGAATGACTTTCGTTTGTGAACTTTCTTTTCCGTAATTGTAAAATATTTATTTAAAAAAAACAAAGGGGAAAATTAATAACCATTTCATAAGCAAACCCCATACGCATGTAAAACCAGAGAAGTTAGTGCTGTAGGCTTGCAGTGGTCACTTGTCACTTTTATAATTGATTTTAAGCTGAATGCATGTCAATTTCATACCTCTCAATTTCCAGCTAGTGAAGCAAACATTATTTACTGGTCAACTGATTGCTTCTTATAACACCGCCAAGCCCAGAACACATGTTGGCAGCTTTTTTTTTGATGTTTATTAAACTGTGAAGAGCTTTTATCAACCACCGCATTGTCTGTTGCTTGGTTGTGTGTGCATTTAAAGAAGAAACACACATCATCTGTTGTTAGAGCAACGAATGTATACAGAATTAATTGAAGAGAAGCACAAAGACCACATCAAGTTTATTTTAGCATAACACTTCAAGAAGAAGAAAAAAATCATGTACAAAATTTCGGGACCCATGCAGCGACCGCATTATAGCGGGGTTCCACTTTACCACGATCAGAGCACACCTACCCACTGCTCTGTACCCTACACTGGCTATCCATTCGATCCAGAATCAAACACAAAATTTGTTCTCCCTGCTACGTTTCACTGATGGACTCCAGTCCAATATACCTATCTGTATACACCAGCAAGAAACTTATGCTTCTCTTCTGACAATCGTATACTCAATCCCACTATGAAAACAAAGTCATATGGACATAGTTCTTTTCAATACCAGGGTCCGGCAATGTGGAACGAATTGCCCATTGAAGTTAAACACAATGATCCATTGATCCCTTTCAAGAGTGCTCTTAAAACTCGGCTTTTTCGACTGCACGAGTAAACTTAAAGACCTAATAATGTTTCCTATCGTAAATATTTGCAGCATTTTTTTAATATGTTTTTTAATTTTATGGTGTTTGTTTTGTTTTTTTGTTGTCATATCATTATATACGTTGTAAAGCACTTAGAGCTAAAGATTGTGCACATTATGCAAAGTCCTTATTTAATTTATTATTATTATTATTCTATCTGATAATTTCACCATGATCATTTTCCTGAAACAGCAAAGCGGAACAGTTACTTACAACTTTTTGTTTTGTTGCGAATTTCTAAAGTCGTGTCCTCAACGACAATCTAGATATAAGTTCTACATATAATAGTCTTGCTAATGTAATGCTATACTTGTCGTTCTGAAAGAAGGAACTAATACAAATGGAAAGGTGTCTGTATTCCTCAATTTTCACTCTGTGTATGCTCAATTTGATAAACCTAGAATGGACCTATTGGTGTCAAGATGAAATGTAAAAAACTCTAACCTTTTTCTTCTCAGTTTTGGACCCAAAGGCCTGGGTAATTGATGCTCTTTCTGTAGGGTGGAATGACCAAATGTATACACTTCTTTAACACCTCAGATTCTGAATGTGATACAGGAATCAAAGAATCTTGAGTATCTCATCCTGATTATTCCACTTGTGTGGGAAATAATCTCACAACACAATTACCAGGAATCAAAATATCTCTTCAATTGCATTAAGCAATCACGATTGGAGTTGTTTTACCCAACCCAGAGTTATTGAACCTGCTTATCAGAATCTTGTTAAATACACCCATGAGAACAAACATTTCCCACAGAAAGTGGTGAGAGTCCCTAAAGCTGGAAAGATCTATCAATCTTAGAGGCATACAAAAGCAGTAGAACAATAAGCACACCAGAGCACACTATACCAGTGTAAGCATCCATACCTCAACATCAATCTCAAACCTACCATTCTATGATCACCAGAACTAAGTGCAATCATTGCAGAGTGGATATCAGACAAACCCATGACATGTTTTTCAAATCATTTGTATTTCACCTGGCCAATGACATTGAACCCGTGCCCAAATGGAATTTATTACAAGTATTGACATGGCTGAACAAGAAATCAATTGAACTGCTCTGAAGAGCTTAATTAGTTTACCTATCATACAAGTCTTGCCTACTTGTTACTTTTGCAGTCAGCTGGCAAAGTCAGCAATACTTTTACTTTTGCTTGTCCTGTATTGATGCAGTTTTGACAAGAACAGTGTTACTTATGAAGCCCCCTGCTTTTGTTACCAAGAACAGGCAACCTTTCATGGGTAATCAAAGATTGATAATAATTCTTGTCACTTCATCTCAAGGTTTTGTGCAGAACCCAGTATGAGCTGTGGAATGGTTTTTCAGTATATTGAACCATTGGATTGAGGGAGAGCTGTTAATGTTAATCTTTTTTAATGTTGAAAAGAGATGAAAAACAGTTTGTCAAAATGACACTTTCATTCTGAATAAATTGGGCAAAATGTTTTGTATATTGGAATAAACCCACACCAATGAATATTCTTTGCATATTGGCTCAGTTAGTACAGCCAGGACAAACATTGTAATTGGGTGAAACTATTTTATAATTTTCCATGCCATGGGATGGAGGTCCAAGTACACTTCTCCAGTTTTTATCAAGATCTTTCATCCTACAAGGTTTGATCTGGAGGTACCTCACCTTTGGTGCAAAAGGTTTTCATTTAAAGTCATTCATCAAATTCATAAAGATGCGGCATTGCAACTTCCACTTAGTTTTTGGGAGGGAAAATGTTTCACTTTTAAAGTCACTAATTTACAGATGGTGTGTATTTCCATGTGCATCTGGCTTGGTTCCCTTGTTATCTTTGATTTTCATTTTACTTGGTTAAACCACTGTTATTAATATAGCTAAATGATATTACTTCCATAATGTTTAAAACACTGTTTGATTGGTCAGTCGAGTTGACAAACAACTGTGGCTGATAATTACATTATAAGTAAGATTTGCATACCTATGAACTTGTTTCTGTCAAGTTGATTCAAATACCAAATAAATGTATTAACTCTAGGCATGTCTACCTTTATTTGATTGAAACAATCCAACAAACACTTTTGCAAGGTGTAGATGAAAATATAGTTCAAGCATTCTTAGGTTGTCACAGAAGAACTGGATATCATGTTAATTGATTGATACTTATTTTACTGAATCTCAGGATAAAAGTGAAATACAAATATCTCCAGACAGTACTTGCTTAATTGATATTCATTTCTTAAGGTGTGCCTCCAGTAGGCATTAGCAACTTCTTATATATTTTATCATATACATGTATTGTTATTTACAGTGCAATGGTATTTTTTTTTAAGGAAAGGTTCACAAAATGTATGATTTCTTATTAAAAGTTTCATTTAGCCAAGTTTTGATTGCAATTTTACTTGTGTTCTGCAAATTTGGAGCATATTGGGTAATTTTTATATGAATAAATTAGATCCACACCTGCCCTCGCATTATAGCTAGTTTGTGAGTTATCCAGGTGCACTAAAAGTCATAGGTTTGTTTTTCAGAATTGAAACAATAAGGTAACTTATTGTTCAAGTTTTTTTGTTCAAGTTTTTTCATGGGACTGGATGATATATTATTACATGGATGTAGCTGAGACATTGAGTTCGGCAGAAGTCTTGCTGTAATTTTTTAATTTAAACATGTATGTTTATGCTTTCATCTGTTATTACAGATATGATAATCATATAGTTGGTACAAATCAATAAATGTGTAACAATGAAACTTGTATGTTAATGTGAATATTTTTTATTCTATGTCTTTTTGTTGACTTTTATGCGTTCAGGGGTGTACCAGCAGTGGTGGACTTTGCTGCTATGCGAGATGCCATGGAGGAACTTGATGGAGATCCAGAATCAATTAACCCTATATGCCCAGCAGATTTGGTCATTGACCATTCCATCCAGGTTGACATATCAAGGAGGTAATCATTGTTACCTTGAAAGGTTTAAGAGCTTGTTTTGGATTAAAATGATAGATTTGGTTTAAGGTTTTCATGCAGTAGGCTGCAAAATTAAAGAATGTCTCTGTGTATGAGCCTTGTAATTTCTTGGAGAAACAAAGGATTAACAGACAGAATATCTTTCATTGTTTATCTTGTGTATCTACAGCTATTACGCTCCATTGCAATTTAAATTCTGAACCAATTTGTGTTCTACAAGCAAACTGAATTTTGGAAGTTGATTATTGATTGTTGTGTAAGAAAAAAAAGGAAAGACAATTTGATTTATTTTCATGGTCAACGATTTTGAACTTGTGGATAAGCTTATGATATGGCCATTTGTACATTTGAGTTGTACATTGTCTCTTGTTCATCTAGTAACCATTAACAGCTGTATTTTACATACACCTCAGAAAACCTTCAGACCAATTTCACTGAATCTTGGTACAGAGCATTCTGTCACAAAAACCTGTCACAATTGTATAAAGTGATGGTGATGTGCCATCAGATATGCCTATTTTCAAAATAGAAAAACATGTCTCCCATCTCTTCAAAATGACTATTTTTGGCATCTTTTCAAATGCCTCCAGGCCATTTCAACCAAACATGGTACAGAACAATCTGGTATAAAAGTTCTTCAGAATTATACAGATGATATCTATCCACCATAAAAAAGTAAGATACTTTTAAATACAGTCATCTACAAACCTTGGAACAGATATGATCAAATTTGACATTGCATTCTGGCAAGAAGACCATTCAAATATGCCAACAATGTTTTGATCAGACATAAAAAAAAGCTGCAATATGCCTATTGTTATCAAAATATATAAACCTGTCTGCCATCAGTCAACAATTTTTAGCTTGAAAAATGTTGTTAAACCCCACAAAACCAAATCAAAGCAAAGTAAAAATATAAAAATCTCTAAAGAGTTTCTTTGCCAAAACTAAAATGGTTAGCATTAACCAAACTTGACAAAAAGCATTCTGGCATGAAGCTCTTTCATGCTTATACAAATGCTGCCAAACTGCCATACTTTATGCCTGTTTTGTTAAAAGTAGCAAAATGTTTATGAATTGCTTGTAATGCACAACTTTACTGAATTGGACCAAATTTGACAGAAAGCATATTAGCTTGACTGAGTTTCAGATTGAAACAGACGATGCTCTCCTGTCATGAAATGTCAATAAATCAAAATATAGGGTTCAATTGACTATAAACACGCTATTCGTGTCACACACAAAATAGTCAATAACAAAACATAGCATTCAATTCACTAAACACGCTATTCGTGTCTCACACAAAATAGTCAATAAATCAATACATAGGGTTAATTGACTATAAACACGCTATTCGTGTCACACACAAAATAGTCAATAAAACAAAACATACCATTCAATTGACTAAACCCGCTATTCGTGTCTCACACAAAATAGTCAATAAATCAAAACATAGGGTTCAATTGACTATAAACACGCTATTCGTGTCTTACATAAGACAGTCAATAAAACAAAACTACGGACGTTAACACTGCACTTTCTTTCGTTGCGACAGTAGTTCATGTTTGCCCGTCTCCACTCCACCGGTTAACATTGGACTGGAATACTCATCTATTCACTCGTTGACCGGCGAGCTGAATATAAAAATGGACAGTTTTCCAAATAATAAAACGAATTAACGCAATACATAATAAAACGAATGTGCTATTACGAAACTGAACATTTAACTGAAACATTAACCAAAAAGAATGCATTCGACTCACCCAACTTTTTGGCTCTAATTCCCGACAAATGAAACGTTTAGAGATCTGCTCTAATGTCCACTGCGTCTTAAAATGACCCTGCACCTATACCTATATAGTAGTATGCTGTACTTGTAAAAAGTGATTCGCGCGAAACCTTCATTACACGCGTGGCACGTGCGACTCGCTGTACAGGACAACTCACTTAGAGGAGTATGGTGTACCCACTATGCCATATCGGGTATTTCGTAACACACCTCCCCCCTAAAAAAAAGGTATATTTACTTTAAAAACCACGAAATTACACGATATGGGTAACCAGATAATCAATGTCTACTGAGATAATCCGCACCTACATTTTCTGTACCTTTGATTGCCTCGATTCGGAATCTGTAGGGTTGTAACAACAAGGCCCATCGCATCAACCGTGAATTATTAATCTTTGCCTTATTGAGGTAAAGTAGAGGTTGATGATCTGTTTCCAGATTGAATTCTCGGCCCTGGAGGTAGGTTTGGAATTTATCTATTCCCCACACTACTGCTAAACACTCTTTCTCTATTACTGAGAAATTCTTTTCTTTTGGAAGTAATTTCCTGCTGGCGTAGGCGACTGGGAGCTTGATTCCATCTTGTTCCTGCAATAAAACCGCCCCTGGTCCTAACTCTGAAGCATCAGTTCTCGAAATGAATGTTTTGTTCAGTTCTGGCAACTTTAGTACGGGGCTTCCGTTAGCAGTTTTTTTAAAGTGTTAAAAGCCCTGTCTTGATTATCTCCCCACTGAACTTTGTTTGGCTGCCCCTTTTTGGTTAGGTCTGTTAAAGGACTGGCTATGGCTGCAAAGTTAGGGAAGAATTTTCGATAATACCCTGCCAGCCCGATAAATGACCTAACTTGCTTCTTTGACGTGGGTGGCAATGAATCCCTGATTGCTGCAATTTTCTTGGGGTCGGGTCTCAACTCGTTTACCCTCCCAACTACGTGTCCCAAACACTCTAAGCTCCTATACCCCACGTTGCATTTAGTAGGTTTTACAGTCAACTTAGCTTTATGTAATCGATCTAGAACTTTAGCAATATCATGTAGATGCTCTTCCCGCGTATCACTAAATATAAAGATGTCGTCAATGTAGGTGTCCACATGCTGCAGTCCCTGCATCGCTTTCCGCATTAGTCTTACAGCGCAAGCCCCGGCGTTTACCAATCCGAACGGTAAAACACGAAATTGGTACAATCCACTTCCGGTGGCGAACGCAGTCAATTCTTTTGTTTCCTCTGACAAGGGTATCTGCCAATATCCCATTGTCAGATCCAGTGTCGCGACATATTTGTGCCCCGCCATACGGACGAAAATACTTTCAATGTCCGGTATGGGTTCGGCATCAAATACCGTACGCGCGTTCAATTGACGGAAGTCGATGCAGAATCTGTTTGTGCCGTCACTCTTTTTCACTAGAACGACAGGTGATGCATACGGTGAGCACGACTTCTCTATCACTCCTAATTTAAGCAATTCTCCAACTTCCTTTTCAACGATATCTTTGGATGCATGAGGCATTGGGTACCCCTTGACTCGAAATGGTTCATGCGATGTAAGTTTAATCCTATGCTCTAGCACATCTGTCTTACCAGGTTTGTTCGAGAACACGTTGGGATAGTCATTGATGAGATCCTGAGCCTGCTTTCTCTGTTTCTCAGTCAGATCAGGACTCATATTGAATACAGTCTTTCCCATGTCGCACTTCAGTAACCCACTCAAATTAAGACCTGGAACTGACTCTTGTTCCTCATCCTCCTCAATGATGGCTACCCCGACCACGTTTAAAATTCCTTTGTCTGGCTTTGCATTTGTCCGATCGTAGTAACGTTTCAATAAATTAGCATGAAACATACGGGACTTTCCACCTACATCGATGGTATAATCTATGCCTCCCTTTTCATCTATGATGGTATATGGACCTTTCCACTGTAACATTAATTTGTTTCTCACGGTTGGCAGGAGAACCAAAACTTTGTCACCCTTTTTAAATTTTCTATCACGCGCTTTTGAATCATAGTAGCGAGCTGCGCGACTACTAGCTTGCCTTAACGTTTCATGGGCTATTGCACAAGTCTCTCTCAACTTGTCCTTCAAATCACATACGTACTGGTATGTCGTTCGAATCTCATCTGTTTCGTCATCTGACCATAATTGTCTTAGAATTTTCATTGGCCCTTGCACCGTTCTCCCGTATAAAAGTTCAAATGGTGAAAACCCTAGACTCTCTTGAGGAACCTCTCGATATGCAAATAATACTGCATGGAGATATCTATCCCAATCGTTCAGACGCTCTGCACACATCTGTCGCAACATTTGAGTGTTCCATTGAACTTCTCAACCAGCCCGTTGCACATTGGGTGATATGGAGTTGTCCATAGTTGTTTGATTGATAGAAGCCTACTAACTTCTGCCATGACTTCTGATGTGAACTGTGACCCACAGTCTGTCAGAATCTCCTCCGGAATCCCTAATCTACTGAACATCTCTACTAGGGCTTCGGCTACTCGCTCAGTTTCGATGGATGGTAGAGCGACGGCTTCCGGATACCTGGTTGCTTAATCAACCATAGTCAAGATGTACCTATTCTTGCAGTCTGTAAGAGGTGATAATGGACCAACAATATCTATCGCCACGCGTTTGAATGGAGTTTCAATTAAAGGCATTTTACCGATAGGTATGCGTTTCACATTCCCTTTATACTGCGTTTTCTGACAAATGTCGCATGATCTGCAATACCTAGTTACATCACTGTGAGCCCCTGCCCAATGAAATTCTGCACATACATGGTCTTTAGTTTTTGTAGAACCCAGGTGACCCCCCATCGTCGACTCGTGTTCTAACTTCAACACATGCGGTCTGTAGTTCCGAGGCACTACTACCTGTGTAAACCGTCGGCCTTCTCGAGTAGTATGCTCCCTATGCAAGACATTATTGAGATATTTGAACCTGTAGCTACCGCCACCTTTACATTTCATGACTTCCCCTGACGCGGCTTTATTTCTGATTATTGACAACAACTCGTCTTCATTTTGCTCTTCAATTAGTGTCCTTTTATCTATCATCGGTATGGCATCTGGTACTTTTAGTTTTGGCAAAGGCTTCTTACTCTTAGATATATGTGACCTAGTTTCAGCAGCCATGGAAGTTGGAACATCGGCCACTGCTTTGCCTGGCACAACGAAATTCGCTACCCCTTCTATATTACAGATCATACAGCGGTCGCTTTACACAACATGCTGTCACTGTGCCTGTCAAATAAGGTGTTTCGATATGTATGCATGCCGTCGGCACTTGTACTGCGGTATTATCCATCAATCTGACAGATACTGTTTCCCCAAGGTATTGATTCGGCCTTACCAGACTTTGCTTAACAACTACTGTATTACATCCCGTATCTCTAAGTACTGAGGCCCTAACCCCATTCACTAATCCCTCACACTGTATTGATACGTTCGATGCATTTTGATTGGAGCCGCTCCTATTGCTCTCTACACAAGCTGAAGAGCCTACCATATACGATACCCCTACCGCCTTTTGGTAAATCCTTTTTACGCTTCAAACATGCACTAGACATATGACCCCATTCTCCGCAACTGAAACATTGTTTTCTCTGTCTATCTTGACTTTTAGGTCCCATGTGATCTAACCTAACCAACTCACCATTTTGGTTTTGTGGTAAACCCCTCCCAAAATTAGTTTTATCTGAATTGACCTGCTTACTTTCCTTAGGACCCCTCGTGTCCCAGACTATCACGTTCATAACCCCTCCGTGCGCATCAGCGAATATATCTGCTTGTTTAGCCATCTCGCTTGACTTATTAATGGTTTTCTCTTTTAAGTATTGGAATAGTTCCTTACTACATACTGCAAGCAATTGATCTCTGACAAGAAAATCACATACTGCTTCGTAAGTTTTTGCGACTCCCCCGCAAGCTAACCAATTGAATAGGTAATTAGATATCCGGTATACAAATTGATCAAAGTTTTCTCCCTTTTCTGGCTTACTAGATCGGAATTTTTCCCTGAAACCCTTTTCAGTAAGTTCAAACCTTTTCAGTAATGTATCCTTTAACAAATCGTAATTAGATGCCTCTGCACTTGGTATCCTTGAGTACACTTCTAAAGCCCTACCTTTCAATAAAGTGCTATGGTGTAATGCTCAATCTTCTTTTCGGAGATTTTGCGCAGTAGCATATCTTTCAAATCTCAACAGGTAACTAAGTCATCTTTATATTCTTCAAATGCTGGAAGTTGTGGTTTTTTGATTGACTCAATTGAAATACCTTATCGTTCTCTAGTCTAGACCTTTCTAACTCTAGCTTTTCCCTTTCGATACGCGCGTTTAGTTCTAGTTTTTCGCGTTCTGCCTCCTGTTCATGTTGAAACCTTTCCTTTTCGATGTGTGCGTTTAATTCTAGTGTTTTGCGTTCTTCCTCCAACCTTTCCTTTTCGATGCGTGCGTTTAATTCTATTTTTCCGCGTTCTTCCTCCTGTTCACGTTGAAACCTTTCCTTTTCGATGCGTGCGGTTAGTTCTAGTTTTTCGCGTTCTGCCTCCGGTTCTTCGGCGCGTCGCTCTCATTCTTTGGGGCGTCGCTCTCGTTCTCTATCTTGTTCGTCCTTGATAAATTCCCGTAAAGTTTCCCCCTCATACCCCAATTGCTTACCAAGCTCAAACAATTCACTAGTGGACGACATGATATTAGATAAACATTCGCTTCAAACGAGCGTCACTAAATTAACTTGTTTATCTAAGGGAAGATCAAATTCAGTTTCGTTTACAATGAAATGTAAAATACTATTTCTCAAAACACTCCTGTCTCAAAGGCTTTCCCCGACACTTGTTGGATATGAAAACTCAAACTAACAATCCAAAAGTTTTCTCGGATAGAAAGTACAATCCCATCGCTGCCACCAAAATTGTAACGTTGTCGAGCCGACCCTTTGAGACTAGGTAGGGTTTTAAAGAAATAACAAACATGTTTTGTTAAATAAACTTATATTAAAAAATCAACATGATAGGTTTAAATATATAATGAGTCTACAATACACAAATGAATCCACTACCCTCCTAAATGTCTGTAGTCATCCACTACTGTACTATATATCTGTAGTCATCCACTACTGTACTATATGTCTGTAGTCATCCACTACTGTACAATATGTCTGTATCCAATATACAAAACGTAGCATTACATTGACTATAGACACGATATTCGTATCTCACACAAGACAGTCAATAAATCAAAACATAGGGTTCAATTGACTACAAAACATGCTATTCGTGTCACACACAAAATAGTCAATAAAACAAAACATAGCATTCAATTCACTAAACACGCTATTCGTGTCACACACAAAATAGTCAATAAAACAAAACATACCATTCAATTGACTAAACACGCTATTCGTGTCTCACACAAAATAGTCAATAAAT
This sequence comes from Unio pictorum, assembly GCA_030141615.1. Taxonomy (NCBI): domain Eukaryota; kingdom Metazoa; phylum Mollusca; class Bivalvia; order Unionida; family Unionidae; genus Unio; species Unio pictorum. The sequence continues at coordinate 5,638,926 of JARLTB010000007.1, read as the reverse complement.
CAAAACATAGGGTTCAATTGACTATAAACACGCTATACGTGTCTTACATAAGATAGTCAATAAAACAAAACTACGGACGTTAACACTGCACTTCCTTTCGGTGCGACACTAGTTCATGTTTGCCCGTCTCCACTCCACCGGTTAACATTGGACTGGAATGCTCATCTATTCACTCGTTGACCGGCGAGCTGAATATAAAAATGGACAGTTTTCCAAATAATAAAACGAATTAACGCAATACATAATAAAATGAACGTGCTATTACGAAACTGAACATTTAACTGAAACATTAACCAAAAAGAATGCATTCGACTCACCCAACTTTTTGGCTCTAATTCCCGACAAATGAAACGTTTAGAGATCTGCTCTAATGTCTACTGCGTCTTAAATTGACCCTGCACTATACCTATATAGTAGTATGCCGTACTTGTAAAAAGTGATTCGCGTGAAACCTTCATTACACGCGCGGCACGTGCGACTCGCTGTACAGGACAACTCACTTAGAGGAGTATGGTGTACCCTCTATGCCATATCGGGTATTTCGTAACACCATGTAGACAAGTTCTTTTTATAGTTGTCCTTTTTATACCCTGTCAGATCTGTCGGGAGGGTATATGTAGTGTCCGCCTTATGTATGCATCCTTTCCTGTCCTGTCTAATCCCATATATTGCTTATAAACATTTTTATAGGAATTAAGGAATTGAAGCAAAATTTGGTATAAGGCTTTACACAGGGCTTTTCTCTCACCATTTTCAAGTAAAATTGAAACGAGTTATGGCCTTTATTTTATTAAGCACTTAGCCCTTCAGTTGCATCATAATTTCATTTCTGCTCAGTAATACTTGACATGGAAACACCTTATTTGCATGTGAATTAACATTTCAAGTGCTAAATGGACTGGAACCATATTTGGTATGATACTAAATTAAGAAGACCTAGGTCAATTTTTATTCACTTTTGTCTAACAAAATGTAGTCGAGTTTTAGTCCCTGTATTAAATTTCTTCATTTGATTGTATCATGGTGGTCATGTTGTCATATATTTTTTATTTTCTAGTCGTATAATACTTGTTCATTTAGATATGTTCAAAGAAGAGAGATCCATGCCATTATATTTTGGCTGATTTTATGTGCTCTCAGTTTAGGTATCTTAAGCTAAAGAATAGATCATTAGATCAAGACATTCTGCAAAATAGTTTTTAAACTGAACTAAAATAGACTAAAATGCATTCATTGTTAATCTGATTCCAAAAAATGCATTGTTTGGTTTTATACATGAAGGCAATTTCAGATTCTAACAATTTGATATATTTATAAAAGGCTGGTAATACCTTTGGTAGAGAACTGATTATTTGTCAAAATTCAAATACTCAGATTTAATGTTCGCAAAAAAAATTCTGAAAATATTTTGTAAAGCAAATGTAAGAAAGAAGACACGCTAAAAGCATGTTATACATTATATGCTACTTATTTTATAATCTGATAAATTGGTCCTTGAAATTCTCTTAGTATATTGGTAGTTTGGTGTCTTATCTCCCCTGTTTATTAAATATTGACATTATTATAGGTACTTTGTCTGCACACACTATTGATTGATATAGGTATTTCTCCTAGCTCATGAGTCTTGTTTGGCTGGAGGGGCCTTTTATCAATTTGTACAGCATTTCTATATGAAATCCAGTATTTGACAGTTTGTAAATTTATGTGAAATCATGTAATTCTGTTCAGTCTTTCCCTTTACCCTCATATGCACTTCAGAAAACCCCAAAATTTTAATCACCCCACCCCACCTGATACCAAAGTTTGCTTTTTACTCTGACCCCAAGTTTTGACACCAAGGATATTTTTGACTCTTAGTCTTGCATACCTAGGGGATCATATGTCCATTTTGACTCGGTAGCAAGTCTGATTATGATGTGGATTAAGGGCTTCCCCTCCCTTCCCACCCCTGCAGACAGAACTTTAAAAAAAAAATTATGTAAAAGTTGTGTTTCTTCAACTACTTTGATTCTGACAATGAATGTATGTATGGTTGTATCAAGAAATCACAGGGGGTTTGTCATAAATTATGAATAAATATTTCAAATTGCATGTAAACTTTTGGGAATCGTGGTGAATCGGCATACAGAGGTCAGAAATGCTGCCTGGATGTTTAAGTAAGCCAGATGTGTATACAATTTGTGCACTTTTGAAAGCAGTGCAAAAACTCCCACAAATTAGTTGTAAGTAGGACATATAAATTTACTTAGTATGTAATATTTATTCAACTGTTAACCCATACAGTGCTTGTTGTGACCTAAGTTACACTGCTGGTAGAGGTTTTGTAGCACTTGTGATATTGTTTTTCAGGTTAAAACAACTGTTTGCACATGTGGATACTTGGGCTTGATATGAATGTTAAACTAAATTTGATTGGTTCATTTGGCCCTGGAACAAGCATTCTATACTTTTAATCTTACATTCATCTAGGAAGCTTTACAAACGCTTGTTTGAAATATGGGCAACCTAGGAAACCCGCAATGGCTGAATCCCAATAGTTCGTCTTAAGATGATGATTTCATTTGGTGAATACTGGCTGATGATAGCTATGGTGACGATGATTTTTGAAAGTTTTGAAGTATATCAGTCTATTGGAGATTGGGAAAGTGTTACTGGAAATACTAATGTGTGATTTTATGCCTGTAATTGATACTGAATACGAGTCCAGTATATGTACTGTGAGATTTTGGAAAGGAATGTTGAATACCAGGTTAAACTAAAATATAGTCAATTTAAAAGTAGAGTGCAGTTTTCTTTTTTTTTAAGTAGAGTGCAATTTTCTTTTCTTTTGACAACCAATGTACCATTGAGGGATTTTGTGCTCATTTAAGATGAGGTTTGAGATAAGTTGAACAAATAAGAAATCCATAAAGAAATTAAAAAGCAAGCATTTTTATTGATTAAAATGTCAATGTCGAGCAACCTATTTAAGAATCAGGACTGATATTTAAAGCTAGACTGTCCTAACTTTATGTCTGTCCACGCTTGTTTTGAGAGGTTAATACCTTTCATTGACAGCAGCAATAAGTACTGGTTAAGAAATATTTGATGAAATAAAAATTAAATACATATTACAATTCATATAAAAGAAAGCACTGTCTGGTTTAACTAATGCCATTTTTGCCTTAAGTTTGTGACCCTGGAATGAGTATTAGATGTTAAAGTCAGAACTGCTATTCATATGTTCATTTACTGGACTTTTTTTTTAAAGCAGGAAACCAAAGATATTTTTGTCACAACAAAGGCAGCACTGAAGCTTGGTTAAGATAAAATGCACTTCTTATACCACGTTAGCAAAAAATTAATGAAATGGACAGCTACACAAATTTTTCACTGAAATATTTAAGAGAAATCTTTGTAATTTTAAAAACACTGAAAGAAATTTATTAAAATTAATAAGTGTAAATATAGTAATTTTTTGCATTAGTTTTACATGAAACAGTTGCAAGGAAACAGATGGGATTTTTGAATGTGAAAACATTTGTCATAGATTTTGATACAATGTATGTAGCAGACCAGTTTAAATTTAAAATAAATGGCACCAGTTATCATAACATAAAAGTGGGCTGTATTCAAATGACTACTGGATGTTATAATTTATGACTGAAAAATATGGTAGAAATGGATTGTTTTAAACATGTTGCACCAGATTGTTGTTAAGGGATGAACCATGGCAGGTTGAGGATACTACAATAGTGATCATTTGTGGACTTGAGACTGTTCACGAAAGTTACTGTAGACATGTATGATGTAGGCTAGTTAAAGTGAGTGTTGTGCATAAATAATTGATCAATTCCTTTTGTGTCTGTACACTTGTCTTAACTACTAATTCACATGGATTTAGATGATATGTGACAAAAATATTGATTGCAGATCCAGGTAAGTAAAAAATTTTTTTACATTAAATAAAACATATGTTTTTCATACAGTTTTCAGTAATTATGGCATGTAATATATAGATTGCTCTTTTTATGGTCAGAATACACTTTTTTTGCCACATGTATTAATAATAAATTACGCTTATACCTCTCTTGGGGATTGGCATGTGTGAACCTACACAAAGCAGTTAAGTTTCACATTTAATATAATTTCCCTTTGATCAGTTACCCTGGTAACTGATCATTAGGATTAACAGGTACCTGGTAGAAATTTCACAAACATTTTACATCTCTAGTCAGAATAATCAGACTATGGCATTGATGGGCTTAAGACCCTAATACAGCATTATTGAACAGAAAAGAAATCTGCTATAAGTTATAAAATTTTGATTTCTTGAATTAGTGCTTTACTGCCTGTTATAATAACAGGCAGTAAAGCACTGATTCAAGAAATCAAAACTTTGGCAGAGGTCATGTTAGTGAAAAATATTATTTTTGAACAGATATGTCCGACAGATGTGGAATATTGTACATAACAACCATAAAGATTAGTTCCCCAAACTTGTTCAGGTTGTTTAAGCTAGCTGTGAAAAGACCAGGATTCATGCAGAGATAAGGACCATATACAATTTAGAAACAATCAACAGGATAATGCTTATAGGGATCATCAGTGAATCTCTGCATGGCATCACAATTAAGCATGTGCAGCTGGTTGGCAGAACCACTATGGCAGCAAAGGAAGGAGACAAACACTTTTTATCACAAATATATTACAAGTGAAGCATGTGCTCATAATAGGATTATAACTAAATGGAATTTTGTGCGGTTTATGACATGAAAAAATAAAAATTTGCAACAACACAGACACAAGTTGACTCGAAAATCCACTACATGTAAGAGTACCATACTCGACATGTTATGAAAAGATAATAGATTCACATGTAAAAAGAAGTGAGTTAGGTTCATACATCAACAATTTATATAATAAAATGAGTATGATTCACAGAATCATATGATACAAAGAAATAAGCATGATTCATATAACCATATATGATACCAAAAAGATAAGCATGGTTCACGCAATCATATGGTAGGGAGAAAAAAAATCATAGTTCACACAACCATACGATACAAAAAACATAAACACAGTATATACTGCCCTTATTCAAAGTTCATAATTCATTTCACTATTCTTTGTCCTTCTCCTAAATTGTACATCCACATACCCAGAAGAAATAAGCATGTTTCATACAACCACATGTCCTTGTAAACTTATCACAGCGTATTGTACCCTTATTCAGAGTTTGCAATTTATATCACTATTCTTTGTCTTTCTCCCAAATTCAGAATTCCTATCCTACACATCCAGTTATATAGTAACAGATACACTGTCAAACTGGATTGCAATTATCTGTTACAAAACATTGAAGCAGATTCATTAAATAATGAGATTGATGAATAAAGACATCATCATCATCATCATCAGTCCCATAGTCTGGTAGACTGTAGGGTCACCACACAAGTACTGAACAACCAGTTTCTTCCATTCTTCTCAAATTTCTGCCTTTCTTAGCGAGTTGCTCAATGTCAAGCCTGTCTAATCTTGAATGTTGTCGTCTCACCTCTTTCTCTGCCTGCCTCTCTTTATTTCCTTGTATTATGCCTTGCAGAAATGTCTTGGCAAGTCCTGATGATCTTAAGACATGTCCATACCACTGCAGCTTACATTTTTTCACTGTGCTCATAAGATCTTCATGAGGCTTGATAGCTCTGTTGTATTTCTTCATTGGTGACATGGTCTTTGTATGTGATGCAGAGGATCTTTCTGAAACATCTCATCTCTGTGGACTGTACCCTTTTCTCTAAGTCAGCTGTTATGGTCCAATATTCACATGCATAGAGAAATATGGAGATCACCAATGAGTGCCTCAATCTGACCTTTGAACTGAGTGCAACATTCTTGTCATTCCAGATGGGCTTTAGTTTTATCACCACTGCTGTTATCAGCGCAAACCTGGAGAGTACTTAAGCCTTTGATCCTTCATATGCTACCATTGCCCCCTAATGCTTGAAACTGTGGACTGTTTCTAGTTTCATACCTTGGACCCTGATGTCAGTGCTGATGCCCTTGGTGTTGTTGGTCATCATTTTGGTCTTCTCTGCACTGATTTCTATGCCATAGACTGCAGAAGTTTTGTCGAGACTATCTAATAAGCTAGTTAGTTTTTGCTCATTTCCTTCTAGTCTATCAATGTCGTCAGCAAAACAAAAGTTGGTGACTGTTTCTGCCTCTGATGCTGACTGTCCCTTCATGCTTTTCAAGCGCTTCAGTCAAAATTCTCTCCAGAAAGATGTTGAATAGTGTGGGAGAGAGCAGACAGCCTTGTTGTACTGTACTCAGCTCTGAAACCAGTCTGCTCCTTGGCAATGATCTTTTTAGCCTGCAGCTTTAGTCTGTTAAGCAGTAACCTCAACATGACTTTGCTTGGAGGCTTATAAGAATGATTGTACAGTGGGTGGTTTTCTGTGGGGAGGGTGATAATCAGTGCTTGTATCTATGGTGATGGCCATACTTGTGTTTGCTAGATCTTGTTGCATATGTTTGTAAGGGTGCTAATCATTGCTTCTCTCCCAGCTTGGACCAGTTCTGCTGCGATATTGTCCACTCCTGCTGACTTCCTTTTTCGGTGATCTCACTGTAGCTTCTACTTCTTCACATAGGATAGGGTGCTGGACATTGTTTGTTATTAGCGAATGCTCAGTAACTCTTGATTAATTGTGGCTTGGTGGTTGTAAAGTTCTGCGCAATACTCTGTCCATCTTTTTAGAACGTTTTTTCTTCAGCTCCCTCTTGTCACATGTTCAGGACCTCAGCTGTGACCCAGGTCTTCTTTACTGGTCGATGTCTTCCAAGGATTTTGTAGGTTGTTTCGGTATTCGCTTTTTTGATGGTGATGACCAACGTGTCCATGTTGGTATTTTCAGTGTCTATGATGGTAAGCGGTGCAATTTTCACATCATTCATTTGCCTAGAAAGCTTCTGCTATTTTGGGATACTTTAGTTTCTCGAGATCAACTTTTATTCTTGTGTGGCTCTCTTTCATGACCTTCTTTAGATGTAGTCTCAAGGTCATCATCACCATATCATGGTCACTTCCTATGTCTGCTGCGGGAAGGCTTCGAGTCTTGGCAATGTTTACTCTTGACTGTATGTGCCTCTTCACCATGATGTAGTTGATCTGAATGTGATGGTCGCTGCCTAGACTGTGCCATGTCCATCTTCTGGATACTTTGTTTTGGCTGAAGGTGTTTGCCAGAACAAGGTGTTGTAATTAGCAAATTCCAGGAGCCTCAATCCCCTCTCTCGTTCGTCTGTGCATTGCTGCAGTGCCCACATGTTCCTTTCCAGTTCATGCAAAATAATAAAGACATACTATATTATATACTATATTATGTGCATCCTGAGTCCTTACTATCACTTTTAGTTTAGTGGTACCATGATGTTTAATAAAATTGTTTCTTCTAATTACTTGCCATGGCATCTTTTGTGATAATGTATTATTGTCAACAGGTAAACTTTAAATAGTTTTATAGTAAAACCTAAAACTAGTAATTAACAAAAAGTATCTAATGGTAAGAAGTGGGTCAATTTCATGTATACTGAAATTATTGTCATGGTTCAATGTTGCTACAAAAAACAGAATAGTCCAAAACTGATGTATTTTTGGAAAGTTGTAGAACCAGCACTTGTAATGTCACAACATATTTGATTTAATATTATTATTTCTACATATTCCTATCAGTATTTTCAGTGGTATTAATTCCTGATATAATGTTAATTGTTTGTTGTGCAGTTTATACATGTCAAGAATTTTCTTGGTATCATTTAATTAGTCACCTAACTGACACTGAATTTTTATTGTTTGATAAGGAATTTATCTTTTCTTCCCCCCAAAAGTCATATTTATGGATGCTGGCATTAAAGTCCCATTTATTCTAAGAAGCCGTGATTGTAATTTAGGATGCAAATTTATTTATTTCATCTTTAGTATATAAAACCTTGAATTCAATGGAGGAACATAGACAACTACAAAATTAACATATTAATTTCAGTTTTATCAACTTTAAAGGCATACAACCTAAGTAAAAACGAATAAAATTATATATTTATTTTTCAGTTCACGATTACTTAATTAGATGAATAATTACGATTCAGACTGTTTCTGAGGCCGAAATCAGGCTAGTATCGGAAATTTTGTGATAAAAAACGCGATTCTGAATTATTGTCTGCAGACAAAAATTCGCTGTTTGCCACGCCTATATTCATGTAACCTCTGTGTTGACCTCTCCCGAAGATTAAGAGTTTTAGCCATGCGCAAACAAGTGTTTACAAAAATAATGGCGTGTTCACAACGAGATCAAAAACCAAAACTTAGATTCTGAAAGGAGGGGGGATAAAAAGCTCTTTGGGCAAATTATGGCAGCACACACATATGTATTGGTGACCAGCATGAACGATGGAATAAAAAGAAGTCCACTTTGAGAATGGAAACTAATCCAGAGGTCGCCAAATTCTTGCTGGATACTGGTGAGTCTCAATTTTGCAATGAACAGTCGAGTTTTTATACCGCTATTTTATATCTGTATTGTTAACTCTTTATCAAAACTCTTAAAATAACATATTTTATATAAACTGGCATTATTCCATTTAGCTTGAAATAAAATGTCACAGCCCTGCAACAATATCGCTGAAAACCGCATGTACGTACACCACTGCTGCTATTTTAGAGGCCATCAAAGGGGCATTATAATGATCATCATTTTCGCTCGCAACCATAAGACATTATTTAGAGGCAAGCAGTCACTTCTGTTTTTTTTGTTTTTTTTTAAATAAAAAAAAATTATATATAATGTAAATGGTGATGGCTGTAAATGAAAGTAACGCAATACAGTTAAGTTTATATTATGCATACTATTATTTGTAAAGTATATAATATTATTGTGTCTAATAAAACATTTATTTTCCCTTGCTATATTAGGTAATGAATTGAATGGCAGTGCAAGGAAAACATCAGAAAAATGTCACAGAAGACATGGCCACAACTTCTACACCTGGGCCAACAATTCATAGGATACAAATTCTTGCTGTGTCTAACCACATCATAAACAGATATGGCATCTGTGTAAGTATTACTACATTTTTGTTAAATTTTATGTATATTTTCTTGTTTACAAATATTTTGGTAGATGCACATCTAAGGATTTACCTGGAAATGTATCATTCTATATTAGTTTAATATTTTGCAGTTGGTAAAGATTGTACATTTTGTTAAAATCTGGTTTGTTTTATTTAGAATAATATTTTTGTTGTAAATTGTTTGTTGGCATATGTCTATTTTTTGTTATTGATATGTTCCTCATCATGCTGTATGTATTTTAGTTAAAGGGCCTCAAGGGAGAATAGTCTTTGACTAAATTAGTCACCCCTTTAAATAAGTTATTATTATTATTTCTTGAAGCATTATCATTCAGGTCATAATAACCAAGATAAATGATAATTTCTTTTGATACAAAACTAAAGATTCCCAAGTTCAACATTAGTATTTACACATTTCAAAATTTTATTTTAAGGGATTCAGTCTTGTCTGAAGTTGATGTAAAAGTCTAAAAGTTTTATCAACCCATTTGAGAAAGTATACTAACAAAAAAATTTGTGATACATACATAAAAGGGAATATTTGAGTTAAGTATACTAAAAAGACAACCATTATGATACATGCATGATATATATAACTAAACTAAAAGTAATGTATAGTATCGTATTGGTATTTGTGGATGGTATTTGTGTATGAAACAGAAAGTTGCTCCCACAAAAGCTTTCTTTTCTGTGTATTATCAAAAAAGTAAAAATTGTGTATTTACAATTTATCTTAAATATAGTATCAATGCATAATTGAAATAATGAAGATATACTGGTTATCACAGAAAGAAAATGAATACATTGTATTATAAATACAAACCACACTAAGGCCATAGTTATGGTTTGTCCATTTAATACACATGGAGAGGGCAAGGGGGGTTTACCCAAATGCATATGCTTGTGTATGGGGGTGGGTGGTCTACTGATAATATACGTACACATATACCTCGATAGTAATTTGTCTAATATGTAACCTGCTTGACTGGGTTCAGTTGGTGTTTGAGTTTTAGTGGACAATAGACAAACTTTTTAAAGTTATGCTGCTTATTTCTTTGATGCAGCCAGACATTCAACATTGGTGGACTATCTGTTACATTAAATACATATTATTGTTAATCCTTGATCTTTTCTGTGTGGATTAAATATTGGCTGTTCTACAGAATGGGGAGGGCAATCGCATGTATGCAGATGGTGTGTCTGTAAATAAAAAGTATGCATGTGTACAATGAGGGAGGGGTCAAGCTTTGCCCGATTTTTGCACACGTCCATATTTGGAATCAGATTTTGTTTCTGGACTTTTTACTTTTTTGCTTGCAATCTAATTCACACCGGTCTGAGCTATACACATACAGGTGAACAATTGCAAAGGTAGGATAAATTGGGGATGGAAGTAAAAAGTGGCCAGGAGGAAAATGATGGGTCAGAAGAAGAAAAAACTCCCACTTTTATCCTTATGCCGAACGATGTTTCTAGCACACCAAGGTGTATATCTAATCAAATCTCTTGGAAACAGATGTATTTCAATGTATTCAAAATTAGCCCACAAATGCGCTCCCTACTCCCAGGTGACAAGGGAAAAAAAAATAGTATGGGTGGAATGAGTTGATTATTCTCTGCCTGTATAATGCTACTGTACATTGGCATTTTCATCGAAACAGACTAATGGGGATATATAAATGTTAATAGTTCTCTGCATCTGAATCAATTTATTTATTTAGTCATTTTACTTTGTTTCAGAAGTACAGTAGAACTGGAGAATTTCCAGAAGTTTGATTTTATTGTATGCCTCCAAAAGTCATTCATATAAGCCATCAGCTTTCAGAGCTAGGAATCTGTTGGCATCTCTTGATTATAACAATCATATTGACAGAGATGTGATTGTAAACACAGATGGAACAATAAGGTAATAAACTTTATTCTTGTTAACATAATAATTCATCTTTGTTAAAATATTAATGCTTTACCTGAAAGTTGATAAACCATCTGTTTGTGGTACAATTTTATCTTTTACAGAAGACATTTTTTAAAATAAATTTCAAAAACCAATTTTGGTTAGAATTAGTCTAATGTAATTAGAAAATTCTGTAAAGAATCTAAACATTTTTATGATATATGGGTAAGGTACAGATTTGCTATTTTGACATTTTCATCTGTAGCAAAATGATTTGTTACATGTAATTGTATGCAGTTTTTATTTGGACTTGTGAGAATTAAAAAAATATAAAATGACATTGTCAGTGAAATGTTTGCATTTTCTTGTCAGATACCAAAGGTCATTCAACAAAAAAGTGAGAGATGGTCTGCATACCCAAAGAAAGATGATCAACAGTACCTGTATATTCCAGAAATAAATATGAAAATATTGAAATGAGGTTAGATGATAGAGTTGGCATGAACCAGCCAGTTGTTTTGGACATAAATGATCCTAGGTGAATATCTGATGTACTTGCTCCAATACCACCACCACCTACAGAAGAGATTGTTACAAAGCAGAAATCTCATTTTAAGTTAAAATGATTTAGGCCTTTTAGTCAGGTAACACCTGTTGATATCAAATTGTTATGGAGAGACTATTCTAGTGATTGTATGTTAAGAAATGATCCCTACCATGGACCCATATAGACTTTGACTAAGTCTTTCTTGAAGTGCCTACCATGAGCTGAAGTCCAGCATCTGTTTGATTTCCAAGTAGCAGTTTATCTTCAGACCACTGTTGATTATGTTCTTAAAGCTTTTAAAAAAAACGTGCATTTGAACAACAAGATGTAAGACCTTTTCTAACTTTTCATACCCATTGCATTTATACTTGTCTTATATGTATGTTTAGATTGAGGTAGATGCAGTGTATTTTGGCCATATGATGTATAAAAAAGCACAGCAGAGGCTATACATTGTAAATCATTTAATCTTATAGAAGTAACAAGATTAAAATCATGTAATTACAAGTATGTATTATTGCATAATAAAGTACTTTTTAATAATTTTATTTTCTAAATGTTTTGTCTAAAATTGCAGTCAGAAAGATTTTTAGTATACTTTGAAAAAGAAAAAAATGTACATTGGAGCAAATGACTTCAATCCATACTCTTCATCTTGATTTAATTGCTCCCGCTAAACATGCCATTAAAGGTTCACATACAGTTTTAAACTGATTTTATAAAGAAAATAATGCTGTTAACTTCTGTCTTTTTTTAATTAAAAAAAATATATAAATTAGAAATGATATTCACCGACCATATTTGTTAACAAATTACTATTTACATACTGGTGTTGACCGTTCCAGTGGCCTAGTGTTAAGAGCATCCACCTCATCTGCAAGAGGTTGGAGTCCTTGATCCCTGGCCAAGTCATACCAAACACATAAAAATGGTATTAACAGCTGCCTCATTTGGTGCTCAGCATTAAGAGGTTAGTGTATGGACTGGTCGTCCTACTGTCAGGATAATGTAACTGGGTGGGATGTCATGCTACATGTCTGCGGCATGATGCCTCGTGCTAGACATCACTATAAACTGCCACACTTCAAACATCATAGCAATATGACTAAAAAAAATTTCAAGGTATGTTAAAAATGCAAATCACACACACTGTTACAATTTTGAAATGGAATTTGGCATATTTTCATCACTGTATAGTAGGCCCAATTTCATTAACTTGAGCAGTGATATATTGTTGCAAACAGGGTTAATGGTCAATTAGCAATTAAAACACCCCTGTGAATGTGTAAGAGTTTGTTTGTCTGTGTAGGCTAATTAGTATCAACACTGGTAGCATGACCCCTGCATTCCTGAATTTGATATGTATATCTGAGCCAGTTTTGCATTGTACTTCGTACATTATATATACTAATCAGTATATGTGTGTGTGTGTGTGTGTGTGTGTGTGTGTCTAGCTACCCTAATTTTAAAAGAAATGCAATAGGAAACATAAATGGGGGTGAGGGGATGGGCTTAATTTCAATATTTGTTTCTCTGCAGTAGTTTGTTTAGGTGATGAACTAAAGTTTGGCATTGAGTAAATGGTAATCACTTTTGTCAAAAGTATAAAAAACAAGCACAAGATACTAAAACATTAATTTTATTTTCTATAGAACTGTCTTGTATTTTGGAATGGGATGTCTGTAATCAATCTGTCATAGTAATGGTACACTAGTTTCTGATATAAAATGTCTCTGAGAGACAAAGAGAAAGGAAGAACGGAGGCAGACATTAGACAGACTGGAGGCAATTGGACTACTAGTCCAGAGAAAGATCATACAGATAAGTAGGAACACAGGACAGGAGGAAAATCAATTACAGTCAGATGATAAAATAGGCCATAACTTGGTGGAGTTAAAGACGAGTGATAGGGTTTTAATTTGAGTTTCATTTGAGAGATGACTGTTATTTAATGATATTAAATTGTTCTTTATTTGACTTTCACATTTTGTGTATTCATCAATTTAACTGTCGGCACCACTGACTGGGAGCTCTGAGCATTGCATCTCTCTATCACTACTTCAATTCCTCATAAAAACAAGCCGGGAGGTCTTTTGTAATAATTTAAATAATATTGGGAGCACCCCACCCAACCTAAATAACACGGAAAATCTCTATATATTATATGCCATAATTATTCTTAGATGATATCCTTCATTTTTATTCCTGACTGTACTCTTGAATTAAAGTTATGTCTGTACATGCACATTTGTACATATATAAGTTTAGTACGTTTCATAATATATAACAGTTTTACAGTGTATGCAGTTGTGTACATTCATCTGGGTATTTATATAAAGGGTATAATTATTTCTATGGTAAATGAACACATTTTAAAAAACTGAAAATTTGATGCATTTAATGGGTGTCAAGTATATTTGATTTAGTTGTAATAAGACGGCTGATGATGCACATATTATGTGATATAAGCATTCAATGTTGCTTTCGATGAACTAGTATTTAAGTCTTAAAAACCTTATTCTGTTCCAGAGCCAATTTTTTTCACATGTAATTGAAATTAATGAGCAGTATCTGGATAGAATAGTATCCTAGTGTTTGTAGTTCTGTTGATATTTACAAGCCAATCTTTATTCATGAAACACTGCAACAAGTTTTGCTTTCTCAACTCATGACTATGCATTATTTATCATTTAACTTAATGTGTTACTGTATATGCACAATTAAAATCATGTTCACCAGTGTACTTTTGTTGTTTACATCCTTTGCATCCCAAGACAATGCTAGTCAACTTCAATTCATGTTTTTAATAAGCAGTCTCCTCACAGTTGTTTCAAAACATAGCCATACATATAATCATTGTTTAGTGGGTAGGTAGTTAAAACAATACTTGTTCATGCAAAATAAAAATTGCATACTACAAAAGAAACGCTTTATACAGCTTAAAATAAACATAAATTTCATTATTCACACATCATATCATTGGATAGATCACCCAAGTCTTCCTCGAGTAAATCCAAAATGGTACTGGCCAAAATTATTTATGCATTATGCGCCATACACAACAGCTTGGAATGACATGTCTGTTGCCAGTACTTAGGTATCCATTAAGTCCATAAAATAAATTGCCTATTAACAGTATGCCATTTCCCCCGGTGGTATTATCTTCTTCTGCTGCCTTTTAATAGTGGTTCTGATTACAATGATACAAATTATCACATTTTTAGTTGGTTTATCTTACAACTTAACACAATCTCAAAAACACGACAAGTAAACACTTTCAAGAATACCCCTTAAAGGAACCTCTTATTGTCAGGATTTTCCATCGTATTGACTTTTTTGCCTACTACTTGTAATTTATCATATATAATGAGAAATCTATAAGCAATACATATATTGTGGGTGACTATAATGAACTAAGGAGAAGGACAGACGAAGAATAGGGCAATAATTACTCAAAAGCAAAACATATGCTTACCTCGACTTCATGTGACACTAGGACTACAGAGAAGATCGGTAAATTCCGTTTCTGCATAATTAATTAGCAATCCGTACAGAAAATCGTTATATTTTCATTGATTAAACTTACAGATGTACATTTTTTGAAACTGAATGACCTGTAATTACTCATTATTTCTACTATACTTTTCATAATATCATGCATTTGCAAGAACAAAAAAGTCGAAAAACTTAGGTTGTATGCCTTTAAGCCAAGTATATAATCTGAGCCAGATTGAATGACTGTACGAAAAGGCGAGAGATACATGTATAATTCTTTTGAAAACGTTACAACTGATCATATATGGAGCCATCCAGCCCAGAAACACCATCCATTTAATTATGCCTCATGATGTTATGGTGAAAATCACTATAAAGCTTGAGGAGAATTCTTTTGAAGATTTTGAGTTAAGTAGAGCCTTAACAGAGTGATATTTATGTACAAAGTAAATGAACTATAGCCATTTTCTCCCTGCCTCCCTTATTTTTGTTGTCTACCCCCCCCCCCCCTTATTTTTGACAAGGAAAGATTCACCCCAAAGATAATATCCGGGCAGCATCTCTGGGGGAGATATCTATATTGAACTATAGCCATTTTCTCCCTGCCTCCCTTTTTTTTGTTGTCTACTCTCCCTTATTTTTGACAAGGAAAGGTTAACCCCAAAGATAATATCCTAGCAGCATCTTGGTTGGGGGTGAGGGAGTGATAACTTGATCAGGTATTTGATTTTATTGGTTTCGAGTTATCATCTGATACTTGTGTTTCTGGGACATTATCTTACAGTGTGTTTGGTCAGCATGTCTGAACAAAGCTTGCTGCGATTGTAAGTTGATGAAATCTTAAGTTTTGTAAAGAAACATGGAATTAAAGCTGAATACATCCAAAAATTTAGAGGTTGGCTATCTTAGGATTCATTTTCATGTCACATTGGCATACACATTCTCAGGTTCACATACAATTAGCATAGTAGTTGGATATGCATATGACAAATTTAGGTATGCATCTAAAACATGAAAAACAGTATGGGAGGAGAGAATCACCAGAATGGACTGGGATGGAGAAGTACATAATAAAAATTGATGAGCATGAGTGTACCTCTTTTTAATGTGTGCGAGATTGTCATCTCAGGTTGAATAAGAAATAATGCCAAAGGTAGCTCAGGTTGAATAAGAAATAACGCCAAAGACAGCATAATAATGGTTGTGCAATTAACAAAACAAAAGTGAAATAAGCTACTTTAAAGATTAATGATTTTAATCCTCTGTTCTAGTGAGTAGATTTATTCTGGTCTGTTCCTTTCCATTCCAGTGATTCCATCCAGAGGAACTGTATGAATAATATTATTTCTTGGTTTATTCAATCTTAGACTAGTAGTTGCTCAATCCAAATGCATCATTGAAAAACATTTTAAATTCACTTTTTTAGAAATATTTATTAGTCTATCCAAATATCACAAAATATAGCTTGAATAAGCTATAATTCTAGTCAGAACAATATAAATTGTTAGAATAAATACGAATTCATGTGATTTAAAAATGTGAAATGTTTTGCAACATGTGATGCAAGTTCTCTCAATGCTTCTCCATCACATATGCTTACCACAAAACTACTAACACACAAGTCTGTTTGCACAGGTTAGGTAATTGTTCATTAGATAACCGTCAGAAAAACAGTCATTGTTTCAAAAGGTAATTGATGCACTTGTACAGGTACCTGTACTTTGTTGCTGGTTTTGTTAATTTAGTTAGTTTAGTTTTCTTTGGTTTAATGCCATTTTACCCCGAAAAAGACTTCTAACCATCATGCCTGTGTTAGTCAAACCAAGACTTAAACTCGCACAGACAGAGGTGAGATGCATGAGTGATTTGTTAAGATGAGCACCTTAGACCACTTGGACACATGAGGCCCAGTTGATTTGGTGCTTTAGGTCTCTTAAGCACTCAAAGGTTATTTGGAGATGAAACCTTGGGTTGCAGGAAGATCATTTTGGTTTTTTTCAGCATTTTCAGCTATGTATGTCTGCCACTTTTAACTGTTGAAGAAACCCCCCAAGTACTTTACAAGCATAAGAGACCACCTGGGAAGAAACATTGACCTGTTGCAATTAACTGGCTGCATTCTTGCATATGAGATTTGAACAATGAGAGAAAACAAGCAGTTTACACACAACAAGCAGTTTACACCAGTCTGCTATGAATGCCCCTCAGTCCTTTGGTACAAGTCTCCTTAGTGAAACTGTAATAATCGTACATACTATCATAACGAATGGCAGTTTTAGTATGGATGCAAATTAATAACTTCTGTATCATAATATAAAATCAATATACTTGGAAATTAAATTTAAAGTACATATTACGGGACTGAACCATGACCTCTACAGATAATAAGCCACCAAGAAAATGTGTGATTTTACAGTATCAGAACCATGCATAGCTAAAAGACAATCAACTTAGCACATGTATACTGCCTTATTCAGAGTTTGGAATTCATATCACTTCTTTGTCCTTCTCCAGAATCCGGAATTCCTATCTACATGTCCAGTCATTTAGTAACAGATACAGATTAACAGATTCTACTGCCAACTAACTACATGTACTTGACAGAAATTATGTAAAATAATATGCTTCTTCATGTATTTGGGGGCAATGTTAGATGTTAAAAAACATCAGATGGTGGATCATAATTTATTTTAAATTGCTTATTTTGTGTACTGATTAAGTTTGAATGTGCCTTCCTGTGGCATGGTGGCTGGGTTTGGAGGTTATGTGTTTTGCTGGAACAGCCATAATTGACTCTTCTGAGTAATTTTGGTTACAATGTAAAATTAATTCACCCATTTTGTAATTTGATCCATTGTTCAAATGTGATAGTAGTCACATGACCATATATCATGTCACATGATATATGCACAGGTGATTCAGTCACATTAGCAAAATATAAATTTTAAATGACCAAAGTTGCACAAGTTGATCAGTATAGATAGAATGGCTGATAATTAGCTGATGTAGCCTTGTAATGCAAAATAGTGATAGGGATAGGGTTACAGGATTCAACATAGATTTACAGGATATGATATGGAAATAATCATAGAGATCACCAGAAACCTCCTCAACTTACCATATCTGAAAAGCTGCATTAAGGGACTAAAAATGGCCAATATGTGCACTGATGTGTTGCAGACAAGTCTGTCAACAGTAATTGCAATGTGTTCTGAATTATTATAGTCCGACTCCAAACAACCAACATACGAGTACAGATTTGGGGGCTGATTTATGAGACTGCTTTATTTAAATTCAGCAAGGACTCATTGCCACCTTATTTTCATCACCTAGTCATCACAAAAGGTGTTGGCATGGCATTTTAATTGGGTTCTTGGTTCAGACCTTCCTCCCATTCTAACCTCACTGTCATTCCATCACCACTACCATCACCATCCAGTCTGTTTAAATGAGATGGCTTTTATACTATTATGTCTTTATCTGACAGATTTTGTTCTATCATTGTTTTCTCTAGAGATGTAAGATGGAGAGTCAAAAAGTCTTGTCAGAAAAGGGTTGGTGGCTTTCAGATTGAGTAAAGAAAATAATCCTTGGTGTCAGAACTTCAGGTCAGATTAAAAATGGGGGTCTCAGATGCCAGGCCTGTCAACTCTTATGATTTTCCTGTAAGTCTTATGAAAATTACCCTTAAAATACAGACTTGTGGGATACTAGCAAAAAATGCAGAAATATGGTTGTTGCCAAAAAGTCAGGATAATTGTTTCATCCATGTTTTACTTAGATCTAGGTTTAATCTTAGAATTAGTGAAAATTAGTCAGGGAACCAGACTAACTTTACAGCAGGAAAATAAGGTTCTAGGAAACTGTTAATAATCAACACAGAAGAATAAAAAGGAATATTCAGATTCTTGTGCATAAAAGCTGGAAAGGACACAGTTACATTGTTACGTGCTTAGGCTCGAATAAATAGCAACACAGAAAGAGTGAAAACTAACAAGCTTGTATAAATTAAACATTGAATTTATTAAGTACAATTATTTTCATAAAATAATTAAACTTACGGTTTTAGAGAATCAAATCCAACAAATATAGAATTCACAAAATAATCCACTAATGGAATTTCAAGTCCTGATAAATAAATGTTCTAATAGTTCCAGGTTCGAATCTTGACAATGTAATAATCCAAAATGGCTGACAATGTCACGTGATGCAGTTCTTGTTTTTAAATCATCCAGATGAAATTATGAAACATATGTCCTTTTCCAGATAAATAGAATAATTCTTCTTTTCCAACGAATTGACACAGTCCAGAACAAGATATTAAACTCTAACAGAAAATACACAACTTCATTAAAATAAGCCCAAATTATATTCTACTAAAGTTAGCTTCTAAAACACAGCTATATATATTGTTTTTCTGAAGTAAACAAGTAATCACGCGCTTTTCTAGAAATTGATAGAAGGTCAGAGGAGGTGTTTACCTTCACCTAGTCAGGTCATTATGAAATGTTCTAGAAGGAAATCATTCACTTCCCACCCTCAATAAAAGTGTTGTCCTTGAAATTGACCAATAGATTTAGAGGCTTGTTGACAATGTCTAAAGCAAGGTCAGGATTTAGGTCAAACAAGCCAAGGTCAGCCTGTTTATCAGTAAAGTACAAGTCAACTGAATTTTCTAGAAAAATTTCCCATTTAATGAATAATAAATCCTAAATGACAATTTTGGATTTAATAATTAAAAATAAATAAAATTAAATCCAATAGCCGTAACAACATTAATTGGACATCACTTTCCAACTTGAATATGTCTCATGGCAGGAGGTATGATTGTCATTTTCATGTGAAATAGAAAAGAATTTCCAAGAATTATGTCAAGTTGAGATATAGCAACAAGCCATTGAACTGCATAGGGCTTGGAACTAGAGTTTGAGTAACTGTACCAGAGGTAAATAAAGTATATGCAATCTTTAAAAACTTTTAAGTTAAATATGATGTTTATTATTGATGTGTCAATATGTTTTTCAGCTTAACAATAGAAGCTATTGATATTTGTTACACCTTATTGAAAATTGGTCAATTGTACGGAAAAAAATCAACTGCCCTACTGAGATGGACTTTTGAGGGTTGGCAGGTCTGAGAGGTGCAGATGAGGGATAACACTGAATATTTTAGCTCACTTCTATAAAGTAAGGACGAGCTATTATTTGGCACATATAAATTTTATTGATATATATATGCTCAGAACCATTAATTTTTCTTAGGTCCTTGGCAGTAGTCATTGTATTAGCAGCATCTACAACCAGTGGATGGATTTAAGAGGGTTAACTTTGTACATACACTAATTTGTACATTCTTGGTTATGCTTTTGCAGCTTGGCTTTCTTGTTTGTACACATTATACATGTTGTTATACACAGAATCATGAAACTTTATGAGGGGATGCATCCTGGCGAGTCTATTTTGTTCCCTCATCACAAAAGCAGGTCAATGACTCATTTTACCCTTCATTCACTGACTATTTAAATTTTATGCTTTAAGTTTATTTATGAAGCTTTCCTCATGCTAGAATCATCAGACTAAATGATTGTATGCATCACAGTTGGTACAAGGCCTATGCAATATAAGACAGTCACTATGATCTGCACTGCACATTTTACAGGAGATTTTGCATGTAGCTCATGACCAAGTACTTTTTATACCTTGTTATACATTTATACTGTTGTATATAAAGTAATAAAACTTTGTGCGGAGAATCACCTTAATAATCACTTCTAACATAATTCAATAGTACATGTCCCATATTTTATGCTTCACTGACTTGGGTTAAATTTTGTGTTTGGTGTTCTTTTCTCAAATACAGTTCATGTTAGAATTGATGATAATATGTATCCCTATTTTTGTCACATGTTACAACAAAAGGTGATTATTGTAAACTATATTTTATGATTTAGTGGCTTTGGATAAGTTTTGCAATTGGCTCATGCATTGTGCAAAAATTGTTTGATTGGCTACTTGTCTGATAGGGCAGGAGTCTTAGAACTTTTTCTAGTCCTACATCAGATTTACTAATACATTGTAAATACTTAATTTGTTTTCATTTGCCAAGGCAGATGAGCTTTTTGAAAACTGTTTTGCCATTTGTCAGTCGTCACTCAGTTAAGAGTGGGTGAGTAGAATTTGTTAGCCTTGTCATGACTACACAGGTTCAGGTTTGCTGTATGCATATTATCCTACCTTTAGTCCTGAAGCTTCAAAAGCAGATGGATATTGGTATAATATATCTTACTGCAAAAAAGAGATCTCTGTTATCATCATGCTTTCGTGACAGTCTTGAAATTTCATTTATTGGGTGCTGTAAAAGCTTGAATCATGAAACTTGATGATTGGATGCATCTTTTACAACCGAAGGGTCAGTGTCACCTACATGTTATGCTTTACAAATATAGGTGGTGTTTGTATTCAGCTCATGGCCAGATAGATAATTCCAAACTACATGCATACACAAAAGGCCATAGGTAACCAAAGCAGTTGGAAGTAGGAATTGATGTTTAATTGCATACTTTCAATATTACTGACTATACACTGGATAATATTACAGGTTATGCCCTCTGTTAACTGTTTATTTTATGTGGGAATGAGTCTCAGAATAGCTTATTAACAGTCACAAGGGGTTACCCTGGTGCTGCATCTACGGGGCAGGATGTAGCCTATTGCCAAGGTATGTAGCGTCAAGGTCATGTATGATACACTAAATTGGTTGATATTAAAGAAAGGTAGACAGATTTAGCTCTTTAACAATACTAAATAATCTGGACATTTGAGTTGCACTACAAAATATTGAGGAAAAAACTTGTTGTTTTTTTTTCCCACCTAGAATTCGCCTGTTGTCAGAATCTGATTTTGTGTGCAGATTTTAGACTTTTTGGCCTCAGATATAAGGCAGACCATTCTGAAGTGACACAGACAGGTGAACCTGTGCAAAAAGTAGGATAAGGTGGGCATTTTTAATAAAGAATGGTTTCCATACAAAAATGATTGGTCCCATTAAGCAAAAAAAGAAAATTCCAACTTTAAACCTTCTGCTCATGTGCGAGCAAAGTATCGAATGGAAAACAATATTTTTAACACAACTAGGCGTTAGGCTAATGGAAAATTTTTTGGAAGTCGATGTATTAGGATGTATTCAGAAATAGCCCCCAAAATGTGTTTCCTACTTGCATTTCATGCGAAAACAGCAAAATCCTCCAGAGGTAATGTGTTAAGATGTGTGGACTGCATGCTTTTCATGTGAGGCCTTGGCAATATCTCTGGCTTTTTATCACCATATTATAATAATTTTAGTATAAAATCAGTGAAGAATTTGTTTCTTTTACATCCTGTATTCTAGATTATTTGATACCCAACGCAAATGGGTTAAGTTTTTCTTAGGTGTATATTGTTGATAGATTTTATTATAAACCATAGAAAGAAAACAGCCACATTCAAAACATTTTGAATCCAGCCACTTTTTCATACTAGCTTATTACTCCTTCCACTTTTGTTTCAGTCTCTTGACATATTCACCCAATCCCGGAGGCAGAGGTCAAAGCTTAGATCTGGGCTCAAAGGATAGCTCTGCTTGTAGAATATGTGCCTCTAAATCTGGCCCACCTATTGTAGAAACTGTATGTCCATTTCATGGACATCCTACGCCAGGGTTGGTAGACAAAAACTTGTTTTAATGTGTTTTCAGCTTAGATTGTCATAAATGTTTTTAGTTACTATTTTTTTCATGATTTCTGTTAAACAGTTGCTAAATAGTAAACTCAGTAATTGGGATCCACACTATATTCTCTTTCTTCCTTGTTGAATAATGTATGCATACACTGTGTTTGAAATATATGCAGTAGCCTTAAGTTAGTTGCATAGAGCAAGATATTGCTATCACATTTGGCAACGATGATGGCTGATTTTTGCTCAGGTAATCAAAATTGCCAATGCTGATATATAGACACAAAACAAAATGATAAATAATACACAACATTCACTTTAGTCTACATGTTTTACTTTCTCTGAATAGTTTTAAAGTCCACAAAATCAAAATGCTGTATTACATAATTGTTGAATTCCTCTTTCAAATTTTTAAGTGCTATTGATTTGTCCTTTTCTTGATGCAATGTTTTCTTCAGTTTAACAATCCCTCATTAGTCATATAACATTACAAGTCACATCGATAAAGCCTTTTTTGCATAATAATTGGTGCCAATTTTTTTAAAAAATAGACTGGTCTGCTAAGTGTATCAAATAATTAATCTGTGACAAATGTTTTAAAATTCAAGAAACCCATCTGCTTTCTTGGAAAAGTGTCATGTATAGTTACTATAAATAGAAAATAAGGAAACCATTTGACATACATGTCCAGATGGTTGCACATTTCAAAAGTATAAGATCAGTAGATG
Organism: Unio pictorum; assembly: GCA_030141615.1. Lineage (NCBI taxonomy): Eukaryota > Metazoa > Mollusca > Bivalvia > Unionida > Unionidae > Unio > Unio pictorum. The sequence continues at coordinate 5,615,439 of JARLTB010000007.1, read as the reverse complement.
GTTGTGTACAAGGGATAAATGCGCAGCAGATAGTAATCACAAGACACAAGCTTAAACTGTACAAGCTTAAACTGTACTTATTACTCTGTGTCTTGCTCCTGATGTTGCCTGATATAAACTTTGATCTGAACATGGAAAAACAGATTTTTGTTTTACATGAACTGTATTAAAAGTCATATAGGTCATGTATGCGTTCAATGATTATTTCAGTAATGGTGTCATTTTTTAGAATTTGATCATGTACATACCTTTAAATAGCAATTATTCACTTTATTGGGATCCTCATAAATCCTTTGGTAGGTAATTATTCACATATCCCAAGAAGTACATATTGCAAAACAAATGTTAAAGTATGTGGACATTTTCAGATGAAATCAACCTGAAAGTGTGATCCAGTACAATTGAACGTCATGAGCAGTGATGTATTTAATGAAACCTGGTTCAAACAGATAAGCAAAACTTTAACTGCCCTATACTGTATTTACAACCTGGCCACCATTGTATTGTAAAAGACCTAAGCGATTAATAGTTTTTGTCTTAAGTTTCTCATGACAGTTAAAGTGTAGATTATTCAATAATCATGACTGAATAGACTTTTATTTAGTAATGTCATTGAGTATTATATTTTAAAATAACAAATTATATTTTAATTTAAAAGGAGTAAATGTTTACACATAACCTTTTACATTAAATGGGTACCTTATGGCTCATTGTATTACCTGGGTAATTATAAATGGGTAGGTACCTGAGTTCCCAGATACCCATTGACAGCTGTAGTGCAGCACCTACACAAGATTGAACATGTCATTATATTTCTTGGCAAAAAATTGGCTGCAGCAGATGAAATTTTAACACAACATGGGATTAGGCTAATGGAAGATTGCTTGGAAGTCAATGTATTAGAATGCAAGCAGAAATAGTCCCCAAAATGTGTTTCCTACTCGCATTTCATGCGAAAACAGCAAAAACCTCCAGTTTAATGGATTAATATAAAAACAAAAGAACTAACCAGCTGTTAAACTCTTGTTTAAACTGTTAGTCATAGTGAGCTTAAACAGGCCAGTCATGCTGGCTCATTGGTTAAGGGATTGTACTTTTGTTCAAACTAGTGCAGGTTTGATTATCAGAATTGGATAGGTCAAGTGCTCAAAGAGCAGGTAACACAAAAAATAAAAAATCGCAAAATTTCTCCTTTTTTAAAAATTACTTGTCACATATTATTTGTCTTGCCCACTGCAGTCTTCAAAAATATCGCACAAGTTATTGTCACCCAGTCAATATATGATATTGTAGATTTTATTTAACCTCTTTGCCTTTTTGTTGCCACTGTTTACTGCCCAAATGTAAGTTTTACATCAGCTTCAATCATGACTGGTTACCATTTATACATGCTACATGTAATTGGCATATACTAAAAATGTTGTTTTTTCCCCATCTATTTTCAAAGTCTACAGAAAATTGTCTTTTCTCAAAACATGTCTGTGTCAGGGGGTTTGAGAGTATTACAAAATGGTATTTTAGCATGACAATGTTGTGTTACAGTTTTGATTGAAATCAGATTTCCACTACACACGTTCATATGTCCCAAGACTTAAGAAACAAAATAAATTTATATTGAATTTGCACTCCCTCTGCATGTTGCACTAAAATAGATAAAACCAAATGCTTATATGATAATAAAATTAAAGAAACTGACCTTGTATTGTTATCACTTTTTTTCCTTTCATTATGAGCATTGAAGAATAAAATCAACAAACTCTTTACATGTATTGTAGGCTTCCATGCTGTACAGTAGCATGTATCGGGTATGTCTGATAATGTGTGCCACATTGTTCATTGACAAGAACATTGAAAAACAAATCGTAATAGGGTGTATTCAAAGATTTGAATGTTACCTGACTGAAAACTGGATCCAATAAAATTGCAAACGAGAGGGAAATAATCAACTGACAATAATTAATAATAATAATAATAATAATAATAATGCTTTATTTATAAAGGGTGACTTATTAGTCAATGACTATTCTCTCTTGAGGCCCTCTTATAAAGAATATAACAATGTACAAATAATATGAAGATAGCAATAAGTAGTGTTCATTTTAACATGTTTAGTATTAAAATACTAAATTCCATTATCTATTAGAAACACATACATGCTCATGATATCTGTTTTTAAATGCTTTAATATTTTCAGCAGTTTTACATGTAGTGGAAGCTTGATCCACAGAGCAGAACCAGAATATTGGAAGCTCTTTTTAAATTGCTCTATTCTTGCTTTTGTTTCCATGTGATATTGATCTCAACTGGTATTGTGTTGAAAAAGGCCAGAATAAGTCCTGAAGATATTCTGGTGCAGTTCCATGTAGACATTTATACAAAAGAACTGCCTTGTGATAATTAATCCTGTCATATATTGTGAACCATTTCAGTCTATAAACAATGCTTTTGAGGGATGATCAATAGATCTAAATTTACACGTGCTGCTTGTTTCTGAATCCTGTCAAGTTTAGATTTAGCGCAGTTTCCCCATACATTTAACTGAGGGGGCCCCGAGTGGCTGAGTCAATTAGAACTTTCCATGACATTGAATTTGTAAATTCCAAAACTGTGAAAAACACCCGTACAGCATGAACCCTCTCAAACAGAAATACTTGAAGAAAAGAAATTCAGTATTTGCTGGAGAAAAATTTCATATAACCCAATAAAAGTGACTGGAGTTCTCCATGACAACTTGTTCCAAAACCACATCTTTCCATATGTGCACTGATTATAGGAAGGTGAATAGTGTTACTGAGAATTGATGACTATTGATTAGATCGGAAATGCCAGGTGTGTCCCAAAATTTGACAGTCTGGAAGGATTTTGGCAAATGCCACAAATGAAAAGATCAAGGAAATTTCGGCATTTGCGACTCCAGGTGAACTTTACTAATATAAAGTAATGCCATTTGGGATGAAAGGTTTGCCAAGTACTTTCAGCATCTCATGAATATGATCATGTCTGGTCTAGGTAATTATGATGCTTACATCAGTGATGTCATGATCTACAGCAACACCTGGAAAGAACATTTAGAAACAATTTGGAATTTCTTTTACAGACTCATCAGTGCAAATTTATAAAAATGTGAGTTCTGCTGTGCTAATATAATTTTTATAGGACATAGACAAGTTAAATCAATATTTCCCATGCCTGATAATAAAAAGCAATTGATGTCATTGTTAGGTATGGCTGAGTACTAGCAGATATTTTGTTCCAATTTTTTCTATTATTCCTGATCATCTGACAAATTTATTGAGCAAGAAAAACAAATTTTTTGTGGACTGAATAATGTCAAGAGGCTTTTGAAAAGATAAAAGCCGTATTTAAAAGTGCTCCCAGTTTTACAGCTCTAGATTTCAGCCAATCATTTAAATTGTCTTTTGATTCATGTGATGTTGGTGTTGGATTGATTCAAGAAGATGAAAATGGTATTGATCATCCAATGTTTTTTTTTCTTCTAAAAAAATTAAACAAGCATCAAAGACATTTTCAGCAATCATTCAAGAAGGAATGTTTGGCTTTGATATTGACATTACAACATTTTGAAGATTGCCTTAGTTCATCTCCTTCGATTATTGTATTTCATGACCACAACCCTCTTTCTTTCATTGGCAAGATAAAAAATAAAAATCAAATGCTGCGAAGGTGGAGTTTCTTGTTACAGGAATATAATCTTGACATCAGGCACATCAAGGGAAAAGAAAATTTATTAGCAGATGCACTTTCCTTTGTGTAGAAATGTATTATTTCATGTACACTGTTTGTAATTCATGAGAGTACTTATGTTTTTCTTTACCCTCATGTATAATTAATCCATGGTAAAATGAAAGCCTTATCATAAAAATCTTTCTTTTTCTTTATGGAGAAGGGTTAGGTATGTCTGAATTAATTTATACATGTATTTAATTAAATTTTATTATTTGTCAGCTTTTAATATATATTACATTTTATTATAATATAATCTTGTTTGCGTGAATTGGAAATTTTTTCAGAAAATCAGTTTGACCTAACTCTGTTTCTAAAAGTAAGGCTGACCTAGATCCTGACCTTAATTCAAAATTATTAACAACCATGTAAACAAGTTTTTAAAAATATTTTTATTGTGGGATTCATAAGATTGAGATTAACTTGTAAATAGTTTTGGTGAATTAAACATTTTTTTAATTTTATTCTTAGAGTAAAATGATTTATTTTTGTCATGGTCATCTTGGTCAAATGTACACTTAACATAAAATTGTCTATTTCTGAATGCACATCTTGATCCTTTCATAATCATAGGACAGGAAACAAACCTGCAAAGAACACGGGGATTTTCTTTGAAATCAGTTTAAAAAAAACACATATCACCACAGCTTCGTGAATTGAATCAGTCTCAAAAACAGATATTACATATTATTGAGTGTGATTAGACAATGAGAGCTAACTGTTCTAGTACATACATGTACATGATGTGGACTGTATGACATATTCAGTGTATACTACTTCATGCTTGAACATTCTACTTTAAGCACACTTGTTGCATATTTTGTCAGATATAGGACATAGACTGTCTGCTGTTATTGATGATCAGGAATTATAAGCAGTCTTGAATTTGCTTACACAATAATAGTCATAATACTCTAATTTAAAATTACCTCAAATATATGTCTTTGAATTTAATTACTGCTCTTTTTCAGTGCTGATGCTTTAGAGAAGAATCAAGAACTAGAATATGAACGAAACAAAGAGAGATTTGTCTTCCTTAAGGTAAAAAAGCTTCTCTCACTTATTCAGCAAATTTAACAAAAGTGTAATCTGGATATTATTGAAAATAATTTGTACTTCCATTGCACTGGTACTAATTAAAAACACTGCTTTTCTCCTTTGAATACGTTCCCCGATCACATTACTTTAGGGATATAAGCCTGCTACCTCGCGAATCCAGCCCTACCAAAAGACGAAAATTCATCTTTTCTATGTCATATAGACAAAGGGCAATAACTCTTGCCCCTTACCTCCCCTTGTCACCCGCTAGGTGTCGCTAGTTTTTAAGCTTCGCTTGTACTGTGCAAACACGTACAATTAGACCTCCAATGAATCCAAGCCATCTTAGTGTAAATTCTGACCATCCGAAGTTAAATTTGGATTTACTGTGTTGGATAATCATTCCTCTACATTATTTTACAATATTTTCCAATTTGAGTGACTTTGTCACCTTTCTAGACTTCGGACCAGGTTGCAACGTGGTCAGAGCACGCTTATGGCGGTACTAGCACGTATACATGCAGCACTAAATATAACAGTTATGATATTAACGACTTAATAACTGCTGCATTGATATATTGTGCTTTGTTTATCTTCTTTGTCGTTTCAGTAGACTTCGTCTTTGAACGACCAAGTTACGACTATTTAATGGCAGACTTCGTGTTGTAGTTACGAGTTCACGTGACACTAAATCATTTCGCTTCCTCCGTTAGTAACGGTTATGGTAATAGCGACTTAATAGCATGCTGAATTGCTAATTTGTGCTTTGTTTATCTTCTTTGTCGTTTCAGTAGACTTCGTCTTTGAACGACCCGTTGCAACACGATCATGTCGGTAACTAGTGTTGTCATTAAGAGTTAACATGGCACGGAATAATTTGACTACTCCGTTGGTAACGGTTATACTATTATCGATTTAATAATAGGCTGAATTTTTTAATTTGTGCTTTGTTCTCTTTTGTCGTTTCAGTAGCAAAGTCGACAACGAAGACATGAACGGCAATATGGGTTGTGGCAATAGAGGAAAATTATGTTGACATGGTACAACAGTCCGCCTTTGAACAGATGCGTAGTTGGTGCATTTGGGGAGTGTTCTCCCAATTTTAGGCTGCCCAATGGGCGTAAGTCCCCCCGCAAGTCCGTGCATGGCTTTTGGGCCTATAAGTCAGGACGCATGGGGTTTTTACAGGCTCTATTGCATCCATTTCATTATGCAGTCTCGCCGTCACCGCTCCGAGCCGGCCATCCAGCCAGCAGTCCAGCCGGCCATCCAGCCGTCCCTTTGTATTGTAACATGGTCCGACCAACTATGATTTACGGGGATTTTAGTGCCAAATCTGCCCGTCAAGCTGTACCGCAGGCAACATGCCAATATTATGATGGAGATTTTCATGAGAAATCTATCTGTCCAGCCAAGCCATGACAGCGGCTGGTTCCGGTGAAAGCCGGACCGTCACCGGCATTCCGGCGGACCACATGACGGGCAAACCAGCCGGCCATCCAGCCCTGCCGGCACCAACCTTCCAGCCGGCACCGGCCATCCAGCCCAGCCCTTCCGGCTGTACCGCTGTACCAGCATGGGGACTTTTATCAACCGCAATCCGACCAGATCGGCTTTACGGAGATTATAGTGATGTTCCGTCAATCTGTACTACTGGTTACATATCACTACTATGACAGAGATTTTATGGATGAATCTCTCCGTCCAACCAGACCATTCGAGAGGCAGGTGCCGGTCATAGCCGCACCGTCGCCAACATTCCGGGCGACAATATGCCAGTCAAGTTAGTCGACATTGCCGGCCGTCAATCGGTTCACGACTTATCCACAAGGGAGAGTTTGTGACCTTATCAGAGATGACGGAATTGAGTTATCTATGCCACCTGGTATGCACTACCCAGATATGGCAGCTTTACCAGAACATGACTTTCAGGCCGACCATTCGCTAGACAATCAGCCGGCAGTGCTGGTTGTCCATATGTTCACGGCCTCTCCACAAGAGAGATTTAGTGGAAGTGTCAATTATGACCGAATTGTGTCATCTATGTCACCTGGTATGCTATACAGATATGCAAGCTGTACCAGAACCAACGTTCTCTCTGAGCGAATGGTAGATGTGCGCGCAGCGCTTGCTGCACTACACAAGCATTACAGAGAAGATTTATATAAGAAAAAATTTATAGGTCGTTGGGAACTTCAGAATGCCCAACACCTCCTACTGCCATTCAAGACTACACAGTTCAAGCATCTGTAGATCTTGAATGGGAGGAAGAGACGATGTCCTTCCTGCTTCTTCCCCAGTCGGTAAAAAAAAAAAAAAAAAAAAATTCAGGAAGCTAACTTCCAGCGACGTTCAAGTGTAGCTGGTATGAAAACTCCATCAGATGCCTTCAGCACTGATCTCCAATGCCACGTCAAAGCTAGTCCGAAACGTCATCGATACGTCTTCATTGTTAGACTGGGCTTCACTAGCCATTTTTTTTCCCAACTCCCTAGATCAATCCGGCCATGACCACGCTTGTGAAGTGACGGCCTGGCTTGTTAGAGTTGTTAACAGGGCAGCTCACCATTCCATGACCGACTGCTTCTGCCACCTTCGACCTGATACGACGTGACGCCTGTAGGTGGTCCACGTCGCTCAGGCCCCATCCTACTCGGGATTTTACGGATGTCTCTGTTTGGGTCACCTTAACACTTTGGGGGAAAAAATTGAAAAAGTTTTGAGGCAGGCAGCTCAGGAAATGCCCCTCCAACTCGTAGCCCAACTTTTGTAGGCGTTTCCAAACAATCATCTCCTGACATGGTGGAGGGATGATGGGCGGACCAGGGAAAAGGGATCCTTACAATTAAATGTGTAATATAGATTCCAACCCAATGCTGGGAGCCAACAGTCTAATCAAGCTAGGCGGCAACCATACAGAGGCGGCAAGAACCCAAGTTTATCCGCCTTCACGCCTCTTAACTCTAGACGTTGACATACCCTGTCCACCGCCAGCAGACTGCCTACCTGTGGGCAGCCGCCTCCTGCAATTTCAGGACCACTGGACCACTTTATTACCTCAGAACATTTGGGTGATTCAGGTCATTTTGGAGGGACTTTGGACTTCATTTATCCATCCCCTCCCCCGTCCTCCTCTCCCCTCTTCACGGATGTATCGTCAGATCGGGAGAAGATGCCTTTATATATTTATATATATATCTATGTATATCTTAATAAACCTGCAATAGCTGGGGTTTTATTCATGGCTGTTTCTTATCCAAAGATAGTTCATCGACCTGAGCCGCCTCAACCACCCTGAAATTCAATGTGGCGATGGCGTGATCAAGCCATCCGACGGGTATGCTGTCAGTCTAGATATGACCGACACACATTTTCACGTCCCTATTCCACGAGTCACGGACATTTCTCCGTTGTGCTTGTCGGGACTCGGTTTATCAGTTCCAGGTCATACCTTTTGGCCTCAACTTCAGCCCTTGGGCTTGTACCAAGGTTATGGATTACGTCGTCACCCTGTTCCGCTCGACTTCATCTATAGTGTCGACAGCATACTTTGACGACATCCTCCAGAAACATTTGTTAAGTTCTACTCTGCTCAAAGGCAGAAACGATCTTATATCACTTTACATCATATAGGTTATCTCGTGAACTGGATAAAGTCCGATCTCTGTCCAGGCCAGAGTTTTGGTCCATCTGGGTGTGGAGTTTCTCCCCGATCTGAATCTGGTAAGGCTTCGAGTTTTCGATCATCCAGATAATTGCACTCGTAGAGTCAGTTTCCAACAGGATGCGCATGTCAGCAAGAGAGTTGCAGCTCCTCGGATTATTCAATGTGGCAGCGGACTTGATCCCACTCAGCCGTCTTTTTATGCGCCCTTTACAAAGGACGTTGCTAGCATAATGGCGCCCTTTTTAAGTCCCTTCGATCCCACCATCATGCTCACGTCAGAGATATGATCATTCTCGAGTCAGTGACACAACCCTTGTGGGCTGTCCACAGGGATTACTCTGGAGATACCCCAGGCGGAGATAACGGTATGTTCCGCCGCTAGTACCTACGGTTGGGGTACCCACCTGTTGCCGGACTTTGATACCGTCAGCGGCACGCGGGTGCCAGGGGCAAGCCCTCTCCACATCAACCTTTCAGAAATAATGGCTGTCATCAATGCCTTTCATTTCTGGCAGGATCAACTCTTATTGCAAACTGTCCTCCTTATGTCAGACAACTTTGTGGTGGTGCCTTGCCTCCTCAACACAAGGTGACACCAATCACCAGACCTGTGCAATCGGATCTGGCAGTTTCTACATTGGTGCGACAATCTCCACCTCAATGTACACATCAGACACATTCCTGGCAGACTCATTGTCTTGGCTGATATTCTATCCAGTCATTTACACGGAATGGTCACTCCATCAAGCGGACTTTCTGCCAATCGGCACACTTTGGGGACGTCCGATCGATCTTTTGCAACAAGGTGGAATCGCAAGTTGTCCACCTTTGTCTCGCCGGTTCTAGACCCAGAAGCTTGGGTCGTGAATGCTCGGTCAATCAGCTGGGAAGGATGGTGGGTATTCTCCTACCCTCCCATGGTCTTGGTACTGAAAATAATCCAAAAGTGAAGGGGTCATAACTGTCAGATGATTCTGATTGCCCCTCTCATATGGAACAACTCCAGGGTCTCCGATCTACTCGATCTGGCGATAGATCTACCCAGGAAGATTACAGTCCACCCAAATCTTAAGCAACTGCGGCCATGGATGTTCCACCCCTGTCCAGACCGTCTTTATCTTCAAGCTTGGCTCTTGTCCAGACAGCCTTGCAAGACAATTTAACTCTTCAATTGTGGAGAGAATCTCGAGAGCACGAAGACCATACACTCTGAAGGCTTAAGAGGGAAAGTGGCATGTTTTCAGGGACTGGTACCATTTCATTAACATCGTTCCTCTGAGTGTCACAATCCCTCAACTGGCTGACTTTTTTCTCTGGCTTTTTGAGGAGAAACAGTTGGCCCCAATTATTATCAAATGCTACCGCTCCATGATATCAGACACATTCTGCCATTATGGTACATGTGCTATCAGCCATGACAAGATCTGTCAGATCTTTTAAACACTTTAAAATTCAATCGACTAATATCCCTCACCCTGTTTCCTAATGGAATTGGTCCTGGGATTTAACATGACTCAATTCAGACAGTATTGAGTCTTTAACCCACAATTCGTTAAAGCTACTATCATACAAATTGTGTTTCTTGATAGTCTTAGCTTCAGCATGCAGGGTGAATGAGTTACAGGTCCTTTCTAGTGACCCAAACTATATTCCGTTCCGATCAGAGGGTTCGATGGTCCTCTTGATGCAGCCAGGCTTCGTAGCCCAAAAAATGGGTTACCATCCATTGGCAATCAACGAGTCATCATTAGCTCGCTTTCTTTATAAATAAGTCAGGATCAACAGCCATGCAAGATCCTGTTTGTGCACTCTAGCACCATTTAAATGCATAGAGGTGAGTCAGGTCACATACAAGCACCTCTTTCTTTTGGTGATAGCTGGGACATGAGATATCACCATTCAAGCCCTTGCTTCATGGCTGAAGTGGGTTATACGCTCGGCGTACTCTGAGGATTCACAAGATCAGAGTCACCTTATAGAAGCTGTTGGCTGGCATACAGAGTCAACCTTCTCCAGTTTTATCTTCAAGATTTGTACTCGCAGGGGCAAACCTTGATTCTAGTAGGTCCGGTGTTGGCAGCCCAGATGCCCACCAGACCCATGTGCAACAATCAGCACAGCCTATTAGCTTCGCTGGATTCGCCAGATAAATTTTTGTTGGTAAGAAGATTTCAATAAATATCTTCTTAACCGTATAAAGGGGTCACATATCACATGACCCTGGGCTGTGTTGCTGATTGAAAATTAGGAGACCGGGTTATCGTTCACATGGGGAATCCAGCCATCATTCCCTAGAGGATACCCGGGGTGGAGGTCGGATGCTCCGCATTCCCTCCTCCTATTATTCTCCTAAAGTAATGTGATCGGGGAACGTATTCAAAGGAGAAAGCAAATTTTTTAGTAAATTGTTTCTCCGAGAATACTTACTCGATCACATTACTAAGAAACCCTCCCAACCACCCCGCCATGCGAGCATCCTCGTATATTCTATACCGCTCAGTTTAAAAAATTAGCGACACCTAGCGGATGGCAAGGGGAGGTAAGGGGCAAGAGTTATTGCCCTTTGTCTATATGACATAGAAAAGACGAATTTTCGTCTTTTGGTAGGGCTGGATTTGCGAGGTAGCAGGCTAATATCCCTAAAGTAATGTAATCAGGTAAGTATCCTCGGAGAAACAAAATTTACTAAAAAATTGGCTTTCTTACCAAAATTTTGTGCCCAGCAACCATTGAAGAAGTCCACAGCAATCAGTAAGTTTATTCTGGACTTATGTGATGACAGTTAAGGTGCAGATCACTTAGGAATCAGGAATTAACAAACTCGGATTGGCAACAATAATATTAAGTTTGGGATCAACAATTAATATTTTATTTAAGCACATTTAGAGTACCTACATGATCACATTGACATACACTGTTGTGACATTTGTAGAATATAACCCTTTATTAAAACAAATGATGTGAGTGTGCCAAATGTAGTGATATTGTTGCAGAATTGTTTCAGTAAATACCATGGAAGGCATTTGCTGTGTTGAGTAGTCATCTATTTTATGCAATTTAGAATTTTGTATCCTATAAACTCCCTTGAATAATCAGAGTACTCAGGCATTTTTTAAAAATGCCTTCCCTCTCTACGGTGTATCTTTAAATAGAAAAGTACTCAAATTATTTTTTATACACAAAGTAAAAATATACACAAAGTAAAAATAAAGCTGAAGAATTTAGAATATATTTGGAATTAAACTTTATAGACTTGATTGATCGATTTTTCTCGAAAAACATTTATGATGTTTTTGTATTTTCTTTTAGTGGGGAGCACAGGCTCTTAAGAACTTGCAGATTGTTCCACCAGGATCAGGAATTGTTCATCAAGTCAATCTTGAATACCTTGCTCGGGTTGTGTTTAATGTTGACAACATGCTTTACCCAGACAGCTTAGTTGGCACAGATTCACATACCACCATGATCAATGGACTTGGAGTAGTCGGCTGGGGTTAGAAAATTATCTCTTTTTTTTTCTTCATCATCTTTACGAAGCTTAGTTAAACCTTTTGCTGCCTTTTCAATCATTTACTTGATTAAGGAGATTTTTATGGTGTTTCTTTTACATAATTGGCATTTAATATGATTGATATGGTAAGGACAAATTGAAGATGGTGCTAAGGTACCATGTGCAGGGTTTGAAACTAACTTTTTTATTAACTAGTCAAGCGGACTAACAGGACAAAAGACATACTAATCAGCAGCAAAATCCATTAGTCCGTAAATTGGAACATCCAACTACAAATGAGCTTATTTTTTTCATCCTCCATTTTTTAATGCTCATTGCAGACGCTGCAAAACATGGTATTTACTTCGAGGTTAAAGTTAAGCCACAGCCAACCGCTTTTCCACTTCTCTAGAAAATTTTGGTTCCTAATTTCTTTATCATACTGTTTGTTGCGTTCTCTTTTGTCCTCATTATTGTCAGTCTTCTGTCTTTTGGCCAGATTTCCCACACCTTGAACAAATCGCCACATTGTTCTCTTTGCTTTCATTGTTTAACTATGCTCCTGGTCAGTGTGACAATAACACTTTGCACACCATTTGTAATGCTTAATATAAAGCACCTAGGTGATCTGGATTTATATATGGGAGTTACAACAAATTCAGCAAAAATAGCAAGTTTTTTGCTCGCATTTCTGTTATGAAATTCATTAAAAAGAACCAGGAAAGCAAACTTTAAAATAATTACATGCATTTATTTTTCATTAGTCAGGCGGACTTGTATTGTAATATATTTATTAGTCCATGAGGAAAACTATTAGTCGCGAACTAATGGATATATATTAGTTTCAAACTCTGATGTGCAAGTAATATAGCAGCCAGTCATCTCTTTTTTCTATCTTTGTCCTGTATTTTAGACCTGAATATGGCTGTATGTTTTTCTTGTTATAATTCCAGTTAAATTCAATTAAACATTTCTTTGTAATTTTCTGTTTTGAACAGACACCCAGTTCCACTCTGAAGGCAAATGTGTATAGGGCTTGAGTTCTAAGATATTATTGGTTCATTTAAAATCGAGGCTATGATGACAGTCTTTAATCATCATACTGGATTGCGCAAACAGTTCACTGTATCTCATCTTCATAATATTCAACTTCTAGTCTTTGTCTATAAGGAAAGCAGAGATAAGAATTTTTTCCAGCACAGAAACAGAACTGGAAGGACAATTGTGTTGTCTTATTAAGATTTGTGAAACCATTACAGGAGAAAACCTTGCATTTTGCAAATGACGTAATTGTGAGTTCTCTGTTTAGCATAGAGGTATCGATGACAGAACAGCATGAAAAAGCTAATAAACATCATCTTGCTGCTTCATCATCAGTATAGCCTGAATTTATTACATTTATAAATACCAGAGAGATCCTTGATGTAATCCAATTGGAAGTTCCTTCTACTAAATTTCATTTTTAAGTGAACCTTCCTCTTCCAGTAGCAAATGTTGCTGGTGATTTAGTTTGCACACTTTTTCCAGACAGTACAATTGCAAAAGATTGTGTGATTCAATGAAAATAGTACAGTAAAAAAAAAGTTGCACAGATTTCAGATTATCAATGAAAGATGATATATTGGAATTGGTAATGATTGAAAAAAGAAAGTGTGGAAAAGGCTTCTATAAACATCCTGTGTAAGTTTGGGTTCATTGCTCTCTTGCACCTTCTGAATTGGCACCCGAATGGAACAGTGCCGCTTCAGAATGTACAAGAGTGCAACACATCCATTATTTGGCATTAAATAATTAAGTTATTTTCCTACATTACTGATGGTTGTAGATGTTTCAAATAGTTATAAATGAATTAAAGTTTTAGTTTGTTCTCGAAAATCAGCATTTCTTTACTCTCAAGTTGGCATGTGTTGCTTGAAATATTTTCATTGTTGTAATTGTTATATTGTCTTCTGAACTTAAAACAGATCTTCAAGGACATGGTTTATTTAAGTTTCCTCACAATTATTACAGAATCTGTGTTTGTCTTTATTTGAACTGCCCATCATGTTTTGGAAATTTGTTAATACATATACGCATTGAAAATTCCAATCTGTTCAGCCTGTATCTTGACTGTCTTCAAAAATCAAAAAGGTTACATGTGAATTTGTTTGGTTTTTAGGCTTAATAGAGGAGTAGAATGATAGTGGTAAGGTAACCTAAAAATCAAAGAGTTAAGTGTTTGTAAATTATGTATAATCAAACTTTTCCATTTTATCCTAAATCCTGAATTTTGAACCTCTTAAGTATGTGTTCATGACGGCAAGAACTGCTACAAGGTAAATGTTGTATTAAAATCTTTGAAATGCCTTTCCATGCTCTGAAAAATATGGACTTTGTTATATGATGAGGATCTTGATAGTTTCAAAGTTATGATCTAAGCTCAAAGTCCCATGGATGTTATTGATTGACCCCAGTGACCAGTGTCGGTTGCATGTAAATATTTTTTCTTTGTATGCCCATTAAGTAGATATATTATTATTACCGTATTTTCGAGCATATAAGACGCACCTAATTATAAGACGCACCCATATATAAGACGCGGGTTTTGCCGATTTATGAAAAAAATTTTTTTTACATAAGACACACCCATATATAAGATGCGGGTTTTGACGATTTGTGTAAAATATATTTTACATAAGACGCACGCGGCCTAACCATCTGCCTCACTGAGCAGTTTATATCCAGTGGTTTCCTTCCTGTATCATAAATGAAAATTTGTCCAATGTTCCATTACCCGTCGGATGTAAACAAGGCTTCATTACCATTTTTAGTTGAGATCAAAGACCAATAGTGGATGGGTTTAGTTCCTGGTATCTAGATTCTAGAACAATAAACGCCAGACGTAAAGGCGGCTTCTTTGATCCGCTAGGCCAAGTCTTCAGTGCGTGGGGTTAGTACATAGACCAATAAACGCCCGATGTATGTGGTTAGCATATATAAATGTGGGAACAGTCTCTTGTTATATATAAATGTGTGATCAATTTGCTTAGCATTTTTAAAATTTATAAAATTGTCACGATGCTGAAGCGAAAATCATATATGGCATGAGAGAAAGTGAAAATTACAACAATCATCAATGGCTGGGGGATAATTCCTGAATCGGCTAGCTATATCAGTTCTTTGGACGGCGACGCAGCTGCATCCGATACCACTGACGCCAATGAGGATCGATTAGCATCAGTTATGGAGTTATTCCACGATGACGACAGTGAATTTGATTCAAGTTTCAGTGGATTTGAAGCCGAAACTGCTGACGATGAAAATGAAGATGAATAGAACAATACGGTACATTGATTTTTGATCAAGTCAAACACTATTTAGTAACAGTTTATTATATTGTGTTTAATAAAAAATTTAAATATATGGTATAACTGATTTTCATATTTAAGTCCAATATTGAACAAATTCTTGTCTTGTTTTCGAATGCACCCACCAAAGATACTAAAAATTTAAGTATCTTTGAACCCAACCGGATGTATAGGTAATATAGCCGCCGTAGTTTTTGCTGTGATAATTAATAACAATAAACAAAACTATTTAAACATACTATATTATATAAATTTAAAACATTTACTCCGACTAAACGTAGATCTGCAATAATTACGGTATACAAAACATTGAAACGAAAGGATTTTAAATTTGAAATGGACTGCATTGGATTGGTACACATGGTAATTACTGAACACTTACCCAATTGTTTTTACAACTAGGAATGAAAATCGTGAAACGTGAATATTGACCGCAATAATCGTCCTTCAATATCACACACTGTACCGTTCGTGCGTGTTAAAAAATACTTAGATAAGATGCCCATTAATATAAGACACACCCTGGGTGTGGGGTACGTAAAACTTTGTATAAGACGCATCTTATATACGCGAAAATATGGTAGGTTGATATCTTTGTATTTTCCATGTTATTAACCTGAGTAAAAATGGACTCCAGAATCAGTGTCAGTTGTTTGTATAAATAAGTATTTTCTTGCACAGTAAGGATTGATGTGAAGCTGGATCTCAATTATTGCCAAGTTATGAATCAGAGGCTATGTTCTGAGGATAAGGATTAACTCTGGTTCATTATCAGTGTCATGTCTAAATTATTCTTTTCATGCCAAGTAAGTATATACAGGATTTTGATTTGGATCACAATTTTTTGCATGTTATGACCCAGGTGAAAAGTCCCTGTTAGATATGAAAAACATCGATGTATCACCAGGGACTAGGGTCCCAGTCTCATGTGGTGACACTTGGGTCATTGATCACACTTAACAGATATCAGATGTGTTAAACAAATAACTGCTGTTGGTATTCAATGCTTACGTAATATCACAGTGACTCTACATTTATTTCAGACTGCAGGGATAACAAGCTAATGATTGATTGATTGGTGTTTAATGTTGCAGTGGTTATGAAGGGTTACATCATGCTGAGGCCATTGATATGGTGTTTTTCCCAGAGAACATTGATGCAGCTGACCAGACATGGTCAGAAAGAATATAAACCTGCACCCAGCAATTCATTCATACCCCACTACCCTTGTCCTCTGTTCCAATATTTGAAAATATGTTTCTTATTGAATGCAGAGAAATTGCAATTGATAACTATAAAATGAATTGACGATTATTGTTTTGCGCTTTCAACTAGATAACTGGTTTTTAAATAATCTTGTGTTAAATCATATTCCTGATTTTGTGTATAGGTGTTGGAGGTATTGAAGCAGAGGCTGTAATGCTTGGGCAATCCATAAGTATGGTGTTACCTGAGGTTTTGGGATACAAACTTACAGGTACAGTGAACCCAATGACCACCTCCACGGACATTGTGCTGACCATTACCAAGGTATGTTATTAAAGACAAATAGATTGCAATGACATTTTTAGCATGGCTATTATAGAAGTTGATGTAGGGAAATGGAGTTGTTTGAATGCCTTTTGCTTAAACCTCCATCATTTATCAAGTTTTAATAGACTAGTCACAAATGGAATCTTGAATAGTTTCCATTACACCCATATTTAAGTAAAACAAGTGTTTTCTGTTGAAGAGCACTACTTTTGAAACAAGTTGGTTTTGAGAAGGTTGTCCATTATTGGGATTCAATATTTTCAATTAAGAATAATCATTTATACCCACTTAGAAATGACCAGATGGTAAAGAGATGTAATCTCATTTTATTTGCATAGCAATAACCATTAAACTGTAAATAATTCCCTTTGTTATGGCATATTTCAGTCTCTATGTGTGTGAGTGAGATTTTTTACTCTACTCAGCAAGGCCTTGTTCATTCTTCAGATATGCTCCCTGATAACATTAATGTTAAATAAATAAGCCTACCACCTCCCAATTCCATCGCTACAAAATGGATGAAAATTCATTTTATCTGTCTCAGGCACTGTGCAATAACCTGCCCTTGCCACCATCATATGTCACTAGTTTTCAAGTTTTGCTTGCATACTGTCAACTTCATACATGATAACCTCACATAATTCCAAATCAGTAACATTGTCAAAGTTAGCCATCCATTTAGTAATTTGGCTGTATTGTGTTAATTATTCCTCTACAGCTGGTATACATTATTTTACAATTTTCAAAATTTGGTATGAATATGTCACATCTCGACCTTGCTCTATTTAGAGTGCTTTACAACATTCTTTAATGTGAATGATTGTTGTCCTTAACATTTTAGCATTTACTGATTATTTGTTGCATTCACTGTTATTAATGGGTGTTACATTAGTGACTTGTCAACATGCCGAGTCGTTAATTTTTACTTTCTTCTGTTGTGTTTTTTTTTCTTGAAAACATGGTAACCAAGTGCATGAAATGTAAGAAATTTAAGGCAAGGATAGATGTGTGTAGGTCCTATTTAATGTGTACCAAATGCACTTCATCTCTTCCTTGCTTTATAGTATGATGTTTTGAATGTAGTATTGAAGAAACCAGCTAACCAGCCAGAGGGAAAGCGAGAGAAGCAAATTTCACAAAAACAATTGCCAACATCTTAGGTATATATCCTAAGTCAGCAAATATTACAAGCCTTATGGGGAATGTTGCAATTTTCCTTTACCAACCCACATAAAGTGTGGCATTAACAACCATCAGCCAACATTACCTCAGGAACAAAATGTTGAGATTTTGCAATCTGCTGCTCTTAACTGATATGTACTATCTTCATGAGATGACATGCAGTTATTAAATTCAGGCTATATTTTACCCTTGTTTCCTTTTTGCTTCTGTGGGTTTTTCTAATTAATTGGGTGAGAAACACACGCTCACACCCCAACCCAACCCCCCACCCCGCAAATTTTTGGGTAGATCAGTGGGCACAAGTCCTAATGCGCGAAAGATAAAAGCCTTTGGGCTTGCAAGTCCAGGAACTTGAGGTTTATGCTGGATCCATTGGATCTGTCTTTCAGTACAATCTGACCATCTCAGCTCAGGGATCTTAGTGATAATTCCATCCATGAAGCCATGATTATGGCTCTGACTCCTTACAACTCTGGTGATCTTAGTGACAGATCTGTCCATCTCACCACACCTTTGGTGACATACAATATTATGAAGAGGATTTTAGTGAAATATCTGTCTGTCAAGCCACACCCTCTGCAAAGCATGTATTGGTGAAGGCTAGGTCGCTTTTGTTTATCAATCAACCATTCACATATCTTTGCTATGTTAGAAGCAGGTTTGAAACAATGTCTCCAGATCTTTGATGTTAGATTTGGCTTTGTTGGTAATTGTTCAGATTGTGAAAAAATTGGGTAATGAGCATCCCTAGGAGATAACAGCTCAACCAAGTTTCTTTGCCTTTAAGCATGCTAACTCTCAATGTTGTCCTGCCAACCCTACTGCCCATCGACAAGCCTATTGGTGGTTGCCTGACATATGCAATTCCATTCTTGTGAGATCACCCTATTTCCTCAGCGGCAAGGGGGTGTTTTAGACCGTTAAAGTGGGGGAGGCAAACCGACTCCCACCCCCCTCTCCTGCCACCATGTGGCCTCAGATTCATCATCAGGGCCTTGAAATATATGCTCCATACAAGGTAGATCTTAATTGCCAAAAGCCAGTCTGGACCCTGTATGGTGTACAGTTATTGTAGGGTTTAACGCCATTTTTCAGCACATGAGAGGCCAAACATGGCTGCCAGTATTAATGGTGTAGGAAGAACCTGGGGAAAACCCCCAGAAAGAACCACCGACCCACGAGAAGCTACTGACAAGCTTTTTCATATACATCAGCCGAATCTGAGACTCAAACCCATGCAGACAGAGGCGAGATGACTGTGATCCATAATGGAGAGTGCTTTAGACCACTCGGCCACTCTGGACCCCTGAATGGTGAACAGACCTCTTCCATAAAGGCAATACAGATTTATCATCCAGGCCTTGGAAAACTATTAATTTTTTAATTGTATACCTGGGGGTGGCAAGATTCTGGCATCATTTTGAAATCAACTGGGCCAACTGTATACATGTAGCAGTAAAAGATTTTAATGACAAACACAACTGTTTTTTTTTTATAAACTGAAGAGCCACACACAAACACAACTGTTTTTTTTTTTATAAACTTGAATAACTAACTTCAGCCACTCTAGGTTGATCAATAATGTCTTTTATGCACAACTACAGTCCAACCTGTTTATGTCAACATCCTTAAGCCCAAAGACCTAGTCAGATATTGAGATAAGTGTTTGGGTTGGGGGGTGTCTGAACAAAAGATAAAGTTTTGTCAGTAAGGGTTGACCTGTCATCAGTGAGTAGCATTTACACTTTGAGAAAACTAACAATGGAAATTTTGAGTACTTGAAGAAAAAAAACAGTGTGAAGTACACTTGTGTACAGTCCTACTCATTTATGTTGACATCCTTGGGCCCGAGAAAAGATTGTCGACATGGGTGAATGTCAAGATAAGTGTTGGGGGGTGTCTGAAAAAAAGATACAAGTTTCGTCAGTAAGGGTTGACCTGTCATCAGTGAGTAGCATTTACACATTGAGAAAACAAAAATACATGATGACAAAAATAGTGTGAAATACACTTATATGTTGACAAATTACATTATGGTTACCTTTGTTTAATAAAATCCACATTAAAATATTACATCAGTCACATCCTGATATGAAAAAATTACAATATTCAATGTTTCAATGTTGGCATTAGCACATGGTTGCTTAGTTATTATTTATTTACATGCTTCAAGTACATGTACGTAAATTGGCCTAGATTTTGGTCAGTCTGTTCCTATCTTTATTGAGGCTACCAAGAGGATGAGGCTATTCACAGGGACATGAAAACCTGTTAACAAGTTTAAACAGTACATGTATTTAGTTTCAGAAGTCATCTTGAAAAGTACATAAAAGCAGACAAGAGATATGTGGCTGATATGATTAATGAAGGGATAATATTGTATACATTGTCACATGCTAATGAGGTAGTTAAAAAAATGATTCTTACAATACAATATTTGAACAGTGTCAACTCAAGTGGTATACATTTAAAATACATCCCGGAGATAGCAAGTAATGAATTCTTTCAAAATACAAAAACATGTAGGAGTAAAAGATTTTAATGGCAAATAGAAATACATGTAATTGCAATAAAATTACAATAAAATTTAATTTAAATTTAAATTAATTAAAATTAAATGTTGTTTATACATGTTAGCACGAGAGATAACGAGAGTACATGCATTTCTGAACTTCATGTAAGCTTCTTCTGTTTGAGCCTTGATAGTTCTCTTGAGAAGATGCTGCGACTTTTCCAAATGACCGTGCGCTTCTAACGATATTAACAATGAGCTTGATTGCACAATAAAAATTAAGTCAAATCATCACAAATTGAAAAGGCCTTTCTGCATGAAACACATGGCAAAGGTAGTGTTTCCGATTCATCATCAGCATCAGTATCATTTATGTTGTCTTTTGTGCCATCTTCTGAAATGTAATCCAATTTTACTGCAGCAATAATGTCATCATCTGCAAGAGCTGCTTGGCATTCTTCCTTGTCATCCCTTTTTATAGCCATCCAAACAGATTCATCGATCGGAAATCTAATACCTTCATATAAGCCATCTTCTTTAAGATTATGTGGGATATCTGATGGGGAGAATCCATGAAATTCCTAATTTTGGGGAAAGAATGCGTGCATAAACAGGTCTGTATGGTCTCTGTTTTCACTAATCCACAAGCTTTCCCAAGCCCCAAGCAGATCTTCCTTAAATTCGTCCAGCTGATCAATCACAGCCAGCTTTTTGTGGGCGAGAAGTTCTTGATAAATTTTATGTAGTTTTATATTCTGGATGATTCCTTGATCCATCGGCTGTGTGCAATACATGGTATTGGGTGGAAGACAAATTAGTCGGATGTGTTGGAGACCATCCACATATGGGTGTGCAAGCAAAGCAATTTTTCTTCCTTGCAGATTCAATTTTCTGTCGCTTCCTTATCCACTCCTTAAAAATGTCCACATCATCCAAGCTTTTGTGTTCGCATAGTAATCCACAGAAAGATGGTGCACATTTTTAAACAATAAAGCTGTTTTGTCTGCATCGTATATATCCTCAGACTTATAATTCTGCAATATATCTTCAAGTTGGGCTTTCCATCCATCAAGCTGTGATGTGTCTGCTGAGTTGGCTTCTCCACAAATCTTTTTGTATTCGATGTTATGTTGAAGTTTAAAGTGACTGAACCAACCCCATTGAAGTTCTCCACATTAAGTTTTTAGCAATTTTTTTCGCTTTCTCGATCACCGTTTTACGATCTATGGATAAGGTGGAAAGTGGAATGTGTGTTTCATTGAATCATTTTGCTGTGGCTTGCTCCATGTCTTCAAATTTTGCAGTCTTCTGCTTCTTCCTTTTTGAGAGTGGAGTTACCTTTGTAGTCTTTCTTTATAGATTCAGCATCTTTCATCGATCATGACAGGGTCTTATGTTTAAGAGAAAATGTTTCACAGACATCTTGGTAAGATGCTCCACCATCAACTTCCTTAACAGCCAGATATTTAGTTTCTAGAGACTGTAAATTTAATCTGCGTTTTACACTGCTGGTGGTAGCCATCATAAATATAAATAAAGTTGTAAAGGAAACTTTCACAGCACAGTATACTTGTTTTAATCACCAATCACTTTGGAAAATGCAAAAATTGATCAGATTTCATTGCTTTTATTTAAGTCACAGTGAGAGGCCAACTTTATAGGACCAAGCAAAAGCCTGACTTTTTATCAGACCGCAACTTTAAAGCCTGACTGCAAGATTAACAAATTATTGACTGAAAGTATGGGGTAGAACTGGCAGCTGGTTGACATCAATGATTAGGTGGGAAAATTAAAGCCTGACAGCAAGATCAGCTTGGGGCCCTGAGTGGCCAAAGTAGTCTAAAGCACTGTCTGTTACGGATCACTGCCATTTCACCTCTTTCTGTGTGGGTTCGAGTCTAAAATTGGCTAATGTAGTTATGTGAGAAAGCTTGCCAGTAGCTTCTCGTGGGTTGGTGGTTCTTTCCAGGGGTTTTCCCAAGTTCTTCCTCCACCAATAAAACTGGCCGCCATGTATAGTCTATTGTGTGCTGAAAAATGGCGTTAAACCCTACAACAACATGATCAACTAATTGTTGAACAAAAGTATGGGTCGGAACTGGCAGCTTGTCAACATAAATAATTTGAAAACTGGATTATTTCACGCTGGGAGCAAGGGCTTCTGTCGACATGTATATTTATTTTTTATCTCAACATTGACGTAAGCATGACAGTTTTGGTAGCAATAGTAGACCAGAAAGACTGGGACTTTGCTTTTTTGTTGTAATAGGCAGATTGTCAACACAAGTGATGTCTGTTACAAGTGGTTTTACAATTAAAATTAGTGTATTTGATTATTTAGAGAATCATTAAAACCAAACCAAATCTGTAGTTTAGCGTTTTGATAAATAGTCACTTATCAGAAAGTATCTTTGTAGAATTATGGTGTTTTCAGGTTATTAAACTTAAATGTGGTATGAATCATACAGCCCATTTGGGTTTACTTAGCTGCTCTAGGTTGATCGATAATATGTCTTTTATGCGTGACTATATACATTTCATTGTTAAGTCAATAACACTATTGTCTGTTACATTGTTTATGCAATTAAAATCAGCCTGTCTATGTTAGAGACCAAATAAAACTAAACGGTAGTGTTTTGATAATTATTCACTTATCAATAAAATTAATGAAAATATCTCTGTACATTATCTCTGTACAGTTATGGTGTGGTCAGGTCATTGAACTTAAACGAGTCATGGGAATCTTCCATGTAATTTTTAGCTCAGTATACACCACAGTAATGTGGTACATAACATTACTTACATGTTAATTCATAATTTCATATCAGTAAAACATAGTCATGATTGTTTTTTTAGTAGTGGATTTTTTATTGAGATAATCTTTAGCATTTTTATTGTAACCCCACCCAACGTCGTTTTGTTTATTATAATTTTGTTTCAGCACTCAATATTTACTACACAACATTTAATACAAAGCTCTCACATTCACCCTGCATTTCATGCATGGCTTAGACTCTTGATTATGGCATGAGTTTTGCGACTTGAGATTGTGATTCATGAATTTATGCCTCATGCACAAAAATTACAAGTTCCTGAATTCTCAATCGGCTTAAATCATGAGTAAAATTAATTCTATTCTGTTGATTACAAGTCAAAATAGCAGCAGTTTTATCAATGATATTTTTTTAAAAAAAAGTATTTTATTTCTCATTGTGGAGTTTCATAACTAAGAGTGCAACATTATTTGAGTAGTTACAGTTTTGAATGGAAAAACCTTTACTGAATTTTTTATTTTTTGCAGCATTTACGTACAGTTGGTGTTGTAGGAAAATTTGTAGAATTCTTTGGTCCTGGAGTCACTGAGCTTTCAATTGCAGACAGGGCAACAATTTCCAACATGTGTCCAGAATATGGTGCTACAATAGGATTCTTTCCCATTGATGAGAAAAGTATTGAATACCTTAGACAAACTGGTGAGTGTTTTTTTTGTGGTCCTTTGTGGGGCCTCATTTTTACAGTGCCTTAACCTTGTGAGGATGTTGTGACCTAATTTTTGTAATGCCTTTGTAGCATGGTGAAACCTAGGCATCACTTTCAAGCAGCTATGGCACTAATGGCATCATTGTTGTCAAAAAGATTTAATTCGTTTTATTTCACGTTTCTGCAAGTCATATACAAGGGGAATGCATCAGTGCACAGATGGCAGTGAGAAACCAGGTTATGTAGAACATCATTGAATCAGGTTTTTAGATGAGATTTGTAGATATTTAATCAATGAATTTTAATAATGTAAGCATCATAATTAACTGGTCATGTTATGTCTTCAGTTTTTATTTGGTTATAATTAGTTGCCAAAAACACACAAGTTGCAGAAAATAGCATAAATATAGAGATGATGCTCCATTACCAAATAAGGATTGAATCTACCACTTTTATATTACAATGATGAAATTCTGCTACATGAAAATATTAAATCAGTTGAAAGCTTGTAAAAACAAATTAGCATTTACAGAATTACCCATTTATCTCAACATTCTCGGGATCCAAGTTAATATTGTCAACATAAGTGGATGGGTTTGTGTTACCATTGTGTAATAAAATCCATAATGTGTTAATTAGTATATATGTATATGAAAAATTTATGAATTCGTGTCTAGGTCACCCATTAGAAATATCTTGAATCCAGCACATTCCATTAGAAAACACATATAAGCAGATATATAAAAAATGGTAGTCCTCATTTAATCTTTATGTTGACAAACATATCAGTAAACAATTAACTTGGATATTCATTGTTGCTAGCAAGACGTGGCTGTATAGTTGTTGGTTACATATACTTATATTGGCTTAGATTTTTGTATGCATGAGACAATAAATGTAATCATCTTGCTGAGGATAGCAAAGGGATGAGGCTATGTTTTTTTGCCATCAAACATATGAGCTATTGAAAATTTCTCATTAACATTTTTGTGAAATGCCCACCTCCAACTTGGTTAAAAACCAGGTTTGTTTCATGAGAATTTAAATTTATTTGCATTTAATGTTGCTGTTGGTAGCCATTGTGAGCATAACAAAGTTATTTTTTTCCTGCAGAAAAGGAAACTTTCATGGTAGAACAAAACATATTGCAATCCCCGATTACTTTGAAACATGCAAATTCCAATGCTTTTATTCATTTTTTTTATTGATCAATATCTTTTGTCGCACTAAATCAGCATCTTCAGTTCCTGGAAGTGATTTTGTAATCGATAACTTGATTGATCAGAGATAAAAGCAAATAAAAAGTGTTGAATAGAATTTGACATTTGACAAAAGCATTTCAGCAAGAAGGTCTTGTTAGTTTGTTTAAATGAGGCTAATCAGTGTTAAATGATTGCTACATTAATAAAACGAAAAATTTATGTTGTTATTATTACTATGCTGCTCTCCCTTCCAATATGGCTGCCATTACCAAAAGCTATACGAATAAACTGAATAAATTAAAAGCACCATGCCAACCCAGATTACCTGGCCAACTCACCCTTTAGATAGATTTCACTAGTGTTTTATCATTTGTTTCATAATTAGTCTTTGTTTATCTAGGCCGAGAAGAGAGTAAGCTCACGTATATAGAGACATATCTAAAGGCCAACAAGATGTTCAGGGACTTCAATGATCCAGGAGAGGATCCTGTATTTTCACAGGTTAGTAATTTATGTTCATTACTTGAAAGCATACCTCCAAGCTGATAGATTACTCCAGATATTGATCTGGTTATCCATGCACTTCATAAATTGTATTGAGCAACTATTTTGAACCACTGCTATTGACTATGACTAGCTTTCCAAGCCAATATATGACTCTGGAAGTCAGAATATATTTTGCTTATCATGTAGACATAATTTTACCCCATTTTAAAGTGGAATTCGGCTTTTCTGCTGATGAGAATCAGATTCTTGATTTAGTCAACTTATTATATCATCTCTAATCCAGTTATATCAACGTTGCATCCAGTTCCATTTCAGAACAAACCTTGTCAAGTATTTGTTCCATATATTATTTTACCCATGATTTTTATAAAGAGTATTCTGATTGGTGAAAAGTTTCTACTCATCCAACTCCTAAAGAATCTTTTTGTAACAGAAACTGATGCAAATGTACAGAATGAAGCATGCTTGCCAAACATGGGTCTAAAGTTTTTGAGTGAGAAAAGATGCGAACAAGTTTGGATAAAGGTTTTGAAAATTGTGTGGAAATGGGAATGGCTCAAGTGGAAATTCCACAGAAATGTTGTTGGTCAGATTAGAACAAAACTGAATGCCAGAAGACTGGCATTTTGTGATCTTTGCAAGGAATATTTAAATTTCTCTAATCGCGGTGTTTAGATATTGCAATGGCAGCTAGCAATGATGTCGTAGCCTCAAATGGTACTACTACCATGTCCAGGCTACAACATAATAGCTAACTGCTGCTAGGGGTACTAATATTAGTGCTGGAGCAGCAGCCAAGCACATCCAAACAAAGTTGTTTGGGCGCCACACAAAACCGAACAACCAGATTTCACCATTCCTCTTGATTTTTAACCTTTCTCAGTGAGTTGCTCAATGTCAGGCATGTTCACTGTCGAATGTTATCTTCCAACCTCTTTATCTGTTTGCCTCTACTTGTTCTTCATTGTAAAGTACCTTGCAAGATTGTCTTGGCAAGTCCTGATGATGATGAGACATGCCCTTACCACTGCAGTTTACGTTTTTCACTGTGCTCAGATCTTCGTAAGGCCCAATGGCTTGTCTGATCCTCTGCTGTATTTCTTCTTTGGTGACATGTTCTTTGTATGTGATGCCGAGGATCTTTTGGAAACATCTAATCTCTGTGTCCTGTATCTTTTTCTCTAAGTCAGCTGTTATGGTCCAATATTCACATGCATAGAGAAATATGGGGATCACCAGTGGGTGCATCAATCTGACCTTTGAACTGAGTGTGATGTTCTTGTCATTCCAGATGGGCATCAGTTTTGTGTGTTCTGCTGTTGTTTGTGCAATTCTGGAGAAGAGTACTTCAGGCTTTGGTCCTTCATATGTTACCATTGCCCCCAAATGCTTGAAGCTGTGGACTGTTTCTAGCTTCATACCTTGGACTATGATGTCAGTACTGATGCCCTTGGTGTTGTTGGTCATCATTTTGGTCTTCTCTGCACTGCACATCCTGTAAGCTGCAGAGGTTTTGTTGAGGCTCTCTACTAAGCAAGCTAGATCTTGCTCAGTTCATGCTAGTCCATCAATGTCGTTGGCAAAACCTAAGTTGGTGACTGTTCTGCCTCTAATCATAATGGCCCTGCATGCTTGGCAAGCATGTCAGCCATAATTCTCTCCAGAAAGATGTTGAATAGTGTGGGAGAGAGCAGACAACCTTGTCTGACTCTGACCTTTTTTCTGAGCCAGTCCCCTATGCTGCCATTGAAGTATTCTGCACTGGTGGTCTTGTCATAGAGGTGCTTTATTTCTGTGATGAGGTTGGCATTGATGTTGTACAGTCTCACATGAAATATGACATGAATAAGTCATAGACATGTTTTTCAATCAATTTTGACAAATTTGGTAGTATTGAGATTGGTTGGTAGTTATCAGAATCATCCTTATAGTTACTTTTGCAGTTTTCCATATTTTGGGTACAGATGAGGTTGCAATTCTTAAAGTGAGTATGAATGTTATGCTATTTAAAATTGCAGAGGCAGAAGATTTAATGAATCACGGACCTGTAACTTTCTTGGTATCAAGTTCACTGAAACACCTTTTAACAAATTTTTTTTTAACTGGTGGAATAGAGAAACATACCTCCTTACAGATTTCGCTGCTCCAGAACTTTTTAAGTTCATTAAAGTTTTTTTTTCTATCACTAGTTCTTTTAATTTTGTGGTAATGTTGGCGAAAAAACATTATTGAAAACATTTGCAATGTCAGTGTGATCAGTGACTATAGTGACTTTTTTTTGACTCATTAGATCCATGTGTGTTCATCCAGTGAGTTCATTGTAGATTTTGCAAACAGAGTTTGTATTACTGTTTTATTTTCAAGCAATGATTGATGATAAGTTTTTTAAGCTTTTGTAGTCATACTTGTTATTTTAATTTTGCATACTTTATATTGTGCATGGTTTCCCATATCCTTGAATTGGTCTTGTGTTTTCTTAGCATTTAAGATTTCAGTAGTAAGCCAGTTAGGCTGGATTTTAATTTTTATTTGATGTATTTTTAGTGGTGCATATGCTTAGAGCGAACATCCATAAATAAATTCATGCACACCCTCAGAGCTTCATCTATGTCATCCAAATTTTGGATCAAATTACATAGAACTTTATATAGGTCATTGAGAAATTGTTCTTCATTAAATTTTTTGAACAATCTGTAAGTGATCGTTTTGTGTGTATTTTTCTTATTTCTCCTGCATTGAACCTTTCTTGTCAAAAAATTAGGATAGTGGTCACTAATAACAGCATTTGGTACATTAACAAAAGCCACATTTTCTGGTAGGTTGGTATAAATGTGATCAATAAGAGTGCTTGATTTTTCTGTTACCCTTGTGGGCTCGTTTACCAGCTAGACAAGGTCTAATGATTCGATAAATTCCATCCAGTTGTTTCTTTTTTGGGTATTGAGTAGGTCCTTATTTATATTGCTTTATTTATATTGCTGAGTTTGTTTCTTTCTCCAGTGCAAGAACATTTTCCATTGTTTCAAAAAGATGTAATTCCAGATTGCTTTGGAGGAAGGTTGGCCTGTAAATGAAACCAATTAAGAATGATTTTGCATTATTTTGAGAAATTTCTACCCAGAAAATCTCAATTTCATGTGACGAGTTGCATTTGTACATTTATATCTACCCTAATGTATACAACAAGACCTCCTTCTGTTGTCTCTCCATCCTGCGTAATGTTTTATTGTAGCCTTGACAAGTGAAATAGATTATTATTGTGGTAAGCATTAATTTGGTTTCAGTGAGTCCTAGAACATGTATATTGTTTTCCTTGTAATACAACATTAACTTAATCTGGTTTATTTTTCTCAATTTACCTTGTACATTTAAGTAACCTATGTTAAAACATTTTTGAATTTAGCTTCATATCAAGTATATGTATGTCATCTTGCAATGGGGTACTCACTGAGATGTCTCCTTACTACTTTTATCATTCTGACATCCTTTCCATATTTAAATGCTCATATATATTAGCATCTTCAGTGTCACATAAAGACCCTGAAAATCCATTACTTTTGCATTTACAATAGTGTCTATTAAATAGAGTTAAAAGTCTCACTAGGTACATTAAGATTTTTTAAAAAAAATTAAGTACTGGTATTCTCCTCTTTGCCATCTTCCTAGTAATACATTGATTGACAGAGTCTTTGTTGTATCAAATTTAAGGCATCGGAAGCACTCAATCTGTTTGCCACGATGGCATACCTGTGTCACATGCCCACTTTCCCCACAGTAGAGATAGTACTCTTCATTATAGTGCCTGAAAATTTGGGCAAACATGTTAATATTTCTCAGTGGTTGAGAGGTTCCTCTTCTACATAATTTTGGTTAAGGCTTATGTTGACATCCTGGTTCTAAAGAAAGATGTGGAATGTCTTCACTAAGATGTCCAGGCTACAATATAATAGCTGGCTGCTGTGAGGAGCTGAATTGATTATGAAGAATTCATGAAAGTTCATCAATAGGTTCATGAACTCTATTCATGAATGTGCATGAACTGACCATTTTCAGTTCCTGCACATTCATGAATAGTCCATAATCATTTCATAGGGGTTATGAATTTTTGAACTGTTCATGTATCAGCCGCAGAAGCGGTAGGTCATGGGTTCAATCCCCAGCTGAGTCATACTAAAGACTTACAAAAATGGTACTAACAGCTGTAGTGTAAGCCTTAATCTAATTAGCTTTGAAATATCACTTGACAGTAAAGGTAAAGTAAAGGTAATCAGATATCCCACAATGGACTAGAACTGATACACACCAACAGCTGGTTTATGTTATACATTAGTAGGGTTTAAGTTCTATAGCAAATATACTCTCAGGGCAGACTTTACTCCCCTTCCAAGCTGTATTGATGTCTTGTATTGAATAAATTCCACATTATGCCTTCTACAGTTATTTTCTTCAATAGCAAATAACATTACAACAGCTGCCTCACTTGGTGCTAGTATTAAGAGGTTAGTGTTAGGACTGGTCGGCCTGGTGTCAGGATAATGTGACTGGGTGGAACATCATGCTACATGTCTACAGCATGACGCCCCAGTGCTAGACATCACAATAAACTGCCACACTGCAGACATCGTAGTGTTACGTGCTTAGGCTCGAATAAGCAGCAACACAGAAAGAGTGAAAACTAACAAGCTTGTATAACTTTAACAATGAATTTATTAAGTACAATTATTTTCACAAAATAAATAAACTTACAGTTTTAGAGAATCAAATCCAACATTAATCCAATATAGAATTCACAAAAATAATCCACTAATGGAATTGCAAGTCCTAATAAATAAATGTTCTAATAGTTCCAGGTTCGAATCTTGACGATGTAATCCAAAATGGCTGACAATGTCACGTGGTACAGTTCTTGTTTTTAATCATCCAAATGAAAATCATAAACATATGTCCTTTTCCAGATAAATAGAATAATTCTTCTTTTCCAACGAATTGACACAAGTCCAGAATAATATTAACACTCAAACATAAATACACAACCAATAACTTACAGCCCAATAATTCTACTAAAGTTAGCTTCTAAAAAACAGCTATATATATTGTAATTCCCTCGTAAACAAGAGGAATCATGTGAGTCTGGAAGGTCATAGAAAAAGTACCTTCTTCAAGTCACGTAGATATAGAATGAACCAGAAGGAAAAATTAGCCACTAATAAAATGTTGTCCCAGAAACCAACCAATGGAATTGAAGACTTGTTGACAATGTCCAAAACAAGGTCAGATAAAGAAGTATCCAAGCCAAGGTCAGCCTGTTTATCAGTAAAGTACAGGTCAACTGAATTTTCTAGAAAAATTTCCCATTTAATGAATAATAAACCCTAAATGACAAATTTGGACTTAATAATTAAAAAAATAAATAAATTTAAATCCAATAGCCGTAACAGTAGTGATATGACTGAAAAATTGTTAAAGCTACATTAAAATCCTAATCACACACACATTCATGAACTATGATGAACAAAGTTTTGCATGAGTTATTCATGACTTCATGTACAGTTCCTTTAAAAAAAATGATTATCTGACAAATTCACAAATATCCTAAATCATAAAATTACCTGTGTTGTGTTTTTTTTTTAAACAGTATAAAATGCAACATATTATCTTAAAAAGTATTTAATGTCAGATGCATTTCTAATATGCAACAAAGAACATGTAAACTGACATGGTATATTGATTTTTTTACTCTTAACAACACTTTTTGTATGTTTTGTAATTTTTCTTTATAAATTTTTCAAGAGCTATTGGGGCAGCTGTGTTCAATCAACTGTTGGAACATATTTTATTGTGAAGGGGCTGTCTTTCACATTGGGTTTTCTCCTGACTTGACTAGACTATTTCAGAGACTGACCAATCAGATAACTCTTTTCTCAATTTAATCAAATCCGGCCCATTGTCACTATTTGAATGTCTCTATCTGCCACTTAAGCTATTACATCTGATTACTGTTTGGATCTTTAATATTGCTGCAGCAATCACTATTTAATGTGTCTTGCCATAGGGCCCTGTTTTCAATTTTCTCCTTAACCTACAACCTTCTTCCACAAATAATTTTACTTTTCTTCCTGATCTGAAAGAAAGTTAAATATAGATAACCTCTGATCAACATTGTCTTCAGCTTTTAACACATTATTTTTGTACCCCACTTTATTTACTGGAATAATGATCCAACTCAAAATTTTTTAATCCCTTACACTTAATATACATCTTGTTCAGTATTTATATTATTGGAGAATTTTGTCACAAGTTGTATTTCAACTGAAGCTGACTAGCCATAGGTATCGTCACAGGAGTCAGATGTTTTTATCAATAAAATATTAAAAAAATTTGACATCATTACACTAAAAGGAACCACACACAGACACACACACCTATATATATATATATATATATATATATATATATATATATATATATAGTACAGATAATGATTATTTCATGCTTTGAAAAATATTTGTCATTTTCTATTCATAAATAATCAGACTTCTGTGGTATATATGTCACTAATGTGTAAAACCCTACAACTACAACTGCTTCAAGTTGTTTATAACAGTTATTGCCCTTTTTGACTTCCAGTTGGCTATAGTGGACAATAAAATCAAGTGAAAGGTTTAACAGATATCAGTGGATTGCCATGAAACTTAGTAATTGTTATGGGCATAATTTGAAAATGCATGTGGACAAGTCACTTTGCTGTCACAATTTATGTTCTAGTTATTGCCCCTTTGTCTTGCAGATGAATGAAATCTACAAACCCTAAAATGGGTAATTTTACCAAATCGGCAGTTCATTTTTATTCATTGGCATTTTTGTTGACATTCTATCAACATTCTGTTTACCGTACTTTCCGGCATATTAGTCGATTTGGAGTACAAGTTGAATTCACCAATTTTGTAAATTTTCCATCCTTCATCCATATATAAGTCGATTTGGAGTATAACACAAGGCCAGGACAATATCTTGGCTTCAGATTTTTACTTTAGGAATGGTATCGTTGTATGGTATTCCATATTACCAGCAATCATGAAATTGCATTACCGGTGCTTACATGCTTATGATTTTACTTCAGAACAAATCACTGCTATATTCTGTTATCAATTGATACAGCTGAATAAACAGTCCATGCTTGTTTTATTATAATTGAAAGCACATCTATGTTGTAGTTCATTTTATTACCTGTAGTTATGAACATAACTTATAAAACTTGTCATTTTATATCTTAAGTTTGAAAGTCACTGACTCCGTCAAATCAGTTCGTATATATACATATACTATTTTTTAAGTGTTTGTTCTGTTTGGACTTGGATATAATTAACATTTTATTACTAATCTATTCAAAAATATACCCCACTATAATCTTTTTTGGCAAGTTTGAATACAAAGTATTGGGTATGAACTCTTGTCCTTACAACAAATTTTGTATGGACAATGGCTTCAATAGAATATTGACAGATTTTCATTTCCCTAAAAAAAGAGCCTCATTTCCCTGCTAGCAGCTTCGCTGATTTGACCTATTCTGTAGATTCTTGCCCTCAGTCTGGTTTCAATTATAGCCAAAGGGCTAAGCATATTTCATTACCGTGTAAATAACACTGCATAGCCATGTGGTCATCCATGTTTATCACGTTAGTCATTTCCAAATTGTCAGTCTTAATCTTGTATTGGATGTACTCACGGAAATTGTTCAAATTTTCCAGAAAGTCTACTGGTAGTTTCTGTGCCATAGTAGTGCGTTGTCTTATACTAAGTCCCCTTCTTTGCATGAACACACTTCCACTAAAACTTTAAATTCCTAATTCAGTTGCGATTTCCATTGCCTTGAGTCTGAGATCAACAGAGTTCATTCCACGACATGCGGCACATTGTGTCAAGACATATTCTTCTAATTTATCCTCAATATTAATCCATCTTGCTTTGCAGCCACGATTTGCTTTCTTTGTTTTTTTTTTTGTAGGGCATAATGCAACATTAGCTTTAAGGACACATTTTTTACTTACTCCATATTTCCTGTGAGCAGTCATATTCCCACCACTCTCTTCAGCAAACTTTACAACTTCCAGCTTAAAAGCCGCTGTGTAAGACATGCATGATTTGATGGGAGGCATTGTGAGATAAGTTGTATGATTTGTACAGGGATATTATATGATTGATTATAACTGAAAAGATTGATCAAAATATACAGATCTCATTAAAATGTGCCTGTACTATAGCATTGAAAACAATGCACATGGCTAAATTCATTATTTACATCTAGAGAAGGGAGTGGACATCATTTCCTGTGGTTCCTAATCCCCTTGATGTTCAAAACGGGTAGTGTAATTGATGCGGATTTATGATAAAGAACAATGGGGTAACTATTATCGGTAGCCGAAGCCAATATTGAGGTTTAAACAATTGCGGCAACTGGCTTTGATTGTTGTTGGAAACCAAAGACCAATTTATCAACTACCGGTATAATCAAAGAGAGACACCGAAATGTCAGCTGGTTAATTAAGAATGAATATAGGTGAAGCATTGCCATTACAATTTGCTTTAAACTGAATTGCAAAACTAAAAATGGATCAGTGATGATCTATGAGTACTGGTAGTCCATCTACCATATATATCTGATTTTATTTTAGTTTAAACCATATTTATTTGAGAAATTTTGTCAAATACAATTAGAAACATATGATTTGGGAGATTCAGTAGAAAGCATGATCTACATCATTTTATAAATAATCATAGAACGCTCGAGTTAATATGGATTACATCCCTTTGTAGGATCAATTAGATCATTCAAAAAGCTATGCCGGTAATCGCTCATGTGTATCCAACACTATACTGAAAAAATCAAATATTAATAGACCTGTTGCTAAAATGTGATCAGGAAGAATGAGGTATGGTTAAAAAGGAGGAATAAAACAAACTTATTTCATATCTTGTTTTAGGAACAAACAATCTGCTTTGAATTAGTACAGTAACCTATAGAGTATAGACCTTAAGTGTGCTAAGCGGTTCGGTGAAATTTTTACTGGTAATTGTTTTCTTTTATTTTATGTTTGAGAAATAAGAAAATACATGCAGAATGCAAAATAAATAATGACAAAACTTATAAATATAAACGCAGTCATATTAGTTTATGACAATTTATTGACATAGTAATTTAACAAGAATTTGTACTTCTATGTGACCTGTTTTCAATAATGATGAATTTAGAGCAATTTTAATAGCATACCGCGTACCGTAATCAATATATAAGTCGATGCAATTTCAATGACACAGTCCTTATATAAATTGATTCAGAGTACAAGATGAAGACCTGACTTTCAAGTAAAAGAGTATTGACTTATTATACAATCAATTTTCTTTTGATTCGCATTTTCAATTTGTTCATATAGTATTTTTATGCCTGCCATAAATAACTGTGTATTATATTATGATGTACATCTATCATTCTATTTGTCTGTTGTCAACTTTATTTCTGCACAATAACTTTAGTTCTACACTATCGACAGTTAACAAACTACAGTGGAACCCCGCTATAACGCGATGATCGGGGTCCATAAAATCGGATCGAGTTAAAAGCGGGGTCGCATTAATGCGGGGTTTTACAATATTTAACTTTTTTCCGAGAACATATACGTGTATACATGTACAATGATCAAAAGTCAGCTTATCATCAGATGAATATTAACTGGAATGCATTAATTAAGATATATTCAAAATAATCGATGGCTAATATATTTATAGGTTATTACTGTGCATTAAAAAAATTTACTTAATTTTTATTTGTTCGAACGATAATACAGATTGACCGATAATACCAGACTATAGCTATATCATGAAAAGTGTATCAATACCGTAAGCTACCATGCCGTCATGGCATGCAGTTCATCCATAATGGATGTAATTTCATTGAAAATCGTACAGATTTAAAATATTCAGTAATTTTGTAATAGTCTGAATTCGTCGTGTAAAATATAGGGTGAACAAAATATTGAAACCATTTACTTGCCGTCTGATAGCGTACGGTCATTGCATGCAGCTATTTCCGGGTCTACATATGGTGTCTGTACAAATTTCATACCGCTAAAATTTTATCATATGCGACAACTGCAAGAATAATTAACAATCAACGCATGATTTCAGCGTGCAAATAACTTTTATTTCAGATTTAGGGCATACAGTTTCTCTTTAGTAGAAAACGACTTGCGTTTTTGAACTTGCTTTTCCATAACAGTAAAATATTTTTTTATATAAGCAAACTACGTACATAGATAAAGCTCGATAACTAAGTAATGAAGGCCTGCAATGGTTACGAATCACTTTTTATATAAAACAAAATTAAGCTGAACGGATGTACAATTTCATACCCTTTTAATTTACAGATAATAAAGTGGATATTATTTACTTTCAACTGTTTGTTGTTTGATCACACCGCCAAGCACAGCATACATGTTGGCGGCTTTCGTCCTTTGATGTTTATTAAATTGTGCGACTCTTGTATCAACCACAGCTTTGTCAGCTGCTTGGCTGTGATTGCAGTTAAAAAGAAGCCCATGTCGGCTATTGTTTGAGCAACGACTGTATACAGAATTCATGGAAGACAATCACAAAGACGATTTACTGGCTTTACTCATGGATCCGTAATAAGTAACACTTCCGATAATGTTTACTTCGGCTTAACAATTCAAAAACTTATGAAACCAGTTTTCTCTTCTAGAGTAGAATACGGAGTTTCACCACAACCTGTTCAAATTGATAAATTTCAGAAGCCAAGCGTTGTACACACTATTTCTCGTACGTTATATATATCGTATTATTTTAGAATTCATACACGATCACTTCTCCAAAATCACTTAAAGAACCTGGATAAATTGTTAAGTTCCGATCGTTTATTATTAAAAGTCATACGCGAATTCTTCCACCAAATTATAATAAACATTTTACACACTATTTCTCGTACGTTAAACAAATATTTTCACGGTCCGATAAAAATACACGTAAATGAATTTCAAATTTTAGGAACCATGCCACGATCATATTATTTTAAAAGTCACAACTAATCTCATGCCCAAAATGAAGTTAATTTCTTGTTTTGTTTTTTTTTTACTTTTCTCCAAATTTTTTTTCTCCATGTGTAAATGAATATACGAAATTTCGGGAGCCATGCTACGACCGCGTTATATCCGAATTCGCGTTATGGCGGGGCGCGTTATAGCGGGGTTCCACTGTATACAGATGGCTTCAACCTGGGCTAAAGGACAACACTATAAAGATCAAGGTCACTTTGCAAAAAAATGGTTTCCACAAATTAATTCAAGTTCTTCAAATTCAGCAGTTGCCAGACTTTGTTGTTATGTTATGTTTGGGTAAGTTAGAACCAGAGTTAATTTAGGATCAAAAGGTGAAAGGTCAAGGTCATTGTAATGAAATAAGAAAAACGTTAACTATAACTGTTTTCCACCATTTATAGAATTACCAAATTTTGTGGACAACTTGCACTTTAGATAAGGAAGAACTTTGCTAGTAGGAGGCTTAAAAGATCAAGTATTAGGTAATGGAAAAAAAGAAAAATGGCATCTGCACAAATACTTAATAACTTAAAGTATCTATCATCTGCCATTATGTATGTTTGAGATGGCTTTTACTAGGGATGAGGATGAACCCAACTGATCTTAGAGTGAAATGGTCAAAGGCTAAAGTCACTGCTGCTGAAAGAATACAAATAGTTCATATGCATTAAGATTAACCAGCTTCTCAAACCAGGTGCCAATGTTGATGGCTTGCACTTGGGGTAAAAAAGCTGACTTAATTTTGGTCTCAAAACATAAAATGTCAAAGTTAATGTGACCGCAAAAGGGAAATTGTTTCTTAACAGAGGATTATTATAACATGGGGAGTTAGAATAATGTACCATTCAGGACACTCTTACTTGTTTAGGGGCTCAGAAATGCATTTCAGTTTTGCACTTGTAGCTTCCATCCTTTGTTTTCTTTCATTTTCTGCATGTTTGGAATGAAATAATAAGTGCTTGTAACTGTATGGTTTTCTGATTTCAAGAGCGTTTAAAGAAAAAAAAAAACAGGGTTTTATATTTTCTCATTATAAAAAAATGTGCATTTTGATAAAATAGACAATGCATTAAATGCACCCCCCCAAATTAAATTAAATTTTATTAAAATAGCTCAAATGCTTAAAGCTGAATGATGAATATTAACTTAAAATATAACCACATTTGTTAAAAATATATTTTTTTTGTATTTGTCAACAAAGCCAGTTTTACATTATTTTAATATTCAAATCAAGATTTTACGCTGATGATGTCATCAACTCAGTGTTAGTGGTTCTTTTTGTGTACCTCTTCAAACACAATGCTATGGCTTGTCAAGGGAAATTTAACATTGGGTTGAAAATAGCCAATTCTCAAATCCATTAATGTTGTGCCTTTGTATTTTTATTTTTGCATTTGAGCTATTTTCTCAAAATGCATTCACAATTTTAACTGTTTTCATTCTGAATTTTATTTTCATTCATTTTGCATTCTGTTTGCAGTTTGTTTTCGTTACACTGGTAAAAATACCTTTTTAAGGATTTGCAAAACATAATTTTTAACATAACTTGTCACAGGTTTTTTTATGGCATGTTTTGAAACTAGTGGCAAATTGCTGTGCTCCTGCATTTGCCTATGGTTATTGGTCTCTTTGACTTGGATTGCAATGAAACATTTTGCACATTTATTTTAGCAAATCAGTATGCTCTTGGAATTTGTGTTAGAGTTGCAGCTCTTTTTGTACTGTAGCTTAACACAATGCACAGCAGTATTGTGTGAATGAAGATTTTGCTTATTATGCTTTTTTATGTGTTGCTGTATTCAGTTGCCAAGAGACAACTTGTGATTGACACATATGTGTCCTTCGTGATTTTTAAAAGAGTGTTCTGAAGTTTTTAAAGTTTTTAATAGATTGCTTTCATACTTCTGGCATATAATGGTCATCACCTAGAAGGTGTACATGGTACTATTTTCAGAAATATTAAGCACTGTTTTGAGTGCAGACTCATTTCCATAATATGGTTTGATATGGGATGTAATGGCCCAGATTGCTCACCTTTCCTAAAGTTGTGGCCTGTACAGACTTCCTACACAAATTTAAATACAGAAAATAAACTGTGTTTGCTTTCAGTGCCATTTTATTCAGAGGAATCTACCATAAGTTTAAGCGTGAACATATCACTTTGATGGCACAATATGTTTTGTGCTAAACTACCAAACTTGATGCACATGAAAACTAATGAATGATATCAAACTGACATGTTTTTTAGTGATTGTTTTTTTAAACAGTTCGGTTTCATCTCTTTACGATTGTTTTACAGGTAATAGAGCTAGACCTATCAACTGTGGTGCCCTGCTGTTCAGGTCCCAAAAGACCACATGATAGAGTTCCTGTAACTGACATGAATAGGGACTTTGCTGACTGTCTTAACAACAAAATAGGCTTTAAGGTGAGTTCCTCTTTGAAATAAGAAGGCATATGGACTACATTGAGAATGTTAATTGTTTTCAAATACTCACTACTATATGGAATAGCTTTCGAGCTTATTATATCTGCCAGGAGGGAGGGTAATGCCACTTTTGTTTAGAGTTATCACTTTTAGAAAAACTTAATAGTTTGCCACTACATACCCTCCCCTCTCAAATAATTTTGTGGGTGCCCTAGGTTCAGACCCCACCCATAGTAAAAATAAAAGTAATGTTGCATATTTTGTTTGTTTGTGGGAATATTTTGGCTTATTACAAGCTGGCCCAAATTGAATGACCCTTTGTGCCATTAGCCCTGTAGATTGATTTATGCTGGTGCCATTTCTGTGTCTTGATGTGGGATATTTTTTTAGATCAGAATAAAGAGACTTGAGTTTAAACAAGGTAGTGAAGAACAGCAGTTATATTTCTCATTATTTTGTGAAATGTTTAACAAGAACTGTACAGTTTTCCAGTGAAAATACCCACCAAAGCCTTTCAGATAATACATATGTCTTGTAATCTTTTCAGACATTAATCTATTGAAACCTAACCCCAAACTAACTTGTGCCTATATTTCATTTTAGCAGCCTGATACATGTATAGAAAGCAGATGTGTTTGTTTTGCATGTTTTGATTGTAATGACTTACAAGAAAACATTTTGTTCATGTATATTTTATGTCCATGACATGTGATCTTTAGAGACTTTGATTTTGAACAGTTGTTGTTGTGTTAGGGTTTAATGCCATTTTGCAGCACAAGATAGGCTATACATGTCGGCCAGTATTAATGGTGGAGGAAGAACCCGGGAAAAAGAACCATTCACCCATGAGAATCAACCGGCAAGCTTTCTCACATACCCACATTGGATGAGCCTGTGACTTAAACCCACACCGCCACAGAGGTGAGTATGCAGTGATCTGTAATGGTGAGCGCTTTAGACCACTTGGCCACTCAGGGCCCCCATTTTGAACAGAAGTATATTCTTATTTTCCTCACTTTATTTTAAAACCTGACATTAATTGAGAAAAATATCGTTATCATGTATTTTGTACTTATAACCTCATAACTGTGGTGGAAATAGGCAAATATTTTACATGCACTTCATTTCATGTATGGATTTGTCACATAGTGAATCTAGTTTTTCTTTAGTATGCTTAGTTTTTATTTTTTTGATAGCACAACATGTTACATGTCACCTTATGTGATTCTGATTGGTCCAAATAAGCCAATTATATTATTGTATAGTATTGTTTTTACTGATTGGTTGCAAATGTGGGAAAACTTTTTGATTCGACTCTCAAAAGGGAATTGGGGTGAAGATGGTTTGTCATGTTGTATATAATGATATCATCATGTCAAAAATGTAAAACCTCAAGACAAGAAGGAGAGGAAGATGTAAAACTAAGGGTATTGCTCATTGGATAACAAAGTAGTGGGCACATATTGCTCATTGGATAGCAAAGTAGTGGGCATATGGGTTGGGGAGGTTCATGTAATATATCATAACATGATATATAACTAAAACCACAATAAAAAAACAATAACAATGTTTAGCTTCCTTTTTTTGTGCAAAAAAATGTACTGTCCATTTGATGTTCATACAGCCTTCCTTGAGTGAAGAGTTGTCAGTATGATGCAATTCCTGATGCAGCTCACTTGTTGCTGGTATGTTGTATAAAACAAGCTAAACTTCCCAAGGACATTGATGTGATAGATGCATGTAAAATACTAGAGAAAGTGTGCCTCCTGTTCCAGTGTTTTTTTTAAACTGTAATTGCAGCCTGGCCTCTACTGAAATTATATCTAATGGGGTTAGGTTATTCATTAATTTCTTTTCCAGATATTTATGTGGTAACTTTTTTCTTCCAGTTTCGGTTCTTCCAGGACTTTGAGTCACTTCTTGTTCACCCACAGGGATGAGATACACTCACTATATACAGCGACCATGTAACAGCATTTTGCATCCTTGCACGGAGGAGATGCAATGCTCATCCCATAGTGTGTCGCTGCCACCCATTGTGGAGGAGATACACCACTCATGGTGTATTGCTGCCTCCCACAGAGGAGGAGATGCACTGCCTATACCATAGTGGGATCCTATCTGCCTTGGAGGAGGAGATGCACCACTCCTTTCATTGTGTGTCACTGCCTCCCATCGAGGAGGATATGCACTGCCACCACCCTGTCAGAAATAGTATGTCACACCCTCCAACTGGCAGGGATCAGCACCACAGCTTCATAAGTGATGCATCAGATGATGATCCTATATCATCTGATCATCACACTTAAGGGCCTCACATTATCGGGATAGGTTCGGACCGATTTCCACTCTCAAACCAGACTCTCAGCCCTACTCACTGTGTTGCAGCATGAGACTTAATGCAGAGAGTTCCTATATCCAGTTCACCTCTCAGGAGCTTAGTGATTCCTACACACTTTGCAGCTCAGTGCCCTCAATATCTCTATTATGGTAGTCTAATAATTTGACATGGAGTAAGAACATGTGATGCCTGCTTCTTCATTTCTGTTTGTTGTGGAAGAGAGGGTATTGTCTTTTGACAAGGCAATAAATGAAGTCTGTCGCTTCTTACCATCTGACTTGTGGAACCTGATTTAGACCTCCTCCTTTCTGATTTTTCTTCAGTTGAGGACATTGCTGAGATGTTCTTGACTGGCCAAAATATTCATCGACAACATTGAAGATGGACTGTTCCCTCAACATTGTGACCCTTTGTCGTCTCCTCTGCCAGCTATTGGGTGCATTCCCCAAAGTGGCCAATGAAACCTCACCAGTTCATCCAAAGTGGGTATTTCAAATGGAGCCTTGGCACGCCTTTCTGCTAAAGACATTGAAACTTTTGAACAGGAAGTCCAACTACTTGTCACCATAGCTTCTCATGTTGATCTTTTTTCATCTGCTTTTTACAGTGAGTTGAGGGAAGCATCCTTGAACCCAGCCACCCTCCAATGTGACACTGTGCTGGAAGCTGTGTCCAAAGACATCTCTGCATGCACTTTCTGTTTCATTGGCTTTGTCTGTTTGGCAGCTTTATTCCTTCTGTGGCATCTCAAGACTTGTTGGATCATCAACCTAGATCATTCACATCCACTCCTGGCCAATCACAATCATCCAGGTTGTGGGTAAACATGAATTACTCTCACGGGCCTTCTGCCAAGTTTTTTGAGTGGGCACATTCTCAGTCCAGTATGCAACCTCAAAATGAGCCTCCTTCTCGTCCACATGTCTCCCAGAAACCAGACCTGACTTATGAACCAGGAAATGAAGCAGGCAGTTTCCACAGCCCTCATCTTTTCCTAAAGGAGGGGTTGGGGGACTGCCCAAGGGATGCATCAGATTCCGGTTGGGGCACTCATTTAGATCCAGGGGATATAATTCTGCAGGGGCATTGGACCCTGTCTGAATCATGCCCCACATATACAGCCAAGAAATGAAGGCTTTATACCTAATGTTGCAAGGGTGCATCAAGCTAGTAAGGTGTCAATGTGCCATGGTCTCTTTGAACAACAGGTACATCAAGGACTTTGTATAGTGCCTAATCTT
This sequence comes from Unio pictorum, assembly GCA_030141615.1. Classification (NCBI taxonomy): domain Eukaryota; kingdom Metazoa; phylum Mollusca; class Bivalvia; order Unionida; family Unionidae; genus Unio; species Unio pictorum. The sequence continues at coordinate 5,572,619 of JARLTB010000007.1, read as the reverse complement.
TAGAAGCTTGAAGCGCTTTACAACATATATAATGATATGACTACAAAAAATACAAACACACCATGAAATTAGAAAACAAAAAAACATGCTGAAAATATTTTAAGTAGGAAACATTATTAGGTCTTTAAGTTTGTTCTTGCAGTCAAAAAAGGTGAGTTTTAAGAGCACTCTTGAAAGGGATCACTGTGTCTTTGTGTCCAATTTCAATGGGCAATTAGTTTCACGTTGCTGGGCCTTGGTATGTAAAAGAACATTGTCCATATGACTTCGTTTTCATAGTGGGAATAGTCATTATACGATTGTAAGAATAGGAGCATATCTTCCTGGTTTGTACACATGTGAGTCCAAATGGGTATGTTGGACTGGAGTCCATCAGTGAAATGTAGCACAGACAAAAAATTGTATTTGATTCTGGATTCAGGGGATAGCCAGTGTAGGGTACAGAGCAGTGTGTGCTCTGATCGTGGTACTCAAGGATGATCTGAGCAGCTGTGTTTTGAATATTTTGAAGTTTCTGGAGTAGATGTTGAGATGAACCAGACATAATTGAGTTACATTTGCTTTTATCCGATGTCAAAGAGGCACACATGCCCCTTCACTTTGTGTGGAAGTTTGAAACCTCCAGTGTTGGGCCATCTCAGAGAACATATCACTCAAGAGTTCGGTATATTCTTTCTGGCCAAGAAGAACTGTTTGGCAGAAGTCTCTCCAGAACTAACAGCGCCATCCTCAAAGAATAGACTTTTGACTGCCCTGGCACTGAGTCTCTATTCTTGCCATGGGGAAGGCCCCTGGTGGATCTTTTTGCAACCATAGTCAGCAACAGCATTTCATTTTATGTTTCTCCTGACCTGGATCAAAAAGCTTGGACAGTCGATGCATTCAATTTCCAGTGGGATCTGCAGTTTGCTTACACAAAAGGTCAGAATTTTCACTGCTAAGATCAAGATTTTCATTGCCTCTTGTGACCTCAGCACTTGTTGGTCAGAGTTTTTCTTGACCTGTTGATAGCTCATTCCATTTCTCTTCCTCTCAGGAGGTATCTTCTCTTGCAGAAATGGGGATCCATCCTCCACAACAATCCACAAATTCTCTATCTTCATGCTTGTCTCATCTCAGGTGATTGGAACAACTTTTTGGGGTTGGTTGCCATTTGCATCATTCAGGCCAGGAGAGCTTCTGCGTCCAAGGTCAATCATGCCATGTGGAGAATCTTCTGAAAAGTGTTGAGCCTAGCTGCCTCTTAATAACCTTGAGAACAAAAAATGCTCTGTATCCACTATCAGGGGCTTTATAGATGCCATTTCTAACATACATAAATTGTCGCAAAGCATAGTAACTGGTTTGAAGTCACAACTTGTGAATCTTAATAAAAAAATTCTGAGCTCCAGAGGCCTGTCTCATGCTTTCTTGTGCTTTGATGGATTCCTTGTGTTTATGGTCATTAACCAAACCCTTTATGAACCATTGAGTGATGCTTCTTTTTGAGACCTCACTCTCAAGGCTGTTTCTAGAAATCCCCAGTCTAAATTGAATCTGTGCTGTGAATGATACAGATAGGCTTTTATCTAATGAGGGCACCGTTTCAATCTTTAGGTATCCAGAGGAAGACAGAAGGGTGGAAAGAGTCTTTTCCTCCTTTTCAAGGGTTCCATAGACATTTCAGTCACCATTGTTTCGTGATGCATTGTCACCTCATGGGCCTGTCTTAATCTCTTCTTCATGGACATCATAAAAGCAGCAGTTTGGCATTCCCATGCTACTTTTTTTTTTACTTCCTTTTACTTCTGCTCTTTATCACAACAAAGCGAAGGAATCATTTCTCCAGGTCCCATCTTTACAGCACATCATGTGGCCCCAAGAAATACAACCTTCCATAACATGGACCTTTCAACCAATGGCAAGTATTTTTTATTTTCTGTATTTTTTATAAGTTTTAAGGGATCATCAGCAAACCCTCCTTTCTGACAAGTTCAGCTAAACTTTAGCCATTGGCAAGCTATTGCTTCACATAAATATCGCAACAATTCATTGTTTAGTTGTGAAAGTGTAATTTCTGTGTGAATATGGACTCTAATTAGTACTGTGTACTGCATCAAATTATGTGACATCACAAGCATTGGACATTCTGTGTTGAAAAGTAATTTTATCTTTATAAAATGTTCCTTTTATGCAGTTGGATGCTTGTTGTTTATAGTTGAAATTTTTTGTGCACAACCATTGAAAGGTGCAGCATTGTCTGTGAAAATGAACAAAATTGCTCATTCTTCTCTTCTATCTAAATAATTTCCACTGAAATAAAATAAATCGATATGATAAAATGACTCTCAGATGGGTAATGATTTAATATTAAATATATAAGGCCCATTGAATCATGTCCATTTGAGGTCTTCCAAAGAGCTTTTGCAATTTTTATGCTTGCATTAACCTCTGCTACTACTTCAGTGGGCTTCCGTTTCATCAGCTAACCAAGAATGCCTGTTGTAAAAACCCACAAGTATTGTTGCATTTGTAGCAGCTTTAGAGGGAAGAAAGTAGATGCAAAATCAATATCATTGCACAGATTTCCTGTGAGATACAAATTTCGTAGAATTTAGCTCCAGCAGTCATGGCTAGTTAGGGAATATTTAATTTGCACTGCTAACAGCCAAATGTGTTCCGATGTTTTTGTGTTTAGAAGTGGGCCATCAAAAGATCATCCAGTGCCTTGACTCTTTCGGAACAAGTTGTCTTAAATGTCGGTAAGTTGTTAAAATGAGTACTATTATGCTCCATCCATTTTCAATGTTTGAGGGTTAGGATTCATATTATGTAATGTATTTTAATCAGCTCTAATCACATACTTTTAAACAATAAAATAATTATATTCCATATTTAAATTATTCAGTGCACTCCTCTTTGTGGTATGTTACATCTGTTGATACATAAAAAAGGCAACAAATTGAGCATTTGCATGTAGACTGCTACTGTTTGAGTCTAATTGGATATGCTGTCTTTTATCTACTGTTACATTATCTTTCAGTTGGCTGTTATCATTGACACTCTGATATCTACATGTGTACTGTTACACTGTACCTATGTATGTTGAGCTATGAAATACTTCTACTATTGTTATGTCGGCAAAATAACTCTAGACTTAATAGAACTTGTGTTTATTGTTTTTTACCCAGACCACCGACATTATTATAAAAAATAAAACTTGACCTACACCAATTTGTAATTGTGCTTGCTACACATGTACATGTAATTATTGACTGTTACAAAATAATGCTTTTATTTGTATAATTATCTAATTTCAGAATCTGAAGAGTGAATCAATGGATCTTGCCAGTGGTGACCTTCAACTTCAACTCTTTGAAGATCTTGAACATGTTGACATTGTTCAATAACAGAATGCTGCCAAAGATGCAGAAAATTAAAATCATATTTCAGAATCATTTATAGCTAAAACTGAATCGCCTCTGAAGACCTTAGTACACTTGCATGATTACTGAAGACCCATAAACTTCGAAGATATTTCCTCTCATATCAACAAGCAGTCAACAGAAACCAATATCATGTGGAAGGTGGATGCTTCCACACAGTGTGATTTTAATGAAATTTCATCTCAATATTGCTCAACTGTTCACAGAGTGACAATGTTGGATTGTGGGATTCAGGTTAATTTCCCAGGGTCCCAAGTGGCCGAGTGGTCAAAGCGCTCTCCGTTCTTCATTACAGATCACTACCATCTTACCTCTGTCTGTGTGGGTTCGAGTCTCAAATTCAGACAATGTTGGCATGTGAGAAAGCTTCTCAGTAGTTTCTCATGGGTCACTGGTTCTTTTCGGGGGTTTTCCCGGGTTCTTCCTCCGCCATTAATACTGGCCACCATGTATAGCCTATCTTGTGCTGAAAAATGGCATAAAACTCTACAACAACAGGTTAATTCCCTTGTTTTAACATTTGAGAATATTGAAAATGATGACCAGCAGCAGAGAGGGTGAATCCTACAACCTTTTTTTTAACTTTTTTGATTATACCCTAGACCCTTCTCGCGAACCAGAAAAAAAAATGACAGTGATTGTATTCGCGTTTTCGTTGATGAATCATAAATGTCGCAACGTCGTTGTCATTCACCCTCTCTGCTGCTATGGGTTACGGTGATTTTAACCGAATATTTGATCTAGTCCGATACGATATCGTGTCCCCCTTCAGGACTTTACAAACAGACTAATCGCTAACACCTCATCTTGTAAATCAATCAGATTATTGGACTGGTCAGTGAGTTTGAAATTAATTCTGGTTAATGAATTATTATGACATCGCATATAGACTGGATTAGTTGGATCCTCAATAATTAAAAATCCTGGAGGAGCTGTTGGTGCAAATGAATATAAAATATATCCCTGCTGAGCTTGATTTGATCGTTCTAAATTTATTTGATAGCTTCCTTCGATAACATCACATACTAAATTGATCGCTATCACCGATGAAATATTCACATTGAACGGAGCGATATGCCTGCCGCCGCCATCTGGGTCATTATTATGTTTGAGGATTTTTATTTCCTGTGATGTTGTTTTTTTCCACGTATCTTGAATTATTTTAAAACCAACATCGATGGCATCACTGAGAAGTTTTTCTAGTTCTGGTACGTTATATCCTGGTAGTTTGGACGTTGGAATGTCCTTGACGGGGATGCCCCTGCCTTCTGCAAAAATTGTTCTTGTTTTAGGATTACTGTCACCTAATACTTCTTGAATAATTTGCGCATTAAATGTTTCCATATCATTGATGATTTTGTTACATGTTTCTACGACGCTGATAAATTCATCTCGGGTAAGAGAGCCGGATTTAAGAGGTATTAACAACAGTGAAAAATCATTATTCATTGCCTTGAAATTATAATTCATTTTAAGTTCGTCAACAACAAGAAATTTCCCTCCCTTATCTATATCGTCAAAGATAGCAAAAAAATCTCTAGCAAACCTGTAATCACTATAACTCCTTACTGGATTATCAGATTTTATCCTGTCTGTGACATAATCAGTTTTTTTTGGTTCTGGTAAATCAACGGTTTCCCTCCCGGGTGGTAATTCAGGCCAACCTAACACTGTTCTTATTGAGCTTTGATAGATATCTACGACATATCCTTCTGTGCTTATTTCAATGGCAGATGACAGTGTTGGCACATGAACTGTTATAGCGATTTTTGATTCTTTTCCAGTAATCGATTTTATTCTACGCGCGAATTCATCATTGATTTGTTCGATTTGGTATGACCCTGTTGGTATCGAAACAACGTTCCAGTCTGGGGTACCGTCGGGTTTATTCTTATTTGCAAACACTAAAGAATTATTGGGTTGTTGACCACCAAATGATTTTGACCTAATATTAGGCCAGCTATGATACACTCGTAATTTTGCTAGCGCTATCTCCTTCACTGGGACCGGAGAGGGGAAATTCACACTGAATTCTGGATTCGTTGAGGTTATTGAGATCATGCTGGTTTGTACTGGGGTTGTGTTCTCCACTATTTGTTGAAGTAATTCCTGCGGTGTCGTCATCGTTGCTATACTCATGATGTATTTCTAATTTTGATACTGCGGAATCATAGACACGTATCATCACTGAGAACTCACTATCTGATATCGTTGAGGTTATTGAGATCATTCTGTTTTTTTCCAATTCCATCGGTGTTGTCATCGTTGCTATACTCATGTTTTTGTATTTCTAATTTTGACATCGCAGAATCATATATATCTACCATCGCTGAAAACTCACTCTCTGATATAATTGTATCATCGAGAGATGACGATATCAATGAGGATAATTGCGAGCATGCAGTGGACACAACATGAAATTGAATTATGTAGTCTTGTAATTTTCGTTGGCTGCATGATGATATTTTTTTTGTGATTATTGAAATAATTCCAGCGATTGTTGTTGCCGCAGAAATGCAAATCGGAACAGCTATCGGAGCCATCATTGTCACTGAAGATAGTATAATTCCAGCTCCGGTGATTACACCACTCACTGAATACACAGTAATATCAATTGCGGTAATTCTCCTGCGATATTTTTTAATTTTCATTGCATACTCCTCAGACAGGGTTTTGAGTCTAGTTTGAAATTCTCTGACCTGATCATAACGATATTGCGATGATGAAATCATTTTTTATTTTAACAACGCTAGCGTTTTCAATTACGATTTACTTAAATCCGCTACGAATTCCACATACCACGTTGTTGTAACTCTAACCAAATTTTTATCAGTAGCTATTAACGTGAACTGTTCAGTTGTATCCTTGTCGATGATCGTTGAAATCGTATTATTGACCCCGGATGAACTTGACGATGAAATATTAAATTGAGTCGTTCTCACTATTGTTAATCGATAAATACCTTTAACGGTTGCAGTGATATCTAATTTGTTGTTTGTAGGTGTCCACTCAAATGATCCGTGTTTGATTGTGTATACTACGTTGTTGGTTTTCTCATGAGGAATTTTTGTTTTTTCAATGACTGTTATCATCCTCGAAATATCACCTTTGACGTCTTCGATGAAGTTTTTGGTCTCATCGATGGATTTTTTAATATCAGGGAGTTTTAGTTCAATTTTATCGAATGCAGTTCCAATAAATTTATCAATGATATTTCTACGAAATGCGGTAAACTGTTTTATGTGTTCTTCGGTTTTAGATTGAAGTGTTGCTAGTTCCAACGCAGAATCGTTGAGAGTTTTAAATCGATCTGTAATCGTCGAAAAGAGTACACCCGGTTTGAGTTTACCCTGATCGGAAAATAACGCGATAGTATCCTCGATTGCGTTTTGTTGTTTAACTAAAATATCATCCAACGACACATCACTGGTTTTCAATTTACCCTGATCGGAAAATAACGCAACGGTGTTCTCGATTGCGTTTTGTTGTTTAACTAAAATATCATCCAACGACACATCACTGGTTTTCAATTTACCCTGATCGGAAAATAACGCAACGGTGTTCTCGATTGCCTTTTGTTGTTTAACTAAAATATCATCCAACGACACATCACTGGTTTTCAATTTACCCTGATCGGAAAATAACGCAACGGTGTTCTCGATTGCCTTTTGTTGTTTAACTAAAATATCATCCAGAGAAATATTACTAGATTTCAATTTACCCTGATCGGAAAATAACGCGATAGTATTCTCGATTGCGTTTTGTTGTTTAACTAAAATATCATCCAGAGAAATATTACTAGATTTCAATTTACCCTGATCGGAAAATAACGCAACGGTGTTCTCGATTGCCTTTTGTTGTTTAACTAAAATATCATCCAGAGAAATATTACTAGATTTCAATTTACCCTGATCGGAAAATAACGCAACGGTGTTCTCGATTGCCTTTTGTTGTTTAACTAAAATATCATCCAACGACACATTACTAGATTTCAATTTACCCTGTTTGTCTTGAAATACAACTATCTCATTAGGATCAACATTTACTAAATTCAACGTCTTAGCGATTTCATCTTTAATTTTTTTTGTTATATCCTTGATAGAATCAGGAGTTGCAGTGTCATCGGGTTTGGGTTTCAAAGATCTCCCCCAAATATCAATCATGTTATTGTAAAACTCTTTCTCTCTTTAAAATCGTTTCGATTTCCAGCGACTACTAGTGTAGTCATTTACGACAATATGAGGTGGTTTTCTAGATGCTGAAATAGCGTCAAGGACATTTAATACTTCACTGCCACATATTGGTGGGTCATTGATTTGTTGTGTTGGTAGCGTAGAATACCAAGTCTTCATTGGAAAAGTTTTTATATAACGCATAAACTCTTTTGGCGGGGCTAATCCATATGAATCAAAATAGACAATCCCACGTGGATCAATAGCGTATGCAACCCAGTGAGTTCCAGGTCCGGTGCTGTTATCGAGATTAATAATACCTGTTTCAGTTTTGTTTGGTGGATGTGGTAATTGATCTTTCATAAAAACACCTCTGAAATTTTTAATCGCTAGTTTTTTAGCAGCATCCATTAAATCAAAATTGGACATGGGAACCATCGAAGATTTGGGAACCATAGGTTCCTCAATTAATAAACCGTTCCTGGTAGTCTCAGGCCTGATCCGTGAACGGATCTCCCGCTGTACCATGAATACGGGGTTCCTGGTAGTCTCAGACCTTTTCCGCTGTACCATGAATACGGGGTTCCTGGTAGTCTTAGACCCTTTCCCTTTTTTTTATACCCTCGACCTTTCTTCGGTTCATATGATTCAGCAATGCTCTGTACCGCTTTTGACCCCAAGCCTCCAACTACCCCCAATGCGGCCGCTTTTGCGACTGCTGGGGCTGCTGCCGCAAACAATGCTGGTAACGCAGCAAACAACGGAAATATACCACCTGTTTTTATCATATTTTTGATAGCAGCCGCAGAGAGTGTGATCTGAACTCCTTTTTTATCCTTGAAAGCATCATTGAAATGTTTCACTTGACGAGTTGTCAGTGACAATTTATTTGCCCCACCATTCATTTGATTAGGTTTCAACGTGATTGTGGTTCCACATTGTTTAGCGGATTTTGATTGCAATTTTTTTAACTGACCAGGTGTCAATGACACATTGATATTACTATACGACATTATACAAATACAGATTGATCTAATTGCTATCAAAGATTTTCCACTGGTGCATCAATAAGTCTCATTCGTCCACCAACACCTTCAAGTAGCATTGATTTATCACTGAGAATGACAGCAACCGCTCTATAATTAGCAATACCACCAGAACGGGTTACACGGGCTCTGAAGTGTATATCAACGACAGATTGTCTCATCAAATCAAGATGTTCCAATGAAAAGTAATAAATCGGATAGAGGCTTTTAAAATCCAATTGTGATATTTGCAAACCAGTATCCACATTTAGATCACGTGCCATAAACGACAATAAGTTATGATAGACACGTGAAATATGATTTTGACCGTAATCAAGTTGTACATCTTCAGATGGTTCCTGCTGTCCGTTTATTCTCAGTGAGACCTCTCTAACACCTAACTGATCAAATATCATATGACTTCGTTGTTGCTTACCAACTCGTTCATTATTCTGTAATGCAATAAATATATGACGTGGAGCTGAAACCCCTTGTTTTGATGCCAGATGCCAAGTAAATATATCATCAACATTATCCAGTTTAATATCCGTAGTCACTGATAACCAACTCAACAATGATTTTCCTCCTTGGTTCATAAATGATAACAATTTTTCTTCTGCTATGATTGATGGAGTTAACACTGGCATCCATAATGATAGTTTTGTTAAAATGACTTTACCCTCGGGAACACCAGCATCATGCCATATTGCATCATCATCAGTACCCTTTCGTACAAGCGCTACTGTGTGTTTAGCTCCATAAATAACTTTTCGGACGTTTCTACAGAATCCGAAAATATGATGCAGTGGAATCGCACATGAAAATTGTCGACGCTGTCCTTGCAACGTTGCTACGCGTGTTGCAAATCCTAGGTTGAAGTTAGTAATATTATTTATGACATCAAAATCACCAGCTGGTCTTGTATATCCGTCTGGTGCTGGATTAACTGAAGAAGCATGTGTTGCCTTGACTCTAGAATACTGGTTGTGTTCAGGGTGATCAGTAATATCCTTAGAAAACATCATAGATGGACCAGCTGATCTTGTATAATCATCAGAATATCTCGCTAACCCTATGATTGTTGTAGCCACATCAACTTCACGGTCAATGGATTCAATTTCTTTTCCATCAATGAGATATCTTGCACTTTCAAATAACGCCATGATGCCATTATTGACAAAACCAACTCGGATAGTTGGGTTATTGTCATATGGTGTATTAGCTGCAACATTGGTTACAAGTTCTCCTTCTACTTCAATAAACGCTTCACAAGGCAAAAAGTATTTACTGGTATCATGAACTTGAAGTTCAATTCGTGATCGGAGATCTGGTTGTACTGCGTGATAAGAATAAAATTGAAAATCGCGTACAGAATCATCTTTACGCACTGGGGCCTCCATATCAAATGCTGGATCAGGTGACCTTTTGAACATTTTATTCTATTTATCAGAGTCTAAATCGGATTTTCCATTTCATCGTGAAAAACGCTAGCGTTTTCTACGCGGTTTTTTTAAAGCCACTTCCTGCTATCATGTTTGCTATCATGTTATTTTGGTCACTTGGATTCCCCAATGACGCTAATTTTTCATCTACTGCGTTATTTATTATTTTACTAACACTTGCAGGCATTTCTGCTGTAGATGGCAATGGTACCGGTTTCTTTTTTCGTCTCACTAATGATGTTATTTTATCCTTTGCTGCAGAAAACGCTTTCCCGGCAAGATCTCCAGCAGCACCAATACCCTTATCACGAATAACATCAATGGCTTTCATTCCTAATTGTTTAGCTAACGGCATCACTTTTGGGGCCATTCTTGTAAATAAACCTGCAATGGTATTACCTAAACCATCTCCATAGTATGCTTTATAAACTGGCACCCGTGAATTTACCACATAGACGGGGGTTGGTTTATCATGATTGTAGTGTATAATCATCTTGTTATAAAACTAGTAGTTTTTTAATTAGTGATCAATCGCTGTAATAACCATGGGCATCTTTGTGATTTTCAACTAACTCAGCAATGAATTCTCGATATACATTAATGTCCATGATACCACCGGCAAATAATCGTCTACAGATATCAGCTGCTTCATTAATTATTTCTGGAGAGTTATTTCCGGCTCGTTTCCCTCCGATGAGGACTTCTAACCGTGATATATCACTGAGAATGTTACCAGGACATGAAACGCTAGCGTTTTCACTCTTTGAGTTTCCAATCCTTGGATTTTGCAATCCACTTCCGCTATAACCAGCTGCTTCATCTAGTTTTTCTAAATCCGTAGTTTGTAAATAATCATCATCATCATCATCATCACGTGGTAGTTGTTGTTTTATAGGAGAAAAAGATATTTTCTTTGCAGGTTGCTGTCGCTTTCTTTGCAATCTTGGCGGTTTTTGTTGTTGTTTTAGTTCTTCATATTGATTATACACGTGATCCACCATCCTGATATATTCAATGTATGATGCACTATCTGTCTTTTTTTGACTTTTTCCAGTTTTGATTTTGTAGAATATATCAGCCCAATGAGTGAAATTCTTAACAAACTTGTGATGTTCTGGTTTCAACATTTTTTTTCTGTTTTCATAAGTCTTAACAACAAGCGCAGGAATTTCTGTTGGATCAGTCTCATCAATTGCTGCTAACCCTTCTTCGTTAAATCTCACGCGTAAATCATCTACTGTTCTTTTTGATTCCATTTGTTTTGTTTGTTCAGTTTTCGCTGCTATTTTTTCAAGTTCACCAATAACAGATTTTCCCGTCTCGGGAACATCTCCCAGTAAAGCACGCTCAACCCCTTTCGTTGCTGTGGTTACTGGTTTAAACAACTCTTCAGACCCCAAAGCAAAATCCGTTTGTAAACTCTGTCGTTGTTGCAGTTTATTCCTGACAGAGTCACGAATTGGTACAAATCTCTTAATTGCATCTAATCTTTCACGAGCCAATCGGGTCGTTAATGCTTCATTGACCATTATTTGAAATCAGAAACCATTTTTCAATTGCAAAACAATTTTTCCCATCGATGATTCCTTCCCTTAATGGTCCAATTTTTTATTGCTATGAAATATTTTTATTTTTTATTGCTATGAAATATTTTTATTTTTTATTGCTGTGAGAAATATATTCAGTGATTTTGACTGTTTTTGACAGTTTTGGTGTCATTTTGTGCAATTTTGGTGTCATTTTGTGCAATTTTGGTGGTTTTCAGTTGAAAATCTCAAAGAGATTTTACAGTCAAGTAGTCGATTTTACATGGGATTTTCCATAAGGAAAAGCTGTTAAAACTCATTTTTGATGATTTTTAGCCATTTTTCATCAATTTTTGCCTGTTTTCAGTGATTTTTCATCGATTTTTGGTAAAAAACCTCGTAGGGTCAAGTAGTCGATTTTGCATTGGATTTTCCATAGAGAAAAGCTGTTAGGATTCTATTTTATTTTCGCAGTGTGAAATATTTTCACTGATTCAATCAAAAAATGCTAAAAAAATGAAAATCTCAAGGAGATTTTACTGTCTGACAAAATCTTTTGAGGGTCGGTCAATCAAAATAGTTCATTTTCTTGAATTAACGCTCGTAAGTTTCTAATTTTAGAATTAACTTCCTTTTTCAATTCATATTCGTTACCCAATTCTTTACCGTATTCCTTCCACGATAGTATATAACGGAACAAACACACCTACTTCACTGGAAAATGCAAGAGAGTCTCGAATAGAATTTTGAATTTTTTTGATGAGTGCATATTTCTTTGGTAGCATATACTTGTTAGTGCTAACTCCGTATTCTATATCCTGAAAATCCGACTTGATTTGATCAGGATTTAACCCATCTGACAATTTAATATCCTGGCTTTTCAATTTTGCAATTTCAACTATGATGCTATTGATATTTTCAGAATTCATATATGATAATACATATTTCTAATTCATTTTTTATTTTCAGAATTCAGTCTGTATATAAATATAAATATATTTTTCAGAATTCAGTCTGTATATAAATATAAATATATTTTTTCAAAATAAATAACAACCATTTGGCCCCCTTGATATAGGCCACTGTGTCTTTCATAGGGTTCTTTCTTTGAGTATTTTTCTCAAATTTCCATTATTTTTTTTTCTGAGATTTCTTCAATCTCGATTTGACCCTATGACCGTTTCTTTTGGCCGGTAATTCATTTTTGAACACCATACGGGGTTACCCAAATGTGACGGAGAGCTAATTACATCCATGGATGTTATTTATTTTAGGTCATTTATATTTACATTCACCGGAAACATATTCCCCTAAGAGTGAATCTAACTCGTCAAATAACGGGTTAGAATCACAAGAGGGTATGTTTACGTGAAATGACCTAGATTACATATATATACGACAACACATCTTTGGAACTCCTTGGTTGCCTTCACATCCAAGTAAGCCCAAAGGAAACCCGAAACATACATCTCCGGAAGGGAGGCCTAACGTGGCAAACGCCATCTTAGACCGCCCAGAAGATATGCTTGGGGTGTGACGTCACAACATATACTTAATTAAGGACAGCACAAATACCGTATATATTTCCACTCGAGTGTTGTGGCAAATTGTAGGTATACATATACTTAATTAAGGACAGTACAATACCGTATATATCTCCACTCAGATTGTAGGTATACATATACTTAATTAACTTAATTAAGGATGGATTATAAATCAATGATGATGTAATGATGATGGGACGGCACAAGACAGCACAAACATGAAACGACGGGGCGGATTTTCTACGGCCATCCGACCAATTAAAAGCAACCCATGAAATTAAACCCGGTTGCATGATTGAGAAAAGTCAACCACGCACACGTGTCAATGGCGTGGGTTATTTTTGACTGGTCGGATTGGCTTTCGAAAGCCCCAGCTTTAAACCTTTCATTTAGTATATAAGGTGACTAATACAGCAGCGTCAATCCACAGTGTGTTATTTTATTTTCTTGAATTACTTGTTAATGGTGTTTCACAGTATTTAAATGAGACCACATATTTGAATTAAACACTAGAAAAAAGAATATAATTGTTTAAAAACATTTTATATTTTATTTCTTTTCTTACAAAACAAATAATTTATTATACCCCCGCCACAGCATCACAATTTAATGGGAGATAACCCGACACAATCTAAGGGAGAGAGAGTATATAAGGTAACTTAATACAGCAATCCACAGGGTGTGTTACTTTGATTTCTTGAATTACTTATTAATGCTGTTTCACAGTATTTAAATGAGACAGAATATTTGACTTAAACACTAGAAAAAAGAATATAATTGTTTGAAAACATTTCTTTTCTTACAAAACAATTTCCCGCCGCTGAATCAGAATCTAAGGGAGATAACCCATAAACAAGTTAACACAATCTAAGGGAGAGAGAGTATATAAGGTAACTTAATACAGCAATCCACAGAGTGTGTTATTTTATTTTCTTGAATTACTTGTTAATGGTGCTTCACAGTATTTAAATGAGACAGAATATTTGCATAAAACACTAGAAAAAAGAATATAATTGTTTGAAAACATTTCTTTTCTTACAAAACAATTTCCCGCCGCTGAATCGGAATCTAAGGGAGATAACCCATAAACAAGTTAACACAATCTAAGGGAGAGAGAGTATATAAGGTAACTTAATACAGCAATCCACAAGGTGTGTTATTATATTTTCTTGAATTACTTATTAATGCTGTTTCACGGTATTTAAATGAGACAGAATATTTGCATAAAACACTAGAAAAAAGAATATAATTGTTTGAAAACATTTTATATTTGATTTATTTCCTTACAAAACAATACCCGCCGTTGAATCACAATCTAAGGGAGATAACTCCCTTGGTTCATTTGTATACTAATACTATTTGTATAATTCATTAATAACATCACTAGAGAATCTTTCAATGTAGTCTTGGGGGTTTCTTATGATTTTGTCGCTGACTTTGTCAGTGTCAGGGTCAGAATTTCTGATTGATTGTCCATTTTTTATTCGTTTGTCATAATAGCGTTTTAGTTCCCTGTATCGTTTGCCGCCACACCTGAAACATAATTGCGATTTTCCCCTAACCCCAACTCCACATCGAATACAGGGTAACGGACCAAGGCTTCCACGACGAAAGCTTTGCATATGATACCCACAGAATTCATTTCTGCATGATTTGTTACACGGTGTCACTGATCCAATCATAAGCCATTTGCAATGATTCATTATACTTAATTCTTTCATTTAAATGCTTGTTTTAATTATAGTATGGAGGAGTTTGAGAGATTATCGAAAATTGCGCCTTGGAAAAGTGTTCAATTCAATCTTGATAGAGTTTCTGATACACCAAAGAATAAAATTCTTGATAGAACCTTGATTAGTAAAATCAGAGACTGTTTTAATGAATTCAAGCGTGATGGAGCAGCTCATTGTTGGTCAACATTTCGAATTGATGGTGTTGTTGACGCTACCATGAATGATGAAAAAGCAGCAGTGATAATCTCAAATCTTGGGGAAGAAAGAAATTTTTTTCGAATAAAATTCCTTATCCGTGATGATGGAAAATGGATCATTAGGGACAAATACGAGCCTATTCTTAAGGACAAAAAAACTGTCACTGTGACTCAGGATTCAAAACCAGGAATTTTGACTGGAATTGACAAACCATACTACGAAAGATCTTATCCTGTCACAGCAGTTGTTTACGGGATATATCCGCTCAATGACAAACCTGATATTGCAAAACTAGCACCCATGAAATATTCGACAGGGCTCAATTGTGTAGCAACACGAATAATGGAACACTTCACAAATGCGTCCCGGGGAAATAAACTAACTGATCTAAGACGAAAAAAAATAACCGAATGGGAACTGACAGTGAAACAGCATGGGGCAACAATTCAGGATATAGCTAAATTAGAAACATCATTGAGATTTCCAATAACGGTAAGGACAATCACCGGTGAAGTATTATACGAATCGAAATATAATAAAAATGGAGCCCCAATTGAAATTATTGATCATAATGAACACGCGTGGTCATCTGCAGTAACAATATTCCCACGGGATAGAACCGTAAAATATATTTTCCAAACAGGGTTGGGACCTGAAGAATGTTTTACCGAGCAGAAATTATTTGATGCTATTTACCATTTGAGTAAAAACGATCCTGTGTCAATGTGGCTATTTCATAGTGCTTCAGACGAAGAATGTAGATTTGATCAGTTTGTAAGGCCCAACGGAGAATTATATCGTACCGAAGAACTGCATAATCAAATGAAACAACTAGCTAGTGAGTTTTCTGGGGAGGAAATCGAAGATCAATTATTAGCAAACTGTTTTACAGTACCATCAATTGCAGCACATTTTGCTAGAAAGAAAAACGCATGGAAACCAACACGAAGTGAGTTCTTATCAGATGTCAAATTGTCCTGTCTTGAATACAGCCATGGAGGATTATGGAATACAAAATACACCGCTGATACCGTTATTTCAGTTGATATGATTGCATGTTATCCAGGAAGTTTTCTCGGGTATGGAGAATGCGAGAAATATTTCAAACGATTTGGACACCCTACACACGAAATGACCCGTGTTGCTATTAATGGACCACTGCCACATTTCGATTTAACCGGATTCGCTTGTGTGGTATCATTTGAATTGGCTGAAGGACTTCATCCGTGTAGTTATCTTTGGATTGGTAAACACATGTCTGAAAAACACTGGATGCCAATAGTGTTATTACGGTATATGCTTGATTGTAAGATGTTAAAATCATTAATTGTCAGTGAAGCAATTATATCCTATCGAGCACAGAAATCAGTCTGGTTACCACAACCTGATCTAGAAAAAATAATTAGCGAAGAGCGAAAACTGTTTCCTGATTTTAATGAACAACAAATCATGGATTGGTCCAAACAGTTATTTGAAATCAGAAACAATGAAGCAAAAGATCTTGGACGAAGAATAATCGGTAAATTCACTCAGGGTGGTAAATACGATAATACGAGATATTCTTCACGATTGATTATAGACAATGCTGAATACGATTTTGTAATCGCGGATTTAACGAATAAAGGTCTATATGTCAATCGTAAGGACGCATTTATGTCCGATGGAACCAAATTGGGTACAATTGTTACTTACACTGATGGATACAATCCACAGTACACACATTTGAGAGCTTCTATGCTTGGTTATGCTTCTATTAATTTATTTTCAATGATCAATAGATTTCCTACCACCGCAGTTAGAGTCGCCACTGATTCATTTTACATAAATAGCAAAATGACTGATTTTAAGGCTACTGGCAACGAGAATTGGGGTTCATGGAGAATTAAGAAGGAAATGATTCATGATTATATTCAATCAGCAGATGTTACCATTGAAAATAATTACTTAGAAAGCAATCAGTGTTCAGAATTTTCTAGTGCACCACCGATTTCTGATCCAATCTGTAGATATAAAACAGTTTATTTAAACGGCTGTGGTGGGTCAGGAAAAACAACCCGGGCAATTGAGTTATATCGTGTTTCAAAATCAAACATGATTGTGCTAACACCCACACACAGACTTGCAAGAGAAATGATACAGAGAGGGGTTAATGCTTGCACCTATCATAGTTTTTTCCGATGGAAGGGAGATAAATGGACTCCTGAGCGCATGGGAGAGAAATTTATTCCTGAAATTATCATTTGGGATGAAATAGACACAGTGCCATTAGATGTATTAAAAATATTTCTTGAGTGGTTGTTATTGAAGAATACAAAAATCGTCACGGCCAACCACCACCATTTGTCGGTGCTTCCCCACATGAATGGCTAAAGGGTTTTGTAGACTATTATGAAGAAATTGATACCGATCATAGATCATTTGATAATGAATTAAAAGAATTTAAGAAATTAATTAGATTACAACCGGATAGAATCCAATGTGAAATAGCCCGTGAAATAATTTCGGAAACTCCAATGAATGATTTCTGGGAAATGTGGAGACCAAATGATTTGATCATTGCAAGTAGAAAAATAGTCAGGGACACACTTCAGATGAAATTATTTGAATTGCATAAACAAAAATTTGCAACGCTTCCAGTGCCCCTCTGTTATAGGCCATCAGATACACGAAAACAGAACATTGAAGTTGATATTCCAGGACAGAGTGAAAAACAAATTCTGGTATTAAATGATATTGTGCTGGTTGATATCAATGTCGTTGAAGATGCATTGCGTGCTAATAAATCCCCATGGACGCTAGGATACGCAGCAACAATACACTCTTCACAGGGATTGACTATATCGGATACAATTGTTTGGATGGTAGATAATCGCATAGAATGGTCGAATTTAGTCTATCTTTCAGTATCTAGAGTACGAAAAATAAATCAACTTAGAAGAATTGTTTTCGATGATAATGACACCACAATAGATGATATTGATATTAAAATTATTGATAAAAAACTCTCCGGTTACAAACAACAGGACAAAAAAAAACAGCGAGAATTTGACATTGATGCTGAATTAATAATCACTTTGAAGAAACAACAGAATAATCACTGCGCAAGTTGCAATTGTATAATGCGTTGGCAGTATTCGGATAAGGATCCTCGCCAATTTACCGTTGACAGAAAAAATAACAATCTCGGTCATGTCAGAAACAATGTGATGTTGACTTGTCTTGAGTGCAATAGACGCAACGGTGCTAGTTAAGCCCATGCGGTGGTAATTGAGTATCCTCAGGTATCACTTGTAATTGCTGTCTAGTAAATCCTCGTTGAGGGGCAGTTGAATCCAGTTTATAGATTGGAAGTCTACCCGTAGATCGTGTTATACTAGATATCTTTTGTGCAGTAATACTCCAAATAGGATCAGTAGCCCTTTTTCTGCCACCCTCAAGCTCTCCTGGTTCGTATAAATACCTCACAATGACATTACTACCAAGAATTGGTTCTTTGAAATCTTTTTGAATTTCCATTTCAGGTATTGACTTCTTTTTAATCGCATTGATAGGTTTCAAATTAATTGTTCTAGTAATCTCATTATTCAGTGCAGTAATCACAGCTGGTAACCTTTTAACCCATTCACGGGATCTTTTTTCTTGGATGAATTCTTTTGCGTATTGATATCCAAATAACCGCTCAGCAAGGGTTTTATTAAACCGTTCTACAATTGCCTGATCACGATGTAGCGCAGTATGTCCTCGTCTGATAGTGACATTATGATTTTTCATTATTGATAACACTGCACCCTGAAATTCCTTGCCAGGATCAATTTGTAATAGATTTGGCCAGTGCAGATGACCTCGTCGATAAATCCTTTCAAATGCAGAAGCCACTGAAGTGGCTGATTTTGTTTTTAACGGTTCTGCTTCCTTGTATCGACTTGCAATATCAACTACGGTTAATGCGTATTTGTAACCGTGGTCATGTGGCAAAAATAATAGATCAGCCTGATGAACTTCATTGGGTCCGGTCACATCAAAATGCGAGAATTGAATTTGTTTAGGCGGTGGTAGATAAATTTGCCATAGTGCCTGTTTAGATAACCAATGAGCCGCAGTGGTTTTTTTCACTTTTGCAGCGCTAGCGAGTTTATGGATTGCTGCCTTGCCTCTCCAGTATCCTTTTGGAGAATAATAAATAGATTCCATGTTGTTATTAATTACCAGCACCTAACATCAATTTACTTTTCATAGCCGATTTTATCAAAAAGGAAGCCAATTTTTCTTTGAAAGATTTATCAGGAATAGCATTTAACGCATGAATTAATTTCACATCCGCGAGATGCCTGTGCTGCAGATTGCTGCTTTTATAAGCAACATCATGAAGGTGACAGGCCTTATCAATGGCATTTATTGGTTCTTCACTGGGTCGGGGCTGATTTTGATCATTGAGTCTGATATCAAGTCTTGTTCCCGGTCCACAATAACTATATCCTGGAAGGTGCTTTTCTCCAGGGTATTTTGCCCATGGGGTTCCAGGGAGTTTAGTTAGCTTGGCTGCGATATCACCTCCTCGTTTTTTTTTAAAGGTTCCTTGGGTTCCTTGGGTTTAGAAACAAATCTAAATTTCTTTGTACTACATTGTACGCATTTACCAGAAAGCGCTGATCGGTTATTTTTAGTTGTAATCGTCGTCAAGTCATCTGTGCCAGTACGTTTTTTACACTTCACACAATATAGATCCATAATTTATATATAACGGCATGAATATAATTGATTATTCAGCTACCCGACGACGGGAACCTATTAAACATCATGAAATGTTGCCGAATTCAATTAGAATGATTATAATCGGACCATCTGGAAGCGGAAAGACACAACTGCTACTTAATTTGATAACGAGATGGATGAAATGGAACAAATTGTATTTAATAGCCCCGAGTGTAGACGATCAGCGATGCTATGAAGTGCTAAAGGATTTTAACGAGAAAGCAAAAGAATTTCAAATCGATGATGATATTATTGAATTTATTACTGATATAGAGGAAGCCCCTTCCGTGGAAGACATCGATGGAAGTATTAACAATTTAGTGGTATACGATGATATCATGTTAGATAATCAAAAAAATCCTGCTAGAATATTTTCCCGAGGCAGGCATAAAAACACTGATGTGATCTATGTCACTCAACGGTACACACAAATACCAAAAGTGATCAGAGATAATTGCAATGTGTTGTGTGTATTTAACGGCGTTGATACTCATACGCTACGAAATATTCATCAGACTTGGTGCAGCGGTGATATGAATCATAATCAGTTTAGAAATTTCTTTAGTCACGCTCAGTCAAAACCACACGGATTTGTGACAATAAATTTAGCAGACCCGAGGACACGATATCGTATCGGACTAGATCAAATATTCGGTTAAAATCACCGTAACCCATAGCAGCAGAGAGGGTGAATAACAACGACGTTGCGACATTTATGATTCATCAACGAAAACGCGAATACAATCACTGTCATTTTTTTTTCTGGTTCGCGAGAAGGGTCTAGGGTATAATCAAAAAAGTAAAAAAAAAGGTTGTAGGATTCACCCTCTCTGCTGCTTGACCAAAAATGCTATTTATACTAGAATTGCAAATTAGCTACTTTCAAGGCATTATTTTATGAAACTCTGGATGATGCTACAGGCCAGACATCTCATTATAGGGCCACAAATGAAAAGAGATGGACAATTGTGTCCAATATATGAATTCTTTCTTGTCTTGATGTGATTGAGACTAGGTTTGTTTCAGGAAGATTTAATGGATCAATTTAATATTGGATCATCAACATGTGGAATGATTTTTAATAGGTGGATTGATTATTTGTAGTCAAATGGCCTTCAAGATGTGTTGTTTATGAACACGTGCCACATGGTTTCAAGAAAAAATATCCCAACTGTAGGGTGATAATTGATTTTACAGACTTATGCACTGAAACACCCAGTGCCTTACAGCACAAATCTTTGATGTACAGTGATTACAAATCACATATAACATGGAAACGGCTAATTTTGATTAGTCCAATGGGGATTGTAACATCATTTGTGTCAGATTTGTGGTCAGGAATTGTAAATGACAAACAAATTACCAAATACAGTGGCCTGGTAGACGTGAGTGAACTCGGATATGCCATTATGGCAGACAAAGGATTCCTTATTGCAGACATCCCAGCCGCTAAAGTTGTCCATCTCATCATCAATCCTTTTACACAAAGAAAACAGTTTTCTGAAAGAGAAGTTCAATCTCCTAATCTTTGTCAACATATCATCCATCCTTTTAAAAAAAGGGAAAAAAAAAACAGTTTTCCAAAAGAGAAGTGCAACAAACACGAACAATTCCCAATCTTCGTCATCTCATCATCCATCCTTTAAAAAAAAGAAAAAAAAATTTTCCAAAGGAGAAGTGCAACAAACATGAACAATTGCTAATCTTCGTATCCATGTTGATAGACAGGTGGCAATCATAAAATATTTTAGTATTTTTAAAACTCTTGCCTATAAATTGGTAACAACATGCAACAAAAATATCACTTTGCAAAGCAAGCTTGTATTATACATACTTTAACATAAATGTATTAAAGCAGTCTGCTGTCATCATACGCATGATGACATTACTTTCCAGATTTCTGTGGCAATAATTTTGACATTTAGAAAACAGATGCCTTTATAATAACACAGATTTACAACTAATTTAGTAAAATATATATGTTTATGTCAATTGCAGTCTTTATAAACATATTAAACTCTTTAGTGAATAGTGTTGTGTAATCTTTTATTCAAAGCTTATTGAGTCCATAAATCACTGAAATGTAACTTGTGACATTAATTTGACAATCACTTTATTTGTCTTCATTATCATCGCTGACCATCTGGTACATAGGAATACCTATAAGCATATGTGTTGTATACATTTCTGGAAAAAATCCTTTCAAATAGATAGAACTTTTTTTTCTACCTTACTGTTCCACTTTTCTAAATCTAATGGAATGTGTTCAGTAATCGATGGCTGCTTCAATGTCCAACTTCCAAATCACACCAATTCTTGCCCGTAATGTCCTTGCACATGAAAAAGATATTAATGCTTCATTTTTAAGAGTATATTGTCTTGGAGGTCCTGGAGATTTGAATTTCCATCTGTAAGATGCTGGACACTTTATTTCCAGTAGCCTTAAAGAATCATGACAACAAGAATCTTGAACATGTGTATTTGCACCCAAATGAGAAAAATGAGTGTTAACATAAAGCTCATACTGGATACCATGAGTACCAGGATTAGATTATCTCCTTATGTTATTGTAAGCTCTCCAGGCTGCAGTTCCATGGTCCCTACCCCATTTGACATACTGATTAGCAAGCGATGCATAGCCCTAAATTGTCTGGTGGAGTAGTTTCTTTACATATTATCACTTGGTCAGATTTTGACCTTGCAATTCTCCCATTGTGCTATTCCATCCACATATTGTTCGCACATGTGTTAGCTAAAAATGTTGCATAGATACATAAAATTTAACTATAACCTTTAGCTTGCCTGTTTTTGAGGATGCCACACTTGCTTAAAATATATTGTTCTGTTTGATCCATATTTCTAAAGTCAGAGGGCAGGTACAAATTAGGGCCTAACTGGAAATCGTCTCGGACATTTGCTTCGGCCGAATATCTAGTTTGTTGGAACTATTTGGAAGTATTCGCCTCGGCAAATAATACGCGCACGAATTGTTACAAGTAAAGTAATTAAATAAATATCGAACTTTTAAAAAAAAGTTTTTCAATACATAATAATTGTAGTTAATAATAAAAAATTTCATCTTATAGGCGATATATAGGGTCTACGGTACACGTAAAGTTTAAGCTTCGCATACGATAATGAAACAAATGGTACTCTCCGGAGTCGCACCTACTACTTGGTTCGTGCCCAGATCCGGCAAATAGTACATCCAAATACTCGGATTCGCTACTCGGTGAAAATTGTCTGCTTGGTTATTAGGCCCTAGTACAAATAGCAACCTGAAGGTGAAAATGTTAAATAGATGTTATAAGTGTTATTATACTTAATTTTTTAGTCGTAATAACTTGAATGCAGTTTTCTTGCAAGAAAACAAGCCAGATTTTGTGGTTGCTGCAGCTTCATGCAACTCAATTTGAAACCGTATGAACTATTGTCCATCTCATAAAACAATAGAAACCCCTTCCACAATCAATGAATTATTGACAGAAATCTCTGTTTTGTTGATGTTGTCGGGTTAGAAGTCTTGTGTCTACATTTTATGCTGCG
Organism: Unio pictorum; assembly: GCA_030141615.1. Lineage (NCBI taxonomy): Eukaryota > Metazoa > Mollusca > Bivalvia > Unionida > Unionidae > Unio > Unio pictorum. The sequence goes on along the minus strand of JARLTB010000007.1, from coordinate 5,549,256 downwards.
CCTGATAAATTTCATAAGGTTGTTAATACTACAAACTTCTTTTTCATTGCTACTAACTTTCAGTGTCTTCAGATGTCAAACTATTTCAGAGTAATTTTAATTTGGAGATCTGTCACTACTTGTTTAGATAATTTTCTTCAAATATTTTTGCGTGCATATGTACACACTTTCTCTGGGATGTAACTTGTGAATAAAAGTATGTTTGCTAATAATCCCATCACTTAATTTTGGGAAAGAGTTGACTTTCATCAGATTGTTGATTTCAGGGCTTTGCAGTTCCTGTAGATGAGCAGACCAAGATGGTGTCTTTTGTGTTTGGTGACCAGGAGTACACTCTAACCCATGGCTCAGTTGTCATTGCAGCCATAACAAGCTGTACCAACACAAGCAATCCCACTGTCATGCTTGGTGCAGGTATTCAGTCATAAACCCTAAATTTGATTATAATAATTAGCAAATTCTATATTTCCATTGTGTTTGAAGACAGCAATCATGGCTCTCAAAGACGAGTTACAGATCCTGTCTTTGTCTTTGTACTTAATACTCATAGATTTTAGTTTTACTGTTGATAATTATTTTAAGTCTCAATCAGATCTTTTATAAAAAATACCCATTTAATTTGACATTGATGGTTTGCATTTGATAAAAATGTTCAGTCTGTATTTTCATATCATACACATAGCTGGTAGACATGGTAGCAATATTACTGAAAAATTGTTAGTTACGTTAAAATCCTAATCACACACACACTTAACCTGACTAGTTTTTGGACTTGATTAGGTAAACATTTTCTGTCCAAATGTTGATATTCTTAGATGCACTGAATCATATTTTTATCATTTCAAATTCATAATAAATTTCATTCCCACCATTAAGCTAAAATTATTGAGGAATTGTGATAGAAGGGTATGTAATAGACTAAGTACAAAAACCACATTAATGTTGTTCTGAGTTGGGGAAAATATTTTGTTAGATATGGCTGAAGAATACATTTTACCCCAATAGATTTGACATATCTTTGTCCCAGCTGGCCAGTTGGTTTATCATGCTTGCATTTACAGATCACTCACATCTCACCTCAGTCTCTGTAGGTCCAGGTCTTGGCTCAGCCAAATGTGAGAAAGCTTGCCAGTAGCTTTCTGTGGGTTGGTGATTCTTTCTGAAATTTTCCTGGGTTCTTCCTCCATGCACCAGAAAGTGGCACAAAACTCTCAGAAACCAAAAATGATTCTTTCCATTGAATTAGAGTGAAACATGATGTAGTTTCTTGCATAAATCTCAACTGTGTATCAGCTGTCATGACGATTTGTAGGGATTGCTGTTTGTACAGTCAAATATTATAAAAACTGCTTAGATCTTAAGATACGTTCCCTAAGGTTGTTAATGTTAAGGAAATAAAGTCTGTTTCCTCACGGATCAAGCCCTCCCAAAAAAAATCAAAATCGATCTATTCTATCTCATACAGACAAATGGCAATAATTTTTTAGCATTACCTCACCTTGTCACCATCAGGTGTTGCTAGTTTTAAATCTTCACTTCTGTACAATGACATATATCAGACAAATTTTTTTAAAAATTTGAACCATCCATACAGGATTTGGGATTAATTGGATTAATATTCATTACTAAACAGGTGGTAGATATTATTTTTTTAATTTTGTAAATAATCTGTGTATTTTTGTTTACACTTTCTTAGGTTCAGCAATTTTTAGACCACATGGTACAACACGCTTTTGTTGATACATGTTGACATTCACAGTTTGGTGCCCTGAGTGGTCTAAAGTGGTCGCTGTTGCAGATTACAACCAATGTGGGTATTTGAGAAAGCTTGCCAGTAGCTTCTCGTGGATTGGTGTTTTATTCTGAGGTTTTCCTTGGTTCTTCCTTCATCATGAAAAATGCTGATAAACACTACAACAACAACAACAACAATGTTCGAAGTTTTATGTAAACTGCTTAATATTGTTCACTCTGTCATGATTCTATGGTCATAAGCTAAGTAACAAAGAAGAAAACTAACAAGTTTTCCCTCGTGTCATGAAAAATTATCATTGCAAGCAACACATCTCCTGCTGCAGAAACTGCAAGGACTAAAGTTAGATTTTTTTTATCTGACCCATTGGTATGAATTCTCACACTTTTAACCTACTTCTTATCAACAGTCCATCTAGAAATGAGTTCAAAATTCACTGGAGTTGCATCCATATTAATGATCTTATTGTTGGTGGAATTAACTTCTGGCCTTCACGAATTCATCAAATGATTTCTGGGAGATGCTGGGTCATCAATTACCTTGGATAAATCACTATATTGTGTTGCCTTAAAAATTGTTCCATTGTTTCAATATTTTCCCTCAAAATGTTTATGAATGCTGGTAAAAAAGAACTATGGTAAATTGACTTCCATATGTTGTCAAACTTATATAGAAAAGATAAAAATCTGCACACTTAAAAGATTCCAAATTCAGCTTCTAGATCAGCTTGCTTTGTAATGATATAACCTTTGTATTTGATAGCCTGCTGGTAAGTTCAAAATATGAGTACAAACTGGCAGGAAAAAATTCATTTATTTTATTGTATCCAAGAGATGTGGTAAATACAGAGCCAGTTTTGATTTGAATAAGCCCAAATCCCTCAAACTGGAAACTGCAATCTTGTTATGAAAACTGAGCAATTTGTCTGGACCTTGTTGAAACTGTTGTCATACTAAATTGTTTCCTGTTTACAGATGTGTTGCAGAATTATTAAAAGTTTCAGTGAAAAATCTGCATATTGAATTATTGATAAAATACCAGAAAATCAAAGTTTCATCTGTTTACAGGTAGGACCAAAAGTACTTCAGCATATGTGTATAACAAGAAACCAGTTGATTTGACTAGTTAGGTGAAGAATTGCAGCATATATAAATAGAAAATAAAGGTGCAGATTCATGTTTGTGGTTAATATTTTGGCCCAAAATGTTTAAGGTATTCTGCATTTTGGAATTGAAGGAATGTAATCACCATTTATTGCCATTGGACCTTTGTTGCTTTTGACAATGTTCTAGTATATATATAGTCTTATAGGAAGATGCACTTTGACTTTATTGGTTTGTCACTTTTAATGAATGTATTATCTGTCCTGAATGGCCTGGCACCCATATGTATTCTTGCAATAATTCGTTACAATAGCCTGCTTAGTAATATGGTTAACTGTTAAGTTAATACAAGTCTGGTGATTATCATCAGGCACAGTTGAGTCTGTTTTTACTTCTTTTTTTCTCCCCCAGACTGATTGCTGCAAATGTTCTAAGCCAATACAGTTTGGTCACTTTGCCATGTAAGTAAGACAAAGACAGTAACTGAATGATAATCATTTTCAGATTGGAGCTGATTAATGTTAATGTTAAGTTTCTTGCAATATTAATATTCATTTTTATGCAAATTATTTAGAAAGGCCTAGTTTTGAAGTGCATATATACCTTAATAATATTTTACAGGTCTTTTGGCAAAGAAAGCAGTTGAAGCAGGACTCAAAGTTAAACCATACATCAAAACTAGTCTATCTCCAGGCAGTGGTGTGGTCACATATTACCTCAGGGAATCTGGTGTGACACCTTATCTTGATAAGCTAGGGTAAGACTATTTTGTGACTTAATTACATCTCCATTTCCAACAGTTTGGATTATTATTTTATCTTTTATGAGTTGGGTAATCTGAGATAATGACATGATCAATCCCTGTCAGTGTAATGAAAAATGTCAACAGTAAATTCATTCAACATTTAATCCTGTTAGCAAGTGTTACTAATCCTTTTCAAAGATATTTTTAACACAGTTTCTTCTGCATTCCTATTCATCCATTACTTTTCTGTTTCTGCACTAAAAAGCTGTTTGAGAATAAGCGATGAAACTTCATACATCATTACTAGACATTGTATCACATGCCACATTGGGAGTGTTGTTTCTCTCTTAAATACATTCCTCAATCGTAATAATGTGATTTTAAGCCTTCTACCACCTGAATGTAGCCTTACTAAAAGATGAAAATTTACTTTTCTGCCTATACCATGTAGATAGAGGGTAGTCACTCTTGCTCATGCCTCTCTTCCCATTATTGGGTTGTCACCTGTTTTTAATCTTTGCCTTTGGGTCCACCACCATCCCACAGTAAATCAGAATGACAATGCAATGCCTTCCACAAATGACATGATCTTATGAACTATGAGTTCTTTTATTGGGTGGGAACAAATGCATATATTTTCTTGTATTCACAATTGGATATACCAGACTTTCAGCAACATATGTATGGATGTGTACAGGAGACTTTGATGAATTTCATGATTTCAGACCATATTTTACCCATCTTTCTTTCTTTTGCTCCAGCAGTTAATTAGGATACAGTGGTGGATTGTTTCCCCATTTTTAGGCATCAGATTGAATGCAAGTCTGAGATCATTGCCCTTCAGGCCTCTAAGACTGGGCACATTGCCTTTTTGTCACAACATCCAGAGTACTGGAGTCGACTAACCTGACTTTTGCAAACCTGACAATCAGACCAATGACTCTACTAGATTCCGCAGTCATCAAATCTAAACATTAATGGTTGGCTGTCCAACTGTATCTGTGTCTCGAGAAATGCTGAAGCAATCATTAAAAAAGTCCAGGTACCAGCAGTGTTCTCGTTTTGCTTGTACACGACAATTTCTTTTAAAATCCTGTCACTGGACAAGAATGGAATGGCAGTTATCATCCATATTAGTTCAGGTGGCTTTTTTACATTTGAGATGGGAAACCAGATTTTTCTGCACTCAAGATTCCAGCCATGAGCGTCCTAACACTGAATTGACACAAACACCACCAAAAGACAACCTAGGTAGGCATCTGATTTGTGCATTTCTGATTTGGGGCCCTGAGTGGCAGAGTGGTCTAGAGCGTGCTCTGTTACGGATCACTGCCATCTCACCTCTGTCTGCATTGGTTTGAGTCTCACATTCGGCCAATGTGTGTATTTGAGAAAGTTTGCCAGTAGCTTCTCGTGGGTCAGTGGTTCTTTCACAGGTTCTTCCTTCACCATTAATACTATCCGCCATGTATATAACCTATCATATGCTGAAAAATGGCATTAAACACTACTACTACTGCTACTACATTTCTGATTCCGTTGGATCATCCTATTTCTGCAGAATGGATGGGTTACCAAAGTTATTTTGGATGGTCTTCTGATTTTGATTATCTAACACCCCCCCCCCCTCCTCTTCCTAAGTGAATGGATCTTCTTCAGTGGGAGATCCATTCACTTAGTTGCAAATAGGTGGTGGAGATTGTACAAAAGCAGCAATATTCAAGGTTGTTTTCATGTTTGTTCCTTATCCCCCACTAATGCATTTATATGCATTATCAGTGAATTTACTCACTCATTGGCACCTCTTTTCCAGTCCACTTGACATGAAGATCAGTATGATGAATGTGTTATGATCGTTCCTGGTCAGCATTGCAACTACAGTTGTTTCAGTACGGGAATTCTTCTGGAGAAACTCCAACTGGATATGACATTGTACATGTGGTTGGGAAGCCCACTTTCTGCCAAGCTTTGTTACTGTTGGCAGCAAATTTCAACAAAGAAAATGGCCTCTTTGCATCAACTTTCTAGAAATAAAAGCTGTCATAAACACTTTTCAGCTTTGGAAGTATTGACTCTCTTGGTGTATCCCATTCCTAATTATGCTGAATAAATTGTCTTGACTTAACCTCAAATGGTGGTTCAAATTACCTGACATGCATGCGGGTTTGTCAGTTTCTGCATTGCCATTACCAACTTCAGATCAACATGCAAATCAGGCATATTCCTGGCAGTTTGGGTGTTCTTGCCAATGTTCTGTCCAAACAGGGTCAGGTTATTGATGTGGAATGGTCCCTTTGTCAGTTGGTTTTTTAGTGGATCTGTGCACTTTGGAGGCATCTAATGATGAACCTGTTCTTTGACACGGTGGAACTACAAGTTGCCAACCTTGATCTGACCAGTTCTTGACTTAGAAGATTGGGTCATGGAGCACTATCAATCATTTGGGAGGGGTTAATGAATCTTTGCTTATTAACCTCTTCCTCCAACAATCCTAGTACTGAAATTAATACTGAAGATATGTGATCAGAATTGCAGGAAAATTCTGATAGCCCCTCTCAAATGGGACAAGTCCTGGGTCAATGATCTTCTTTCAGTAGACCTATCCAGGAAGATTACAGCCAAACCAGATCTTCTTAAACATGCCTAGGTCACAAGTGTTTCATCCTATTCTTTTCCTTCATTTATAGCTCTTGTCAGAACAGCTTTGTGAGAGAGAAAGAATCCTGACCTTCAATTGTGGTGAAAATCTTGAGAGCAAGAAGTCCCTCCACTGTAAAGGCTAATTTGGGAAAATGGCATAGTTTTAGGGACTGGGGTAGAATCAGTTCCATTGTCCCTTTGCTTCAGGAGTTAATGTTTGTACCATTTACCATAAAAAATTAATGCTCCATGATAGCTGATATTCAGGCACCAAGGTAAACAAGATATTAGTAATGATAAATATTTGACCGATCTACTAGCCAATTTTGATCGCTCACACTGTTTTCAAAATGGAATCTGTTGTGTGACCTGATATGGCTCAACTCTGAGAAGTTCAAGCCATATGTGAAGACCTTGCTTAAACTGTTTCCTGATACCTTTAGCTTTGGCTTGCTAGGTGAGTGGTGTACGTGCCCTATCTGTCAATGCAAATTATATTCAGATCAGAAGGTTTAGTGATCCTCATGACACATCCTGGCTTTTTGGTCAGGACAGAGTCACAAGCACTACCTTTCATCTCCTGATAAGTTGAGAGCAGCAGCCATGCAATATCATGTCAGCACCCTCAAGCAATCACTACTTGAAGAGAGGAACTATTGATTTGTGCACGATCTCGTCGTTCCTCAAGGTCAATGTTGAGAAAAAGAGAAACTACCATGATCTAAGTCATGGAGATCCGGCAAGATGGCCGCCAGTGAAAGTAGCTAAGAAAATCTTTCCCAAAAATGTTGGTGATATTTACAGTTTGCAGTGTGATGTAGAGATTCATCTTTAGTCGAGCATCTATGTGAAGTTTTTTATCTTCAATCTATAGTTCCATTTCATCTGTGGATTATGTGTTTTTTGCAGAATTTGTAGTTTTGTGAAAGTTTTTTTTGTTTTTGTTTTAAATGGGTCTCTTATCTATGGTTTGTGTAACCTGGTGTTGATTTACACCTTTTGAGAAGACCCTCAAAATCATTAATCTGCACAATTTACAATACTTGCTCACAATTTCATTGAGGCAGTTTAGAATACAATAAGTGAGCTGAACTCTCTTAACTGACAAAATGAGCAATTCAAAGAAAACTGTTCAGTCTACCTTGAATAGTAGTTTTCAGAGTGCTAAGAAGGAATCCAGTAAACCACAAACAAGGTCAACTACAAGCTCTCAGTCAGGGGATTTGACTGTTACTAATGAAGAGGTGAGTTGTGTTGAATTAATCCAGAGGGATCTACTCGAAATAAAAACTAGTATTAATTTACTAGTGACCAGAGAGGAATTAGGTGGATTAGTGTCCGACATAGTATCCAAGCTGTTTGAGAAACTGAAAATCGAACTGATGAAGGAAGTGGACAAACAAATTGTTAACAAAACAAAAGAGTTAGAGGAAAAAATAGAATCAATGAACTTCGAAAATAATCAGTTAAGAGAAGAATTAGTTGATTCTAAGAAAGAATGTGAAAAACTAAAAGAAGAAATGAAAAGTAATACAGATTGTTCCAAAGAAGCCATGAAGATTGCAAACCACAATGAGCAATACTCAAGGAAAAATAACATAAAAATTTTCAACTTGCCTGAATCACAAAATGAAAATGTCAGAGCAAAGTTTGCAGAGATGGTGAAGAATGTAACAGGTCATGAGGTAGATGAGAGAGATATTCTCGCAATACATCGGATCCCTGGGAAGAATGGTGTACCTAAACCATTAATTGTGAAATTTTGGAATGCAGAATCCAAAGTTAACATCGCCAAGAGGAAAAGGGATTTCAAAAACAAATGTAATGTAAGAATAGTAGAAGATGTTACTAGACAAAATATGGGTCTCATAAATAGATTAACTTCCCATCCAAAAATTGAATCTGCCTGGTACTTTAATTGCGGTGTGTATGCAAAAACAAAAGAGGGAAAAAGGTACAAATTTGACCTTTTTGACGACATTAGTGAAACACTAAATCGCAATTTATAAACAAAATGATTTTTCTCCATATTGATTTTGGATACATTTGGAGGTATAGAACTTTGTTCCAAAATTGGATATGCACAGTTTTTAATTTTAATTATATATATTTAAATTAGAAAAGTGATTTTCGGAAAAGGACAAAACCTGTAAAAGGTAAGAATGTTCTTATAATCTTGTATCTAAAATTTTGAAATATGCACATTGTATTTCAATCTTGAATCGATGGACAAAAGTATTATTTCTCAATCATACTGTATTGATATTTATATTTACTAATTATACCAACACTCCAGCGTAGAACAGAGTTCATGTATCACTATATTGGGCAACATTATATATGTACCCAATGGTGCATGACACTGTACTACACTTATCGATTTTTTAAGCATTATGTGGTTATGTGTGTGAGAGTGTGTCCCAAGGTGTATGTGAGCATTTTTCATGATAATGGTTTTGTGATGCATGTCTATATGAGCCCTGTGAAAGTTTTACTTAAAACAAGATTTAACAATGGATAATCAAATTAAAATTTTGTCAATGAACGTTAGGGGTCTACATAGTTCTGATCTCAAAAGAAGAGATATTTTCTGCTGGGTCAAACAAAAAAAAGCATCTATTATATGTTTACAAGAGACACATAGTACAGTTGAGACTGAGAAGTATTGGGAGGCTGAATGGGGATATAAGTGTGTTTTTAGCCATAAATCTAGCAGTAGTGCTGGTGTTGCTATCCTGTTTAGAAATAATTTTGAATTTCTTATTCTTAGAAACAGATGTGATTGTCAGGGCAGATACATTCTCTTAGATTTATTAGTTAATGGACAGAGATTCACACAAGTGAATCTGTATGGTCATAATGATGATAATGCTGAGTTTTTTAAAACTTTGAAAGAGGATATTATAAATTTTGAAAATTCCTCTGTTATTATTTGTGGTGACTGGAATGTTGTTCAGGACATGGAGCTTGACTCTTATAATATCTTGCATGATAAACACTCCATGGCCCGAGCAGCAGTCCAGGACATCAAGAATCAACTAGATTTACTGGATCCTTGGAGAACAGTCAATCCTGACAGTAGAGTATTTACTTGGCATCAGGCAAGCCCTGTGAAACAGAGTAGACTGGACTATTTTTTAATCTCTGAGGACATGTTTTCAAATTGTATAGACGCCTCTATTATTCCTGGCTATAAAACAGATCATTCAGCAATAACACTCAAATTGTCTATATGTGCAGCACCGAGAGGTCCGGGATACTGGAAATTCAATTCAAAGCTATTAAAGCAAAATGAATATATTAAATTGGTAAAAAAATGTATAACTAGCACAGTAGAAGAATATTATTGTGAAGGTGATAAGAAAAACCCACTTCAGGTGAAACTAACATGTAATGATCAATTGTTTTTTGAAATCCTTAAAATGATAATAAGATCAGAATCTATTATGTATTCACAAGCTAAAGCAAAACAGGAAAAACAAAATCTCAGGAAAATGGAAGCTGAAATAAATACCTTACATGCTTTAGTGAATCAAAATAATAACCCCACTACGATGAAAGAATTGAACAAAAAACAAGCGGAGTTAGAAGAAATGAGGAAAAAAGAGGTGGAAGGTATAATGTTAAGATCTAAGGCACGATGGTATGAATCTGGTGAAAAAAATTCTAAATATTTTCTTAATCTCGAAAAGAGAAATTACACAAACAAAACAATAAAAGAGTTAACTAAGGAAGATGGAACAAGGGTAACAGATTCAAAAGAAATATTAAATCAACAGAAAGACTTTTATGAAAAATTATACCAAAGTAAAAACAAATGTAACTTTCAAACGCTTAACCACTTTTTTAACCATGATAAAAAACTCTCAGATTTTGAAAGAAGTTCATGTGAAGGTAAGTTAACGTTTGAGGAATGTGGTTTAGCACTAAAAAATATGAAAAATGAAACTAGCCCTGGTTCTGATGGATTTACGGTAGAATTTTACAAATTCTTTTGGAAAGACCTAGGCGGTTTTCTCTTTAGGTCTCTAAATACTGGATATGATATGAATCATTTTTCAGAATTTCAGTCTCAGGGGATCATAACGTGCATTCCAAAAGAAGATAAAGACAGGAAATTTATAAAAAATTGGAGACCAATCTCTCTACTTAATGTGGATTACAAGATTGCTTCAGCGTCAATTGCTAATAGGGTCAAAAAAGTACTCCCGTTTATCATCAGTGACACCCAAAAGGGTTTTATGAAAGGGAGATTCATTGGTGAAAATACAAGATTGTTGTATGACCTGATGCAATACCTTGAGGAAAAAAATGAATTTGGTCTTCTCCTATTGATAGACTTTGAAAAAGCATTTGACTCAGTTGAATGGGACTTTCTAGAAGCTGCTCTGAAGTCTTTTAACTTTGGAGAATCAATTTGTCACTGGTTCAGGCTATTTTGCAATAAATCAAAAAGTTGTGTTATTAATAATGGACATTTATCCCCATTCTTTAATTTGGAGAGAGGTTGTCGCCAGGGAGACCCCTTATCACCCTATTTTTTCATAATAGGAATTGAACTTCTTGCAACAGAACTAAAGAAAAACACAGATGTTACAGGCATTTTTTATAATGAAATGGAGTTTAAAATAGGGCAGTACGCTGATGATGCTTTTCTATTATTAGATGGTTCTCAGTTGTCCTTGAGGACAACCATGCAGATTTTAAATGATTTTGCTTTGGTGTCAGGTCTGCACTGCAATGTTTTGAAATCGAAAGCAATTTGGATTGGAAACAAAAAATATTCTAATGAAAAAATATGTCCAGAAATTGATATTAACTGGTCAATGTCTAATTTTAGATTGCTTGGAGTATATTTCTCTTTGAACTTGGAGGATATGGTAGAGCTTAATTATTCGATGAAGTTAAAGGAAGTTAAGAAACTGCTTGGCTGGTGGAGTAGAAGAAATTTATCCATTATTGGAAAAATTACTTTGATAAAGTCCTTGCTTTTGCCTAAATTCATTCATCTTTTTGCAGCTTTGCCAAATCCTCCACCCCATATAGAAAAGGAACTGAATACATTATTTTTCCAGTTTATTTGGGGCAGTAAAACTGAGAGAGTTAAACGAGACACACTTATTGCTTCTTTTGAGGAAGGGGGGTTAAATATGATTCACTTGCACTCATTTGTGTGTTATATAAAACTTACCTGGATTAGGCGCCTCTTAATAAACGAAAATGGCTTATGGCAAAAACTGGTTTCTGAACAAATATTTGGAAAATTTGGAGGTATGCTGTTACTTTCATTAGGAAAAACTAAACTAAAAGTAATCTCTAAATTAATTAAAAATATTTTTTGGCGTGATGTTATTTATGCGTTATCTCAATGGAAAAATGAACCATCTACTGTCAATGAATACTTGTCTCAAGATATTCTTAATTTAGTGACTGTAGATAATTTTAAATCATACACAAGGTGGAGAACAAATGGTATTATAATTATTAAACATCTTTTTGATGCACAAGGGTCTCTATTAAGTTATGATGAAGTAAAACAAAAAACAAAAACAAATAATTTCATAAAGTACTTTGCTCTTATTTCAAAGATCTCTGTGATGTGGAAAAAGAAAATTAAAACTTTCTATGAAAGTGGAAATAGTTTTCTTGTAGCTTTGGACAAAACATCTCTCCTTAGGGTAAGAGCAAAGAATAAATTTATCTATAAAGACCTGATAAGAACCAAAATAATAAAGCCAAATGGTAAACAGGAAACTTGGTCCAGACAGCTAGAGTGTGCGATTGGTACAAATGAATGGACCAACTCTTTTGTTTCGGCTAGATTTTGTACAAAAGACACAAAACTGATTAGCTTTAACTTTAGATTTCTCCACAGAAATATTACCACAAACCAGTTTCTAAAAAAGATTAATTTAAGTGATAATGATAAATGTACCTTTTGTAATGAGGGAATAGAAGAAATTGAGCACTTATTTTATGACTGTTTAGTTACTGAAAACTTTTGGAAACTGTTGGTAGAATGGATACAAACTTATGACCCAAATTTTCGAATTACACGAAAAGATGTCTTTATAGGAAATAACAACTTTGACGATCTTATTAACTTCCTAATTTTGCTTGCAAAATATGTTATATACAGATCACGTTGTGCATCAAAAAGCCCAAATCTTGCCTATTATAAAAATTGTGTTTTATCATATAAAACGCTGGAAAAATATGTCGCCAAAGTGAATAACAGCAGTGACGAGTTTAAAAGAAAGTGGACCCTATTATCAACTTTTGGTACATGAATTATTATTATTATTATTACTATTTTTACTTTTAAAATTTACATATTTATTATTATTATTATTATTATTATTACTATTATTATTATTATTATTTTTAAATGCAATTTCATGCATCTTGGGGTTTGTATGCGAGTATGACTTTGTGTACAATAATTGTGATTGTAAGTAAGTGTCTGTGTGTGTATGTGTGTGTGTGTTGTGTAGGGAACACATGTAGAGATCAGGACACAAAAGAATTTAAGATCATGCCCCATACGCCAGGTCAGGTGGTGATGTAGGGGAATATGTAAAATCCTGATACCTTGTGTTCAATAAAAAAAAAAAAAAAAAAAAAAAAAAAAAAAAAAAAATCACTACTTGAAGTGCACAGACACAAGATGTGGCAACTGCAAAAGGCTTTTTCTTCTGTGAAGGTTGGAAAGCAGAATATCACTTCTCAAGCCCTTTAATCACCTCTTATTGGCTTAGATAGGTTTTATGCTGTGTGTACTGTGAAGTTTCAAAATATCAAAGTTGCAACATGGGGATTTCGGTTCATAGTATTAGAATGATCTGTGTGTGTCTCATATTCACATATGAATACTTCATTTTGATCCAAAACATCATAGAAGCTGTTGGGTCAACCTTCTCGAGTTTAATCTCAGAGAATTTTGTTTTCTGGCAACAAAATCTAAATCTGGTTGGTAGGTCCTGTGTCTGTATCCGATATGATCATCAGACTTAATTAAACCAACATAGCCTCTTAGCTTTGCTGGATTCAGCAGTGACTTTTGTATTTTGAAAGTCTCATGGTATACCTAGAATTTGAGAAAAAAAATCAATGAAGTAAGAAGATCATCATTCCTTGTGATTCATGATAATGGTATTGGTGATGTTGCCAGCAAAGCATTCTCAGCAATCAAGCATAGACTAGCATTAATACTATGATGAAAACCACAATCAGTAAGATTACCCAGCTATGTAGTTATGCCTGTAATGTTATAATACAAAAATTTAGAGTTAGCAGGTGTATCCTTGTAAGAAAAGAAAATGTTAGAACTGCTAGTCTGATAACAGGAAGTGGTCTTCCTGCCAGATGATAACATCTGTTTAAACTGTTGAAGCATGTATCTGATCCAGTATTTGACATGGATGCGCCAGTTCTCAAGATCAATCTGCACAATTATCAGTCTTATTCTTATGATGCATGTGAACCTAATGCACATGGAGGAATCAAATTACAAGCATATATTTCTTATCTTCTGAGACATTCATTCAGGTAGAAGGTAGACTATTACAAGCAGATGGTACAGGAATCAGAAATGGCGATCAACCTGGTTTTGTTAACAACGGTATTATGGCATCTTTTTGGCCATGCAAGATACTGCCATAATTAACACCATATTTTGCGTATATAATATGTGTCTTATATAAAATTTTACTTACCCTGCACCCTTAGTGTGTCTTATATTCGTGGGCATCTTATCTAATTATTTTTTTACACAGACAAATGGTAAAATTTGTAATAGTACCACTATTGATATTCCCACGTTTTTGTTCCTAGTTTTTAAAACTATTGAATGTTCACTACATAATTACCATGTGTACTGATCTAATGCAGGTGAATGTTCCCAGTTAGCATGATTTTCTTCCAAGTTTGGCCATCTTGCTTTTCTACTTCAACGAGCTCGTTTCCTTGGATTCCAATTCCTACAACTTCCAATCATGTACATTCTTCTCACTGTAACTAAATTCTCTTCCAGCAGCTCTGTTGCCATGCTCCTTGGCAAACTTGCTGACGTCTAATTTAAAATCAGCTGTATATTATTTTCGCTTTGGCATCATGAAAAGTTTATAAATTTTATATATGCTCAAGAGATTGATCACTGATTTATTTATAACAAGAGATTGATCCCACCCTATATACCGGTATATTAACCGCAGCTGCTGAAGGCGAGGCCTAGCAACCTAGAGGAAGATAAGATTAAACGATAATCGTTGTGGCCCTGTTTCAAATAATTCTTTGAACTCCAGCCAAAACGGTTTACATCAGATGAGTGATCGAAACATTGGATATATTTGCGTTTATGACAAAGGAAAGTACCGGTAGCCATTTTTGATGCACATGATTTGAAAAAGTATGTTTACTGTGCATATTTAAACAAAACAACACGCAGAATTATTTTAAAGATTTTGTTAAACTTTATTGGAACAATAATGTAATTAACAAAATATTAGATACAGACTAATCCTGTAAGTAGCTTATAAGTTATTGAAAAATCAATGCTATGTCATCAGCAGGCAATACATATAGGGTTTGCTCAGTTCGACAAATGGTGAGACCATGTGTGTCTAATATTTGTGGGCATCTTATTTAAAATATTTTTTACACAAATCATCAAAACCCATGTATTATAATTGGGTGCGTCTAATATACGCAAAAATATGGTACTCTAGATCAGCAGTCCATGTCATGTATGTAAAGGATACAACTGATCATCCAGAAAGCAGACAGTATAATATAAGA
Source organism: Unio pictorum (assembly GCA_030141615.1). Taxonomy (NCBI): domain Eukaryota; kingdom Metazoa; phylum Mollusca; class Bivalvia; order Unionida; family Unionidae; genus Unio; species Unio pictorum. Next base: position 5,534,219 of record JARLTB010000007.1, on the reverse strand, counting down.
TGATGAAGAAACTTTGCCGACTATGCTGATGCTGATTAGTGGTGGGTGGTTCATGGTGCTAATCCAAAATTCAGCTTAGGATTTGCTGCATGTAAAGTAATGACAAATGATGAAGAAGCCTTTTTATATGTGGTTCCACAGTTGGTGCATGTATATTAAAACTAACAGAACTTCTGTTGTGGCTGCCAGTAATGAATATGTGATTAAATCGCTTGTGATATTAAGAGTAAAACCTGTTATGAGAGACCATCCCTTTTTGCAACAAAAAAGTGGTCTTTCATGACAAGTGGTCTCTCATAGCAGGTTTGTATGCAAAGACCAGTTTCCAAGGTCCTATTTTAGCACAATTTCAGGAATATTTAGTTTGGTCCCAGCTTTTTATGCACCCAGCATTGCTCACCCTTTTATAAATAGTGGAGAACAATGTAGGGAGCATGAAAAGAAGGGAACCAGATTAGGAAATAATCTACATACACCGTATTTTCGCACATATAACGTGCCTACGTGTATAATGTGCACTTGCAGATAACATGCAGAAATTTTGTCTTTGTGTAAAAAAATATCTTGGATTGACCGCCCATGCATATACAGTGCGGTAACCAACACAGGCCTGCCAGAACACAAGACTGCCAGAGGTGACTCATCTGATACGCATTACGAGGCTGTGTATCGTCTCTCGCTCACCATCCAGCGATTTAGCGCTGGTGCCTTTAACCCTTTCTGCTCGTATTAAACACCGGTATTACCGGTACAGTCATAAATGCCACGTCCTAATATTTTTCGTGTAAACAGAGGCAAAATAGCAACTGTTATAAAGCTATGCGTATTTACTGTATTTTTGCACATATAACGCGCCTATGTGTATAACGCGCACATGCAAATAATGCTCGGAAATCCAGTGTTTGTGTAAAAAAATATCATGGATTGCGTGACAATGCATATACTGTGCGGTAACCAACACAGGCCTGCCGGAGGTGCCTCATCTGATATGCGTTACGAGGCTGTGTACCATCTCTCGCTCACCATCCATTGATTTAATGCCGGCACCTTTATCCCTTTCTGCTCGTAATAAATGCCAGTATTACCAGTATAGTCATAAATGCCACTTCGTAATATTTTTTGCGTAAACAGAGGCAAAATAGCAACTACTATAAAACTACAGTGGGACCCAGCTATAACACGGTAGTTGGGAGCCATAGAATCCGACCGTGTTATGAACCAAACCTTGTTATAAGCAACCATGTACAATACCAACACATTTTTGGATTTAATTGGGGGGGGGGGGTACATAAAGACGGGTGCGAAATCGCATGGCACAATTACCATTATTGATTAATATATATTAAATGAGATAAACATTTGCTGTGTTAACAGAAATTGCAGATATAATATATTATTCAGAGAACCATGCATTGGTACATACACAAGTCTAATTTATATGTACATGTATAATCTATTGCATGAAAAGAGTATCAACACCGTGTACTCACCAGCGAATCTTGTAACATACATCAAATCCATAATACAAATATTTCCATCAAAAATATCCACACACGGATGTAAAATATTCAATAATTTTGTCACAGATCATTATGTGACTGAATTCAATGAAAAGAAAATAACAAAAATTATGTAACGGGTGTATGTAATGAATCATGAAATAGTATATGTCCGTAGATTAAATAATGGAAGCTATTCTTATAATAACTACATGAACATCTCAGGATCTTTCTGTCTCTGAATTCAGTCATTGTAAATTTCAGCACATTTTCCCACCCAAGCTGCTAGTCAAAGTTCTTTGAACTTGCCGCCCAGCTATTGCGTCATGTTCTTTTGATGTATTCTAATAAATACAGCAGGCAGAACTGGCTGTATTTTAACCACTGAATTATGTCACTGTAAATATCAGCACAACTAAAATGATAAAGTAATCAACACTAACTTGTCTCCCAGCTATTTGCATGCGTACGGAGGACTCCTGCATGGAGTGATTTATGTGTCCCAGATCAAATATTTGCATTCAAATACGCGTAATTAAGCGTTTCCGAGACCTCTGTGTCATATACATTTTATACCATTACATTTCTCATCTGTCAATAGTTATTATTTTTTTTTAAAAACTCTGATTTTTAGCTGCTTTCTGCTAATGTCACGTTTTCTCTTGGCAAAGTCAATTATAGTTCTCAGTTGCAGAATTCGAATTTACTAGTCAACAGATTGCATAAAACAACACCGCCAAGCCACGCACACATGTTGGCGGCTTTTGTTGCTTTGATGCTGTATAAATCGTTTCCCCCTGATTTGAACAAGTTTAGCTCGGCAGTTCACTTTGATGATAAACAATGTACTTAAATTAATTGATTTATACATTCTGGTGAGAATCTTTTATCAACCCCTGCATTGGCTGTTGCTTAGTTGTGTATGAAATTAAGAGAACATATATCGGAGATTATTAGAGCAACGATTGTATTTGGAATGCATTCAAGACAAACACAAAGTAGACACGATGGCTTCATTGCTCAGGGATCAGTAATAATAATATTGACACTTATGAGCTGTCATTTTTCAACAATAAACAATGATCAAAGTTCTCAGTAGGCCCAGCAATTGGTTCGTATTTTTGATGTTTATTCTGGCACAAAACTAGAAGAAATATGTTAATTTTTGAAATTTTAGGAGCCATACAACGATTATTTTATATTCGATTTTGTGTGTGTGATTTCCTCCCCAAAATGATAATACATTTTCTACACGTTTTTTTTCGCACTTTTTAGACGAGTATGAGAATGATAATTAAACTCTTGATGTATTTTATTTCTCATACTTAAAAGATTTTTTTTTTTTTGGTCTTTGAGAAAAATACCTGTAATAAATTACCTGAAATTCCGGGAGCCATGCCACGACCGTGTTATATCCGAATTCGTGTTATAACAGGGCATGTTATAGCGGGGTCCCACTATGTGTATTTACTGGTTTCCAGCTGGAATGCACACATGTCGCTATAGGGATGTTAATATCGTTTTTTTTCCAAAACCGATTATTGTTTGTAGAAATCCGATTTTAAACCAATTATTGGTATTTGTCCTACATAGAAATTACAAGAAATATATTCTTTTAATGCAAGTTAGTGTATGCCTCATGCGAAAAAAAGATATTCATTACATACAATGACGTACAGACACGCAAGCGGCGCAACACGGTGTACACTTCGAATTGTTTATTTTCTACTTAAAGATTTGAATAAACCTCATTTATACTGTATTTGTATGAAAGAAATCTTTTATTAATTGTCACCGTTTTTTTAGGGTTTATTAGGGTGGTTGCTCGAAATTAATTGATGCGCTTTTGGCTGTGAAAAAAACAACCTGGAATAATGTGCTTACGCATATACCGCGCAAAGGGGGTTGCGCTGATTGTAAAAACGCGTATAACGTGCTGGTTATATGCGTGAAAATACAGTACTCTAGTCTGGTTTAAAACAAAAACTCTTTAACATTAGCTAACAGATAGGTCAGACTTCATGAGCCAGCCTTTTTTAAAAAAAACTATGAATGGTATGAGTGGTCGTTTTTACAGGGATCAAATAAAGGTTGGTATAATTTATCCTTGTTTTTTTGCAATGCTGTTGTTTAAAGTAGTGTCAGAATGCACAATTTGCCAAGATATAATGGTAGTTGGTAACATTCAGCAGGTGGTCGCTTATAGCAGAGTGTTTATATAACAAAATTGATCCATGTATTACGATTGTGGTCAGAAATGACAGGTGGTTGCACATTTTACTGTATAATGTCATATGATCATGCTAGTGTTGCTCTTGACTCCTGGTCATGGGCCCCGACTGGACTAAAGAGCTCTCCATTATGGATCACTGCCATCTCACCTGTCGGTGTGGGTTCGAGTCACAGATTCGGCCAATGTGGGTATGTGAGAAAGCTTGCCATTAGCTTCTTGTGGGTCTTTGGTTCTTTCCAGGGGTTTTCCTAGGTTTTTCCTCCACCATTAATACTGGCCGCCATGTATCCTGTACTGAAAAATGGCATTAAACCATACAGCAAGAACTACTTTGAAGAATATTTGTTAACACAGGAACAGTTAATTGAACTTCAACATATTACAATTGTGTGCAATAGAGATCAGACTCGGAATTCTGAACATTCTTGCATTGAATTTGATAATCTTAAAAGAATATTATTATCTGATTCTGAAGAAATATTTTTATAAGAATAAAACAATGATAAAATCATTGAATCTGTTCTGAATATGAAAGAAATAAATACTAATTTCTCAAATTGATGGGTATATTACCCAAATTTAATAAGATTATTAGTCAAATTCATTAATGATTTTATATTTCAGATTTTAGGATGATTTTATTGTTATTAATATTATTTCAGATTAATGGTTATTTTCACAGATTTGATGGGTATATTGCCCATAATTTTTCAGATTATGAAACAATTTCATCAAATCAATGGGTATGTTACCCAACTTTAATGAGACTATCAAAATATTTCATCAACTTGATGAATTTATTACTTAAATCAGATTATTAAAACAGATTCATCAATTGATGGGTATGTTACTTTAATTTATTATGATTTCAGATTGGGTGATTTTATCATTGTTATTTATACTTATATTTCAGACTTTTTCAGATTCATTGATTTTATCACTGTTATTAATATTTTTGATCATTGCCCCAATGATTTTATCATCATTATCAGATTTGACTGGTATATAGCTTGTAATTATTATGATTATTGGTCAAATTCTACAGATTGATGGGTATATTACTCAAATCTTTTATGATTATTAAAAAATTTCATCAAAATGATAGGTATATTAGTAAATTTATTATGATTATTAGTCAAAACCTTCAGATTATCAACCAAAAATAAAAAATAATGGTATAATCATTTAATCTGATTTTGAAATTCAGAATTTAACAAAAATAAATATTATTTAATAGTCAAAAATGAATCTTTCCACAATGACTTCATCATTGACTGTCAAGTATTCCATACTTTCACTTTGTTTAGCAGTTACTGACGTTTTCACTACTTTCACTTTCACAGACACTGGTAACAGCATTTTCATTTTCACTTTTGCAATTAGACATAATCTTTCTCAACTGCCTTACATGGGTATTCACAATCTATTCTGTTTAGTATTTATAAGACAATTCTATTCTAAGTTTCTCAATCCCGTGTGAGTGAAACGAATTGTTCAACTTGTGTATCTTTGACTCACCAACGATCCTAACATAGACTGTTGATCTACTTAATGAATTGCTAATTAGCTGGTAATGTATATCTATTTTCAAATTTTTGCTGACAGTTGTAATTATTGAACCACCACAAGTAATGTTTTCAGAATCAAGTTGATCAGAAATGTTTATACCATCATGTTGTAATTTTTAAATTGTGGAAATAATATCATTAATATTTTTGAAATTCATTATATCATAAATATATTTTTAAAGTACAAAATATTTACACAACACATAATCTGACCTATAGCATATTTACATTAAATATAATCTTAGATCTATTGACAGCACAACCCTCATGTGAGCCCTTAGATTACCAAACAATATTCTAGCAGGTCTAGAAGGGTTTGATACAAAATATTTACACAACACATATTTACAGTACCAGTATATATATATTTTTCAGTCTAAGGATGGCACAACATATAATCTTAACTATAGTAGCATATTTGCAGCATTATATCATAACAACATACATTCTTAAGTAACTTAATTCTAGGAGTGTCACAATACTAAATTCTGTTGATGGCACAGATTTATGCACACCCTCTCCCATCATAATTGACCTCAGAGAGTGCAAAAGATCACCCACCATACATTGACATGGTGGGAGGATGTACTTTTTTCTGTTGACCTTAGAGCAAATGGGGCAAACCCCTACTAATTAATGAAAAATGGCAAATTTTTTGCCACTGTCGACGTTTGTCAGTCGCAGGATTGGAATGCCAGACCTTGAGTATGCGAATCTGCATTGGGCCATGGACCATCCTTGTGGATATGTTTCAGAAATTATTATGAAGCTACCTATACTGGATTCCTCATCATACTGAATATATCATAATTGTTGTTACACGTATATTTCTGCCAGATGTCATTGGGAGTTAAAGTTAATGCAGTTCTCTATACAGCTATACAAAGTTAAAAGGTAAATATCCTTCATCTAATTTGCACAGTTGCAAATGACACTGCTTTACTGACAGCTAATTGCCTTGTAGACAGTTTAAGTTAATGAATATAATGGTTACAATGACACGTAAGAAGATAATCATGACAGTCATGTTATGTTCCCACCCCCCACAAACATGAGATAACCAGTGATAGTGACAAAACCACCAGATTTTTTCAGTTGACAGTTCCTAATGATACCATCTTGAGATACTTCATAATTCTTGATGATGGGATGGTTCACAAATTTAATTTGCTCCATTTATATAATAATATTATTTGTCTCAATTATTATTTTGAAAATCTGGTGAGACAGTATTCAACATTACTTATTCTGTTGCCGGCTTGAGTTTTTTAATCATGACATCGTTTTAGCTCTGTATTTTTTGCCACCACATTGCATTTCTCCACTAACCCCTTTGCTATATTTTAAACACGATCTTGGTCCTCTGCACACACTTTGTATGTGATATCCACAGAATTCATTTACAGGGCTTTGTTACCAGGAATTGTAGAGCTTTGCTTGAATAAATATATATATATATATATATATATATATATATATATATATATATATATATATATATATTGTTACGTCTATTGGATTTAAATTATTTATTTTTTAATTGTTAAATCCAAATTTGTCATTTAGGGTTTAATATTCATTAATTGGGAGATTTTTTTCTAGAAAGTTCAGGCTGACCATCCTTTAACTGTAAACAAGTTTTTGACCTTGGCTTGTTGAACTAATTCCTGACCCTGCTTTAGACATTGTCAACAAGCTTCTAAAACTATTGGTTAATTTCAAGGACAACTTTTTATTTTTAGTTCTTGGATGTAGGAAATATCTAGAGTACGTGATTTAGTGAAGGCAGTCTCTTTCTGTGACCTTCCATGAACTTCTATCAATTTCTAGAAAATCACGTGATCACTTGTTTACTTAAGAAAAAGAGTTATATAGACTGTTGTTTGGGATAGAACATTTTAGTAGAATCTCTGGGCTTTAAAATTAACAGTTGTGTATTTATGTTTGAGTTGTAATTTTAATTATCTTGTTCTGGACATTGTGTCAATTCATTGAAGAAAGAAGAATTATCAGGAAAAGGACATGTGTTTATGATTTTCATTTGGATGATAATAAAACAAGAACTGTATCACGTGACATTGTCAGCCATTTTGGATTACATCGTCAAGATTCGAACCTGGAACTATTAGAACATTTAATTATCAGGACTCTTGTAATTCCATTAGTGGATTATTTTTGTGAATTCTATATTGGATTAATGTTGGATTTGATTCTCTAAAACTGTAAGTTTATTTATTTTATGAAAATAATTGTACTTAATAAATTCATTGTTCAAGTTATACAAGCTTGTTAGTTTTCACTCTTTCTGTGTTGCTGCTTATTCGAGCCTAAGCACGTAGCATAGAATTGGTGACTATCGTCTCGGGATTGAGATTGAGATTGAGATTGAAATAAATTTGAATTTAAATTTGAATTTCCCTTAGTTTTTGAAAATTTTAAATCTTTAGTGAGACTGACACGATTGTATCAAAATGACATCAAAGGTAGAAATATTTATTTCTAATCCTACCCAGGAGCAATTAGATCATTTCAAAAAAGATGAGTTGGTTCAACTTGCCAAAAAATACGATCTTTCTGAAGTAAAGGCTTCTTTAACGAAACAAGATATCAAAAAGATTTTGGTCCAGTATTTGGTAGAACAGGATCTTTGGAACAAAGTGCTTTTATTCCAGTCAGTAAGTCTGCATCAGACTCTGACATTAAACTAAAGGAATTAGAATTAAAATTCCAGATGGAATTAGGGTTAAAGAAGCTGAAGTTTCAGGAAAGGGAGAAAGAGAAACAAATTGAATTACAAAAAGAGCAAATGCGAATTGAGAGAGAGGAGAAAGAAAAACAAATTGAATTACAAAAAGAGCAAATGCGAATTGAGAGAGAGGAGAAAGAAAAACAAATTGAATTACAAAAAGAGCAGATGCTGATTGATAGAGAAAAAGAAGAAAGAGAGAGACAAGAAAGGGAAAAAGAAAGACAATTACAATCTGAAAAAGAGGGGAGAGAGGGGGAATTAGAGTTGAAGAAGCTAGAATTTCAGGAAAGGGAGAAAGTAAAACAATTACAATATGAAATTAGAATGAAAGAATTAGAGCTGGCAAGTGAGAATCACCATCATACTTCAAATCAAAATTTTTATTTCGCAAGGAATATTAGATTAGTGCCCCCTTTCAAAGAAAAAGAAGTAGACAAATATTTTATTCTTTTTGAAAAAGTTGCAGAAAATTTAAAGTGGTCAAGAGAGAATTGGACTCAGTTACTACAATGTGTAATTACTGGTAAGGCTAGTGAGATTTACACTTCACTGTCTGTTCAGCAAAGCAGTGATTATGACGTGGTTAAAGAATGCATTTTAAGAGGTTATGAGTTAGTTCCTGAAGCTTATAGGCAAAAATTTAGAAATTACAGAAAAGAAGCTGGACAAACTCATGTCGAATTTGCTAGACAAAAAGAGCAGTTGTTTGATAGATGGTGTTTATCCAAGAAAGTTGAGCAAGATTATCAAAATCTCAAGCAAATTATATTAATTGAAGAGTTAAAAAACTGTGTCCATAATGATGTTAAAACTTATCTTGATGAGCATCAGATTGAAACCTTGGAAAATGCTGCTCGAGCTGCTGATGAATATTCTTTGACACACAAAGTTCCTTTTGTTAACAAGACTTCTACTCAACAATTAAATGGCAGGAAAGTATTTCCACCTAATTCAAGCCCTTCTAAAATTCAAACTAACACAACTTTAAAAAATCAGACTTCAGAGAAGTTTGATTCTGTATCCTTGTCTCTTCCGACGTGTAACTTTTGCAAGAAAAGAGGACACGTCATTTCTGATTGCTACAAATTGAAAAATAGGCATCAGAATCAAGATAGACCTGTTCCAAATGCTCTTATTTCCAAGATGTCAAGGTCACAGTCATGTATTGAAAGCAATACAATTGTTGGGTCTAATAAATCCCAGTCTGATTTTGATATGGAGAATTATGAACCATTCATATCGAAGGGTTCTATATCACTCTTGGGTGATTCAGCCAATCCCACCCCTATTAAAATTTTAAGGGACACGGGAGCTTCTCAGAGTCTTTTATTATCAGGTACTTTGCCTTTTTCTGAGAAGTCTTCTTCTAATGAAAGTATTCATATTAAGGGAGTAGAGTGCGGTGTTGTTAATGTTCCTCTCCATTGTGTAACTTTGTCATCAAACTTAGTGTCAGGACCTGTGACAATCGGAACAGTCTCGGTTTTACCCATAGAGGGGATTGATTTATTGCTAGGCAATGACTTAGCTGGGGACAAGGTTGTGGTTAATCCACTTGTAATTGACAAGCCTAATTAGGATCAGAAATTTGATATAATTGAAAAAGAAATCCCTGATATACTTCAAGCTTGTACGGTTACCAGAGCTATGGCAAAGAAAGCTCTTGAGAATGAAGTTGAAACAGGCAGTATTCCCTTGGCTGACATATGTATAGGTCAGACTTTTGATGAGGTCACTTTTATTCTTGGTTTAGATCAATCAGAAGGTATTGATCATAGTGATTCTCTTTTAACAACTCATTCTCTTTATTCTAATCAGGGTGATGATTTTGAGAATGATGTTACAGAAGACAGCATTCCTTCAACTGACGCTTGTATAGGTCAGGTTTTTGATGAGGTCACTTTTACTATTGGTTTAGATCAATCAGAAGGTATTGATGATAGTGATTCTCTTTTAACAATTCATTCTCTTTATTCTAATCAGGGTGATGATCTTGAGAATGATGTTAAAGTAGGCAGCATTCCTTCAACTGACGCTTGTATAGGTCAGGTTTTTGATAAGGTCACTTTTACTCTTGGTTTAGATCAATCAGAAGGTATTGATCATAGTGATCCTCTTTTAACAACTCATTCTCTTAATCAGGGTGATAAACGACAGTTACTTGTCGTTGAACAGGAAAAAGATCCTGAGATCTCCTGTTTGTTTCAATGGGTCATAAATGAGAATAAAGTCACTGAAGTTCCTGTCTGTTATGTCATTAAAAATGGAATTCTTAGGAGAAAATGGAGACCTCCCGAGGTACCTGTTGGTGATGAGTGGTCAGTGAACTATCAAATAGTAGTTCCAGAACCTTACAGACAGGAAATACTTAATCTGGCTCATGAAACTCCTTTGGCTGGTCATTTAGGGATTAAGAAAATGTATCACAAGATCTTGACTCACTTCTATTGGCGAAAAATCAAAAGTGATGTTGCCAAATACTGTAGATTTTGTCATACTTGTCAAATGGTAGGAAAAACCAATCAGAAGATACCTAAGGCTCATCTGCAACCTATTCCTGCCTTTGATAAATCATTTGGTAGAATTATGGTAGATTGTGTAGATCTCTTACCCAAGACCAAGTCAGGTAACCAATACCTGTTGACCATTATGTGTGCGTCAACAAGGTTTCCAGAGGCTATTCCGTTGAGGAATATAAAATATAAAACTACAGTAAAAACTTTGATAAAGTTTTTAACTCAGTATGGCCTTCCCAAATCTATTCAGTTTGATCAAGGTTCAAACTTCATGTCTGGAATTTTCCAGCAAGTTATGAATGAATGCCCAATTCAGCAATTCAAGCTAAAAATGAAACTATGGTTTGAAAGAACTACAAGGGAGAGAACTTTTGAGTCTGATAATGGAGCTGTGTTACTCTTGTTCATTCTTCTTGCTTTTCTTCAAATTAGATATTACGGCCCTTACAAAGTTAAGAAGAAAATGAATTAGTTAAATTATAGTATTAGTGCTCCTGGGATCTAAATACAGTAGAACGTCGTTTATCCGAACGTTTATAATACGGAGCGTCATATATCCGGACCAGTTTTATATCCGGACCAGTTTTTGTTTTTATCAACTACATGTACGTTTTCAAACAGTGCCATGCTCAACAGTTGTTTCGCGTGAGGCCAAAAGTGATGGGAAAACCCCAAGGTGAGGGATATTTTGGGAATTTCAGTTGATAAGTTGACACTAATCCCTTTTCAAGAATCTCAAAACTCGTTTTAGATACACGTAACAATTCCGTTATAGGCGTCAGAAAGCGTTTCTAATTTAAGCCCTTCTAACTCGCCCTAGTCCTGAGGAAATTCTGGATTGGTAAACATCTGCGCGGAATATTAGGTCAGTTTGTTTCCAAGTGAGGTGGTGTATACGTGCTCTTCTGTTGAGTTGTGAACTGCTATGGCTTCAAATTCAAATCGGAAGCGCAACATCTTGAACATAGAGACAGAACTTGAAATATTGAACCGTCTCGCGAAGGGAGAAAGTGGAGCGTCTCTAGCACAGTTTTATAATGTTGGAAAGTCAACAATTTCTGACATAAAAAAAAAGCCGAGAAACCATTTTAAATTTTGCGTCAAAACTTGACTCAGAAGATGGCTTGAAGAAAAGGAAAACCATGAGGGACGCAAACGATGATGTTCTTGATCGTGCACTCTACTTGTGGTTTTCACAAGGAAGGAGCAAAGGGGACCCAATATAGGGCCCTCTGTTGTGCGAAAAAGCTCTGGAACTTAACGAGAAATTAGGCGGTTTGGCTGATTTCAAAGCTAGCACTGGTTGGTTACAGAACTTTAAATCGCGCCATGGGATACGGGAACTGCAGATTGAAGGCGAATCATTGTCTGGCGATAAGAATTCTGCCCACAAGTTTAAGGAAACATTTTTGCAGCATGTGGAAGAAGAAGGTTACTCCAGAGACGACGTTTACAACGTAGACGAGACTGGAGTAAATTGGAAGGCTCTGCCAAGAAAGTCATTGGCTTCAAAACGGGAGTCCACAGCACCAGGTTTTAAAGTCAGCAAGGAACGTGTTACAGCCATGGTTTGTGCGAACGCTAGTGGAACACACACTTTGCCATTGCTTGTGATTGGCAAATCTAAGAAGCCTCGCTGCTTCCAAAATGTTTCATGCCTTCCTACTCTTTACAAGGCGCAAAAGAGTGCGTGGATGAACTCTGCCCTTTTTTCTGAATGGTACTCTAAAGACTTCATTCCCAACGTCAAGAAACTTCGTGAACGTGAAGGGAAAACAGGCAAAAGTTTTACTGATTCTCGATAATGCTCCCTGTCACCCACCTGTCGAAATTCTCAATGCAATTGATGACGACTTCAGCGTGATGTATCTTCCACCAAATGTCACTGCGCTGGTGCAACCAATGGACCAAGGCGTCATTGAAAAGCTCAAGAGAATTTATAGGAAACAAGTTTTGTGGAGATTACTTTTGGCAGAAAACGACGAAGAAAGTGTTGCTGCTTTTGCTAACAAGCTCAATATGAAAGACGCTTGCTACATGTTAGCTGAAGCGTGGGACTCGCTCGAAAGACAGAACCTGAAAAATGCATGGAATAAGCTGTGGCCAGATTTAGAAGGCGAAAAAGACTCCAATGACGACCACAGGGAGGAGATTACCGACTTTGTCCAATCGATCCCAGGATTTCAAGAATGCGATGAAGAAGATGTAGAAACCTGGATGGCATACGATGCAGAAGACTGTGGATTTCAAATGCTAAATGATGACGAGATTGTGACTTCCGTGCAAGAAGAATCCGACCCTATCGACGATGAAACGGATGAAGACGAGGACAACAACAACGAAAGTAGCAAGGGTCCATCAAATGCTGACGCGTTTGCTGCATTAGAGACAGCTATGGAGTGGTACGAACAACAGAGTGCTGTCCTACTCAACTACTGCTGCTCAAGAGAATCAGAGACCTTGCAGTGAAAAAGCGAAGGTGTACAATGGTACATCGAAAAATAAGTGATTATTTTCCACAATAAAGGTAAAATTGCGACATTTTGCACCTATTTTGCTCTTTCTTCACGCACGTTTCCCGCATGTGATGATTTTCAATATTCGTATAGTGTCCGGTTTCATATACTGCATGGATCGCATTTGGTTTTCGGTTAACCGAACAATTGCGTATCCGAACGGTGTCCGGTCCCAATTGATTCAGATAAACGACGTTCTACTGTAAATTATAGGAGTACCAGTATATTGAAAGAGATAGCCATGTTAAATATGTAATTAATTTAGTGGTACCTGTCCCACTTAGTGAAGAAATATCATCGGATTTTACTGACATTGGAGCGACAAATTGATGGAATTTAGAAATTATGAAAAATCTAGACCAGAAACATTCACATTTGCAAGTGCAAGAAAGAAATGAACTGAAAGTTATTATTATTATATGAGCACTTATGTCCAGATATTCTTACAAGGACAAACAAAATTTTTCATGACGTTGAGGTTGAGAATTCCAAACAGCATCAATACTGGACGAGTCCACTCAAACAGGAATACTTGGAAAAGGAAATTCAATATTTGCTGGAGAATGATTTTATCAAGCCCAGTAAAAGTGATTGGAGTTCACCATGCATACTTGTTCCAAAACCAGATACAACTTTCCGTATGTGTACTGATTATAGAAAGGTGAACAGAGTGACAAAAACAGATTCATTCCCATTACCAAGAATTGAAAATTGTATTGATGAAATTGGGAATGTATGTCACCAAATTTCGACCTTCTAAAAGGATTTTGGCAGATTCCACTATGGAAAGAGCAAAGGAAAACTCGACATTGTGACTCCAAATGGACTCTACCAATATAAAGAAAGTCCATTTCAACGTCTCATAAAAATGATTATCACTGGTCTAGAAAATTGTGACGTCATCATCTACAACGACACCTGGAGAGAACATCTAGCAACAATTAGAAAATTTTTTGACAGACTCGCAAATGCGTGTCTGACTGTTAATTTATTTAAAAGTGAGTTCTGCCTTGCTAGAGTGACTTTCTTAGGACATTTTGTGGGACATTGGACAAGTTAAAAGGTTGAGGCTATTTCTAGATTACATAATTGAAAACTCTCTTTCCAGTGTATAACAATTTATTATACTGTGTAATTTATACTAGTTCTTTTAACCTCAGATGTAAATTGGTTTGTGATAAAAAGAAAGTTTTATCATATAAACCTTTCTTTTTATTTTATGGGGGAAGGTGTTATTGTCTATTGGATTTAAATTATTTATTTTTTAGTTGTTAAATCCAAATTTGTCATTTAGGGTTTAATATTCATTAATTGGGAGATTTTTTCCAGAAAGTTAAGGCGGACCATCCTTTAACTGTAAACAAGTTTTTGACCTTGGCTTGTTGAACTAATTCCTGAACCTGCTTTAGACATTGTCAACAAGCTTCTAAAATTATTGGTTAATTTCAAGGACAACTTTTTATTTTTAGTTCTTGGGGGTAGGAAATGTCTAGAGTACGTGATTTAGTGAAGGCAGTCTCTTTCTGTGACCTTCCATGAACTTCTATCAATTTCTAGAAAATCACGTGATCACTTGTTTACTTAAGAAAAACAGTTATATAGACTGTTGTTTGGGATAGAACAGTTTAGTAGAATATCTGGGCTTTAAAATTAACAGTTGTGTATTTATGTTTGAGTTGTAATTTTAATTATCTTGTTCTGGACATTGTGTCAATTCATTGAACAAAGAAGAATTATCAGGAAAAGGACATGTGTTTATGATTTTCATTTGGATGATAATAAAACAAGGACTGTATCACGTGACATTGTCAGCCATTTTGGATTACATTGTCAAGATTCGAACCTGGAACTATTAGAACATTTAATTATCAGGACTCTTGCAATTCCATTAGTGGATTATTTTTGTGAATTCTATATTGGATTAATGTTGGATTTGATTCTCTAAAACTGTAAGTTTATTTATTTTATGAAAATAATTGTACTTAATAAATTCATTGTTCAAGTTATACAAGCTTGTTAGTTTTCACTCTTTCTGTGTTGCTGCTTATTCGAGCACGTAACAGTATATATATATATATATATATATATATATATATATATATATATATATATATATATATATATATATAATTATACTTGATTTTAAATATATATTTGTCTTAATTATTATGTGAAATAATTTGAAAGATTTTCTCTTGATCCGATGAATAGCGCTCTTATTAAAAGTATTTGTGGCAGCAAGAAAGAATCTTGCTGCGATGATGCAACTCGTGTGGTCAGCATTCAGAATCATGCATGATACCAAAGGTGTTATTGATGCTACAATGAATGACCACAGAGCAGCAACAATTATTATTATTTTGATAATCAAATATATTTGTTTAGAGTAAAGCTTATTGCAGAAGTAAATGATACTTGGATTATCTTTGACAAACATGACCCTGTTTGATTACATTCACACTGGAAATATTAGAAAGTTAAATAAAAATTCCAAACCAAGAATTTTGATTGGTATTGACAAACCTTGTTATAAATGAGCATGACTGCAGTTGGTTATATAATATATCTGCTAAATGATAAACCTATCATTGATGATATCAAAGCAATGAAATAGTTGAGGCTAAATTGTGTAGCTGAGCGAGTTATAGTACAATTCACAAATGCAATACGTGGAAATGGTTTAACGGATCTGAGACATAAGAAAGTAAATGAAAGGGCAGAAACAGTTAAAGATGAAAGTGTCTATCAAAGACATTGTTGAAATAGAAACAAATATGAAGATTTTCCATAATAAATGAAGATATTAAACCTGAGAGATTTTGTATCAATTGAAATATTAAAAAATCTACATATTGGCGCTGATGCATCATGGGGTGAATGGAGAATAAAACAACAAAAGATAATTGTTTATTCTGAATCTGCCAATGTTGAAATCAAGGATATTTATTACAAAAATTAATAAAATATCAGAATTGTCATCTGCTCCATTGGTATACAATCCTGTTACATGTACCTCTCAATGGAATGTGCTATTGAATTATTCCTAAACAGTTGTTCCGGGAATTTAGATAGAATGGTTGTTTTTACACCCATAGATAGACTCACCAGAGAAATGAATAAACGCAGAGTTAGATCTCATTCTTATCACAGCTTCTTCTGTGGAAGGGAGATACATGGACTCCTGAATGAATGGGTGAAAAGTATATTCCAAAGATTATAATCGGAGATTAAATATGTACATTGTTGCTGGAGACATTAAGGTTAATTTTTGATTGGTTGTTCACAAGAAACACTGTTATTATCATGTGTGGTGACATGGTCAGCCACCACCAGTTGTTGTATTATCCCCTCATGAATGGCTGAGAAAGTTTTTAGATTATTATGAGGAGATAACTGATGATCATAGAGCTCTTGGTCCAGAATTAAGAGAGCTTAAGAAATTAAACAGATGTGACAGGGGTCTTGGGTCCTGAGCATTATTCGTACAATACTGCACAAGCCCACTTGTCAGAGGTATTGCACAACTTGGAAGAACAACACTCTAAACCACTTCCCCCTAATACTCGCTATCTAGGAGATGACCGCCCACGGTGTAATCGCCCGGTCCGAGTATAGAATGTATATGGTAAACTGAGATAATATATTGAACAAAGAAACTACGAGCCCCCGTAAAAATAAATAAACAATTTAATCAAAAAGAAAAAGAAGAAAAAAAAAACTTACACAGTGAAATTTTCTTTCCTTCTGAATACCCATGGTTTCAGAATTTACTTTAACCGAATTTCAAGTAAATGGCATATAGAATTAAACAAATCTAGCCGTTTTATGGCTGATAGCTAATTTCATCATAAGAATCGAGTGTTCAATCAAATTTGTCCACGTTGTTCGTTTTTCATGACCTGTTTCATCGAACTGTTTCTCTTCTCACTCCTCGAACTCTGACTTGGCCTTCTGTGTTAATGTATGCTCCTTGCAACTCATACTGCACAATTCCTTTTCCCGTCTTGTACTTTCATCTATCTCCGTTCTGCTCTCTCAAAAAAAAACTATTTTCCTTTCAAAAGAAAAAGTAAAACGCCCCAAGTCTCTTGTTAAACTTTACTAGCTGAGACTGTCCGTTTTGCTGGTTCGAACAATCAGACATTACTATCAGTGATAACAATCTTACGGCTAGTAATCACCTACACATGTCTATAGATCAATACAGCTAAACCACTTGTTAATTCGGTTTGCTTTTACCTAATGCATTATACACTGTCGCTAAATTATCTATGATATCAAAATTTTGATGAATTCACATGTATTCCCATAATTCATTACTTAAAGTAAGACATGAAATTTTAGAACACCATCAATATTCAAACAATATGATAATTCAAGAATGAACATAACACTTTCCAATTATAACTCCACATAGTGTTTTTACAACATCAATTAACACTACATCATTCTTACTATGAATTATGGTACGAATTCTAATTCATAATTAAAAAGCACATTACTAAATTAATGTAACAAATGAAACTATTCATTCAAACGTATCAACAAATCATGCAGATCTGTAACACATGCCTCATTCTTTTGGTGTGCTTCTGCTGTTGGATTTCCGGCGGACTTTCCTGAGCTTATTGTTCTCAAAGGCACGCTCTAAAAAAATACCTCTGGAGTCTTTATTTTTAGTTCCACGCTGGCTTTCTTACAAGCGATTTTCAGAAGACTGAAGAAAATTTTAACTAGTGGATATTCATATTCTAAGATTTCCTTGTGTAGAACACACCCCTTATTCCACATTGACCAATCAGAACCAATATAATTTCTCGCGCTTTCCCATGAAATCTTTTATCTTGACACGCTGTTTTTTAAAATGCCACCCTGTTTCAAATCAATTCTGACATGAGCTTTCGGTCAGTATAATTTAAACAAACACAGTTAACTTTGTGAACCGTTTAGAAATATATCTCTCCGTGCAGAATGTCCCATAAATCTAACAAATGGCTGCTGGCTAGAACTAAGTGTTATATAATGGATTTGACCAAAAATTTGGCACTTCAGAACAGATTACAACCAGATAAACTAATTCAGTGTCCAATAATGTGTGAGATAATTTCTGAAACTCCTATGAATGATTTTAGGAATATATGGAGACCAAATGATTTGATAGTTGAAAGTAGAAAAATAGTTCATGATATGCGTCAACAAGAATTATTTTTGTTACCTAAAGTTTTCAGGTTTAACTGAACCATTATTTTATCACCCAGCTGATACTCGAATGCAAGATATCATTATTTAAATTCCAGGTTGTGGTAGTAAAGGAACTCGTTATGATATTGTTTTAGTTCCTGTGAGTTTTTGAGAGTGCGTTAACAACAAACAAAACTCCAATGGATGGTAGGATATGCTATATAAGAAAAATTTGTCACAAGGATTAACTATTTGGGATAATAATATTTGGATTGTTGATGATACTATTGAATGGTCCAATTTAGTTTATCTCACATTGTCTTGAGTGACAAGAATGTCTCTGCTGCGGAGGTTTATCATAGACTTCACAGAATAAAAAAATGCTAACAATGGTGATAATGTATTAGATGAATAAAATAGGTGCGACTTTGATCATAATGCCAAATTTATCATAAGATTGAAACAGTGACAGAATAATCATTGTGTGAGTTGTAACAGTAATTTTGTGGCAATATTCACATAATTATTCAAGATATTTTATGTGGTTACACTTAAATAGAATCAGCTGCTCTTCCTTACCACCTTCAAGTTCACCAGGTTCATATAAATATCTTAGTCACATTACCTGATACTGCTTGTTTTGAGAGAAAAAAGCGTCATTTTATTGATAATTTTGTGTGTGTGTCACATTGGTAGGTTTCATAGATACTGCACAAATAACCTCAGTATTTAATCCTGCTATCACATATGTTAGTCTTGCAACCCATTCATGAGATCTCATATCTTTTAGTAACTATTTCCTTTCATATTGATATCCAAATAACCGCTCAGCAAGTGTTTGATTAAATCGTTTAACGATGAATTGCAGTATGTCCTTGTCTAATTTTGACCTTTCATCAAAGATGAATGTACAAGTTGTTCTGAGAAAAAAAACCATGTCAGTATATGGTTTTGTGACTGTATTGGTAGGTTTCATAGAAATTGCACAAATAATTTCATTATTTAACGCAGCAATCACACTTGGTAGTCTTGCAACCCATTTATGAGCTCTCATGTCTTTTTGAACTTTGATCAGGGATATTTCCTGTGCATACCGATATCCAAATAACCGCTCAGCAAGTGTTTGATTAAACTGCTCATTATTGCTTGATCACAATGAATTGGGGTGTGACCTCATCTGATTTTGATATTTTTTTTTTATCAGAGATGATACTGTACCTAAAAGTTCCTTGCCAGGATCAACCTGTAGCAACTGTGGCCATCATAGACCACCATGTTGATAAATTTGTTTAAATGCAGATGCAACTTGTGTTGATGTTTTATTTGATAGTGGTTCTGCTTCTTTATATCTAGATGTACCATCGATGACTGTCAATGCATATTTGTATATGCTTTTTGATATCTACCATTTTTAATGGTATTGTGTGGTAAAAACAAAATATCTGTGTACAGAATTTGTTATGGTGGTGGTAGATAAATTTGCCATATTACATGGCGTGCTAGCCAATTTGCAGCAACAGAATGTGTGATATTTGTTGCATCAGCGAGTTTACTAATTGCTGCTCTACCCCACCAATATCCTCTTAGACTATAATAAATCGATTCCATTGTATAGTAATAATTGGTTTATTAACTACCAGCCCCATATGCTACTTTATCATTCATTACAGATTTTACTAGGAAGCTGGCATGGTTTTCTCTGAGAAATTTTTTATGAAATTTAACAAGTGAATCAACTTCACATTTGCTGTATTTTTTTTTTGTACACTACATCATAAACATGGCCCACTTTTATCAATCGCATTTATTGGACATTCTCCAGGTCTTGGTTGATCTCGCTCGTCAGGTCAGATATTGTCTGGTTCCAGGACTATAATAATTTTATCCAGGAAGATGTTTTTCTCATAGATACTAACCACTCCAGTGGCCTAGTGGTTAGAACGTCTGCCGCGGAAGCGGGAGGTTGTGGGCTCGATCCCCGGCCGAGTCATACCAAAGACTTACAAAAATGGTACTAACAGCTGCCTCGCTTGACGTTCAGCATTTAGAGGTTAGTGTTAGTACTGGTCGGCCTGGTGTCAGGATAATGTGACTGGGTGGGACATTATGCTACATGTCTGCGGCATGATGCCCCAGTGCTAGACATCACTATAAACTGCCTCACTGCAGACATCATAGCGATATGACTGAAAAATTGTTAAAGCTACGTTAAAAATCCTAATCAAACAAACATCATAGATACTTAGCCCATGGAGCTCCTGGTACATTTCCCAGAGAAGCAGCAATATCACCTATTTCTTTTAGAGATAAATTTGGATTCTTTTTGTAACATATTTCACACTTGCCAGTAAGTGCAAGCTTTTTAGTTTTTGTTATTATTGTTAATCTACTTGTAGGGGTAGATGCTCTGCATCAAACACAATATAAATCCATATTTTTTATTATATTTGTACAAGGATGTCGTTGATTTTTCAGCGACACAGTGAGAGTCAGTTAAGCCTCAACCAGCACAAACAATTTATATCAGAGCAATTAACATAAGCCCATCTGGGTCTGGTAAGATGCCATTATTGCTTAATCTTATAATGAGATGGCTCAAGTGGGACAAGTTATATTTTGTGGCACCATCTGTAGATGGGCAGTGATCCTGCATTTATGTATAACTTTTTTTCATTTGGCCAATGAGGAGGTAGTATTCCATTCAGTGCGTTGTTCCTGCATGTTAAGCGGGCACGATCACTGCCATGTCTTGCGTTAGTGTGAAAAAAATGGTATGGCATTCCTTAAATGTATGATAGTAAGCCAAATTTTGGATACACATATAAAGTCTAATTTCTTCAGCTTGCCTGAATATATTCAACATTAAGTGTAAATTTTACGAAAAAAACATTCCTTTTTTTCTCATACTTTGTAGTAAGTATCAATTTATAATTTTTGGGGACAATTTTTACTGATCTGCATTACCATACTAATTAGTTGAAGTCTGAAGCACATTTATACAAATAGGATGTATAGAAATGTGTTCATGTTAATTTATATTTTTTGTTTATTTTGAAGGTTTGACATAGTGGGTTATGGCTGTATGACATGTATTGGTAACAGTGGACCTTTGCCAGAGTCTGTAGCAGGAGCCATTGAAAAGGTACAATCACATTTTAAAATATGGTATGATTTTGTGGGTTTAATGCTATTTTTCTGCACTTAAAATAGATACATTTGCTGTTATATTTGGTGGAGATAGAACCTGAGAAAACAATGGGAAGACACACAGGAAAATACTGGCAATTGCTTTTACATACCCACATTTGTACGGTGGAGCACTTGGCCACTCAGAGCCTACATACACATTGTAATGTTTTGTTTTTGGCACAATCATTATAAGTTTTTTCACCAAGTTATGTTTACACTGGCCTTTATATGGATTACAGTTTTGGTACATTAAGTAATAAAAGTTCTTTTCATCTTTTTAATTCTACTTGTATAAATTTGAGAATATTCTTTAAAAGATGACTGCTGCATAATAATAGCATAAGTGTACTCTACTTATAGCAACTGTATATGGCCCATTTCCAAGAAGGATTTGGCCTTTCATTTTGCTAACAATTTGACATTTGTGACAAGTGTCAAGCATGTGACTAAAAGATCATAAATATAATTATATTTGAAATATTCACCAGGGGCCCCAAGTGGCCGAGTGGTCTAAAGCACTCACTGTTATGTATCATTGCCATATCTCCTCTGTCTGTGGATTTGAGTCAAAGTGCGGCCAACGTGGGTTTGTGAGAAAGCTTTCCAGTAGCTTCTCGTGGGTCAGTGTTTTTTTCCTGGGGTTTACCTCCACCGTTTATATTGGCTGCCATATATTAATCCTATCTGGTGCAGAAAAATGGTGTTAAACCCTACAACAACAACAATATTCACCTTTATTTGTGACAGATAAAATTATTTTGTGAAGAAAAAAGCCCAATTTGAACTATTTATAATAATGAAAACATGCAGTTCATATAATTTAAGTCACAACAGGATTCCTTGGGAATTTTGATACATTCTTTACTGATGGAAACTATCAATATACTGGTACAGTAAAAAAGTTCAGTGATGTATACTACTGAAGAAATACCACAGTATACCACTAATACCACACATCTCTATAGTGAGTACTTGAATTCATAGATTTGCCTGTCAAAGTTTGCATATTTGTAGGTAGTACTTTTTCATGGATTAACCTCTACAAATTCCTTAAACAAAGCATAGAAAAGAACAAACATCTGCAGATAACTAACTGAGTACTTGAATGGTATAAACAGTAATACTGTCTGTATGAATTCAAACACTTGTCAAAATCAATCATGCTGTTTTTCATCCAAGTGCTCTGTATCAAAGAGAACTGATGTAGTAAACAGCACTATGCAAATTGGTTATTAAAGTACATGTATGTCACCTCTTTATGTTCCCATTAACATGGCATCTCAAAATTTTCTTTTTTGGTTTCCTTACCATGACAAGCTTACTAATTACAGATCCTTTTATTTAGTCTAAATATTGACTACCGTATTTTCCGGCCTATAGGTTGATGCAGAGTATAAGTCGAATTGACCAATTTTGTAAATTTTCCATCCTTCGTCCATATATGTCGATTCAGAGTATAAGACGAGGCCAGGTCAATAACTTGGCTTTGTATTTTATACTACCGGTAGTAACTTCCGGTTGCATGAATATTGATGGTATCATCATATGATATTCCATATTACCGGCAATATCCATTGTAACAAGAGCTATAATCATTCCTTCCAGTTGAAAGTTTAAACCTACGGTAATTTATTTGAGAAACTTTGTCAAATACAATTACGGTACTTTATTAAGAGAACCATGCATTGGTACATACACGTGTCTAATTTATATATATATTTATAATCTATTGCATGAAGAGTATCAACACCGTGTACTCACCAGCAAATCTTGTAACATACATTGAATCCATAATACAAATATTTCCATCGAAAATATCCACACACGGATGTAAAATATTCAATAATTTTGTCACAGATCATTATGTGACTGAATTCAATGAAAAGAAAATAACAAAAATTACGTAACGGGTGTATGTAATGAATGATGAAATAGTACATGTCCATAGATTAAATAATGGAAGCTAAAGTGTATTCTTATAATAACTACATGAACATCTCAGGATCTTTCTGTCTCTGAATTCAGTCATTGTAAATTTCAGCATATTTTCCCACCCAAGCTGCTAGTCAAAGTTCTTTGAACTTGCCGCCCAGCTATTGTGTCATGTTCTTTTGATGTACTCTAATAAATACAGCAGGCAGAACTGGCTGTATTTTAACCACTGAATTATGTCACTGTAAATATCAGCACAGCTAAAATGATAAAGTACCGTAGAAACATATGATTTGGGGGAGTCAGTAGAATGCATGATCTACATTATTTTATAAATAATCATAGAACGCTCGAGTTAATATGGATTACATCCCTTTGTAGGATCAATTGGATCAATAAAAAAAGCTACACCGGTAATTGCTCACGTGTGTCCAACATTATACTGGAAAATCAAATATTAATGGGCCAGTTATTTCATATCTTTTTTTTTAGGAACAAACAATATGCTTTGAATTAGTACAGTACACTATAGAGTATAGACCGTAAGTGTGCTATGCGGCCCTGTGAAGTTTTTACCGGTAATTGTTTTTTTTTATTTTATGTTTGAGAAATAAGAAAAAACACACAGAATGCAAAATAAATAATGACAAAACTTACAAATATAAATGCAGTCATATTATTTTATGACAATTTATTGACATAGTAATTTAACATGAATTTGTACTTCTATGTGACCTGTTTTCGATTATGCCGATTATAGAGCAATATCAATAGCATACCGGATACTGTAATCCATATATAAGTCGATGCAATTTCAATGACAAAATCCATATATAAGTCGATTCGGAGTATAAGACGAAGACCGAACTTTCAAGTCAAAAAGTCTCGACTTATACACCGGAAAATACGGTACAAGGTCTTTACCAAGTTATGGATTGTGTTGACACTCAGTTACATTCAACTTCTGCTATGGCAAATGCTGCATATTTTTATGACCGAATGCTTATTATAAGTTCTCTTTTCCTCAGAGGCAGAAGTGATCTCTTGTCGCTTTTGAATCTTCTTGGTTTTCTCATGAATAGGGAAAAATCAAACCTTCAGCCATCCAAGTATTTTGTCCACAGGGGTATGGAGGTTACAACCAGTCTTCATCATGTATGTATCCCTCATGTTTTCATCATGCGGATTGTCAAACTCAGTCATATCCAAGAAGATTGGTGTTTCATTAAGAAAGTTATTGCAAAGCATTTGGTTATAAACTGTGTCAGCAGATTTGATGCCATGGGGCTACCTTTATAAGCACCATTACAAATTACTTTACTAGCTCACTAACACCTTTTTCCTGGAGACCCCGAGTGGTCTAAAGCACTCTCTGTTATGGATCACTGCCATCTCACCACTGTCTGCGTGGGTTCGAGTTTCAGATTTGGCTGTGGGTATGTGAGAAAGCACGCCAGTAACTTCTTGTGGGTTGGTGGTTCTTTACGAGGGTTTTCCTGGGTTCTTCCTCCACCATTAATACTGGCTGCCATGTATAGCCTTTCTTGTGCTGAAAAATGGTGTTAAACCTTACAACAACAACTAAAACAACACCCTTTTCCAATCTAGTTTTCTCACAGCAGCAATTTCCATTGAGATTCCGCAACTGGAAGTGACAGTGTGATTCTGCAACTGGAAGTATCTACATACTAAAGTATCAGACACATTTCCAGCAGACTCAGTGTCCTTTGGAAATGTTTTCCTTAGAGATTGTCAGATTATCAATACAGAATGGTCCCTTCATCTATCAGATGAGGCTGTCCAGTGATCAACCTTTTGCAGCAAGGTGCAATCAAAAATGGGCCATCATATTCTCACAGGTTTTGGACCCTAAGGCTTGGGTTGTGGATGCATTGTCTATCAGTTGGGAGTGGTTATGGGCTTATGTGTGCCCCCAATGGTCTTAGTACCAAAATTAATCCCAAAAATATGGGGTCAGAATTGCAAGATAATTCTGATAGCCCCTCTGTGATAGGACAAGTCCTGGGTCAATGAACTGCATGGTCTAGCAATAGATTTACCAAGGGATATTACAACAACACCAAAGCTCTTCAAACAACCATAGTTACATCATCTTCTTCATTGCATTTGTCAGGACAGCCTTGCAAGATAAATGATTTAGACCATCGATTGTGGAGAGAGTTTCAAGAGTAAGAATGCCTTCGAATCGGAATGCTTTTGAGGTAAAGGGACATATTTTCAGGGAAAAGTTTTCGAGGCTATATTGTCCCTTTAAGTGCTTCAGTCTGTCAACTGACTTTTTCACTGGTAAGGATAAAAAGTGGTCGCCTGTTACATCAAAGGCTAATGCTTCATGATATCTAACACATTCAAGCATCATTTGCCAGTAGAATTTTGCTAATAAGCATATATTACCATTGTCATTGACAGGTTCTATAATAGGTGAGATCTGTGAATAATACTGGATACCTTGCCTTTGATTTGTTAAGCTCTGTAAATCTTGTGACTATTTCTCATCCAATTTCTATCAAAATCTACAGTGGTTTTATATTGTCAAGATCTTTGATTATTTCAAGCACAAGCAATAGATTATGCATACAAATTAATTATCCCTTTATCTTTACAAAGAATATTATCAAGATATAGTATAATAGATAAAATCAGATTGATTTATAGTTTGGGAGATAGTTTTGATGGGTTTTGCTCTTCAAGTACACCTGCACAAGTTTGTTTTGTGAATGGTTATCTCTTAAGTTATGCAAACCAGGTGATCAATATTAGACCTACTTGGGTATGTTTTTATTATGTGGAAACTTGAACTACTTAGCTATGGTGCATTGTCTTGTCTTTCAGGGTGACATTGTGGCAGTGGGAGTCCTTTCAGGGAATCGGAACTTCGAGGGCCGCATCCATCCACTTACAAGAGCTAATTACCTAACTTCCCCACCTCTTGTTGTTGCATATGCCATTGCTGGTCGAATTAACATTGACTTTGAAATGGAACCACTAGGTAATTTGAAGTAGCACAAGCATCCTTTCTTCCATTTGGCTAAGTAGTCATTTTCATTAAGTTTGAGGAATATAGCACTTTAAAATCTGAAAATTCTTGGTTAAAAGTAAAGTAACTGAATGTACCATGACTTGAGTAATATGACATTTTGCTTACTGTTTGATTTGACACTAATGTCCAGTTTACGCTGGTTAAAGGCATACAACCTAAGTTAAAACGAATGAAATTATTTTGTTCTTTTTTCAGTTCGTGATTACTTATTTAGTTGAAAAATTACGATTCAGGCTGTTACTGAGGCCGAAATCAGGCTAGTATCGGTAAATTTTGTGATAAAATACGCGATTTTCAATTATTGTCTGCAGACAAATATTCGCTATTTGCCACGCCTATATTCATGTAACCTCTGTGTTGACCTCTCCCGAAGATTAAGAATTTTAGCCATGCGCAAACACGTGTTTACAAAAATAATGGCGTGTCCGCAACTAGATCGAAGCCAACACTTAGATTCTGAAAGGAGGAGGGAAAAAAAGCTGTTTGGGCAAATTATGTCAGCACACGCATATGTATTGGTGACCAGCATGAACGATGGAATAAAAAGAAGTCCACTTTGAGCCTAGAAAATAATCCAGAGGTCGCCGAATTCTTGCTGGATACTGGTGAGTCTCAATTTTGCAATGGACAGTCAAGTTTTTATACCGCTGTTTTATTTTTGTATTGTTAACTCTTTATCAAACCTCTTAAAATAACATATTTTATATAAACTGGCATTATTCCATTTAGCTTGAAATAAAATGCCACAGCCCTGCAACAATATCGCTGAAATCAGCATGTACATGACATACAACAGCTGTTTATTGAGGCCACCGAAGGGGTATTAATGATCATCTTCATTTTCGCATGCAACCATAAGACTATTTAGGGGCAAGCAGACACTACTTTTTTTTTTTTTTTTAATACAAATTATTTATAATGTAAATAGTGATGGCTGTAAATAAAAGTAATGCAATACAGTTAAGTATATTTTGTGCATGACCAAATTAAATAGCACACTATGTGTGCATAAATGCCCGTGGGGATGTGGCATCATTCCTTACCCCACAGGAAAAATTAATATAACTTTCTTTTGAAAGATAAAACAGTGAATAATGTCCCACCGGGGCCGGTTCACTTTAATTTAACATTTATTCATTCACTATTATTTGTAAAATATATATAAATTTTTGAGTCTAATGAAATATTTATTTTCCCTTGCTATATTAGTTATGAATTTAATGCCAGTGCAAGGAAAACATCAGAAACAGAGGATTGTCAAAGAAGACATGGCCACAACTTCCACACCTGGGCCAACAATTCATCGGATACAAATTCCTGCTGTCTCTGATATAACCACATCAGAATCAGATATGGCATCTATGTAAGTATTACTACATTTTATTAAATTTTATGTATTTTTACTAGTTTACAAATATTTTGGTAGATGCACCTGGAAATGTATCATTCTATACTAGTTTAATATTTTGTAGTTGGAAAAGATTGTACATTTTGTTAAAATATGATTTGTTTTATTTAGAATAATATTTTTGTTGTAAATTGTTGGCACATGTCATTTTTGTTATTGATATGTTCCTCATCATGCTGTTTGTATTTTAGTTAGTCTCAAGTGAGAATAGTCTTTGACTAAATGAGTCACCCCTTTAAATAAATTATTATTATTATTATTATTATTATTATTATTATTATTATTATTTCTTGAGGCATTATCATTCCCATTATAATAACCAAGATAAATGATAATGCTTTCTTTTGATACAAAACTAAAGATTTCCAAGTTCAACATTAGTATTTACACATTTCAAAATTTTTATTTTAAGGGATTCAGTCTTGTCTGAAGTTGAAAAACTTAAGGAGAAGGAAAGTGTTATGATGGAAAAGTCTAAAAGTTTTATCAACCCATTTGAGAAAGTATACTAACAAAAATAATTGTGATACATACAAAAAAGGAGAATATTCGTGTTAAGTATACTAAAAAGCAACCATATATATACATGTATAGTATTGTATTGGTATTTGTGGATGGTATTTGTGTATAAACCAGAAAATTGCTCCCACAAAAGCTTTCTTTGCAGTGTATGAACATACAAGTTAAAAATGTGTAATTACAATATATCTTAAATATAGTATTGATGCGTAATTGAAAAATGAAGATATACTGGTTATCATTGTAAGAATATGAATACATTGTATTATAAATACAAACCACACTAAGGCCATAGTTATGGTTTGTCCGTTTAGTACACTTGGAGAGGGCAAGGGTGGGGGGTTTACCCAAATGCATATGCTTGTGTATGGGGGTGGGAGGTCTGCTGATTACGTATTTACACATATACCTCGATAGTAATTTGTCTAATATGTAACCTGCTTGACTGGGTTCAGTTAGTGAACAATCAACAAACTTTTTAAAGTTACACAGCTTATTTATTTGATGCAGCCAGACATTCAACATTGGTGGACTATCTGTTATATTAAATACATAATATTATTAATCCTTGATCTTTTCTGTGTGGATTAAATATAGGCTGTTCTACAGAATGGGGAGGGCAATTGCATGTACGCAGATGGGGTGTGTGTAAAAAAATAAAGTATGCATGTGTACAATGAGGGAGGGGTCAAGCTCTACCCGATTTTTGTGCACATGCCCATTGTTGGAATCAGATTTTGTTTCCGGAAATTTTACTTTTTTGCTTGCAGTCTAATTCATATCGGTCTGAGCTATACACAGACAGATAAACATTTTCAGAAGTAGGATAAATTGGGGATTGGAAGTTTCTTGTTTGTTAACATAATAATTCATTTACGTTAAAATATTAATGCTTTACCTGAAAGTTGATAAACCATCTGTTTGTGGTACAATTTAATCTTTTACAGAAGAAATTTTTTAAAATAAATTTCATAAACCAATTTTGGTTAGAATTAGTCTAATGTAATTAGAAAATTCTGTAAATAATCTAAACATTTTTATGATATATGGGTTAGATACAGGTTTGCTATATTTACATTTTCATCTGTAGCAAAATGATTTGTTACATGTAATTGAATGCAGTTTTTATTTGGACTTTTGAGAATTAAAAAAAATATAAAATGACATTGTCAGTGAAATGTTTGCATTTTCTTGTCAGATATCAAAGGTCATTCAACAAAAAAGTGAGAGATGGTCTGCAAACCCAAAGAAAGCTGATATTGAAAATGAGGTTGGATGATAGAGTTGGAATGAACCAGCCAGTTGTTTTGGTCATAAATGATCATAGGTGAATATCTGATGTACTTACTCCAATACCACCACCACCTACAGAACAGATTGTTACAAAACAGAAATCTCATTTTAAGTTAAAATGATTTAGGCCTTTTAGTCAGGTAACACCTATTGATATCAAATTGTTATGGAGAGACTATACTAGTGATTGTATGATAACAAATGATCCCTACCATGGACCCATATAGACTTTGACTTTCTTGAAGTGTCTACTATGAGCCAAAGTCCAGAATCTGTTTGATTTCCAAGATTCAGTTTATCTTCAGACCACTGTTGATTATGTTCTTAATGCTTTTAAAAAAACATGCATTTGAACCACAAGATGTAGGACCTTTTCAAACTTTTCATACCCATTGCATTTATACTTGTCTTATATGTATGTTTAGATTGAAGTAAATGCATTGTATTTTGGCCATATGATGTATTAAAAAAAAGAACAGCAGAAACTATTCATTGTAATTCATTTAATCTTATAGGAGTAACAAGATTAAAATCATGTAATTGCAAGTCGGTATTATTGCATAATAAAGTACCTTTTAATAATTTTAATTTCTACATGCTTTGTGTAAAATTGCAGTCAGAAAGATTTCTAGGATACTTTGAAGAAGAAAAAATGTACATTGGAGCAAATGACTTCAATCCATGTATGTATGTATGTATGTATGTATGTATGTATGTATGTATGTATGTATGTATGTATGTATTTTCATGAAAATGAATTAGCTTAAAAACATTGTTTTGAATTCCACAGCATAGTATTGTCCCATATTTCTTATTTCATTATTAAATATTTAGGCTAAATTTTCTAACTCAAAATAATTAGACTTTGTTTTAATTAAATTATATATTTTCCTGAATTTATTTGCCCAATTTTTTAAGAATACAATGTAATGAAGTGGTTTATCACAGGTGCAGCGATGTCTGCTATTACCGGTTCACATACAGTTTCAAACTAATTTTATAAAGAAAAAAATGCTGTTAACTTCTGGGGTTTTTGTGTTATAAAAAAAGAAATCAATTAAAAATGATACTGATTATATTTGTTAACAACAAATTACTATTTACATACTGGTGTTGACCGTTCTAGTGGCCTAGTGGTAGGAGCATCCACCTCAGATGCAATAGGTTGTGGAGGCCTTGATCCCTGGCAAGGTCATACCAAAGACATAAAAATGGTATTAACAGCTGCCTCATTTGGTGCTCAGCATTAAGAGGTTAGTGTATGGACTGGTCGTCCTACTGTCAGGATAATGTAACTGGGTGGGATGTCATGCTACATGTCTGTGGCATGATGCCTCAGTGCTAAATATCACTATAAACTGCCACACTGCAAACATCGTAGCAATATGACTGAAATTGGTATATTTTCATCACTGTACAGTAGGCCCAATTTCATGAACTCAGCAGTGATATATTGCTGCAAACAGGGTTAAAGGTCAGTCAGCAATTAAAACACCCCTGTGAATGTGTAAGAGTTTGTTTGTCTGCATAGGCTAATTGGTATCAACATTGCATAAATACATGTAGCCTTGGATTACAACACTGCCAGAACTTAATGGGTACATCGAGGAAGGTATAAAGTACAACCAGTCATTTTACGTCTAAAAAATCAAGAGGTCAAAGTCTCCTCGCCTGGTAACATGACCCCTGCATTCCTGAATTTGATATGTATATCTGAGCCAGTTTTGCATTGTACTTAGATATATATATATATATATATATATATATATATATATATATATATATATATATATATATATATATATATATGTGTGTGTGTGTGTGTGTGTGTGTGAATGAGTACCTAGCTACCCTAATTTTAAAAGAAATGCAATAGGAAACATACATGGGGGTGGGCTTAATTTCAATATTTGTTTCTCTGCAGTAGTTTGTTTAGGTGATGTACTAAAGTTTGGCATTGAGTAATTGGTAATCACTTGAGTCAAAAGCATAGAAACCAAGCACAGGATACTAAAACATCAATGTAATTTCTATAGAACTGTCTAGTATTTTGGAATAGGATGTCTGTAATCATTTATAGTAATGGTACACTAGTTTCTCATATAAAAGTCTCTGGGAGACAAAGAAAAAGGAAGAATGGAGGCAGAAGTGTGATGGACTGAATGGAATTGGACTACCAGTCCAGAGAAAGATCATACAGACGAGTAGGAACACAGGACAAGAGGAAAATCTATTATACTAAGTCAGATGATAAAATAGGTCATAACTTGGTCGAGTTAAAGACGAGTGATAGGGTTTTAATTTGAATTTCATTAGAGAGATGACTGTTATTTAATGAGATTAAATTGTTGTTGATTTGACTTTCACATTTTGTGTATTCATTAATTTAACTGTTGGCACCACTGACTGGGGGCTCTGAGCATTGCATCTGTCTATCACTACTTCAATTCCTCACAAAAACATGCCAAGGGAGTCTTTTGTAATAATTTAAATAATATTGGGAGCACCCCACCCAACCTAAATAACATGGAAAACCTCTATATATGCCATAATTATTCTTAGATGATATCCTTCAGTTTTTTATGCCTGACTATACATGTACTCTTGAATTAAAGTTATACCTGTACGTGCACATTTGTACTTATATAAGTTTTGTACATTTCATAATATATAATAGTTAGTTTTACAGTGTATGCAGTTGTGTACATTCATCTGGGTATTCATATAAAGGGTATAATTATTTCTATGGTAAATGAACACATTTTAAAAAACTGAAAATTTGATGCTTTTAAATGGTGTCAAGTATATTTGATTTAGTTGTAATAAGATGGCTGATGATCCACATATGTGATATAAGCATTCAAGGTTGCTTTAGATGAACTAGTATTTTAGTCTTAAAAACCTTATTCTGTTTCCAGAGCCATTTTGTATACATGATATTGTAATTAATGAGCAGTGTCTGGATAGAATAGTATCCTAGTGTTTGTAGTTCTGTTGATATTTGCAAACCAATCTGTATTCATGAAACACTGCAACAAGTTTTGCTTTCTCAACTCAATATGAATATGCATTATTTATCATTTAACTTAATGTGTTACTGTATATGCACGATTAAAATCATGTTCACCAGTGTACTTTTGTTTTTTCTATTCTTTGCATCCCAAGACAATGCAAGTCAACTTCAATTCATCCTATGTTTTTAATAAATAGTCTCCTCACAGTTGCTTTCAAAACATAGCCATACATATAATCATTCTTTAGTGGGTAGGTAGCTAAAAAAATGTTAAACAAAACTTGTTCATGCAAAATAAAAATTGCATACTACAAAAGAAATGTTTTATACAACAGAAAATCAACATAAATTATAGTATTCACACATCATATATTTGGATAGATCATCCAAGTCTTCCTTTTGTAAAGCCATGGTACTGGCCAAAATTATTTATCCATTATACCCCATACACAACAGCTTGGAATGACATGTCTGTTGCCAGTACTTAGGTATCCGTTAAGTCCATAAAATAAACTGCCTATTAGCAGTATGCCTTTTCCCCTGGTTGTAATCATTATCTTCTTCTGCTGCCAGGACATCTTGAATATACCTCTGTGCAACAAGGAGCACGACTTCATCTAAAAAAAACCAGGTCGAAGTCCTGCAGAAATTTTTAAAAAATTGTCAGTAAAAAAAAATTCCAAATAAAATAAATCCATTAAATATTATGTGGGGAAAATTTTAATTTTTGTGTTATGCAATGAAGCAAACGTGTAAATATACAAACAAATGCGCAAATCACATCGACTATCGGATACGTGAACGTAATGTGGTAATGCAACTGCCCAAAAAGATCAACTTTATTCTGAGCCAAAGAAGCGACTTTAGCGAGACCTTTTAATAACGGTTCTGATTACAATGATACAAATTATCATATTTTTAGTTGGTTTATCTTACAACGTAACAGAATCACACATTTTCAAGAATGGCCCCTTAGGAACCCCTTATTGTCAGGATTTTCCATCATATTGACTTTTTTGCCTACTTCTTGTAATTTATCATATATAATGAGAAATCTATAAGCAATACATATATTGTGGGTGACTATAAAGAACTAAGGAGAAGGAAAGACGAAGGATAAGGCAATAATTACATCAAAAGAGAATCACAGGTTTACATCGACTTCCATTATTTGTTGACGCGCGTCACTTGACACTGCGACTTCGGAGAATATCGGTAAATTCCGTTTCTGCATAATTAATTAGCAATCCGTACAGAAAATCGTTATAATTTCATTGATTAAACTTACAGATGTACATTTTTTGAAACTGAATTACCTGTAATTACTCATTATTTCTACTATACTTTTCATAATATCATGCATTTGCAAGAACAAAAAAGTCGAAAAACTTAGGTTGTATGCCTTTAATATATTTTGTTTACTTTCACCATGTCTCAAAACAAAGTACTGTTGCCAGAATACTTCTATTTTTAGTAGTCTCGTGTAAACATTGAAATACATGTTAACATAAAACCAAAAGAGTAGAAAGGACTTTATTAAAGTTTTGAGGAGTATTGAAGTCCATAATCTGACTTTTCGGTTGGTTAATTGGTTTCATCGGCAATGTTAGCATGCAGAAGATATGGACTGATCTTTTAGATATTGCACTTGTTTTTTTTACCTACTCAAAGACATAGTCAAATTAAGGAATGAACCGTCATCCAACAAAACATACCTGTAAACAATTTATATACTTCATTTCTAAACTGATTTTGCTCAAACCTTGTGTATATCAGTAACATTTTGGATGAGATAATTTTTTAACAAATTTCCACATAATAATTGAAATGATCATGCAGCAGATTTGTTGACATAGCTACCACTCTAGAGGACTGATGAGACTTTTATAGTAGGTAGTGTTTGTTTATTGGCTTTATTTATCGTTGGTATATCAGCTTATATCAGTAAAATCTCGTGTGTAATTAAGAGCAAATATTTCAGATTTTGATCAAGTCTGTATGCATGTGTAAAGTTTAGTAGTACATCATCACACCCTCTGCTGTATAGTGTTGTTTGCGTGCACAAATTGGGCGCATAAAAATGCAAAAGTAAAAATTGCTACAAATTTAAGATAAACCATTCCAAAAAAACATACACATGTATTTCACAAGGATTAAATGTAAAGATGTGAAATTTTTTGTAAAGTATATATAAAATTATTAAGGTACAAAATTAAAGATCATTAAAATGTAATGTCAGAGATTAGCAATAAAGATGTCAAAATCTTTCAGAATGCAAGTTGGTATTTTTGGCATACTTATCAGGATCTCTGACAAGATTAATGGCAAGTGACATTTGCACATGTATAATAACGTTATGATTTTGCAAATGATTGGCTGAGCTTGTCACCACTCAGAATGCCATATTTCTGATCATATGTTGCATATAAACTAAAGGTGGTCAGGACTTAAATTGAGTTCAGTGAAACATCATACATAAAAAGTAAGCAGTTCTTGCTTCTGATTGGCAGATCTGTAATGGAAAATGTATTTTTGAACATAATTTAATGACTTATTGTACATAATTATATATGCATGCTGATAGAATTAAAATTCTTGAACTAATTTTATTATTAACAAGTGCTAGACACATTAAGTTGGAATTCCTGCATATGATTGTCTGAGTTTATTACCATTATAGGGCTGTATTTCTGATCAGATTTTAATCAGAATTTGTGTTTGATTATAAGCAATATCTGCTGTAGGTGGGCAGGGTGAGTAATATCAGGTTTACATGGGGGTCTTTTCTAGTATACGATTAGTTTTTTTATATATATATATACACAAGCTGTGTTCTAATGTTTGACATTTAGATGCTCGAAAAAGTATAATAAAACAGACATGTAACTGTTTTCATAGAAGTCAAAATGTTCCATATGATATCTGCCCTTTCTATTTTGGTCTGAAACAAATTGTTACTACAGTAGTCCCCCTCTTGACCCCCTCCCCCTCTGACCAACAGCCACCCACTTCTTACAACCAGAATCCCATGGCACCAACGAGATTTTATTCAAAAGTACCCCTCAAGAACGGACACCTCTCTAATGCAACCAGCGGCCAGAACTTTAGTACAAAAAAAATGTAAAATATCCCCCTCATGAGCGGCCACTTTTGTTTCTTCAGATGTATCCAGAACCAATGATTAATTAAAATCTTAACGTAAGGTAAGCAATTGATTATCTTTATTGTCGATACATGTCTGCCAGTGTCAAGTTTCCATTAGAAGTGTTGACTAAAGATTAATAGTTAGCACATGTATGTCATTATCTATAAAAGTTGATGTCAGTAATGTTATGATAGAGTTTGGGGCTTAACACCTATGTCGAGTTCTTCTCTTTGATGATTATAACCAGACGTAATTGTTAAGATAATAACAGGGTGAGCATAGGCTAAAAATAGTCTTTGTGCGTTGGCACACACAGCGATCCTTGAATTAAACAGGGTACCAGGCAAAGACCGAAAAATCACGTGACAACACATTTATGGCTTCCTTTACGAAGACTGCATTTAGTCCACTCAACACAAGTTTTGTCTGCATAATTAAATCGCATACAGTTGGCAACAGCTGAATAAATCATTACCAAAAATTAACATGTCATCATGCTAATGGACACATTATTTTAGAAGAAAGTCGGTTATTCTACTCTACGACATCGGTGGGGGGGGGGACTTGCCCAACAATTTTATGTTGAAAAGACTACAAAAAAACAAGTTATGTTGAAATCACTCAAATAAACAAAGTCATAACCGATAAGAAGGTTATTCAGCAGCAGTGGAAAAAAATGGAGCAAATGGAAAGATAATTATGTATGTACCAAGATGTAAATGACTTTTATGAATGCATTTGCAATGTGCATGACAACAATACCTGGTCGCATATCACACTTACGCCAAGAAAAAGAACTATTAACGTATATTCAGTTGAAATAAGTTTGTTATTATAACAAGAAGAACCTTTTAATGATTAATGTTACTTTTAAACAAAGATATTAAATGCTTTGAAGTATGTAGCTTTCTTATTATGTGCATTACATATACTTATCATAAAAAATGTAGTCCTCCTCTGGAAAGGCCACCTGTCTTATAAGGCCACTTTTCCTGTGCAGAATGGGTGGATGTATAAGAGAGCGGACTACTGTAGAGTCTATATTTTTGGGGAAAATAAGAATTTGTAAAGCGTAAAGTTCATGTGTAACAAATCCATATGTGTTATACTTTTATAAAACTTCGTAAAGGGGGGTAATCCTGTTAAATATGTTATTACTCATTTTTAAAATTATAGGTTTTAACAAGGATAGGCCATTGTATTTTAGGTATTTTTAAAAATACTTTTGTAGGTTTTATCAAGGAAGTTAATCCAATGCATTTCAGTGACATATTATACTTTTGTTGGTTTTTATATGGCAATGCATTTTAGTGACATATTATACTTTTGTTGGTTTTTATATGGAGGATAATCCAGTGTACATGTTTAGACTTTTAACCCATGGTTATCCAGCCTAGCTCAAGATGTGTTATTCTTTTGTAGGTTTTAACAAGGATGGTAATCCAGTGTACCTTAGGGATATATGGCCATCAAGGGAGGAAATACAGGTAAGCATTCATAAAAAACTAGTGTTACGTGCTTAGGCTCGAATAAGCAGCAACACAGAAAGAGTGAAAACTAACAAGCTTGTATAAATTGAACAATGAATTTTATTATTAAGTACAATTATTTAAATAAAATAATTAAACTTACAGTTTTAGAGAATCAAATCCAACATTAATCCAATATAGAATTCACAAAAATAATCCACTAATGGAATTGTAAGAGTCCTGATAAATAAATGTTCTAATAGTTCCAGGTTCGAATCTTGACGATGTAATCCAAAATGGCTGACAATGTCACGTGATGCAGTTCTTGTTTAATTTATCATCCAAATGAATTATGAGCACATATTTTCTTCTCCAAATAGATAATAAATCCTCTTTCTTCAATGAATTGACACAAAGTCCAAAACAAAATAATTAATATTAACACTCAAACATGAATTACTTAACTTTTAATTTTAAAGCCCAAAATTCTACTGAATTGTTCTATCCAAAACAACAGTTTATATAACTGTTTTTTTTTAAAGTAAACAAGTGATCACGTGATTTTCTAGAAATTGATAGAGGTTCATGGAAGGTCACAGAAAGAGACTGCCTTTACTAAAAATCACGTACTCTAGATATTTACTACCCCCAATAACTAAAAATAAAAATGTTGTCCTTGAAATCAGCCAATAGTTTTAAAGACCTGTTTATCAATCTGAAGCAAGGTCAGACATTGAGGTAACCAAGCCAAGGTCAGCCTGTTTACAACTGGAATCTAAGTCAGCCTGAACTTTCTAGAAAAAATCTCCCAATCAATTCATTTAAAGGCAAAATGACAAATTTGGATTTAACATTTAAACAAAAATAAATAAATTAAATCCAATAGCCGTAACACCTTCCCCCATAAAATAAAAAGAAAGGTTTATATGATAAAACTTTCTTTTTATCACAAACCAATTTACATCTGAAATTAAAAGAACTAGTATAATTTACACAGTATAATGAATTGTTATACATGGGAAAGAGCGCCTGCAAATTATAGTATCTAGAAATAGCCTTAACCTTTTAACGTCCATGTTCCACAAAATGTCCTAGGAAAGGCACATTAATTGTCAAACATACATTAGTGAGTCTGTCAAAGAATTTTCGAAGTGTTGCTAGATGTTCTCTCTAGGTGTCGCTGTAGATGATGACGTCACAATTTTCTAGACCAGTGATGATCATTTTTATGAGACGTTGAAATGGACTTTCTTTATATTGGTAGAGTCCTTCTGGAGTCACATTGTCGAGTTTTCCTTTGCTCTTTCCGTAGTGGAATCTGCCAAAATCCTTTCAGAAGGTCAAATTTTGGTGACATACTTGGCATTCCCAATTTTATCAATACAATTGTCAATTCTTGGTAATAGGAATGAATCTGTTTTTGTCACTCTGTTCACCTTCCTTTAATCAGTGCACATACGGAAAGTTTTATCTGGTTTTGAAACAAGTATGCATGGTGAACTCCAATCACTTTTACTGGGCTTGATAAAATCATTCTCCAGCAAATAATGAATTTCCTTTTTCAGGTATTCCTGTTTGAGTGGACTCGTCCAGCATGGATGCTGTTTGGAATTTTCAATTTCAACGTCATGAAAATTTTTGTTTGTCCTTGTAAGAATATCTGGACATAAGTGCTCATATAATAATAATAACTTTCAGTTCATTTCTTTCTTGCACTTGCAAATGTGCAAGTTTCTGGTCTAGAATTTTTTCATAATTTCTGAGATCCAACAATTCGTCGCTCCAATATCAGTCCTGATGATATTCCTTTATTAAGTGGGACTGGTACAACTAAATTAATTACATATTTAACATGGCTATCTCTTTCAATATACTGGTACTCCTATAATTTATTTAGATCCCAGGAGCACTAATACTATAATTTAACTAATTCATTTTCTTCTTAACTTTGTAAGGGCCATAATACCTAATTTGAAGAAAAGTAAGAAGAATGAACAAGAGTAACACAACTCCATTATCAGA
This sequence comes from Unio pictorum, assembly GCA_030141615.1. NCBI lineage: Eukaryota > Metazoa > Mollusca > Bivalvia > Unionida > Unionidae > Unio > Unio pictorum. The sequence goes on along the minus strand of JARLTB010000007.1, from coordinate 5,494,906 downwards.
CTCAAAAGTTCTCTCCCTTGTATTTCTTTCAAACCATAGTTTCAGTTTTAACTTGAAATGCTGAATTGGGCATTCATTCATAACCTGCTGGCAAATTCCAAACATAAAGTTTGAACCTTGATCAAACTGAATAGATTTGGGAAGGCCATACTGAGTAAAAAACTTTCTCAAAGCTTTTACTGTAGTTTTAAATTTTATATTCCTCAACGGAATAACCTCTGGAAACCTTGTTGACGCACACATTATGGTCAACAGGTATTGGTTATTTGACTTGGTCTTAGGTAAGGGATCTACACAATCTACCTTAATTCTACCAAATGATTTGTCAAAGGCAGGAATAGGTTGCAGATGAGCCTTGGATATCTTCTGATTGGTTTTTCCTACCATTTGACAAGTATGACAAGATCTACAGTAGTTGGCAACATCACTTTTGATTTTTGGCCAATAGAATTGAGTCAAGATCTTGTGATACGTTTTATTAATCCCTAAATGACCAACCAAAGGAGTTTCATGGGCCAGATTTAAGTATTTCCTGTCTGTAAGGTTTGGAACTACTATTTGATAGTTCACTGACCACTCATCACCAACAGGTACCTCGAAAGGTCTCCATTTTCTCATAAGAATTCCATTTTTAATGAAATAACAGACAGGAACTTCATTGACTTCAGTCTCATTTATGATCCTTTGAAACAAACAGGAGATCTCAGGATCTTTTTCCTGTTCAACGACAAGTAACTGTCGTTTATCACCCTGATTAAGAGAATGAGTTGTTAAAAGAGGATCACTATGATCAATACCTTCTAATTGATCTAAACCAAAAATAAAAGTGACCTCTTCAAAAACCTGACCTATATAAAGGTCAGTTGAAGGAATGCTGTCTTCTGTAACATCATTCTCAAAATCATCACCCTGATTAGAATAAAGAGAATGAGTTGTTAAAAGAGGATCACTATGATCAATACTTTCTGATTGATCCACACAAGATGTAAATGTGACCTCATCAAAAGCCTGACCTATACATATGTCAGCCAAGGGAATACTGCCCATTTCAACTTCATTCTCAAGAGCTTTCTTTGCCATAGCTCTAGTAACTGTAAAAGCTTGAAATATATCAGGGATTTCTTTTTCAATTGGATCAACTTTCTGATCCAAGTTAGGCTTGTCAGTTACAAGTGGATTAACCACAACCTTGTTCCCAGCTAAGTCGTTGCCTAGCAATAAATCAATTCCCTCTACGGGTAAAACCGAGACTGTTCCGATTGTCACAGGTCCTGACACTAAGTCTGATGACAAATTTACACAATGGAGAGGAACATTAACAAAGCCGCACTCTACTCCCTAAATAAGAACACTTTCATTAGAAGAAGACTTCTCAGAAAAAGGCAAAGTACCTGATAATAAAAGACTCTGAGAGGCTCCTGTGTCCCTTAAAATTTTAATAGGGGTGGGATTGGCCAAATCACCCAAGAGTGATATAGAACCCTTTGATATGAATGGTTCATAATTCTCCATAATAAAATCAGACCTGGGTTTACTAGACCCAACAAATGTATTGCTTTCAATACATGACTGTGACCTTGACCTCTTGGAAATAAGAGCATTTGGAACAGGTCTGTCTTGATTCTGATGCCTATTTTTCAATTTATAGCAATCAGAAATAACGTGTCCTTTTTTCTTGCAAAAGTTACATGTCGGAAGAGACAAGGATTTAGAATCAAACTTCTCTGAAGTCTGATTTTTGAAAGTTGTGTGAGTTTGAGTTTTAGAAGGGCTTGAATTAGGCGGAAATACTTTTCTGCCATTAAATTGTTGAGTAGAAGTCTTGTTAACAAAAGGAACTTTATGTGTCAAAGAATATTCATCAGCAGCTCGAGCAGCATTTTCCAAGGTTTCAATCTGATGCTCATCAAGATAAGTTTTAACATCATTATGGACACAGGTTTTGAACTCTTCAATTAATATAATTTGCTTGAGATTTTGATAATCTTGCTCAACTTTCTTGGCTAAACACCTTCTATCAAACAACTGCTCTTTTTGTCTAGCAAATTCGACATGAGTTTGTCCAGCTTCTTTTCTGTAATTTCTAAATTTTTGCCTATAAGCTTCAGGAACTAACTCATAACCTCTTAAAATGCATTCTTTAACCACGTCATAATCACTGCTTTGCTGAACAGACAGTGAAGTGTAAATCTCACTATTCTTACCAGTAATTACACATTGTAGTAACTGAGTCCAATTCTCTCTTGGCCATTTTAAATTTTCTGCAACTTTTTCAAAAAGAATAAAATATTTGTCTACTTCTTTTTCTTTGAAAGGGGGCACTAATCTAATATTCCTTGCTAAATCAAAATTTTGATTTGAAGTATGATGGTGATTCTCACTTGCCAGCTCTAATTCTTTCATTTTACACTGATATTCCCTTTCTTCCTTCTCTCTCTCTCGTTCAATTTGTTTTTCTTGTAACCTTTCCTGTCTCTCTCTCTCTCTCTCCTCTTTTTCAAATTGTAATTGTCTTTCTCCCTTTCCTGAAATTCCAGTTTCTTAAACTCTAATTCAGATTGTAATTGTCTTTCTTTTTCCCTTTCTTGTCTCTCTTTCTCCTCTCTCTCTTTATCAATCCGCATTTGCTCTTTTTGTAATTCAATTTGTTTCTCTTTCTCCTCTCTCTCAATTCGGATTTGCTCTTTTTGTAATTCAATTTGTTTCTCTTTCTCCCTTTCCTGAAACTCCAGCTTCTTTAACTCTAATTCCATCTGGAATTTTAATTCTAATTCCTTTAGTTTAATGTCAGAGTCTGGTGTAGACTTACTGACTGGAATCAAAGCACTTTGTTCCAAAACATCCTGTTCTACCAAATACTGGACCAAAATCTTTTTGATATCTTGTTTCGTTAAAGAAGCCTTGACTTCAGAAAGATCGTATTTTCTGGCAAGTTGAACCAACTCGTCTTTTTTGAAAAGATCTAATTGCTCCTGGGTAGGATTAGAAAGAAATATTTCTACCTTAGATGTCATTTTGATACAAGCGTGTCAGTCTCACTAAAGATTTAAAATTTTCAAAAACTAGGGAAATTTAAATTTAAATTCAAATTTATCTCAAATCTCAATCCCGGAGGAGCCCCCAATTCTATGTTACGTGCTTTGGCTCGAATAAGCAGCAACACAGAAAGAGTGAAAACTAACAAGCTTGTATAAATTGAACAATGAATTTTATTATTAAGTACAATTATTTAAATAAAATAATTAAACTTACAGTTTTAGAGAATCAAATCCAACATTAATCCAATATAGAATTCGCAAAAATAATCCACTAATGGAATTGTAAGAGTCCTGATAAATAAATGTTCTAATAGTTCCAGGTTCGAATCTTGACAATGTAATCCAAAATGGCTGACAATGTCACGTGATGCAGTTCTTGTTTAATTTATCATCCAAATGAATTATGAGCACATATTTTCTCCTCCAAATAGATAATAAATCCTCTTTCTTCAATGAATTGACACAAAGTCCAGAACAAAATAATTAATATTAACACTCAAACATGAATTACACAACTGTTAATTTTAAAGCCCAAAATTCTACTGAATTGTTCTATCCAAAACAACAGTCTATATAACTGTTTTTTTAAGTAAACAAGTGATCACGTGATTTTCTAGAAATTGATAGAGGTTCATGGAAGGTCACAGAAAGAGACTGCCTTCACTAAAAATCACGTACTCTAGATATTTACTACCCCAATAATTAAAAATAAAAATGTTGTCCTTGAAATCAGCCAATAGTTTTAAAGACCTGTTTATCAATCTGAAGCAAGGTCAGACATTGAGGTAACCAAGCCAAAGTCAGCCTGTTTACAACTGGAATCTAAGTCAGCCTGAACTTTTTAGAAAAATTCTCCCAATCAATTCATTTTAAAGGCAAAATGACAAATTTGGATTTAACATTTAAAAAAAAATAAATAAATTAAATCCAATAGCCGTAACACTAGTTTAAACTCAATAGTAAGCAGTTTTTTTACGGAGATGCTGATGTGGTTTTTAAACTGACTCTACCATATCTTTTGAAAGTGTCATGTAGTATTACCCTTGCCTCTTTCTTTGTGCCATTTGTTTACCTGTTAAAGGATATTCTTTTCCATGTCAACTTCTGTTGACATGACTTTGCATCTCTGGTATCAGCGGCATGTGCCACTTTTGCCTTGCTTGCATTAGCTAATGGCATGATATAGGCATCACTTGTTTGTTAAAAAGAATCACTTGTGAAATCTGGAAATGCTAGTTTTACATAACTTAGAACCTATGCAATCTCAAATCACTAAAACAGTTATTGATAGGTGAGTATTTTATTGGGCTCCTCTTAGTTTAATGTCTTTATTTAAGTAAGGTTTTTCATAAATAAGAATGGGAAAAGAACTGTCGTTAATTGCCAATAAAGTAATAGTGGAATGAGTATTTAAAAAATTGTCAGAATTGCATAGCTGAAGATTACAGACTTTTTGTATCAGATACACAATGAAATGTTAATTGCTGAGTGAATTTTTTGCTATGACACGAGTATAAAAATCACATCACGTTTCTGCAATAGTCAGCCATTGTTGCCATTGTTTGTATGTTGTAAATTTCAAATGATTTCTCAAGGTCATATATACATTTTATTGACTTGATCATTTTCATATAAATAAATGTTATTATGATTATTAAAATTGTATAAGCATTATTCTGTTTAACTTTTTAATGAGCTACAAAATTCACAACTAAGCCATTTGACGTCCAGTTGCTTCCAAAGTTGGTGTCAATATCATGTATTTAGCAAGTGACAAAGAAGTTTGATGTTATTAAAGATTCTTTTGTTAAGTATATTTAGTTTGCATTGTTTGTTAGATTTGTATTTAAAATTTATTTCATTCAATGCTATAGTAATGTGACAGTGTATGTTGGTCTTAACCTTTTCCAAAATCAACTTTATTTTCTACTTGACTGGAATTGATTTTAAAAATTCTCTATAAACAGCTAATACATAGCTCAAATTACTCTCAATGTGTATTGGCTTAATATTAGGATTTATATTAATAGAAATAAATATGTTTATTTGGGTCATGGTCTAGTTTTTGGGATTCCTCTGACATACCTGTCATAATCCAGGTTCTCTATTATAATTTTTATGGAAAATGCTAATTATTACCTGATGTCAAGTAGTGTACTATACAGTCTTATTGCTAGAAAAATGATTAATTTGTGCTTTAAAATCTGGCAGATTCAATTGTATTATTGTTTGTATCCAATAATTCATTTAGGCTGGAATTTATTGTCTTTAAATTGTTCAGTTCAAGTGATTTTTCTCTTTAAAATAAAGATTTCTTATAAAACAAGTATTCTAGGACAGATATATTAACTGAATTTTTTGTGAATTTCAATCCTGGAATTATATTACTGTGATTCAACAAAGTCTATTGGTACAACAACTTAATACTGACCTCCACATCCACAACAACACCTTTATGTTGGACTTAATTTGGATTTCCACTAATGTTTATTCAGAACTTTTATTAATAGGACTTGTGTCTGTAATTCTAAGATTATTTGTGATTCAATTTGCAAAACTATAATTTCCTTTGTTTTACATTTTCACTTTGTATTCTAGATAAATATTTGTTTTTGTACTTTACAAAGCTTGTTGCTTTTCACTCTTTTTTGTTATTTTAAGAGCATTGATTCATAATTTCTTTTTGACAGTCAAGGTGCAGAGAATTCAATAATCAATATTGCATAAATTCTGGTTAAACTATATTAATTATAATGTTTGAACAACAGTTAAGATTAAAGATGTGTAAATGCACATGCATGACCATTTTAGCATACACTATACACTGGAACTAAATTGTAGGTTGGGTTAGAGGTAATATATCATGAAATCCTTGCTTTTGCCTTAGAGGAATTTTGATCCCGTCATACCTAAGACATAGCTTCCATTTACTAAATATAGTTTGTAGTACTAATAATAGTAACAAACTCATTAGTCTTCTGATATCTGGTAAAGGTACAATGCTCTTAAATGTCAGTTTTATATATAATGGAAGCAACTCAGTTTAGGTAACTGATTAGGCCAGAGAGCAGAGATGATGCAGGACTGCAAAATGATGCTACCTCTGAAACGAGCCTTCTCAGAAACATGTAAAATAACTCTCACTCTTTCTCTCTACAGGATTTCAAAACAGAGATTACAGTGCACTAAATGCAAGTTTTTTATTGTCATTGAGGAGATCCATGAAACATGCTTTCTTTGTACAAAGTGTTTTATTTAACACACACCTGTAAAGTCTGCCATATGGTCTGAAAATGTATGTTTAACTTTTTAATAAAGCAACTCAGCTGTAGAAACGAGCACTTATGAGTTTCATCTCATAATGTACAGTCTATGTTTGACTCACATGTTTGTCTTATGAGGATGGGATGTTGAGATGCCCCCTCCCACCTCCAATACAGATACATGAAATTGCATCAGGATTGCAGTTTGAGACAGTTTTAATCAAGAGTTGGAATTGTGTATGATCTCTTTAATTAATAAGGCTTTGTCCTTGAGATTATTGATGATTTATCATAAGGAATTATACTGGCATGACACTGAAGTTATGCCTTAAGCTTGACCCATGAAGTGTGCAATTTCTAATCCAAGCATCACCCTGCCTATGTGGTGTTAGGGTACAGGCTGGTGACTAAAAAAGACATAACAAGCTCTGGCTTAAATTTTACCAGCCTAGACTCCACTTCCTATCTGTCCAAAATTTCCCCTTTTTTTTATATTGTTTGTGACACATTGTTGCAAGGGTATCTGAGTGTCCGAGTTGTCTAAAGTGCTTTCCATTACGGATGACTGCTATCTCACCTCTGTCTGTGTGGGTTATCTCACTTCTGTCTGTGTGGGTTCGAGTCTCAGATTTGGCCAATGTGGGTATGTGAAAAAGCTTGCCAGTAGCTTCTCGTGGGCTGGTGGTTCTTTCCAGGGTTTTTCGTGGGTTCTTCCTCCACCATTAATACTGGCTGCCATGTATAGCCTATCATGTGCTGAAAAATGGCATTAAATCCTACAACAGCAACAACAACGTTGCAAATGCTTCAGTTCAAATACAAATTCAGTAGGGTTCAGGTGGAGGTTTGAAGGTAATGCAAAGTGTCATTAGTGTTCATTACTACACTCACTAGAGACTGGATGGTCAGGTGTTTAGACTTTATGCTGGTTTCTATGAGTGAATCTTTGTTGGAACCAAGTTAATGTATGTGTAAAGAATTAATTGACTCTCTCCCCCTTTTTTTCTTTCTGTTTAGCTGGTAAAACTCCAACTGCAGTCTTCAGACCCATCTCAATAATGTCAGCCAGTTAACTAATATGTGAAATGGTGATTTATACCCAACCTCTTTGCTTTTTAATTGCCACTATTTAAACTGCCCAAAGGATAGTTTTACATCATCTCTAATCATGACTTGTTACTGTTTGTATATGCTTTAAGTAACTGCGATATGCTGAAGTGTTTTTTGTTCCATACTTTCTGTTTTCAAAGATTACAGTAAATTGTTTTCTCAAAAGACAACCTTGTATGTGAATTTGGGAGTATTATAAAATCACGCCATGCCATGTTATATTAATCAGATCTCAACTTAACATAGGACATTGGTGATCTGATTTTAATCAGATAGCACCGTGATATGGGAGATAGGTTGACATCTTGAAAATACATTTCCCGCATTTCATCAGCTCAACTGAAGTTTTCTCTAAACATTTTACTATTTTGTTTTTGATTAGTCTGATTACAGCAGCTAGATTATCTTATGCAAATAAACCTAGCTGCTAAACATACATTCTATTATAACACCAAACTAACAAGTATACCCTATAGTCAAAATGATGCCAGTGATAAAGCATCATCATAACAATGTGGAGTGCTCTACCCATGGACCTAAGATATTCAAGAGTAGGACAAACAGGGATGAAACAAATGCCTGAATTATCCAATTGGACAATGGAACAAATAGATCTTAGTTTTAAGGCTGTAAAAGAAGAAATTTGTCAAATCATCTTGTCCTTATGTCCTCTTCCACCTACAATCATCTTTACAAGTCCAAGCCTCTGTGGATATAGAAGATGTCGAGAACAGTCCATCAGAACAGATTTGTAGCACATGAGCCATGACCTGTTGATATCCATTTATTCACATCATAAGGTGTGACTTCAAATATTGCTTATCTTTGCCCAAGTCCAGGACAAAGTTGCATGTGTGATTGATGCCATTGGTTCAATCTTCAGAAATATTGCAGAAATTACCAGGCATCTTTAAGTTTAAAAAAATTGTGACCCTGGTAATGCAGAATGTTATATCAACTTACATCCTGGGCAACTTCCAGCTTCAGTGAGAAGGCTGGAAATGAGCTCACCAGGGATTTGTTGAGTAATATTGTCATGAATAGGACATCTCACCACACCATGGCTAATGCCCTAACAGCCTCTTAGAATATGGATTTAGTCTGAAGATATGCACTTCTGCACTATCTTTCTCTGAAACCACACCATGTAGCAACCTTGCTCACCCTCCCTTCTGATTTTTTCTTTTTGTTTGGGAATTGAGGAGGTAAAAATTGGAGTGGCACAAGGTTCCCCCCTCCACCTGGCAGTGCAAAAATTCCATATCTGGCTGTCAACTAAGGGCACCAGACTCCTTTCGTCATGAGGTTTAAATCAGCCTCATTCTGCAAAATAATTGAGTGATCCAAGCCATGATGTAGGGCCTCATCAAGTGTCCCTCTTCATGATGGAAACCCCATGCAGTCCCATGAAAGAAGACATAATACAGGGGAGGATTTTATTTGTGAAGTGGGCAGTGAAACCAACAACAACATATAAGTTGGGCTCTTCCTTTAGGCCTTAACCACACCTTATGGACCTTCATGAAAACTCAGTATCACCTTCTCTGCGAAGATGCTTGCGTAGCCAAATGATATAAATCGAAAGCATTTTGTATGTTCAGGTTTGGACTAAGAAATAAACAATCTTCTGCCCCCATTTATGGTCATGGGTGGATAATCAGTATCCAGAAGTTGAACCATATCCTCTCTGACCATTTTATCCATCTTGGAATGAAGTTTTTCACATGACTCAGTCTTGTATGTCACTTTACAAAACATATTGGAAACATTGTTCATGCATCAGCAGTGATTTCAAACAAGGTGGTTAACTCAGCAGTGGAATTGCTTCACTTTTTCTGCCTATTCAAGTCAGCAAAACATTTGTTATCCTTTGGCCATCTTTACATATGCCTATTTGTACAATAGTGACCTATCACAGGCCATCTAGATTAACATCAGAAACTTCCTTTTCCAATTGCAAGACAGGAAGTGGCTCAGAGGATGAATTTGAATACCCCTACAAAGACTCACTACCAGAAAGAATATTTTTTTTTTACAATGCCTTTTTGTTGGGTCATGGAGCATATTTGCTTCCAGACTTTATGATGGTCATTGGCAAGTTTAAGCTTCAAGAGATGGCTCTATTCATGATTGTCTTGGAGATGTCTCAGATACCTCTAACATTTGGTCTATGCATGCAGTGACATAGTCCTGATACTATCAGACACTTACATGTTGGTCATGTACCTCCTCAAACAGGGATGGGCAAAATCACTGGACCCTTGCATCATTTGATAGGATTACCTTTTTGGTGTTGTGTTTAAAACCAGATAAACATCCTGGTCTGGGATATACAAGGATGGCTTAACATTTTAGAAGATTCGCTGTCAAGGAGAGGCAAATGCTTCACACAGAGTGGTCTCCATCCACATTCAGTTGAATCTGTGCCCTTTGTGGCTGCCTGTTCATAGAGCTATTTCCAGTGAGGTGGAACAGCAAGGCATGCCCAGTTTACCCTAGCAACAAATCTACTTGAGACAGTCATAGCCATTACCAGAGAAACTCTTTAGCGCCTGGCTCTTGTCAGGGATGCCTTGTGCGAAAAGGAGTTTCAAGAGATTCATAGCAGCTAGAAGGCCTTCCACACTGATGGCATATAAGGGAAAAGGGCGAGTTTTAAATGACTGGTGTCACATCAATGTCATATAATTCTTTATTTCAACTGGCCAACTTCTTTCTCTTTGAAGACAAGAAGTTTGGCTCAATCACCAATAAATGATAGTAATCCATGAGCTTGGGCATTTGACATCATGGATGAGACAATATTGGATACAATAAGGATCTTTGCAACTTGCTGCTTAATTTTGATTTGTCCAAAGCTTGTCAATCATTTAACATACAAGACTTGAGTTCTGATAGTACTTGTTTCTGAAGGCAGTGAGTGACCTACAGGCCCTATCCATGGACCAAAATAAATATCCATCCATTAATTTCATATTTTATGTTCTAATTCTAATTACATCATGGCTGATCATCTCCTAGATAACCAGAGCACCATAAGGAGAGGGGATTAATCCCAATCTGACATACAAATACTGTCAGTTTAAATATTTTGATGATTTCTTGCCACTCTTCCCATTCAGAAATGCAAATATGGTACACACTGTTTATTTGTTTCATAACAATTATCATTACACAATACTTTTATCAAAAGTTATTTGGATTGTAAATTTCAAAATATTGCTATTAAAATAAAATATTACCCAGTGCAAAGATGCTGCCAGGGCACATTATTGCATGACACACTTAGATACTAGTGATGCTCAAGAAGTTTCTGAAATTAGTTTAAAGTCATGCATATGAAAATGTACTCTGTGGAGTAAACAATTTGTATTGTCATTAACCCCTATAGTGCTTAATGTGACACAAGTGACACCAGTATAGGTATTGTAGTGCTTGTTCAGATGTGTTCTTTTTTGTAACATTTTGCACATCTGTCTTGTTCAGCTTGACATGAATGGTTGTTAAAGTAAATTCATTGGAACATTGTACCCTATGACAAACATTCTGTTGTAGTTTGAACCTTAAAGTTTATTAAATGTGTTTTTATAATACAGCCTTACTAGAAAACCACAAAATGGATGATTTCCAGTATGGTTCATCTTTAAATAATGATTTTGTTCAGCAAATACTCTCTGATGAAAGCAAACCCCTCATTTCAGCTGCACTTCAAAATAAAATGTAGTAAAGGATGACTAACAAACATAATTAAAATACAGACAATTTTAAACAAGTGCAATTTTGGTTCCTTTTTTATAATTTACACTTGTGGGAGTTTGTGCTGTAAAACCATAAATCCCTAGTATAAGATGAGATAAATTTAACCAATTTTATCCCAATTCCTGAAAAGCAATTCTAAATATATTGTGGTAAAATGGAGCATCATATGTCAGCAACAGCATCAATTGTGTGTTAAAAATATTGCAACATTGTTATTTCTCTTTTGAAGTGTATAAATCTGTATATCTAAGAAAGGTAACAAAATTTGCAACACAGTGATATTTTTTTTTTTAAATATAATTTATCAATGTACATGCCCAACTGTATTTTTTTAAGTTACTTGAAAGAAAGAAAAACAAATTAAAAAACTTACCATAATGTTCAGTGAGTCTTTTGTTCATGAAGATGAGCAAAATGCTCCTAATAGTATATAATTAAAATAAAGATAATTATATTTCTAGTATTTTGGTCCAAATTTGGAGTTTCTAGCACTACTAGCTCAAAAGTTATAATTTTACTAAAATTGGACAACAAAATGCCTGGAACAACTTGTTTACTTTGCACTCTAGAACATGTACTTCAGCATGCAGTATCTCACGAAAACTTTTCACAAATTAATCCTCAAAATCTTTCCGTAAGATAAAGGTAATTAGAACAAAATCAAATTTTGAAGTCCACCTCATCAAAAAGACTTTCTCATTCACATCCTTTACCTCAGACAATAAATATCAGCAACACCAACAATCAATTCACACAGTCATTACGAAACTTATGTGTTACTCTAGATAGTACTCGCACGTTGCACCAACATATCATCAACATATGCAAGGCTGCATATTTTGAACTGAGATGCATCAGTTCCATTCACAAATATCTTTCAGTTGATGCCACTAAAACACTTGTATGTTCATTTGTACTTTCAAGACTGGACTATTGTAACTCAATTCTGTCTGGTTCATCTCAATGTCTACTCCAGAAACGTCAAAAAGTTCAAAACACAGCTGCTCGGATCATCTTTAGAGTACCTCGATCAGAGCATACCTTGCTCTGTACCCTACACTGGCTGTCAATTTGATACACAATCAAACACAAAATTTGTTCTCTGTGCAATGTTTCACTGACTGAGCCCAGTCCAACATACCTATCCGGCCTCACTCATGTGTGCACACCAGCAAGATACTTTTCCACTATAAAAACGAAAGTCATATGGACAACGTTCTTTTGCATATCAGAACGCGGCGATGTGGAACGAATTGCCCATTGAAATTAGGCACAAAGACACAGTGGTCCCTTTTAAGAGTGCTCTTAAAACTCACCTTTTTCGACTGCAGGAACAAACTTAGAGACCTAATAATGTTTTGGATCTCTATGTTTCAGCATGTTTTTATGTCTTCCAATTTCATGGTGTTTGTTTTTTGTTTTTCTGTAGTGTAGTCATATCATTATGGATGTTGTAACACCCTTAGAGCTTCTAAAGAATTAGGTGCTGTACAAAGTCCTCATTATTATTAATATTATCACTATGTCTGTAATAACAATAATTTATTCAATTTAAATTGTGGCTGCAATCAAGGTTAAAAATCATCCCAGATCCATTCCTTTTGAAAGCCAGTCAGGGTCAGCTTCATTCTCCAAATCACTATTAAAAAGTGCATGAAGCCATGCATCATCTCTTTCGTCAACTTGATTCAATTCTAACCCATCATTTAAGTCAATATTATCATCAAAATCATCCTAATTGTCAACTTAAATATCACTACACACCCTCGCTGTCAACATCCATGTTTATGTCTGAGTTGTCATCCGTCATTTTATCGATTGATTTTGAAGCCAACATTTTCTTTCCAACCACTCTTTTTTAAAAATACTTCATTGTGCATGCATGCTTTATCCATTTCCTGTGTTGGTGATAAAGTACAGTCGGCTACAGATATGTACATATCGTATAACTGCATATTCCACCTTATTGCATAGCTTTGTGCTGGTCCTGATTTGTTACCATTGCTTTCAGTGGATATCAATGTCGGACAATTGCATATCGTCTATATGCATATTTCGCATTATTGTATACATTTTTCTGGTCCAAACATGCATTATTATGTGTTAAATTGCTTCGGATAACTGCATTGTTCAAAATTGTTCCTTTCAAAATGAAAATAAACTGATTCCGAACATTGGCGGTCAAGGTTGATTAATGAGGTCTGTTAATATCAACATCACAGCTATTAGATCTTCATTGGTCACCAGGAGGTGCTATAGTAGATAACCATAAATATTACCAAGATGGCATTAGCTCTCTGATTCTCTGTTGATCACCAGGAGGCGCGATAGTAGACAACCATAATAATTAACCAAGCATGGTTGACGGCTTTAACACTTTTTAGCTGTAGTACAAACTCACATCGCCCTCGTTAAGAATCCAATCCAGTCTGGTCATTAAAGTCGATAGATAAAGACTGGAGTGCTGACCAAAAGTCTGCTCCTCGATCTACTGATTAAACTGACCTCCATACGATACCAGAGCAAATCGTGTCACATTTAAATGAACTGGGTCAAATGGGGATTTGTTTCGGAGAAATAATGGGTATCAGTATGCATGCTGCACCAGATATTCACCATAACATGAACGCCAGTTTAGTGCATACGCCGCCTAATTGCATATCATAGCATATCAGTCCCCAGACCATGCATATAAGCGGAGCAGACTTTACACAAATAGTTGTGTGATGTAGAACATGTGTTACTAGATACACCAGTTGTTGTGCTCAGTTGGGCTGAAATTTATTTCTTTATATTATTGAATTCATGTGATTATTTTCTCAGAAAATACGAAATTGCTCTGAACTTTTTGGACTGTATATTCACTGGATCTTATAGTCAGTTCAAACCTGAAATTAGTCAGTTCAAACCTGAAATTATATTACTGTGATTCAACAAAAGACTGTTAACACATCAACACTCTACAATCTACCCCATACACATCACCTTCAGGTTTTGTATTTATTTTGGACTGCTACACAGTTTTATTCAGGACTTTTCTGTAATTTTAGGATTAATTTGGGATCTAATTTGGAAAATCACATTTTCTCAATTTTCATTTTCACTTTGGTTTCTAAACAAATAAATTATTTGTTGAATTTTACAAAGTTCTTGTTTGTCACTTTTTTGTTACTTATTTACATAGTCTCGTAACTCGTTCAGATTACTGACCACTCCGGTGGCCTAGTGGTTAGAATGTTCATTTTGGATGCAGGAGGTCATGACTTCAATCCATGGCCAAGTCATACTAAAGACTTTAAAAAATACTACTAACAGCTGCCTCCCTTGGTGCTCAGCATTAGGAAGTTAGTGTTGCGACTGGTCAGCCTCAGGTATGAAGATGATGTGACTGAGTGGGGTGACTGCAGCATGACATCACTTTAAACTGTCAAACTGCATACACATAGTGATATGACTGAATCACACACACAGTTAGATTACTGAATTAGAATTATAATCAACATTATAATGAAGAACACCATCATACAGTGGCATTGTCGAGGACTTAAAGCAAACTACAATGATATTCTTCTGCTTTTAAATGAACACGATCCTGCTGTACTATGTTTACAGGAAACATTCCTGAAAGAGACAGATATAATTACTTTTAAAAACTTTTCCCTGTTTAACACGTACTGTCAAAACGCTGACAGGGCCTCAGGAGGAGTCTCTATTGCAGTGAACAATAGAGCCCCTCACAGAGTCATTCCTTTAAACACAAATTTACAAGCAATTGCTGTAAGTGTCACTCTACATCGAGTGATTACTTTTTGTTCCATTTACTTACCACCAAACACCAACCTAGTACAAAAGGAATTAGACAATCTTGTTGAACAACTTCCCGTGCCCTTCGTTTTACTTGGGGATTTTAATGCCCATAACATTTTATGGGGATCAAATCACATAAACGACAGAGGCCATAAAGTAGAAGATTTCATTTCTAGACAAGATCTGTGTCTATATAACACTAACTCACCAACATATATACACCCAGGAACGGGTACGTACACATGCATAGATTTGACAATTTGCTCACCCTCACTGCTTTTGGACTATGAATGGAAGGTCGCTGATGACACAGCAGTGATCACTTTCCAATCACTCTTGAAAATAACTTTAAAATTGATGATGCAATTCCACAATGGAATATAAAGAAGGCCGACTGGGCTATGTTTGAAACACTATGTAAAACTAGACTAAATAATGATACAGTATTCAACGTTGTTAATCCTATACAGCATTTTACCTCCGTTCTAATTTCAATTGCAGATGAATCTATTCCTATGTCCTCAACGAACAGTAAGAGATCGCAAAAACATTGGGTAACCAAGGAATGCAAAAAAGCCATTAGACAACGCCGAGAAGCATTAAAAAATTTCAACAATCGTCCAACACCCGAAAATTTAAATAAATATCTTATTGCCTGGGCTAAAACTCTACGCACAATCAAAGAATGTAAACGTGCATCCTTAAAGAAATATATTTCTTCTTTAAACTCTCGTTCCTCAATGAAACAAGTTTGGGATACTATTCGAAAAATAAATGGAAAGAGGAAACACAATTCTATTTGACACCTAAAAATAAACAATAGCAATTTCAGTTCGAAACGTGACATAGCAAATATTCTTGCCGATAGTTTTTCGAAAAACTCATCATCATCTAATTATTCAGATGCCTTTAGAAGATTAAAATCTCAAAAAGAAAAGTCCCGTTTAAAATTTACATCGAAAAACACTGAAAATTATAACCAGCTGTTTTCTTTATTGGAGCTTAGGGAGGCTTTAGACAAGGCCCATGATACATCCGCTGGGCCTGACGAAGTACATTACCAGTTCTTGAAACACCTCCCAGAATCTTCTCTGACATTACTTCTTAAAATCTTTAATAATTTATGGATTGCTGGTAATGTACCTAAGAGCTGGAAAGAAGCAACAGTGATACCGATTCCCAAACCAGGCAAAGATAACGAAGATCCAAACAGCTATCGGCCTATTGCATTGACAAGCTGCGTATGCAAAACAATGGAACGAATGATTAATTCTCGGCTTGTATGGTACTTGGAAAGTAACAATTTAATTTCTCCTTTCCAAAGTGGCTTCCGTTCTGGTTGTAGTACTAACGATCATCTGGTTAGACTGGAAACATTTTTACGCGATGCATTTATCAAGAAGGAACATTTAGTAGCAGTCTTCTTTGATTTAGAAAAGGCCTATGATACAACATGGAAGTACAGGATACTAAATGACCTGCACGATCTAGGTCTAAAAGGCCATCTGCCCTATTTCATCTCCAATTTTCTCTCCGACAGAGAATTCAAAGTACGAGTGGGCTCTACCCTCTCCGATATGCACCAGCAAGAGATGGGTGTGCCCCAGGGCAGTATTTTATCTGTGACGCTATTTAATATCAAAATCAATAGCATCACCAAGTGCTTAGCTCCCGGTGTGGACTGCTCTTTATATGTAGACGATTTTTTAATTTGTTATCGATCAAAGCACATGCATACAATTGAAAGGCAACTTCAACAAAATATCAATAAAATCCACAATTGGGCCAGTAATAACGGTTTCAAATTTTCTAAATCGAAAACAGTATGCATGCATTTCTGTCAGTTGCAAAGACATCATGATGACCCTAAACTCACGCTGGATGGGACACTTATTCCAGTTGTTGAGGAAACAAAGTTTTTGGGTATTATCTTCGACAGAAAACTGACTTTTATACCACATCAAGAATTTAAAAGCTAAATGCCTAAAAGCTTTAAATTTACTAAAAGTAATTGCGCACACTGACTGGGGTGCTGATAAAAAGTCCTCCTTAATTTGTATAGAACATTTATCCGTTCTATACTAGACTATGGATGCATTGTTTATGGTTCAGCTAGGAAGTCTTGTTTGAAAATGCTTGACCCAATTCATCATCAGGGAATAAGACTTGCTCTAGGAGCATTTAAGACATCTCCATGCGAAAGCCTTCTCGCGAAAGCGAATGAACAACCTTTATCGCACCGCAGAGAAATGCTTTCTATACAGTATGCTCTTAGGCTAAGATCAAACCCTCTGAACCCTGCTTTTTTTGGATGTTTTTTAACCAAAATACAAAACTTTATACGAAAACAAACCAAATGTGATACCTTCATTTGGCATCAGAATATCATCCAGTTTTGACACTATCAAAATTAATCTCCCTGCAGTTCAGAACACGTTTGTCTCGGAAACGCCACCTTTTCTCCTTAAGGAACCCAAAGTGATTTTTACGTTGCACGATGGGAAAAAATCTGAGACAAATCCTGCCATTTTCCAGAACTCTTATCATGAACTCCTTAACGATTTTAAAAACTACACAAAATTTTTTACTGATGGATCAAAAGTTGATGACAAGGCTGCTGCAGCCTTCGTTAGTGGCAAGCACAAAACCAAAGTGCGCTTGCCAAACGATGCGTCCATATTTTCAGCGGAAATCAGAGCAATAGACCTTGCTGTGAAATTTATTGAAATTTATTGAACAAAAACGCATTTTAAATAGCATTATTTTCTGTGACTCGCTGTCAGTACTTCAGTCGCTACACCATAGAAAACTGGATAATCCATTACTAGTCAATATTCTCGTCAAAAACTCGGAGCTTAGTACCTCCTACAATATAGTATACTTTTGGCTACCTAGCCATATTGGTATTAGAGGTAATGAAGAAACAGACCGGGCTGCTAAGATGGCTCTATCCCAAGAACCATCAGATTTTAAATTACTGTTTACTGATTTTAAACCTTGTATCAAAAAGTACCTATGTCAGAAGTGGCAGGCGTCATGGGATGATGCAGTCAATAACAAACTTCATGCCATCAAACCAACCCTGGGAGAATGGACTCCTTCCTACAGAACTATCCGTAGGGAGGAGGTTGTCATTGCAAGAATCAGATCGGTCATACATACATTACCCACTCCCACATACTAAAAGGTGAAGATCCACCAGAGTGCGTTTCTTGCAATGAGCCATTCACTGTTAAACACTTTATGACCGAGTGTTCCAACCTGCAACCTACGCGTGCTAAATACTATAATGTACATGACATGAAGGAACTTTTTGATACAATACAAATCACTTGTATTTTAGATTTCCTAAAGGAAGTAAATCTCTATTTTAAACTACAACTTGTATGCCATCACCTTGAATATTTTTATCTAATGCAAATATCACCTCTTATTTACAACATCTTATCATCAACATACACCATTTACATCTCACGTTGATTGGGAAGCTTCATATTTTCCTGTCATCAACATCTTACCATTTTATATTTAACTATTATGGTTTTTTATATTGCTGGTCAATGTTAAACCTTTCTTATTTTTGAACATCTAACCTATTGTATGGCGCTAAATAGCCTAAAAGTGCTGGTGCGCCGTTCAAATTCAAGCAAACAAACAAACAAACAGTTACGTGCTTAGGCCTGAATAAGCAGCAACACAGAAAGAGCATGTATAACTTGAACAATGAATTTATTAAGTACAATTATTTTCATAAAATAATTAAACTTACGGTTTTAGAGAATCAGATCCAACATTAATCCAATATAGAATTCACAATAATAATCCACTAATGGAATTGCAAGAGTCCTGATAAATAAATGTTCTAATAGTTCCAGGTTCGAATCTTGACAATGTAATCCAAAATGGCTGACAATGTCATGTGATGCAGTTCTTGTTTTATTATCATCCAAATGAAATTATGAGCACATGTTTTCTCCTCCAAATAAATAAATGCTTCAATGAATTGACACAATGTCCAGTACAAGATAATTAAAATTATAACTCAAACAGAAAACACAACTTAACTTTAAAAAGCCCAGTTTCTACTCAATCTCTTTTCCAGTACACTGATTTAAATACTCGTTTTTAATATGTAAACAAGGGATCACGTGATTTTCTAGAAATTGATAGAAAGTCAGAGGAAGAGTCTACCTTCACTAAATCACGTACTCAAAGAAAGATCTAGATTTTTCCTACCCCCAAGAACTAAAAATAAAAAGTTGTCCTTGAAATTAACCAATAGTTTTAGAAGCTTGTTGACAATATCTAAAGCAGGGTCAGGAATTAGGTCAACCTGTTTACAGCTAGAGTCTAGGTCAGCCTGGATTTTCCAGAAAAAATCTCCCAATTAATGAATATTAAACCCTAAATGACAAATTTGGATTTAACAGTTAAAAAATAAATTTAAATCCAATAGACGTAACACCTTCCTCCATAAAAAAAAAGAAATGTTTATATGATCAAATTTTCTTTTTATCACAAACCAATTTACATGAGGTTAAAAGAACTAGTACAAATTACACAATATAATGAATTATACATGGGAAAGAGCACCTGCAAATTATATTATCTAGAAATAGCTTCAACCTTTTAACTTGTCCATGTCCCACAAAATGTCCTAAGAAAGCCACTCTAGCAGGGCAGAACTCACTTTTAAATAAATTAAGTCAGACACACGTTAGTGAGTCTGTCAAAGAATTTTCTAATTGTTGCTAGATGTTCTCTCCAGGTGTCGTTGTAGATGATGACGTCACAATTTTCTAGACCAGTGATGATCATTTTTATAAGACGTTGAAATGGACTTTCTTTATATTGGTAGAGTCCTTCTGGAGTCACAATGTTGAGTTTTCCTTTGCTCTTTCTGTAATGGAATCTGCCAAAATCCTTTCAGAAGGTCAAAATTTGGTGACATTCGTGGCATTCCCAATTTATCAATAGAATAGTCAATTCTTGGTAATGGGAATGAATCTGTTTTTGTCACTCTGTTCACCTTCCTTTAATCAGTGCACATACGGAAAGTTTTATCTGGTTTTGAAACAAGTATGCATGGTGAACTCCAATCACTTTTACTGGGCTTGATAAAATCATTCTCCAGCAAATATTGAATTTCCTTTTTCAAGTATTCCTGTTTGATTGGACTCGTCCAGCATGGATGCTGTTTGGAATTTTCAATTTCAGCGTCATGAAAAATTTTGTTTGTCCTTGTAAGAATATCTGGACATAAGTGCTCATATAATAATAATAACTTTCAGTTCATTTCTTTCTTGCACTTGCAAAGTTTTCTGGTCTAGATTTTTCATAATTTTCTTTATTCCAACAATTTGTCGCTCCAGGGTCATTAGAATCCAATGATATTCCTTCAATATGTGGGACAGGTACCACTAAATTAATTACATATTTAACATGGCTATCTCTTTCAATATACTGGTACTCCTATAATTTATTTAGATCCCAGGAGCACTAATACTATAATTTGACTAATTCATTTTCTTCTTAACTTTGTAAGGGCCGTAATATCTAATCTGAAGAAAAGTAAGAAGAATGAACAAGAGTAACACAACTCCATTATCAGACTCAAAAGTTCTCTCCCTTGTAGTTATTTCAAACCATAGTTTCAATTTTAAATTGAATTGCTGAATTGGGCATTCATTCATAACTTACTGGAAAATTCCAGACATGAAGTTTGAACCTTGATCAAACTGAATAGATTTGGGAAGACCATACTGAGTTAAAAACTTTCTCAAAGCTTTTACCATTGTATTATATTCTATATTCCTCAACGGAAAAGCCTCTGGAAACCTTGTCGACGCACACATAATGGTCAACAGGTATTTGTTACTTGACTTGGTCTTAGGTAAGGGATCTACGCAATCTGCCATAATTCTTCCAAATGATTCGTCAAATGCAGGAATAGGTTGAAGATGAGCCTTAGGTATCTTTTGATTGGTTTTTCCTACCATTTGACAAGCATGACAAGATCTACAGTATTTGGCAACATCACTTTTGATTTTTAGCCAATAGAAGTGATCTTGTGATACGTTTTATTAATCCCTAAATGACCAGCCATATGAGTTTCTTGGGCCAGATTAAGTATTTCCTCTCTGTAAGGTTTTGGAACTACTATTTGATAGTTCACTGACCACTCATCACCAACAGGTACCTCGGGAAGTCTCCATTTTCTCATAAGAATTCCATTTTTAATGACATAACAGACAGGATCTTTAGTGGCTTGAGTCTCATTTATGGCCCTTTGAAACAAACAGGAGATCTCAGGATCTTTTTCCTGTTCGACGACAAGTGACTGTCGTTTATCACCCTGATTAAGAGAATGAGTTGTTAAAAGAGGATCACTATGATCAATACCTTCTGATTGATCTAAACCATGAGTAAAAGTGACCTCTTCAAAAACCTGACCTATACAAGTGTCAGTTGAAGGAATGCTGTCTTCTGTAACATCATTCTCAAGATCATCACCCTGATTAGAATAAAGAGAATGAGTTGTTAAAAGAGGATCACTATGATCAATACTTTCTGATTGATCCAAACAAGAAGTAAACGTGACCTCATCAAAAGCCTGACCTATACATGTGTCAGCCAAGGGAATACTGCCCTTTTCAACTTCATTCTCAAGAGCTTTCTTTGCCATAGCTCTGGTAACTGTACAAGCTTGAAGTATATCAGGGATTTCTTTTTCAATTGGATCAACTTTCTGATCCAAATCAGGCTTGTCAGTTACAAGTGGATTAACCACAACCTTGTTCCCAGCTAAGTCATTGCCTAGCAATAAATCTATGCCCTCAACAGGTAAAACCGAGACTGTTCCGATTGTCACAGGTCCTGATACTAAGTCTGATGACAAATTTACACAATGGAGAGGAACATTAACAAAGCCGCACTCTACTCCCTGAATAAGAACACGTTCATAATAAGAAGACTTCTCAGATAAAGGCAAAGTACCTGACAATAAAAGACTCTGAGAAGCTCCAGTGTCCCTTAAAATTTTAATAGGGGTGGGATTGGCTGAATCACCCAAGAGTGATATAGAACCCTTCGATATGAATGGTTCATAATTCTCCATATCAAAATCAGACTGGGATTTATTAGACCCATCAATTGTATTGCTTTCAATACATAACTGTGACCTTGACCTCTTGAAAATAAGAGCATTTGGAACAGGTCTATCTTGATTCTGATGCCTATTTTTCAATTTATAGCAATCAGAAATAACGTGTCCTTTTTTCTTGCAAAAGTTACATGTCGGAAGAGACAAGGATTTAGAATCAAACTTCTCTGAAGTCTGATTTTTGAAAGTTGTGTGAGTTTGAGTTTTAGAAGGGCTTGAATTAGGCGGAAATACTTTTCTGCCATTAAATTGTTGAGTAGAAGTCTTGTTAACAAAAGGAACTTTATGTGTCAAAGAATATTCATCAGCAGCTCGAGCAGCATTTTCCAAGGTTTCAATCTGATGCTCATCAAGATAAGTTTTAACATCATTATGGACACAGGTTTTGAACTCTTCAATTAATATAATTTGCTTGAGATTTTGATAATCTTGCTCAACTTTCTTGGCTAAACACCTTCTATCAAACAACTGCTCTTTTTGTCTAGCAAATTCGACATGAGTTTGTCCAGCTTCTTTTCTGTAATTTCTAAATTTTTGCCTATAAGCTTCAGAAACTAACTCATAACCTCTTAAAATGCATTCTTTAACCACGTCATAATCACTGCTTTGCTGAACAGACAGTGAAGTGTAAATCTCACTATTCTTACCAGTAATTACACATTGTAGTAACTGAGTCCAATTCTCTCTTGGCCACTTTAAATTTTCTGCAACTTTTTCAAAAAGAATAAAATATTTGTCTACTTCTTTTTCTTTGAAAGGGGGCACTAATCTAATATTCCTTGCTAAATCAAAATTTTGATTTGAAGTATGATGGTGATTCTTACTTGCCAGCTCTAATTCTTTCATTTTACACTGATATTCCCTTTCTTCCTTCTCTCTCTCTCATTCAATTTGTTTTTCTTGTAACCTTTGCTGTCTCTCTCTCTCTCCTCTTTTTCAAATTGTAATTGTCTTTCTTTCTCCTCTTTTTCAAATTGTAATTGTCTTTCTTTCTCCCTTTCCTGAAATTCCAACTTCTTCAACTCTAATTCTCTTTCTCTCTCCTCTTTTTCATATTTGTCTTTCTTTCTCCCTCTCTTGTCTCTCTCTTTCTTCTTTTTCATATTGTAATTGTCTCTCTTTCTCCCTTTCCTTTCTCTCTCCTCTTTTTCTCTATCAATCAGGATCTGCTCTTTTTGTAATTCAATTTGCTTTTCTTTCTCCTCTTTTTCATATTGTAATTGCTTTTCTTTCTCCCTTTCCTGAAATTCCACCTGCTTCAACTCTAATTCCATCTTGAATTTTAATTCTAATTCCTTTAATTTTATGTCAGAGTCTGATGCAGACTTACTGATCGAAATCAAAGCACTTTGTTCCAACATATCCTTTTCTACCAAATATTTAACCAAAATTTGTTTGATATCTTGTTTTGTTAATGAAGCCTTCACTTCAGAAAGATCATATTTTTTGGCAAGTTGAATCAACTCATCTTTTTTGAAAAGATCTAATTGCTCCTTGGTAGGATTAGAAAGAAATATTTCTACCTTAGATGTCATTTTGATACAAACGTGTCAGTCTCAGTAATGATTTAAGATTTTCAAAAACTAGGGAAATTCAAATTTAAATTCAAATTTATCTCAAATCTCAATCTCAATCTCAATCCTGAGACGATAGCCACCAATTCTATGTTACGTGCTTAGGCTTGAATAAGCAGCAACACAGAAAGAGTGAAAACTAACAAGCTTGTATAACTTGAACAATGAATTTATTAAGTACAATTATTTTCATAAAATAGTTAAACTTATGGTTTTAGAGAATCAAATCCAACATTAATCCAATATAGAATTCACAATAATAATCCACTAATGGAATTGCAAGAGTCCTGATAAATAAATGTTCTAATAGTTCCAGGTTCAAATCTTGACGATGTAATCCAAAATGGCTGACAATGTCACGTGATGCAGTTCTTGTTTTATTATCATCCAAATGAAATTATGAGCACATGTTTTCTCCTCCAAATAAATAAATAAATCCACTTGCTTCAGTGAATTGACACAATGTCCAGTACAAGGTAATTAAAATTATAACTCAAACAGAAAACACAACTTAACTTTAAAAAGCCCAGGTTCTACTCAATCTCTCTTCCAGTACACTGATTTAAAAACTCGTTTTTAATATGTAACGTGATTTTCTAGAAATTGATAGAAAGTCAGAGGAAGAATCTACCTTCACTAAATCATGTACTCAAAGAAAGATCTAGATTTTTCCTACCCCCAAGAACTAAAAATAAAAAGTTGTCCTTGAAATTAACCAAAAGTTTTAGAAGCTTGTTGACAATGTCTAAAGCAGGGTCAGGAATTAGGTCAACAAGTCAAGGCCAACCTGTTTACAGCTAGAGTCTAGGTCAGCCTGAATTCTCCAGAAAAATCTCCCAATAAATGAATATTAAACCCTAAATGACAAATTTGGATTTAACAATTAAAAAATAAATAAGTTAAATCCAATAGACGTAACAAAACTGACTTAGAATAAAGAATTTATTCTGTCAGGAAGAAAAGAAAGAGCTTGGCTGTTGGGGGTTTTAATGGCACTTTCAGCACTGGATTTACTTATATGATGTAGAGGAAATGGAAGCAAAATACCTTTCCAAGATCACAAACAAGGTTGCCGGCCAGGGCAAGTATCAAACATGCAATGCTTAAATTAGGATTCCAATGCTCTTCCAACAATGTGCAGATTTTGTCTCTGGATTGAATCTTTGGTTGTGTAGTAAAAATCAGTATATTATAGAAAATCATTGCAAAAATGAAAAGAAATATTTCAGATAAATCTGATCAATTGGTATTGACTCATCAAACACAAGAACTGAAACATTCTTTAAAAATTTATGAACTTTTTCAGTCAGAAACCTGAAATAAATTAAGTACATTTAATGATTAAATGTGTGTTGATGTTCATTGATATTCAAGACTTGTGTGGGATACAAAGCTGCATTAAATGAGTTTTATCATCCAGCTGTATCACTTGACGAATATTTAGCTGTGGCACAATGTGTTCTTGAGCAATTAAAATCACTTATTAATGTTAACCATAATTGCTTATTCATAGCATGGGGATTTTGGTTGAAGAAAAGTCACTTGATGCTAAAGGAGAATGATTTTCCAAATGTTCCATTAGAGAGTTGGCAAAATAGATTGAATGAAAACTCCACAAACTAGCTCAGAAACATCAAACGTGCATTGAGTAGTGACGTGCCATACAGAAAAAATTGCACAATTGAGGTGGTAATGTGACACTCTGATATAGAACATGTATCTGACCAATGTGTACCTCCTGAATGGTGATCCTTGACCAGAGTGCATACCTTGTTTGTGTCCACAGACAGTGGAACATATTGTTGTCATGCATATTGACTTCCACCCAACTGGAATGTGTTTTTTTAAAATGTGAACTCAATTAAACTGCTTTGAGACAGTGTACCCCAGAGAAAATCATTGACCTTGTTGAGTATATAAGTTTACAGAAAAAAATGACCTTCCATTCTATTATTTATATATATATATATATATATATATATATGTATATTTTAAGTTCTTTAAAATCATCTTTATCTTTTATCTGATGGATTACACTGTCATGTTTTATTGTAATGGTTCATTTCCGTAATGTTGTTTGCATTTTTTGTATTTACACATTTGCATCTCAGCATTTGTTGAGCACTATATATATCTAAGACTACTGATGTTAAAATTTTTATTTGTAAATTCATTAAATTTATATAAATGTACTATATAAATTTACATACCTCCATTACAGATAGTGGAAAAGGAATTTGTCATACCTGCCATGTTCAATGAGGTGTACAGCAAAATTCAGGTAAGACAAGTCACACCAGCAGTGAAAATAGCTTTTTTTCCTTCATAGTATTTGTCTGTAAGATCTAATCTTGTTGCTAATGGCATTTTTAGAAAGTAATTACATATTATTAAACTAGGTCCTTTTCTGCTACACTGTTGTTTGTACATTCATGAAATCAGATATGTGTATAAATCATGAAGAGCACAACAGCATCATACCAAAAGCAGAAAATAGTGACCCACTTTTCACACTTCAGGGATCATATTTACAGTGTGACCCCACTATAACATGGTCATTGGGGTCCATAGAACCCAACTGTGTTTTAGACTGAACTGTGAAATAACCAACCAAAGTCCTTTTAGCTGAAGAAAATTACATTTACCTGAAATCTTGCCGAGGGTTGGTAATAAAAGTGGCACAAAAATATGTGCATTTGATTCAATGAAGATAGACTAGGATAGTCTGAAAAAACATTTAAATATTAACAACTTGCATTTGTGTTGTACAATACATAAACCATTAAGTAATGTACATGTAAATAAGAAATCCATGAATTCGAGTATAGATCAGAAGTTACAAAATTTGTGTATGACTAACATCCTGTTTGATACAAAAAATTGTTAGTCCTCATTCTAACATAAATCTGATTGTTCTTAACATTTCATTAAAACTGTCATAAATAGCAAGTGGCTATAGTTTACATGTGAATGTACATGAATTGGCCTGCTATCTTGATGGAGCTACCCAAGGGATGAGCCAATTGATAGGGAAATGAAAAACTATAACAAATTAAAAAGTTTATCAAACATCTTTGCAAGTTTGCCCATATTCATGAACAGAACTTGAAGTTGTCTATAATTTCAGAAGATTGGAAATTTAATGTTTAATGCTGTCATTGGTAGTAGCCTAAATCATAATTTGTTTCCTGCAAAAATGAAACTCTTAGAGCACAATAAACATGTCCCAATACAACAATCCATCAGATTCCATAGCTTTTATTTCAGTTTGGTGCTGACATCTTTGATTAAAGTTTGGTGGGGGGTGTAAGACTCTAGTCGACTTTCTTTGGTGAAGGCTACATGTGTTATTGTTGAAGGGTAAGTGTGCTATTGGACAGCTTTAGAGGACCAAAAATATTTTCATTTCTGTTTGTGGTGGCAGCATGAATTTATTGTCGAACATACATTGAGACTGAATTTTTTTTATAAATTTGCTTTGTATTTTTGTTTGTTTGTTTTGTTCTTTTTTGAGGGGGAGGGTGATGAAATTTCAGGTAGCAGAGTGATTGTGCCTTCCGTGCATGTGGCAGAAATTTTAAGGAACAAAAGACCAATAGGTCTTCTGTTCAAGTAGGGATTTTTACAGAAAATTTGAGTATTCTGAAGGATTTGATTCTATGAGGGAAAAGAAGAGGAATTTTATTATCATCTGCATACAAAGGTCAGTCTAAATAAATATATTAATTGCTAGCAAGTGGCAATAGTCCAACACTATTTGGTCCAAATGATCCACTATGAGATAGTGCCTTGTCCATTTAATCTCCACAAAAAGAAATGTAAAAAAAATAATTAAAAATTGAAAAAAATGTGGAGATCAAACAGTATACGGTACTCAGGCCAGATGTCAGAACAGAATAAGCAGATTATGATATATCATTGCACTGTTAAGATAATTCATCAATATGTGCAAAGTTTAATTGGCCAGCAATGTCTAGCTCAATGGTATATTTTGTCACCGGTAAGGAAAATAAATCACAATTTGCAACATTGGCAAAGCCATCATGATCACTGAAAAACATTTAAGTTATTTTTCCTACTTTTAAGATTTTTTTTCGTTAATAAGAAAAATACATTTATATGAAATTGCCTGTGGTATGCCACAATCATTTTATATTTGCATTCATGCTTGATATCTTCCTCAAAATAATAATAAAACCTTTACAAATTACTTTTCTTACTTTTAAGACAGAAAACTACATGTAAAGAGGGTTCACACTGTATTCTTCATGTTTAGGTGTGTTTCCCATATTTTGTTGCTAGTACACATATTAAAAATAGAGTTGGGGCCCCAAGTGGCCAAGTGGTCTAAAGCACTGTCCGTTACAGACCACTGCCATCTCACCTCTGTCTGCATGGTTTCAAGGCTAAGATTCGGCTAATGTAGTTATGTGAGAAAGCTTGTCAGTAGCTTCTCGTGGGTCAGTGGTTCTTTCCGGGGGTATTCCGGGTTCTTCCTTCACCATTAATACTGGCCGCCATGTATAGCCTATATTGTGATGAAAAGTGGCATTAAACCATAAAAAACAAACAAACAAAAATAGAGTTAACATGACATAATTTTCACTTTCTAATGATTATGTACACCTTTGAAGTTCGTGACTTTTTTGGGCTCATGGTGCTTGTATAAACAATAAAATTTATGACCATCATTTTATGACTGTTATTTCAAAGCAAAATCAGCAATAAAAAACCAACAAGTTTGGTAAACTTCAACAAATACCTTATTTTCTTAGAATACAAAGTGCAGAATGTATTGCAAGTTAAATTTCAAATACTCTCATGATTTCCAACCACTAATAATCCCAGAGATGCTATCACAAGTCTTAATAATTTAAATTGTGAATAAACTTTAGTGGTATTCCAAAATAAATCCACTGCAGGAAGATATTCATGTGCCTGTGATAGCTTGTTTTGCAGTGATCTGACAGCAGACTTTTGTTGAATCATAATAATACAAATTTATTTGAATTTCACTATAAATCCAAGTCTCTATATATTTTGAATAAATAAGTTCTTATTTATAATTTGAATAAATAAATTCTAGCTCAAATGAAATGCAGGACACAATAATACAACTGATTCAGCACATATCTTACAACACTAATGAATAATAAGATGTAGAGTTGCAAATGTGTAAATAATATAAAAAATGCAAACAACATTAGAGATAAATCACTACAATATAAGTTAATGGTGTAGCCAAGCAAGTTAAAAGGTAAAGATGCAAATATATATAACATAAAAGATAATGGTCAATAAACAATGGTAGTCTTCTACTTGATCTCAAGTCACAATTAGCATGTCAAAAAAAACTATTACCTAATGGAAAAACCGCTCCGGTGGCCTAGTGGTTAGAGCGTCCGCCCTGGAAGCGGGAGGTCGTCGGTTTGATCCCCGGCCGAGTCATACCAAAGACTTACAAAAATGGTACTAACAGCTGCCTTGCTCGATGCTCAGCATTAAGAGGTTAGTGTTAGGACTGGTCGGCCTGGTGTCAGGATAATGTGACTGGGTGTCTCAGTGCTAGACATCACTATAAACTGCCTCACTGCAGACATCGTAGCGATATGACTGAAAAATTGTTAAAGCTACGTTAAAAATCCTAATCAAAACAAACAAAAAAAACCTAATGGAAAATTTCAATTCTGGAAACTTCCAAATGTTATAATATAAAATCCTAGTTACAATTAAGTCTGTTACTAATATTATAATATAAAATGTGATAAACAACAGGTAGACCTGGCATTTCATGGGGATTTCCAATGTTTTGGACTCGAATTGAGATAAAGATGTTATTTACAAAACCAAAATCAGTGATTCAGGTCTGATAGAAAATAAACATGATTTTAGACAGGGTGAAGTCCAAAATACAATTATTCATAGAATATAATGAATTAGAAAAATAACAAAGAAAATTAAATATACATAACAATACGTCATAAGAGGTACAAAATTATTATTAAAGAAAAAGTTATTATAAGCTGCATCAGTCATTTGCAGTCTTTCCAGTTGCCTATTTTTTCTGCTTTTCCAACTTTTTCCTATTGATTTTAATGACATTCCTATTTTTTTTATCTCCCTTTCTTTTGAAGAAAAGTTCAACTGTACCTGTGCTTAATCATCTTTAGCTGACCTGGCTGTAAGACAAAGTGAAATTATGGTATGGTCCTGCATTCATTTTGTGTCATCTATCTTCAATATTTTTAGCTTTACAAAATTAACTGGACCAATTTCATCCAAACACAGCCAAGACCAGTCTGGCATTATGTTTACAAATTCTCATGAATCAACTATGCTTAGATTCTTCCCTTCACTTTTATCTGTAGTATACTTACTTTCCTTGCACCATACTTTTAAAAAATGTAGTCCTATTTATCCCTACTTTTCACAGAAGAGTGCTGGAAAGGCTGCACTTGATTTCTTTTATTCATCACTTAGTATTAATCATCATGAACCAGTCACGTACAGCATATATTCTGGATAGTGTTATCAAGAAAATAGAGATTTTAAAGTTATAAAAAGAAGATTCAACATGATGTTATGTCACAGAATCCATATTATAAGATAAGACAAACCAAATTTTGTTTTGAAATCTCTTCCCATTATTTTGAAGCTTATCATTTCCCTCACAAGCTGTGATACATACACTCATTTCCACTAAACAAATGGATTCTACCTAATTAGTTTATGAATTATTTATGTATCCCTAAATGACTTAACTGCATGTGTTCACAACAAGGGTCATAAATCAATTTCTATTGAGTCTATTATGCAACAGCACATTGTATTTTCAGCCTGACTGTACTTGTAAATTCTGTGGATTTTACCATATGCATACTACATAAACATGAGTGGAAAATGAACAATACACTTGCGTATACTGTATAGTCTAAATGGTTCAATATTTATTTTTCAGGGAAGAAAAGACTTGTTAGAGTAAAAGTTTATTCTAATTTTCAAGTTTTAGAAAAGACCTAGTATTATATAGTCGCATTTTTTGTGACCTCTTTCTTTTGACAGAAGGGTAACGAATCCTGGAATTCCCTTAAAGTTTCAGAGGGAAATCTATATGCCTGGGATCCTAAGTCAACGTACATTAAGAAACCACCATTCTTTGAAGGAATGGTATGTAGAAATATTTACCATATTTACTTCTTTGCTTATAAGTCAAATCAACAGTAATGTTCTGCCAGTTCTGGTTAATGTAGTTAGTTAGAAGTATAGCAAATAGCCATCATCCCAGATCAGCTAGTGCATCATGCAGTGGCAGTTCAGGATCTATGTTTTTGCATTTGAACTCAAATTATAGGTGATCATAGTAGGTAGTCAAAAAATAGAATACCATATATACTTGAATGCAAGTTGACTTAACATGAAGTCACCTCCCCACCCCCACCCTTGCCATTTTAGGGCTACAAAAGGCCAGTTTCTCTTTTGACCATCCTATAAGTTGGGGGTTTATTTTGCAAATGAGATCTATATGAAGGTGTGACTTGCCATCAAGTCCGAGTTGAAATAGACATGCAGACAGATGGATTTATTTGATCAGATTAGAAAGTTTTAAATCCATTTATATGATAAATCCATAATTTCAATTATAGATCATATACCAATATGGAAATAATAGTTCATAATAATCCTATTTAAAATAGCCCATAATATGTTAATTCCATATGCCTTGTAAATAAACAAAGAAATTTTAATTCAACACTTTTGTGAATCTGAGGATCCTATAATTGGTGCTACCTAATGTCATCTAACACCAACATTAAATTCTCAGTCAGTATGAAACCTAGGTGTTACTCTAGACAGTACTCTCACATTGCACCAACAGGTCATGAACATTTGCAAGGCTGCCTATCTTGAGCTCAATTCACAAATATTCAGTTGATGCCACTAAAACATTTGTGTGTTCATTAGTACTTCAAGACTGGACTATTGTAACTTAATTCTGTCTGGTTCGTCACAATATCTACTCCAGAAAGTTCAACACAGCTGCTCAGGTCATCTTTAGAGTACCATAATCAGAGCACACCTCACCACTTCTCTGTACCCTACACTGGCTATCAATTTGATACATAATCAAATACAAAATTTGTTCTCTGTGCTATGTTTCACTGACGGACTCCAGTCCAACATACCTATCCAGTCTCACCCATGTGTATACACCAGCAAGATACATACGCTCCTTTTCTGACAATAGTATACTTATTGTTCCCACTATGAAAAATGAAGTCATATGGACAACATTATTTTGCATACCAGGGCCCGGCGATGTGGAACGAATTGCCCATTGAAATTAGGCACAAAAACACAGTGGTCCCTTTTAAGAGTGCTCTTAAAACTCACCTTTTTCGACTGCAGGAACAAACTTAGAGACCTAATAATGTTTTGTATCTTATATGTTTTCAGCATATTTTTATGTTTTCCAATTTCATGGTTTTGTTTTTTGATTTTCTTTAGTGTAGTCTATCATTATAGATGTTGTAAAGTGCTTAGAGCTTCTAAGGATTAGGCTCTACAAAGTCATTATTATTATTATTATTATTATTATTATTATTATTATTATTATTATTATTATCTGGTACAAAGCCCAATAATTCATTTTCATTGTCTAATAAAGTTCTAAAATCCTCCACCATCTTCTAGTCATCATATATATTGTCTGACTGTTTCAATAGCTGTATGTAGAAACTGAGTTTGGGCTCTGTAAGTAACACATTGATCTTACAGTCTGTAAAATCGAATAAAAGATGCAACTAAACATGTGTCAATTTTACAGCAAGATCACAGAGTTCAATTAACCACCCTCAGTTATTTGGCACAGAGCAAGTATTAAACTCACAAATTCTATCAAAGATTTGTCACATGGTAAACAAAGAGGAAGCTACCATTAACAAGCTAAGGAATTCAAGTCTAACATGAACATCATGAAATGAATAAATACTGGTAAATACCATATATATCTGAATGGGAATAGTGGCATAAAAACATAAAACTATTTGAATTGACAGGATTTTTTGTGTGTACTGTAAACATCTTGAGTTTCCAATATTACCCGTAAATTTATCAAAATTTGTCTATACAATGGAACCATTCTTGGAAGACCATCCCTTCTGCCAAAATATTATGGTCTCTCATGACAGATGGTCTCTTATAGCAGTGGTCTCTCAGGACAGGTTTTACTTTATATATATATATATACATGTATGTATATATATATATATATATATATATATATATATATATATATATATATATCATCATCATCATCATCAGTCTCTTGACCTAGTCTGGTTGTTGAGGTGCTGTGCTGCTGAACATCTGACCAGTTCCCTCCACTTGTCTCTATCATGTGCCAATACCTGTGTCTCCAAAGAACTTTTCCTGGTCCACTTCTGTCTACTTCATCTTCTGCCAGCCTGGACGCTGCTCTGCATGATTGTTGTAGATAGACATTGGCACTAGTGACATGGCCATACCATTTCAGCCTTCTCTTTTTGATGGTGGTGAAGAGGTCTTCATAATGACCTACTTTGCATCTGATGGTGTTTTGCACTTCTTCCATGTGGTCCATGTAAGAGATGTCAAGGATGGTTCTGTCACATCTCATTTCAAGTGCCTGGCTTCTTCATTGTAATTCTGCTGTCAGAATCCAGGCCTCACATGAATACAAAAAGATTGAGATGACTTGAGCTCTCAATAGTCTGATTTATAAATATTATTATCTCTCCAGATGGGTATTAGCTTGGTCATAGCTGCCATTGTTTGTGCTGCTTGTGACAGAAGTTCTGCTCTTGATCCTTTTTCAGTGATTATGAAACCAGATTTTTGAACTGGCTAAATTGTTTCCAGTTCCTGACTTTAATCTTGGCTGAGATTTGTTTGGCACTATTTTTCATCAGCTTTGTCTTCTCAGCACTTAACTCCATGGTAGATCTGAAACAGTTTTCATCCTGGTTCTTCACTAAGGTGTAAGATGGCAAGCTCATCTTCAGTACATGCCAGCCCATCAAAAAAAAAAAAAAAAAATATATATATATATATATATATATATATATATATATATATATATATATATATATATATATATATATATATATATATATATATATATGATATATATGTTCAGTTGATCTCTGAAAAACTAAAAAAATAATTTGCAGCAATTTTCATCAGAGGATAGCTTAAAATTTTTAATGAATTATCCAAAGAAATAATGCAAAAGTGCATACAAAAAAATATTCAGTTTCTTCATGTTTTAGCTTTGTTTATTGAATATGAATTTTTAAAATTGTATACCCTATGAATTAGCCCAATTACAGACTACACACCATTTTGTATTATTTTAGAAAAGTGCTTTGCCACGGATTGAAGGTATTACAGATGCCTATGTTCTTCTTAATCTTGGTGATTCCGTCACTACAGACCACATTTCTCCAGCAGGTAGCATTGCCAGGAACAGCCCCGCTGCAAGATATCTAGCTAGTCAAGGGTTTGTATGTTATTTTTTTATGTTGTTGAGGAAAGAAAAACCAGTTTTATGCAAATGTTAAATCATAAGCTCATGGTTGTATGTTGGAGCAATTGCTGCCGTGATACAAAACAAATTGGTAAATCCTTTAAATTACTTCTCAGTCAACTGAATTTTACAAAGTTTTACTGAGATTTTTACAAATGATACCAGGCTGCCATCAAACATGGCTGCTGAAATAATGCTTGAAAAAGTTTTACAATTTCATTCAACAGAATTTGATCAAAAGTGAGAGAAACCAGCCTAGCTTGAATGTCTTTCACATTTGTAGAAATTATACCACTGCACCATAAAGTATGGCCACCAATTCTAAAAATAGTAAAACATTGATACAACTTTATCTATAAAAGTCCTCTTCACAGAATTGTACCAACTTGGATGGAAAGTGTTCTAACATAATGGCATTAAATTATTGGACAAATGATGCTGATATGACATTGAATATAGATAAAAATGTGACAGAGAGAAACATTCAACCATCATTTTCAACAGCATTGGAAAACATTTCTTCTGAAAGCATATTGATGACCTAGATTTATAAGCCAACTTCTTTTTGGTTGGACTATTAGGCAGATGTCAGTCACAAGAGCAATTTCTTACCTACATGGGTCTCTTGTTTGCATTTACCTTGCAGATGCAAATTTTAATCAGGTTGGGCCCTTTTTCTAACGTTGAATTAGTCCATTGTTAGTGATATAATGTTTTTGTAGAGTAAAGGAAAATGTTTCATGGAAACAAGTTGACCCTTTTCTTTTAAAATTGAGCTATTTAGTATCATTGAAAAAATATTGTATTAAAGTCATCACTTAATCCATTTTTTTCCCTTTGTTTGTACAATATAGTTGGGGAAAAGATAATGTTAGTACAGTAAACACTGTTATGAGAGACATCTACTATGAGTGACCACCTCTCAATTCCGACCACAATCATAATTCATGGGTTGATTTTATTATATAAGTGCTTCGTCATGAATGACCACCTGCTGAACACGACCAGCAACCACAATGTCTAGGCAAAATATGCACTTTGACACTGCTATGAACAACCATATCACAAAAACGGATAAACTACACCTACCTTTATTTATTTCAATGAAGAAAAAAAAAGACTAGCTACAAGTATCTGAAATTTCGTAGGTATGCTTGTAGTGTTTTATATTTTACTGTAAAACAGACTAAAGTACCTTTTGAATACATGTAGTCTGATTGTTATTTTTGGTGGGAAGGGTTGTGCTTTTACACACTCTTTTATAGCATCTTTTTTATAGCATTAACTACTGTGTGCATTCTATGAATTAAGTCATTGACTTTTGTCTCAGTGTAAATGATTGTTTCTGGATGAAGTAACTGTTTATTTTTAATCCATTATTAGATATGCAATGCACTTTTATAGATTTTTCATCTTTTCTCAAAGCCTAATCAAAACTGTCTTTACAGTTGATTTTATAAATGAGCACTTGTACTGTTTACACCTAGTAGTGAAAACTAACAATGGAAAAACCACCAACTAAAATGAGACAAATTTTAATGCAGACCATTCACAAAATAGTTGTTTAAACATTGGCTCAACAAATTTAGGGTGTTATAAAGGCGAAATAAATAAGAAATGATTTCATATGCATGTGCATGTGATCTTCAAATATAAATGTGATTTCATGTTTAATGATAGAAGTATATCTTTATTGCTATTTAAGTGAATACAATATTTTAGCATGTGATCTTCAAATGTAAATGTAATTTAATGATTAATGATAAATATATCTTTATTGCTATATAAATGCATACAATATTTGAGCAAGAACTTTAGGTATAGCAGCAGAGAGGGTGAACAGACCACGTTTTCAAGCAAAAATAAGGCTTCCTACGAAATTTCATTTTAACCGAAAAAAAATAAGTCTCCATTTAGTAAACGGAGACTTTACGATTTTTAATCAATTTTGGTCGCAACGATGTGGTCATCACCCTCTCTGCTGCTACAAGTTAACAAAAATAATAAATGATTTCAACCAAATATTTGATCGAGTCCGATACGATATCGTGTCCGAGGATCATGTAAATTTATTGTTATAAATCCATGCAGGGTTGACTGAGCTTTACTAAAGAAATTTTTAAATTGATTGAAGTCCATATCGGAACACCATGTCTGCCAAATATTTCATAACGTATGTGTATCAACGCCGTTAAACACAGCAAGAATATTACAGTTATCTCTGATCACTTTTGGAATCTGAGTGTAGCGTTGAGTGACATATATCAGTGTTTTTATGCCTGCCTCTGGAAAAGATCCTAGCTGTTTTTTTTTTATTGTCTAACATCACATCGTCGTATACGACTAAATTGTTAATGTTCCCATCAAGGTCATCCACAGATGGTGCCTCGTCAATATCAGTTATAAAATCAACGACGTTCTCACCTTTAATCTCTGAAGCGTTTTCATTAAAATCTTTTAGCACTTCATAGCAACGTTGATCATCTACGCTAGGAGCAACTAAATACAAGTTATCCCACTTCATCCATCTCATTATTAAATTGAGCAACAATTGTGTCTTGCCGGATCCAGATGGCCCGATTATAATTGCGCGGATAGAGTTTGGTAGCGCTGCATGATGCTTAACTGGTTCTCTTGTTTTAGTCGCTGAAAAATCAATTATATTCATATCTCTATACATAAATTATGGATCTATATTGTGTGAAGTGTAAAACGCGTATTAGCACAAATGATGTGACGACGGTTACAACTAAAAATAACAGATCAGCACTTACTGGTAGATGTGCAACATGTGGTATAAAAAAGTTTAGATTTATTTCTACAAAATCAAAGATTTTACAATCCGGAGATGTTTTTAAAAAAAAACGAGGAGGTGATATCACAGCCAAATTTGCAAAACTCCCTGGAACCCCATGGGCAAAGTACCCCGGAGAAAAGCACCTTCCAGGATATAGCTACTGTGGCCCCAGAACACGATTAGATATCAGACTTGATAATCAAAACCTGCCCCAACCCGGCAAGTATCCGATAAACGCTATTGATAAGGCGTGTCATGCTCATGATGTTGCATATAAAAGCAGCAATCTGCAAAACAGGCATCTCGTGGATGTGAAATTATTTCATGCGTTAAATGCTATTCCTGATAAATCTTTCAAAGAAAAATTGGCTTCGTGGTTGGTAAAATCGGCTATGAAAGGCAAATTGATGTTAGGTGCAGGTAATTAATAATATGGAATCTATTTATTATTCTCCGAGAGGATACTGGAAGGGTAAAGCAGCAATCAGGAAACTCGCCAACGCCGCAAAAGTGAAAAGGGCCACTGCGGCTAATTGGTTATCCAAACAGGCTATATGGCAAATTTATCTACCGCGTCCTAAACAAATCAATTTCTCGCATTTTGATGTTACTGTACCCAATGAAGTTCATCAAGCTGATTTATTGTTTTTACCACATGACAACGGTTACAAATACGCGCTAACCGTAGTTGACGTTGCGAGTCGATACAAACAAGCAGAACCGCTAAAAACAAAATCATCACCTGAAGTTGCTTCTGCATTTGAAAAGATTTATCGACGAGGCCCTCTACGCTGGCCAAATCTATTACAAGTCGATCCTGGCAAGGAATTTCAAGGCGATGTTTTATCAGCGATGAAACATCACAATGTCACCATCAGATGGGGGCATACTGCACTACATCGCGATCAGGCAATTGTTGAACGTTTTATACGGACGATTGCTGAGTGGTTATTTGGATATCAATACGCAAAAGAATTCATCCAAGAAAAGCGATCCCGTGAATGGGTCAAAAGGTTACCAGCTGTGATTACCGCACTGAATAATGAGATTACTAGAACAATCAACATGAAACCTATCAACGCGATTAAAAAGAAGTCTATACCTAAAATGGAAATTCGAAGAATTTCGCAAAAAGATTATAGCGTTTCCCAACCAATTCTTGGTAGTAATGTCACTGTTAGGTATTTATACGAACCAGGAGAGCTTGAAGGTGGCAGAAAAAGGGCTACTGATCCTATTTGGAGTGTTACTGCATACAAGATATCTACTATAACACGATCAACTGGTAGACCTCCAATCTATAAATTGGATTCAACTGCCCCTCAGTGGGGTTTCACACGCGAACAATTACAAGTGATTCCTGATGATACTCAATTGCCACCGCGGGTCTTAACTAGCTCCGTTGCGTCTGTTGCACTCAAGACAAGTCAACATCACATTGTTTCTGACATGACCGAGATTATTATTTTTTCTGTCAACGGCGAGGATCTTTATCAGAATACTGCCAACGCATTATACAATTGCAACTTGCACAGTGATTATTTTGTTGTTGCTTCAGCGTAATTATTAATTCAGCATCAATGTCAAATTCTCGTTTTTTTTTTGTCTTGTTGTTTGTAACCGGAGAGTTTTTTATCGATAATTTTAACATCAACGATGCTAGCATCATCCATTGTAGTGTCATTATCATCCAGGACAACTCTTCGAAATTGATTTATTCTTCGTACTCAGGATACTGCAAGATAGACTAAATTCGACCATTCGATGTGATTATCCACCATCCAAACAATTGTATCTGATATAGTCAATCCCTGTGAAGAGTGTATTGTCGCTGCATAACCTAACGTCCATGGGGATTTATCAGCACGCAATGCATCTTCGACGACGCTGATATCAACCAGCACAATATCATTTAACACGAGAATCTGCTTTTCACTCTTCCCTGGAATATCAACTTCTATATTCTGTTTTCGTGTATCCGAAGGCCTATAACACAACGGTACTGGAAGTGTTGCAAATTTTTCTTTATGCAATTCAAATAACTTCATCTGAAGTGTGTCTCTGACTATTTTTCTACTTGCAATTATCAAATCGTTTGGTCTCCACGTTTCCCAAAAATCATTCATTGGAGTTTCTGAAATTATTTCACGCGCTATTTCACATTGGATTTTATCCGGCTGTAATCTAATTAGCGCTTTGAACTCGCGTAATTGTTCAAGTGATCTATAATCAGTGGTAATTTCTTCATAATAGTCTACAAAACCCTTTAGCCATTCATGTGGGGATGCACCGATAAATGGTGGTGGTTGGCCGTGATCACCGCACATGACGACCTTTGTGTTTTTGTTTAACAACCACTCAAGAAATGTTTGTAATATTTTCAACGATACTGTGCATATTTCATCCCAAATTATGATTTCAGGAATTAATTTATCACCCATTCGATCAGGGGTCCATTCATCGCCTTTCCATCGAAAGAAACTATGATAAGTACAGGCATTTACCCCTCGTTGTTTCATCTCTCTGGTGAGTCTGTGAGTTGGTGTTAGGACAATCATGTTTGATTTTGAAACGCTATCGTGAAAATCCATAGGATTTTTCCCATGATATAATTCAATTGCACGAGTTGTCTTTCCTGACCCACCACAACCGTTTAAATAAACTGTCCTGTATCTACATATTGGATCAGATACCGGTGGTGCATTAGAAAATTCGGATTGAATCTCATCACACTTTAAGTACTTTTCATCCATGGTAACATCTGCCGATTCACAATACTCATGTAGCGTTTCCTTTTTAAATCTCCAACATCCCCAATTTGCCTCCAGATCTGTGAATTTAGCTACATCTGATTTGTATTTCTCGTGGATATAAATAGAATCAGTGGCTACTCTAACTGCGGTATTAGGAAATCTATTTATCATCAAAAATAAATTGATAGAGGCATAAGCTAGCATAGAACTTATCAAATGCGTATATTGTTTAATATATCCATCACAATAGGTAACAATTGTACCTAATCGTCTTCCATCGGATAGGAAAGCGTCTTTACGATTTACAAGTTTTCCCTGTTTCGTTAAATCCGTTACAATAAAATCGTATTCAGCGATGTCTATGATCAACCGCGAAGAATATTTTGCATTGTCGTATCTTGCACCCTGGGTAAATTTACCGATTATTCTTCGTCCAAAATCTTTTGCTTGTTCTTTTTTAATTTCAAATAACTTCTTAGACCAATTCATGATTTGTTCTTCATTGAAATCTGGAAACTGTTTTCGCTGTTCGCTAATTATACGATCTAGATCGGGTTGTGGTAGCCAAACTTCTTTCTGAGCTCGATAGCATATAATAGCTTCGGAAACAATCAACGATATTAGCATACCACAATCAATCATATATCGTAGTAACACTATTGGCTTCCAGGCCTCTTCAGATATATTTCTACCAAGCCAAACATAACTACGCGGATGTAACCCTGTAGCGAGTTCAAATGATATCACACGAGCGAATCCAGTTAAATCAAAATCAGGTAATGGCCCATTAATCGCAACACGAGTCATTTCATGTGTGGGGTGTCCAAATCGTTTAAAATAGTTACTACATTCTCCATACCCGAGAAAACTTCCAGGATAACACGCGGATATATCAATTGAAATCATACCGTCACGATGGTATTTTGTATTCCACAGTCCTCCATGACCAAATTCGATGCAACTCAATTTAAAGTCCTCGAGAAAATCACTTTGTGTTGGACGCCATGAGTTTTTTTCTCTTGCGAAGTGAGCTACCACTGATGGAATAGTAAAACTATCCGTTAATAGTTTTTCATGGGAACTCTCCGGTGAAAAATCACTAGCGATTTTTCTCATTCTGTTATCTAATTCTTCAACGCGATATAATTCACCATTTGATCTTACAAATTGATCAAATCCTATTTCGGGATCTTCATCACTTCTAAGTAATCACACTGACACAGGATCATCCTTACACAGCGTGTGAATAGCATCAAATAATTTCTCATTATAAAAAACATCCCCGACGAACTCCTTAGGGATATATCTCACGGTTCTATCTCGTGGAAATATTGTTACTGCAGCCGTCCACGCGTGTTTGTTATGATCAATAATTTTAATTGGAGCTCCTCGCGATTGATATTTCGGTTCGTATAATACTTCTCCGGTTATTGTCGTTACTGATATTGGGAATTTTAATGATGCTTCTAATTTAGCTATATCAGACATCTTTGCACCGTGCTGTTTCACTGTCAGTTCCCATTCGGTTATTTTCCTACGTCGCAGATCAGTTAGTTTATTTCCTCGGGATGCATTTGTGAAGTCTTCCATTACCCGTGTTGCTACACAATTCAGTTAACTAGAATATTTCATAGGAGCTAGTTTTGCAATATCGGGTTTATCATTTAACGGATATATCCCATAAACAATTGCTGTTACAGGATAAGATCTCTCGTAGTATGGTTTGTCAATTCCAGTTAGAATTCCTGGTTTGGAATCTCTACTTACAATGACAGTTTTTTTATCCTTGAGGATTGGTTCAAATTTATCCCTGATAATCCATTTGCCTTCGACTTCGATAATGAATTTTATTCTGAAAAAATACTTCTGTTGGGAATTGCTTTGCAATGAAAATCCTTTAGATTTTCCACCCTTGAATTTCCAGCACCTTGGTGGGCCAAGGTGTAAAATTATCTCAGCTGCTCTTTCATCGTTCATAGTAGCATCGATGTTGGGTACATTGACATCTTCATCAATAATTCGAAATGTCGACCAACAGTATGCTGCACCGTCTCGGTAGAATTCATTAAAACACTCCCTGATTTTACCTAGTATAGTTCTATCACCGATTAGACGTTTTGGTGTATCAGAGACTCTATCGAGATTGAATTTAGTATTTCTCCAAGGCTTAATTTTCGATAATCTCTTCAACTCCTTATCGAGATTGAATTTAGCATTTTTCCAAGGCTTAATTTTCGATAATCTCTTGAACTCCTTATCAAGATTGAATTTATTATTTTTCCAAGGCTTAATTTTCGATAATCTCTTGAACTCCTTATCGAGATTGAATGTAGCATTTTTCCAAGGCTTAATTTTCGATAATCTCTTGAACTCCTCCATGTTATAATTAAAACAAGTATTTAAATAGAAAAATATAGTATAATGAATCACTGCAAGTGGCTAATGATTGGATCAACAACCCCGTGTAACAAATCATGCAGAAGCGAATTCTGTGGGTATCATTTACAAAGCGTTCGCAACGGTTCTTTCGGTCCTCTCCCATGCCTCCGATGTGGGGTGGGCGTTAGAGGAAAATCACAATTATGTCTCAGTTGCGGCGGCAAACGATACAGGGAACTAAAACGCTATTATGACAAACGAATGAAAAATACCGTCATTGACCTAACGATGACAAAATCATAAAAAACCCTCAAGATTATATCAAGAGGTTTATAATTAAAGCAGATATAAATTAGACAAATAGTATTATTATACAAATGAGCCAAGATTTCAGACCCCATCCAATGCTTGTTAATTACGAAGCCTCCAGTGATGGTGTTGTCAGGCACCGCAGACTAAAAAAAACGGTTGGATGGGTAAATAATATGGGATATTTGATGTTTTCAGCTGGGAGGAAGAAGTATCTCTGTCACAGAGCCATCTATGAAGCATTTTACGGATTAATTGAAGACGGATTTGTGATTGATCACATAAATGGCGTGAAGACTGATAATTGTCTTGGGAAT
Organism: Unio pictorum; assembly: GCA_030141615.1. Taxonomy (NCBI): domain Eukaryota; kingdom Metazoa; phylum Mollusca; class Bivalvia; order Unionida; family Unionidae; genus Unio; species Unio pictorum. The sequence goes on along the minus strand of JARLTB010000007.1, from coordinate 5,452,074 downwards.
CTTCAAGCCGTCTCACAAAGTCGGAATGCAAAATTAGGTGGAACTGGCAAACACGCAAAACGCCCTAGGGGGGTCAAATCGTTTGATTTAGAAAATAATGAAGAGAGAAGCTTTCAGTCGATAAATGAAGCCAGTAGATACTTTGACATTTGTGGGACTTCAATACGATTTGTTGCAGAAAATATAATTAAAACAGCTCTGTCAAAGAACAATGGCCATAAAATAAAATTCGTATACATCTGAAACAATTCAAGGGAGATAAATTCTTTATGGATAAATCCGCCGCAACTCACACTCTACTCACTAAGTTCCCTTGTATTATGACGTCAAAGGAATTTGTCGTCTGCTATTACCTGTAAAGTGGTATAATTGACATGTGCGCGCCCACGTGACTGTAATGGAGTATATAATACATGAGTTTCGTTAGAGTTGTATTTTTATCAACTTTAACAATTTCTAAAACCTTTTATTGTCGCTTTGGCTAAAACTGCAAGTTAAACAGTTGTATTTATATAGACCATCTATAATACACTTTAGTACAAACGGTTCTTTATAATCCAGCGTATTACCTATGTTTGCTCAGCCGGAACAGTGTTTCCCATTCATTGAAGTAGGTGGGCGTGGTTAAAATTCCTTGTATACAGCTCTTTGTGATCTAATCAATAATGTATTTTGTCTAGAGAATTAGAACAGGGAAAATAGACGCTGTTGTATTATTTTGTTTAATGTTTTAATAAAAATATTTGTCTCATTTAAATGTTGTGAAACAGCATTAATAAGTAATTCGAGGAAATAAAATAACATACCCGTGAATCAACGCTGCTGTATTAGTCACCTTATATAGCATATCAAAGGTATAAAGCTTGGGGCTTTCGAAGGCCAATGCGACCGATCAAAACTAACCAACGTCATTAACCCGGGCGTGTGGTTGTCTTTTGTTCACAATCATGCAACCGGGTTAATTTAATTGGGTTGCTTTTGATTGGTTGAATTGGCCGTAGAAAATCCGCCCCGTCATTTCATGTTTGTGCTGTCTTTGAATATATCCATCCTTAATTAAGTTAATTAAGTACTTGTTATGCCGAAAATCTGCCGCAACACTCGAGTGGAGATATATACGGCATTGTACTGTCCATTAATTAAGTACATGGTTGTGAATGTCCTCCCAAGCATATCTTCTGGGCGGTCTAAGATGATGTTTGTCACCTTAGGCCTCCGGCCGGAGATGTATGCTTTGGGGACATCGCAAATTCCATCCTTAATTAAGTTAATAAAGTAACCTCTGAGTCTCTCTGACATCATAGGGCGCCAGCGAGATTGCCAAATGGGGTTTTCATGTATGTGCTGTCCTTAATTAAGTTAATAAAGTAACCTCTGGGTCTCTCTGACGTCTTAGGGCGCCAGCGAGATTGCCAAATGGGGTTTTCATGTATGTGCTGTCCTTAATTAAGTTAATAAAGTAACCTCTGGGTCTCTCTGATGTCATATGGCGCCAGCGAGATTGCCAAATGAGTGTTATTTTTTTTTAAAATTAAAGATAAAATATAATATAATTTTATAAAAATATGGATATCAAAGATGTAAATGTTATAATTGCTGAAATCTCAAATTTAAAAAATAGAGGGGTAGTATTATCTGAAGATCTCGACTGCGACAGGATTGCCTCGGAATATGAAGACATTGAGTATCAGTTTAGTAAGGGTCGTTATGTTTTACCAAAGATGTACAGGCTCGTGAAAGGAATTCAAAAGTCCATCAATGCTTGCTTGTACGGTAACGATATTAATGCATTTATAACGCTATTTAGCACCGTTGAAGCAATACGTCAAAAGCTCGGCCAAGAGTATCAAAAACGAGCTGAAATTAGTTCTAAGGTTCGTGATCTTAGGAAAATATTAAACGAGGAAAAACCAGTATCTTAACCACGTGAGCGATAATCTTTTCAGTAAATTTTATTAAAAAATAATTTTTTTTAGCGTTTTTTTGTAACACTCACATTTTCTCCTGAAAGAATACTCATCAGTTTGGGCTTGCTCATGCAGTTATGTGCATACTGGATGATCTGGTGGTAGTAGCAAGTAATCACCGCGACGCCTCCATTTTCACGTAGTTGTTGTTGTTGCCGCGTCGTTAACACAAATCGTTCATCGCCGTTCTCAGATATTACAATTCTGAAACCCCAGCGATGTTATTTCTGAAACACTCACGGATAGCGTCGTACAGTTTAACACTGTCGAAGATGGATACGTTAGCTTGATGGTACATTATTTAATAACTCATCATTTAATTGTGATAGTTTCACATTTGAAAATTCAGTTCACAAACAATATATGGTAGGTGAATCACTTACAACTAAATTAGCCCGAGAGCGGCTAGCAGCAATTAAAAAGTTTATACCGGTTCGAGACAGACTTCGCGAGAAACTTCAACAACGACAACAAGCGCAGACTGACTTTTCTGTGTCAAGTGAACAACTGTTTACTCCGATAACAAGTGCGACCAAAGATGTGAAAAAGTTAACTGAAGCAGCGATATACGGAGATATTCCTGAGCGAGAACGAGCAAAGAAGGCGCCGCTGCTTGATACGCTTGAAAAGATAGCAGCAGAGACCAAACAAACACGCGCAGGGATACAACAGCTATCCAATGATATAAAAACCCAACACGAGTATGAATGATTAGCTGATATTGATGATTCTGCGCCTGATCCACAACCTGTTGATGTCGTCACCCCAAGAGGTGTTTCCTTTATAGACAAATTCACCGAAGGAGCTATAATAGAAATCAAACAACCTCAGTTAATAAAACTCGAAGATTATACGACTTTTGGTGATTTTGCCGCCAAAAGCTTTTATTCTAGAAAGGACTTTTTAAAAGACGAGTATAAAGACAGTAAAATAGGCCGAGATGAATGGGTTAATTGGTTGTATAAAACGAATAAGGATATTACTGGTAATTTGAAAAAGGATACAATTGAGTACAGATCTTTTAAAGTAGGAGTTGATAGTTATGGTATACAAAAACAACAAGAACGAGAAAAACAAGGTCGAGGCCGACAAAGGCAATTACCTGATGATAGTCAGGGCGCAACTGGTACAACTGAGAAAACAAGCGGAAAAGGATATTCAATTAAAAATCTAAAGGATTTCAACGCAGCCGTGACATGTCCTGGTAATATTCTCAGTGATATATCACGGTTAGAGGTTCTCATCGGAGGGAAACGAGCCGGAAATAACTCTCCGGAAATAATTAATGAATCAGCTGATATCTGTAGACGATTGTTTGCCGGCGGTATCATGGACATTGATGTATATCGAGAACTCATTGCTGAATTAGTTGAAAATCACAGAGACGCTCATGGTTATGATGAAAATCCTATGGATCTTAGCGATTGATCACTAATTGAAAAACTACTAGTTTTATAACAAGATGATCATACACTACAACCATGATAAACCCGTAAGCATCTACGTGGTGAACTCACGATTGCCTGTTTATAGAGCATATTACGGAGATGGTTTCGGCAATACCATTGCGGGGTTATTTACAAGAATGGCCCCAAAAGTGGCGCCATTAGCTAAACAATTATCAATGAAAGCCATTGATATTATTCGTGATAAGGGAACCAGCAAAATCGGAGATTTCGTTGGAAATTTTGCCTGAAAGGCATTTTCTGCCGCGAAAGATAAAATAGCATCATTGGTGCGAAAGAAACCAACGGTGCTGCCATCAACTACAGTGATGCCTGCAAAAATCAGCAAAGCAATAAATAGCGCAGTGGAAGAAAAACTAGCGTCGTTGGCTGCTTCGGTGACTCCAACACCATTGACGGATTCGCCGGTAACAGATAGCGTTATCATGAATGCGATAGCAGGAAGTGGTTTGAAACGAAAACAAAAACGACGATGATTACAAAGAGTTTCACAATTGAAAACACTAGTATTTTAATAAAATGTTTAAACGAACAGCTGATCCCGCGTTTGATATGGAAGCCCCAGTACCCAAGGACAATTCAGTCCGCGATTATCAATACTATTCCTATCATGCAATACAACCCGACCTACGATCGCGAATTGAACTTCAAGTTCAAGATACCAGTAAATACTTTTTGCCATGTGAAGCATTTATTGAAGCAGAAGGAGAACTCGTAACAAATGATGCTGCTCATAATGATCCACCATATGCAGATGATCCAAATATCCGAGTTGGTTTCGTCAACAATGGCATAATGGCGTTATTTGAAAGTGCAAGATATCTCATTGATGGAAAAGAAATTGAATCAATAGACCGTGAAGTTGATGTTGCAACAACAATAATCGGGCTAGCAAGATACTCCGATGATTATACAAGGTCGGCTGGTCCATCTATGATGTTTGCAAAGGATATTAATAATCACGCTGATCACATTAATCATACTAGGGTAAAAGCAACACGAGATACCGCAGTTGATCCAGCACCAGCCGGATATACTAGACCAGCTGGTAACTTTGATGTCGTAGACATTAATCGCAATTTCAATCTAGGGTTTGCAACACGAGTAGCAATGTTGCACGTGGGGCGTCGATGGTTTTCATGTGCGATTCCGTTGCATCATATTTTCGGATTCTGCAGAAATGTTAGAAAAGTTATTTATGGAGCTAAACACGCAATCGCGTTAGTGCGAAAAGGCGATGACAATGACGCAATTTGGCGTGCTAATGGTGTTGCTGATGGTAAAGTCGTTTTAACTAAATTGGTACTATGGATGCCAGTAATGACCCCATCAATTACCACGGAAGAGCGGCTACTTTCATTTATGGAAACAGGTGGTAAATCATTGATAAGTTGGCTAACAACAACAACTGATGCCAAAGAGGATAATGTTAATGGTACATTTACATGGCATTTGGCATCAAAACAAGGGGTTTCAGCTCCACGCCACATATTTGTAGCTCTACAGAATAGGGATAGGTTAGGTTTCCAAGAACGCAGTCATATGATATTCGATCAATTAGGAGTAAATGAGGTTTCGCTGAGAATAAACGGACAACAAGAACCATCTGAGGATATACAGCTTAATTACGACAACAACCATATAGCACGTGTGTATCATCGGATGCTGTCATATATGGGTCGTGATCAAAATGTTGATACTGGTTTACAAATATCGCAACTTGATTTTAAAAACCTCTATCCGATTTATTACTTTTCGCTGGAACATCTTGATCCGTTGTTGACATTCATTTTCGGGCTCGTATAGCCGCTGGTGTTAATTATAGAGCGGTTGCTGTTATTCTCAGCGACAAATCAATGCTACTTGAAGGTGTTGGTGGACGAATGAGAATCATTAATGTACCAGTGGAAAATATGTAAATGAAACTTGAAGAGTTTCCAATTAGATCAATTGAAAGCATAAATGTGTTTTACAATAAAATGACATATAGTGTTGTTAGTGTCAAGCTGACTGATGGTCAGGTCAAGAAATTGCGATCAAAATCCACTAAAGAATGTGGAATAACAATAACGTTAAAACCAGCGCAGATGTCCGGCAGTACACATAAAATATCACTGACGGATCGTCAAATAAAACATTTCAATGATGCGCTAAAGAATAAGCGAGGAGTTCAAATTGCATTTTCAAAGGCTGCAGTCGCCAACATGATAAAATCAGGTGGTATATTTCCATTGTTAGCTGCAATACCAGCATTGATTGCAGCGGCTGCCCCAGCGGTGGCGAAGGCAGCGGCGTTGGGAGCCGTTGGTACCGCGGCAGGGATGGCGTTGAAAAAGGCAACTGGGAAAGGATATAAAAAAAAGGGAAAGGGTCTAAGACTACCAGGAACCCCGTATTCATGGTACAGCGGGAGATCCGTTCACGGATCCGGCCTGAGAATACCAGGAACGGTTTTTTAGTTGAAAACCCAATTCTTCCCAAGTCCAATTTTGATTTAATTGATGCTGCTAAAAGACTAGCGATTAAAAACTTCAGAGGGGTTTTTATGAGAGATCAATTACCGAGAAAACCTAAACACGTTGAAACCGGTATCATCAATCTTGATAACAGTAACGGATCGGGAACTCACTGGGTTGCATACGTAATCGATCCACGTGGAATTGTCTATTTCGATTCATATGGGCTAGCCCCACCGAACGAGTTTATGCGGTATATAAATTCTTCGATGAAACTCAAAGAGTTTCCAATTTTTTATTCCACGCTGCCAACACAACAATTAAATGATCCACCGATATGCGGCCGTGAAGTATTAAATGTCCTCGCAGAGATTTCATTAAAATCCTTTGGATTTCCGTGGAAACCGCCTCATCTGGTTGTAAATAAATACACGAGTGGGAAATTACAAGGTAATTTTAGAGAATCAATGAATTGAAAATACAAGTTGCGCTAACAATAATGATTGATATTTGGGGACGATCTCTGTCAATGTCAAAACCCACCGCGAAAACATCTGCGGGTTCAATCGAGTATGTAAAAAAAATAATTAAAGATGAAATCGCTGAGACGTTAAATTTAGTAAGTGTTGACCCGAACGAAATAGTTGTATTTCAAGATCGCCAGGGTAAATTGAAAACCAGTGATGTGTCATTGGATGACATTTTAAAACGGCAGCACGACGCCGCTGAAAACTCTATTGCGCTGTATTCCAACGGTGGACAACTTAAACCAGGCGCACTTGTGTCTACGATCACCGACAAGATTGCCACCCACGACAACATGATTGCCCTCCATGACGGCACGATTGCCACCCACGGCAGCGTGATTGCCATCCACAGCCGTGAGCTGGATGATTATATACGAGGTTATAATAATTTTCGCAAAAATGTCGTACATAAATTCTTTGGAACCCCGCTTGTGGTTGGCATGACTCTCGCTGAAATTAAAAACTTTCTATCTTTATTCTTTTTTAACAAGAACGCGGGAAGGATGATGAATGAAGATGAAATCAAGGCAAATTATCTCGATATTTTTAAACTAATAGAAAATTTTGAAAGGGTACAAAAACCCACTAACGACGTCGTTGTTAAGTTTTTTGGAACCACACTTGTGGCAGGTATGACTCTCGCTGAAATTAGCGAGTTTATTGGCAAGCATACTCACAATGCCTACATCGCTAATAGTTTCTTTGGTGTCCCGGCTACATCTACGATGACTCTCAAAGATATTAATATGTTTATGGTGAGACAAACAACACTTAATACCATCGTGGATAAATTTTTAGGGAGAACACCTGTGTCTGAAACCACATCTCTGACAGGTCCAACCCTCGCTGAAATTAAAAGCGCTATTGACGAACGAAAACGCACCAGTGAAATGGTTAATAATTTCTTTGAGGGCTCTGAAAGTTACAATATCACAACGACATATTCTGAACTCAACGGGCATTATGGCATGCAAAAATGTTTGGAAATTAACCTCCTTTTGTTTTCATTTTTTAAACGCCGCGATGGAACGATGATGAAATATACCGAAATCAATCAAACCTATCTCGACGTTTACGACGATATTCTTAAACTAAAAGAAAAATCCGAAAAGGTACCAAAACCCGCCAACGACATCGTCGATAAGTTTTTGGGAATTCCACTTGTGGCAGTAATGACTCTCGTTGAAATTATCGTGGCTATCAATGAAAGTAAAACAACAGTTAATGCCGTCAAAGATGATTTTACAAAAATGTCCGAACGACTCGATAAGGTAAAAATTCCATACCGCGTAAAAACCGTTGATAACATCGTATACACAGTTGCCAGTGGGACCTTTGATTGGATCCAAGGAAATGAAAATAGTTTATATTTTCACAGCAAATATGGTAGTATACCGGGGTGTTATTGATTTACAATAATACATCGCCATAAATTTGATTTGGGAGTCGGCCCGGCGATGTATATAAGCGGTGTTAACACAGTGACGTATATAAACGATATGATACCCGAAGCGCCCGACCGAATAAGATCCCCTATTAGAATTGATATAACTACATCCGACGGGCCAGCGGCAGGGGTTAGGGAGTCGCTACCCTGGACGCTAGAATTTGTATCCATTATTCCCCCCATCGACCATAAATCCAGGTACACAATCGAATAATTGAAAACACTAGCGGGTTTAAAATAGTAATGACATCGACAAAATCAATTGAACCGATAATAGTCCCAGAGGTATCACAATCGCATCGATATCGATATGATACCGTGAAAGAATTTTCCGCGAATTTGAAATTACTTTCTGAGCGCTATCGTGAAAAAATGAAAAAATACCGACGCAGCATAGCAATCATCGACATCACCGTGTACTCGGTGTCTGGTGTGATGGCCAGCGCCAGGGTTATTTTGTCGACGGTGACCATGATGGCTCCGATTGCAGTTCCAATTGCTATCTCCGCGGCAACAACAATTGCGGCAGTCGCCACCGCGATAACTAAAAAGTTATCATCGTGTTCTCAGAAAAAACTCACCGATTATACAGCTCGGTACCGGGTGGTATTTGACGCATACTCGAAATTATCCGAGTTGATCTCGCTGTCGATAGATAATTTGTTCATATCCGATGTTGAATTTTCCACGATGACCCGGTTGTATAACTCCGCGATGTTGAAATTGGAAATTGAAGACAGCGTTAACAATAATGTCACTCGAACTGCTTCAACGAATCGCGGAGAATACCACTCCGATACGAACAAGCATGATATCAATAACATCAACAAACCCTGAATTTAGTGTGAACTTCCCTTCTCCGATTCCAGTGCGTGAGATCGCGCTGGCAAAATTACGAGTATATCATAGCTGGCCTAATATCAGATCGGTTGCATTTGGTGGTCAGCAACCCAATAACGCACTGGTGTTCTCGTATAAGAATAAACCCGATGGTACTCCAGCGTGGGAAACTGTTTCGTTACCAACTGGGTCGTACCAAATTGAGCAAATCGATGCTGAAATTCAGCGTAGAATAAAATCAATCACTGGAAAAGAATCAAAAATAGCTATTAAACTTCATGAACCAACGCTCTCGTCGTCGATCGAAATAAGCACAGAGGGATACATTGTAGATATCTATAACAGCTCGTTAAGAACAGTGTTAGGATGGCCTGAAAAACCACCCGGAGCCACCGCCGACTTAACCACGGGCGTACAATCATATCATGAAATCAATCTCAGTTATCAAGATAATTTATCTGATATAAGAAAAGGAAAAATCACTGATAGATTTATATTTACCAACAAAAGCACATTGCAATGGGATTTTATCATTAAAAGAACAGCCGACTCATCTGTTACTATTTCATTTACGCTAACTGACATCACTGGTTATTTTAATGAAATTAGACAATTACATATAACACAACTAGAACAACTACGGAAAACAAAATCGCAAAAACACGTTGAAATAATAAATCAACTTATATCTGACATGGAATATATCTATGAACTAATTATTCAAACAATAATTAATGACAACAGCGACAGTAAACAACGATTCCTAACCGATTACAAGAAGACAATCTGCGTAATTTCAAGTTTCCCAAATACAACGCTGATGAACTAGCAAGAATTGTTAGAACCGATATCAAGGCACTACAAGTACAAGATTCAGCTATCCTCAAGTATAATAATGACCCAGACGGTGGCGGTAGGCATATTGCCCCGCATAATGTGAATATTTCAACGGTGATTGCGCTCAATTTAGTATGTGATGCAATTGAAGGAAGCTATCAAATTAATCTAGAGCAATGAAATCAAGCTCAGCAAGGATATATTCTTTATTCGTTTGCACCAACAGCTCCTCCAGGATTCCTAATTATTGAAAACCCAATTAATCCTGTCTACATGCGATGCCATAATAATTCGTTAATGAGAATTAATTTCCGAATCACCGACCAGTCAAATAATTTAATTGATCTACAAGATGAGGTGTTAGCGATTAGTTTGTTTGTGAAATCATAAATGATTTTCGTCCTAAAGACTCGATCAAATATTTGGTTGAAATCATTTATTATTTTTGTTAACTTGCAGCAGCAGAGAGGGTGATGACCACATCGTTGCGACCAAAATTGATTGAAAAATCGTAAAGTCTCCGTTTGCTAAAATGGAGACTTATTTTTTTGGGTTAAAATGAGATTTCGTAGGAAGCCTTATTTTTGCTTGAAAACGTGGTCTGTTCACCCTCTCTGCTGCTGGTATAGAATAAAATATGTACAGTGATTGTGGTTATTTTTCTTTAAATTGTTCTGAAACTGGACCTGTAAACTAGTCTTTTTACAAACCTGTTATGAGAGACCATCTGTCTTGAGAGGCATTTTTTGTTGGCAGAAGTGGCAGTCTCTCATAACTTTTACTTTATCAGCAATTAATTTGTACAACATCATAATTCTTTCAAATTTTCCAGTCTCACACCAAGAGAATTCAATTCTTATGGTGCAAGGCGAGGAAATGATGCTGTCATGGCCAGGGGAACATTTGCCAACATTCGTCTAGTCAACAAGTTCTTAAGCAAACCTGGACCATACACTATTTATATACCAACAGAGGAACAGGTAGGCATGAACAAAATCCTATTGAAATTTAGAAATTTAAATATCAAAATTAGAGCAGATATTCTCTATTTTCTGTTTCTATTGTCTTTCTATTAAACCTTGCTGCCAAGGATAAGACACAGCTATAATGACATTTATGTCCACACTGACATTGAATTCATTCATTTGTCTGTCCAAACATGGTAACAGTAGCAGCATATATTGTTACCCTTGTCCCACTGTGTCCCACTTTATTTTGGACATCCTGTATATACCAAATTACTAAAAGAGAAACTTCTTTCAACCAAAAATTCATAGATTAATCTTGCTGATTATGTCTCTAATTTCATATACAAGTTGTCAAAATCCTCCCCAGCAGTGTTGGTTTCATTCACAAAAAATATCTCAGATACAGTATGTGAAGTTAAAATATCAGTCTTAAACAATTCTGGAAAAAAGTGAATTTAACTATTCAAAACAAATTTGTTTTCGTAAATGCTTTAAAGAAATTCATCGTCCAGACAAGAGCCTCCAATATTTTATTACAACTCAATGGTCTTAAACTAGGTAACAGAAAAGAGAAAAAGCCAGTTAGTTTTATAAAGTTCGACAAATAATTTTTTACTCTAGAATACAATGTAAACATTGAAAAAGAACTTACAGTATTGTGAATTAAATTCTAAATAGTACTGAAAGTTCTACAAGCTAAAATTTATGGAGTTCCAAATGAATTCCACTTTTTTTCCAAATGACTTCCAATTAATATGCTGATGTAACAGCAGTCTTAATGTTTAACTTTGATATAATTCAAAATGTGCCTGAATGAATTCCCTTTAATTCCAAAATAGTGATTTAGTCCTAACTCTAAGAGCAGTCTGAAATTCAAGTCAATAATTAAAAAAAATTAATTAAATCCTCAAACTTGAACACAACTAAAATCGATTCCACTAAAATGTATGTTACGATATGGAATGAGTAATCTTAAATAACTTTATATACCCCTGCACTTGATCTTTGTTGCAAAATGAAGATACTTAGTCATCTTAATGGAATATTACTCAGAATTGTAAACAAAATTCATTTCTGGAACCTTTAAATATCAGAATCAAGACCATATAGAACTTGAACTTAGGTAAACATGTTTACAATTAATAAATATCTTATTACGATTTTACCCGTTTATGTCGACATCCTTGGGCCCGAGGAAATATTGTCAAGATAGGCGAATGTCGAGATAAGTGTGTGGGGGGTTTAGGGTCTGAAAAAGATACAAGTTAAATTCTTCAGTAAGGGGTGACCTGTCATCAGTGAGTAGTATTTACACTTTTAGAAAATAATGTCAGTTTCAAGTACATGAAGACAAACCAGATGAAAAACACTTGTATATTGGCAAATTACATTATGGTTACCTTTGTGTAATAAATTCCACAATAAAATGTTGCATTGGTCAAATCCTGATTTGAAAAATATGAGATTCAATGTTGGCATTAGCAACATGTTTGTCTAGTTGTTATTTACATGCTACAAGTACATGTACTTAAATTGGCCTAGATTTTAGTCAGTCTGTTCCCATTTTATTGATTCTACCAAGGGGTTGGGGCTATTCAAGGGGAAATGGAAACCTGTCAACAAGTTTGTTTAAACAGTACATGTATTTAATGTGCATTTTAAACTGGTGTTGGTAGCCATCATAACTATAAACTTAAAAAGAAGACTTTCACAGCACAATAAACTTGTTTTAATCACCGATCACTTTGGAAAATGCAAGAATCGACCAGATTTCATTGCTTTTATTTAGTCGCCATGAGAGGCAAACTTAATAGGACCAAACAAAAGCCTGTTGTTGTTTTTTTATCACACTACGACATTAAAGCCTGGTGGCAAGATCAACTAATTCTTGAATAAAGTTCAGGTTGTAACTGGCCTCTTGCCGACAAAAATGTTTAGGCTGGAAAATTAAAATTGGTGGCAAGATCAACTAATTGTTAAACAAAGTATGTATGGGTCGGAACCTGCAGCTGATCAACATGAGCGATTAGGCGGGAAAATTAAAGCCTGGTGGCAAGATAAAAAAATTGTTGAAACAATGTATGGGTCGGAGCTTGCAGCTGGTCGACATGAACGATTAGGCGGGATAATTATAGTCTGGCGGCAAGGTCAAGTAATCGTTGAACAAAGTATTGGTCTGAACTGGCAGCTTGTCAACATAAATGATTAGTAAATAAAGGATTTGTTCAAGGTGGGAGCAAGGGCTTCTGTCGACATGTACGTTTATCTTTTATCTCGACAATCGACATAAGCATGATAATTTGGTAGTAATAATAGACCAAGGGAATGGAACTTTGCTCTTTTGTCAACATAGGCAGCTTGTCGAGAGAAGTGATGTCGATATAAACGGGTAGGACTGTACATACATAACATGATAGACAGATATTAGATATGTATTATGTTTTACAAGATAAGTGTCACTAGACAGGTAGGCCCTTATACTCTATAAACATGAACAAAACAATTAACAGAGTACAAATTAAATGCATGACACATGTTCTGAATAGAATATACTGCCATGAAATAAACATCACACAATGCAAATATACATAACAGAGACCATTTCAAAGTTGTTACATTGATGACAAAGTCATAGTCTAATATGGTCACTTTTTCCCAAAATAAATTAACAAATGTTTGACAGTTTCTTCTCAAAAGCTGCTTAACAGAATTTTAACAAATTTGACTAGAAGCATTCTGGCATTAAGAACTTGAAAGTCTTTTCAGATGAAATAAGGTCATTATTACTAAAGAATAGGGGGCCCACCTGTTCGAGTCCTGGATTCGGCCAATGTGGGTATGTGAGAAAGCGTGCCAGTAGCTTCTCATGGGTCAGTGGTTCTTTCCGGGGTTTTCCAGGTTCTTCCTCCACCATTAATACTGGCCGCCATGTATAGCCTATCTTGTGCTGAAAATGGCATTAAACCATACAAAGACAACAACAACAACTAAAGAATAGTGTAATGATTTGTATGTATATATATGGTATCTAGGTTTAATGGCACATACCAATCTTGAAATGACTTTTCTCAAGATCCTTTAAGTTTTTTACAAAATGTATTAGAAAGCATCTTGGCATATAGGACTTTACAGTTCGTACAAATGATGCCTATTACTCGAAATATCAAATCATCTAAACAACTTTATCTGAAAAGCTGCTTAACAGAATATGACCAACAAAGATAGAAAGCATCCTGTCATAATGGCCTTTTAATATTGGACAAATGATTCTGATAATGCCTTCAAAATATCAAAGAAGATTCAAACAATATAAAATAATACCAATATGCTACCAAAAAACATTTGAAGAAAATTCTACAGAAGACATCCTGCTGATCATGATTTCTTGGCCAAGTGCTTGTGCATTTGACTAGAGAGAAGACATCAGTGAGGTAAGCAATCTAAGGCCCACTATGCTGTTGTTCTTATATGCATCTGTTGATTATATTCACTTTCCATGTGTAGTATCTAAAATAACAACATTAATTAGTTCAATCATTAAAACCACAAATCTAAAAATTAGACTGGAAATAATTATTTGCAAGTTTTTAACCTTTGGACCTGCATTTGATAGCTATCCAGAGTGTATAGAACTGCTTTAGTTTGAATAATGATGTCTTAGGGTTTGGTCCTTTGAGGTATAAATCTGTCTCTGAGTATTGATTTTAAATAGGTAGCTTACTATAAATCTTAATTCAGAATGTTGCATTGTTTATCTCCAATTAGATGGAGATTTTTGATGCAGCAGAGCGATACAAGAGTGAGAAACACCAGGTTATAATACTGGCAGGGAAGGAATATGGATCTGGATCTTCCAGGGACTGGGCGGCCAAGGGACCTTGGATGCTGGTAAGTGTGATGCAATACATTATTGTCTGTCTTTCTGCTAGCAGATAGCAATACATATCATGTCAAATCTGGACAATGAAATGTTTGTATGATTATTTTTTGTAATTGGTAATCTTGTGTTATCATAATGTCATCACACATTGCATACAGCTGATTGATTGAGATAAGGTTGAAGAAAAAAGATAAGCATGCTCGTTATAATTTTGTACAATGAATTATATCTTATTTTCACCTGTACATAGATTGCACTTTAAGGTACAATGATTAAAATACATTTAAAAAAAGATAATAGTGTTACGTATGTTTGATTTAAGTCGTTTATTTTTGTTTTAATTGTTTGTTTGTCAAATTCAAATTTGACATATTAAGTTTAAAATTCATTCATTGGGAGATTTTTTTTTTTAAAAAGTTGGATGACCTGTACTCTACAAATAAACACCAGATGTTGACCTCATTTCTGACCTTGCTTCAGAGTTTGTAAACAAGCTTTTAAAATGATTGGTTGATTCCAAGGACATTATGGAGCTTTGTTGTAAACATCTTTCTATTTTTAGTTCTTGAGAGTAAAAATAACTGATTCTCATCTGGGTCATAGGGTGTGCACAAGATTTTTTGAACGTAAATTTGTTATTCTACAAGATCATGTGACCCCTTCCTTGTTTACGTAAAAACAGGTATATAAATGATGTTTTGGAGCAAACTATTTAGTAGAATCTGGGCTGTTAGAATACTAAGTTGTATTATTTTGAGTTATTTTAAATTACCTTGTACTGGAAATTATTTCAATTCGTTTGGATCAAGAGGATTTATTTTGTTATTTATCTGGAAAACATTTGTGCTCATTGAATTTCATAAGACCAGAACTGACTTCATCACATGACATCGTCTTCCATCTTGAATGCTTCACTAAGATTCGAACTGGGAATTATTAGGATATTTTATTACCAGGACTTTTGCAATTTCACTAGTGGATTATATTTTGAATTATTTTTGGAATTATTTTGGGAATTGATTCTTACAACCGTAAGTTTATTTTTCTTTTTTGGAAAATATTTGTGCTCAATAAATTGTTTTTACAAGCTTGTTATTTTCACTCTTTCTATGTTACTGTTTATTCTAGCCTAAGCACATAACATAGAAATTGGGGGCTCGTCCCGGATTGGGATCAATTGGAATTTGGCTAGAACTTTTTTCAGAAAACTTTTGTTTTAAATTTGAATTTCCCTAGTTTTTGAAAAATTTTAAAATCTTTAGTGAGATTGATAGGCTTGTATTAAAATGACATCTAAAGTAGAAAATATTTCTTTCTAATCCTACTCAGGAGCAATTAGATCTTTTCAAAAAAGATGAGTTGATTCAACTTGCCAGAAAATATGATCTTTCTGAACCCAGGGCTTCTTTAATGAAACAAGATATCAAAAAGATTTTGGTCCAATATTTGGTAGAAAAGAATGTTTTGGAAAAAAGTGCTTTATTTCGGTCAGCAAGTCTGCATCAGACTCTGACATAAAAATAAAGAAATTAGAATTAAAATTCAAGATGGAATTAGAGTTGAAGCAGCTGGAATTTCAAGAAAGGGAGAAAGAAAGACAATTACAATATGAAAAAGAGACAAGAAAGAGAGAAAGGCAAATTGAATTACAAAAAGAGCAGATGCACATTCGGTTACAAGAAAAACAAATTGATAAAGAGAGAGACGGAAGAAAGGGAATATCAATGTAAAATGAAAGAAATAGAGCTGGCAAGTGAAAAACACCTTCATACTTCAAATCCAAATTTAAGTTTTGTTTGAGCAAGGAATATTAGATTAGTGCCCCCTTTCAGAGAATAAGAAGTAGACAAATACTTCATTCGTTTTGAAAAAGTTGCAGAAAATTTAAAGTGGCCAAGGGAGCATTGGACTCAGTTATTGCAATATGTACTCACTGGTAAGTTATTGCAATGTGTACTCACTGGTAAGGCTAGTGAGATTTACACTTCACTGTCCATTCACCAAAGTGGTGACTATAATGTGGTTAAAGAATGCATTCTAAGGGGTTATGAGTAGTCCCTGAAGCTTATCGGCAAAAATTCAGAAAAGAAGCTGGATAAACTCGTGTCGAATTTGCTAGAGAAAAAGAGCAGTTGTTTGATAGATGGTGCTTAGACAAGAAAGTCGAACAAGATTATCAAAATCTCAAGCAAATTATATTAATTGAAGAATTCAAAAGTGTGACCATAGTGACGTTAAATCTTATCTTGATGAGCATAGGATTGAAACCTTGGAGAATGCTGCTCGAGCTGCTGAAGAATATTCTTTGACATATAAAGTTCCTTTTGTTAACAAGACTTCTACTCGGCAGTCTTCTGGCAGAAAAGTATTTCAGCCTAACACCAGCCCTTTTAAAACTCAAACTAGCACAACTTTCAAAAATCAAACTTCAGAGAAGCTTGATTCTAGATCCTTGTCTCTTCCGATGTGTACCTATTGCAAGAAAAAGGACACGTTATTTCTGATTGCTACAAATTGAAAAATAGGCATCAGAATCAAGACAGACCTATTCCAAATGCTCTTATTCCTAAGAGGTCAAGGTCACGGTCATGTATTGAAAGCATTACATTTGTTGGGTCTAATAAATCCCAGTCTGATTTTATTATGGAAAATTATGAACCATTCATATCGAAGGGTTCTATATCACTCTTGGGTGATTCAGCCAATCCCACCCCTATTCAGATTTTAAGGGACACAGGAGCTTCTCAGAGTTATTTATTGTCAGGTACTTTGCCTTTTTATGAGAAGTGAAAGTGTTCTTATTCAGGGAGTAGAGTGCAGCTTTGTTATTGTTCTTCTCCATTGTGTAAATTTGTCATCAGACTTAGTGTCAGGACCTGTGACAGTCGGAACAGTCTCGGTTTTACCAGTAGAGGGCATTCATTTATTTCTAGGCAACGACTTAGCTGGAGACAAGGTTGTGGTTAATCCACTTGTAACTGACAAGCCTGATTTGGATCAGAAAGTTGATCCAATTGAAAAAGAATTCCCTGATATATTTCAAGCTTGTGCAGTTACCAGAGCTATGGCAAAGAAAGCTCTTGAGAATGATGTTGATGAAGACAGTATTCCTTTAGCTGAGATGTGTATAGGTCAGGCTTTTGCTGAGGTCACTTTTACTCCTTGTTTGGATCAATCAGAAGGTATTGATCATAGTGATCCTCTTTTAACAACTCATTCTCTTTATTCTAATCAGGGTGATAAACGACAGTCACTTGTCGTCGAACAGGAAAAAGATCCTGAGATCTCCAGTTTGTTTCTAAGGGCCATAAGTGAAACTGAAGCCACTGAAGTTCCTGTCTGTTATTTCATTAAAAATGGAATTCTTATGAGAAAATGGAGACCTCCCACGGTACCTGCTGGTGATGAGTGGTCGATGAACTATTATATAGTAGTTCCAAAACCTTACAGACAGGAAATACTTAATCTGGCCCGTGAAACTCCTTTGGCTGGTCATTTAGGGATTAATAAAACTTATCACAAGATCTTGACTCACTTCTATTGGCCAAAAATCAAAAGTGATGTTGCCAAATACTGTAGATCTTGTCATACTTGTCAAATGGTTGGAAAACCCAATCAGAAGATACCTAAGGCTCATCTACAACCTATTCCTGCCTTTGACGAACCATTTAGTAGAATTATGGTAGATTGTATAGGTCTCTTACCCAAGACCAAGTCAAGTAACCAATACCTGTTGACCATTATGTGTGCGTCAACAAGGTTTCCAGAAGCAATTATGTTGATGAATATAAAATCTAAAACAATAGTAAAAGCTTTGATAAAGTTTTTTACTCAGTATGGCCTTCCCAAATCTGTTCAGTCTGATCAAGGTTCAAATTTTACGTCTGGAATTTTCCAACAAGTTATGTATGAATTGGGCATTCAGCAATTCAAATCTTCTGCCTATCACCCTGAGAGCCAAGGGGCATTAGAAAGATTCCATCAGACTTTGAAAAATATGATCTGATATGATCCCTTTGAACTGGTTTTTGGATACACTGTGCATGGACCATTGAAGTTATTGAAAGAGAAACTTCTCTCTAATGAAGATACTGAGATCAATCTTGCTGATTATGTTTCCGAGTTTAGATACAAGTTGTCAAAGGCTTGTGAGGTTGCAAGAGCAAATCTGCACTCTGCTCAATCTAAAATGAAATCAAGATATGATAAAAAAATCGAAGGAAAGGATTTTTCAGTGTGGTGATAAGAGTCCTGGCTCTCTTACCAATGCCACAAAATCCTCTTCAGGCCAAATATTATGGTCCCTACACAGTTGACAGGAAAATTAATGACTTAAATGATATCATAAATACTCCTGGGAGGCGCAAACAGAAACAACTCTGCCATATAAACATGCTAAAAGAGTATATTGAAAGAGATAGCCATGTTAAACATGTAATTAATTTAGTTGTACCTGTCCCACTCAGTGAAGGAATATCATCAGATTCTACTGATATTGAAATGACGAATCTTTGTAATTTAGAAATTATGAAAGATCTAGACCAGAAACTTTCACATTTACAAGTGCAAGAAAGAAATGAACTGAAACAGTTATTATTTGAATATGAGCACTTATTTCCAGATGTTCCTACAAGGACAAACAAAATTTTTCATGATGTTGAAATTGTAAATTCCAAACCAGTTAAACAACATCCATACAGGATGAATCCACTCAAACAGGAATACTTTAAAAAGGAAATTCAATATTTGCTGGAGAATGATTTTATCGAGCCCAGTAAAAGTGATTGGAGTTCACCATGCATACTTGTTCCAAAATCAGATAAAACTTTCTGTATGTGCACTGATTGTAGGAAGGTGAACAGTGTGACAAAAACAGATTCATTCCCATTACCGAGAATTGACGATTGTATTGATAAAATTGGGAATGCCAAGTATGTCACCAAATTTGACCTTCTGAAAGGATTTTGGCAGATTCCACTAACGGAAAGAGCAAAGGAAATCTTGGCATTTGTGACTCCAGATGGACTTTACCAATATAATGTCATTCGGGATGAAAGGGTCACCAAGTACATTTCAACGTCTCATGAATGTGATCACCTGGGGTCTAGAAAATTGAGATGCCTATATAGATGATGTCATCATCTACAACGACACCTGGATAGAACATCTAGCAACAATTCGAAAATTCTTTGACAGACTCACCTATGCATGATTGACAGTTAATTTATCAAAAAGTGAGTTCTGTCGTGCTAGGACATATTGTGGGACATGGACAAGTTGAACCAATAGATTACTAAGGTGGAGTTTGTTATTGCAAGAATATAATCTTGACATCTGGCACAGGGAAAGCAGTCTCAGTGTGATCAAAAGAAATGCTTCAAAGAAATCCTCAAATATTTCATTTGTATTTGTTAGTTTTTTTCTCCAGGATCATTTGTTATGTAAGATTGTATTTTGGAATTAAGTACCGGTGCTCATCCCCTCTTAGTACCCTTTATTTTCTACCAATTCATCGGACTGCTCCAGCAGCAAAAGTGAGCATATGCCTTGGATATGGGTTCAAACCGAATACTTACAAAAATTGTACTAGAAGCTGCCTTACTTAGAGCTCAGTTAAAACTGTTTGGCCAGGTGTCAGGATAATGTGATGGGGGATGGGGGACGTGGCATGATGCTACATGTCTGCGGCATGTAGACATCACAATAATTGGCCACATGTAGACATTGTAGCAATATGACTGAAAAATTGTTCAAAGCTATGCTAAATATTCAAATCTACATACACACACACCACAGAATCAAACACAAATTGTTTTTTCTATTTCACTGCCTCCAGTCCAAAATACCTGGAAAAAATTACATTTTGTACTTGGACATAATGATATTGTGATTTCATATATGAGTGTTCTAAAAGCTCACTATTTAGACTTCAAGAATAGACTAGATTTAACAATGTTTCCATACACTATATTACTTATAACAGAGAGAGGGAAAAAGAGCATACCTTTTGCACTGTTGAGGTTAAATAATTGTTACCAAAACATGCGACAATTAACGGTTGAATCATTAATGAGAAATGTTCTACAAATAGAGTAGTTTTTGTTTAAACCAATTTAGAAATCGGTTTAATTCTTAAAATTGAAAAGTTAAGCATGTTGTCTTTTTTACTCACTAGAAATCTGGATAAATTATGTTGGTGATATATATATATCCTTGTTTCGTAACTAATACTAGCAAGTGATTAGAGATTAAGCGATGTACAAGTCCTTATCATCATCTTCATCACCATCCATCATTATTTTTATTATTATGATTATTATTATTAGACACAAAAATTGGAGGTCACAGATAAACTGCAGTTTTCCATTATATCTTCATGATTTGAAAAAACAAAAACCCACATATATATGTTTATGGAGAACACAAAATTATTCATGATGTTGATAATGCACATAAAACACAGAGATCATGCTGAGAAACTGTATAGGACACAGTAATAAATGTATGGAAAATGGGAACCAGTCAGTAAATGGGTTAACATAAAAAAGTATGTAAGGGTTTGGCTGGCCAGGATTGGTTTATAATGTAAGTTATTAGGAAAAACAATCTTTTGAGAGCTTATCTTAGTTGTAACTGAGACATTGTTTATTGATGGAAATTTGGTCCTTTAATAGTCTTGAGTTTGGAACACTCTTTCCTGAAATTAGCACCTCAGAATTGAAAGCACATGTTTCAATCATGTCATCATCATCATCATCATCATCATCATCATCATCATCATCATCATCATCATGTCTCTTGACCTAGTTAAGTTGTTGAGGCATTGTGCTGCTGAACATCTGACTAGTTCCCTCCACTTGTCTTGATTATGTGCCAATGAGAGTTTCTCTGCAAAACGTTTCCTGGTCCATTCTGCGATGTTTTCAGTCCACTTTTTTTTCCTGTTGACCTCTCCTTCTGCCACCTTGGATGCTGCCCTGCAGTACTGTTGTGGATAGACTGTTGGGTCTAGTGACATGGCCATACCATTTCAGCTTTCTCTTTTTGACAGTGGTGAGGAGGTCTTCTTAATGGCCTATTTTGTGTCTGATGTTATTGTGCACTTCATTGATGATGTGGTCTATGTAAGATATGCCAAGGATGGTTCTGTAGCATCTCATTTCATGTGCCTGGATTTTTCATTGTAATTCTACTGTCAGGGTTCAGGCCTCACATGATTACAGAAAGACCAATGCTCACAATAGTCTGATTTTAGTTTTCAGACAGATATTCTTGTCTCTCCAGATTTGACTTAGCTTTGACATAGCTGCCATTGTTTGTGCTGCTCGTGACAAAATTTCTGCTCTTGATCCCTCTTCGGTGATCATGAAACCAAGATATTTGAACTGGCCCACTGTTTCCAGTTCCTGACTTTAATCTTGGTTGAGATTTGTTTGGCACTATTTGTCATCAGCTTTGTCTTCTTGGCCCTTATCTCAATGTCAAATCTGGAAGATGTTTCATCCAGGTTCTTCATTAAGGTGGCAAGCTCGACTTAACTGCTTGTCAGACCATCAATGTTGTCTGCAAAACGTAGGTTGGTGATGTTATGCCCTCCAATGCTGACTGTCCCACAGTGGTTTTTCAGGGCTTCACTCATGATGCCCTCTCAGTAGATGTTTAAAAGCGTGGGAGACAGGAGACAGCCTTGATGTATTCCAGCTGTTTTGAACCATTCCCCCACAGAACCTTGAGCAACTACTGTACTGGTAGCCTTGGCATACAGCTGCTTGCTGGTATTGGTCAACTTTTGACCCATGTTGTACTTCATTGTGGCCCACAATGCCTCTTGCCACACTCTGTCAAAGCCTTTCTGAAATCTATGAACACATGATAGATATCTTGTTGATGTTGCGAGTACTTTTCACATAGAACCCTAAGATTGAATATTTGTTCTGTCGTGCTTCCACTCCGGAACCCTTCTCATTCTTAAGCGATTATTTCTTCTGCTTTTGGGTTCAATCTGTTCAAGATGATCTTCAGTATCACCTTACTAGCATGGCTGATCAAACTGATAATTCTGTAATTTTGGCACAGCTGGAGATTGTCTTTTTGGGGGAGTGTTATAATCAGTGACTGGGTCCACTGTGTTGGCCATTCGCCTGTCTGCCAGATCTTGTTTCAGATTTTTTTTTAGTAGCTCTATCACGGATTCCCCACCATTCTTGTTAAGTTCTGCTGGGATGTTGTCTACTCCAGCTGCCTTCCCATTCTTCAGTGCTGATATTGCTGACTCCACCTCTTCCTTGAGAATGTGGAAATTGTCATCATTTGTGGAGTTTGGAACTTCAGGCACCTCTGGGTGGATGGATAGTTGTAGAGTTCTTTACAATACTCAGTCCATCTTTCTGCAATGTCACTTGCTTCTGTGACAAGTGACTTGCTAAATGCTTCATTTTCCATTTTCATCTTGAATGGTACTGACTCTTGATTTCTTCTGTCTGGTGAGGTCTTTCACAATTTGGAATGTCTTTTTGCTGTTATTCTTGATCAGACTGCTGTCTATTTCTGTGCACTTTTGTCCAATCCAATCTTCTTTTGCTTTCTTCAAGTTTTTTTTTGATATTCTTGTTTATTTCTTGGTATTCCATTGCCCCTGTTGTGTGTCTGGTGTTTTTGAGGTTTCTTCAGGCATCACACAGATTCAGAATCTCTTTTGTAAACCAGGTTTTTTTCTTTGGGCAATGGAGGCCAGTGATATCCATGGCAGTTGTTGTCATGACTGTGTTGAAAGTGTCAGTCATCACTTTAACATCAACATCCATCACAAATTTTCCTCCAATTGTGGCTTGGAATGACTTTCTGATGTTAGGGTCCTTCAGTTGTTCAAGGTTGAATTTGAGCCTGATTTTCTTTGGCTTCTTAATTTTTTTTCAGCCTCACTCGGAAGTTAATGATGACGAGGTCGTGATCACTCCCAACATCAGCACCTGGGAACGTTCTTGTTTTTGCTCTATTGATGCCAGATCAGTAACGATTTTGAACCAGTATGTAGTAGATCTGGTTATGATTGGTCCCATTTGGTGCATGCCATGTTCAGCATCATGAAGCTTTGTTGGCCCTGGGTGTTGGCTAGTACCAAGTTGTTGTAGCTTGCGAACTCGAGCAGCTATCGCCCTCTTTCATTGGTAAGCTCATTGCAAGAAGGTCCACAATTATCATCACAGTCTTTTAGAGCATCTTTGCCAACTTTAGCATTCCAGTCTCTTTTTTACTTACCATGTTTATAATACCCTGGAGTTTGTTGTAAAACTCTTCTATTTCTTCATCGTCATGATCAGTAGTTGGAGCATAGACTTGGATAATTGTGATGTTAAAGGGTGATGAATAGAGTTGCTGCTAGGTATATGGCAACATTCAAGCACAGATCCCTTGATGGCTTTGTTTACAAGGAAGACTACTCCATTTATGGACTTGTCCAACTCTCCACTATAGTATAACATATGTCCCAGGATGTGCCATGTGTAGTGTTCCATTTTATGTGTCAGCTTCTGGAATCTTCCAATTTTAACCAGAGTTCTAATGTTTGAGGTGGAGATGGCAATGCTGTCTCTCACTCTGATTTTATGCAAAGTACCAGTAGCACACTTGTCACCTCCGCCCTGGTGAACAGTGGCAGGTGCGGTCCTTGTTGACACAGGTCAACAGATCTGATATGGTAACTACATATTTGTCCAGCATTTATCAGTGAGTCTTTGGCATATGTCGTCTGGTGGAGCCCATCTCCCTCCAGACCAAGGAGTTGCCAGAAGAGGATGTAGTACATCGTCCAACTGCCTTAGGGTCTCCACTCCGGATTTTCTTTTAGGGTTTACTCCCTGAGCCTTTGGCTAACCAAAGCCAACCTGCAAGGCAGCAGTAGATTTGTTTATGGCTGATTGCATCCATTTTCCAAGCAGATAAAAAGCATCTGTCACTGCCAGCAAACACGAGTAGATCCAGATTATGCCACAGCTCATATCCTTTCCTCAGCACAGAGGCTGTCAGTCAGGTTTCAGTATACTACCGGTAATATAGGTTTGATAATGAGCACTCAGAAATGTAAAGTTATTGAATTTTTAATGTCATGGTGTTTGCATAGGTTTACTATGGAAACTGAATTTAGTACAGCGATTCCTATATGGACATGCAGATCAATTGATTTTCTGTAAACTACATGCAGAACAGGCAGGTCATGGAAAACAAATTCATTTTGTACAAATATTATTATGGTAATTTAGCAATTGACATTATTATTATTATTATTATTATTATTATTTTTATTATTATTTTTATTATTATTCTGATGATATTCCAGTCATTTCTCTATGCATAAAGGACATCTGAAAGTACCATAAGTTTTTAAAAAAAAAAAAAAAAAAAAAAATCAAGATAAAGTTTCAATGCTATTTTCATGAGTACAATTAAAACTTTCATTGGTATATCATTATAAAAGCAAATTAAAAACTAATAAATATGCCTGCAAGTTCTCATTTTCAGTTCTTATGGTAATAAAAATTGTTTTGAAATAAATAATTAACTTTGTTTACATAAATGAATGCTTCTTTTACCTCTTTGTGAAATCAACACATTATAATATTAGCCTCCTGTATCTGGGACCCCCTGCAGACATTGGCTGAAATCGCCATGTACATTTTTGTTCTTAAGGAATAAGTGTAAATTATACATTTTAGTCTGACACAAATAAATCTTTAGAAATCTGAACTGTTTTTGACAATTGCTAGTACATAAGTCCATTTACAAATAAGTACAGGGTCATCTCAATTATGAAACTAACATATATTTGACAGTTTTATCATACAGAAAATGGGTATAATTTCTTAAAAGGCATTCATAAATTGAATCCATTGGTGTGACAATCATTTTCATCCAATACGCTTTGTGGTTGTTAACTTGCATATTGTTATGTTTCAAATTATATTTTTGAAAACTGCTCCGTTGGCCTAGTGGTTAGAGCATCTGCTGCGGAAGTGGGAGGTCGTGGATTCGATCCCCAGCCGAGTCATACCAGAGACTTACAAAAATGGTACTAACAGCTGCCTCGCTTGACGCTAAGCATTATGAGGTTAGTGTTAGGACTGGTCAGCCTGGTGTCAGGATAATGTGACTGGGTGAGACATCATGATATATGTCTGCGGCATGATACCTCAGTGCTAGACATCACTATAAACTACCTCACAGCAGACATAGCGATATGACTGAAAAATTATTAAAGCTACGTTAAAAATACTAATCAAACAAACAAACAAACAATATTTTTCAATGTTAGATGACTGGACAAGTGTCCATGAAAAAGTATGATTATGTGGAAGATATTGGGAATGTCCAAATTTTGGCTTTATTTTATTGACATGTAACATATTTAATATTATACTTTTAACTTGAAGCAGCTCTTGGCAAAAAAAGAACTGCAGTTAAATTGAACTTTAATACCATTTTTGTAAAAGTAGTTTCAGTTCAGTAGTTAAGTTAGTATAAGTGGGCTAGTTTGCATATAGCAATATTATTTAGCAGTTCTCAGTCAACCTGCAGTTGAAAGACAGTGAAATTGGCCTAAATATGTTAAGGAGATTGAAACTAATTTTATGATTTCACAAAAAACTACAGAAAACTGCAAAAAATACTCTTTACTTATAAGGAAAGTAGTAGTTAATGAAAGTGGATTTAATGCTTGTTTTTGAGCCCATGATAGGCTGTACATTGCAGCCAATATATATTTGTGGAGATAGATCCTAGGAAATCCCTTTCTTGCACATCCACATTCATCGAGTAACAGGAAATCAAAGCCAACAAAGTTCAGTAAAAGTCAACAAATAATTTATTTCTCCAGAAGACAGAGTGAATATTTAAAATTAACTTGCGAATTAATTCCCAAATAATTCTAAAAGTTCTTTCAAATGTCCACAAGTATAAAGTGTTCCGGTGAATTACTTTTGTGCTCCAAATGAATTCTAATCTTGAATATGACAATATACCAGTAATCTTGAATGTGCAGATGAGCCAGTACTCTAGCTGTGTCACAAGGATATAAACCAGAATGTCTTTGAATGAGTCTTAAGTAATCCTCGGATAGTGTTTTAATCCAAAATATCGTTGAACACTTCATAAATGCAGTTACTAATTTAAATCTTCTAAAATCATATCTGAACACAACTAAAAGTGATACCACAGAGACTGATATTAAAATAACATTGAATACCGTATTTTCCGGCCTATAGGTCGATGCGGAGTATAAGTCGAATTGACCAATTTTGTAAATTTTCCATCCTTCGTCCATATATAAGTCGATTCGGAGTATAAGACGAGGCCAGGTCAATAACTTGGCTATGTATTTTATACTACCAGTAGTAACTTCCAGTTGCATGAATATTGATGGTATCGTCGTATGATATTCCATATTACCGGCAATATCCATTGCAACAAGAGCTATGATCATTCCTTCCAGTTGAAAGTTTAAACCTACGGTAATTTATTTGAGAAACTTTGTCAAATACAATTACGGTACTTTATTCAGAGAACCATGCATTGGTACATACACGTGTCTAATTTATATATACATGTATAATCTATTGCATGAAAAGAGTATCAACACCGTGTACTCACCAGCGAATCTTGTAACATACATTGAATCCATAATACAAATATTTCCATCGAAAATATCCACACACGGATGTAAAATATTAAATAATTTTGTCACAGATCATTATTTGACTGAATTCAATGAAAAGAAAATGACAAAAATTACGTAACGGGTGTACGTAACGAATGATGAAATAGTACTTGTTCGTATATTAAATAATGGAAGTTAAAGTGTATTCTTATAATAACTACATGTACGTCTCAGGATCTTTGTCTCTGAATTCAGTTATTGTAAATTTCAGCACTTTTTCCCACCCAAGCTGCTAGTCAAAGTCCTTTGAACTTGCCGCCCAGCTAGCCCAGCTATTGCGTCATGTTCTTTTGATGTACTCTAACAAATACAGCAGGCAGAACTGGTTGTGTTTTAACCTGTACTAAAGCAATGAAAACAATGCCCATGGCTAAATTCATTACATGTATTTAGATCTAGAGAATGGAGTGGGCATCATTTATTGTTGTACTTAATCCCATTGATATTAAACACGAGTAGCGTAATTGATGCGGATTAATGATAAAGAACAATGGGGTACCGGCAATATGGTAACTAGTATCGGTAGCTAAAGCCAATTTTAAGGTTGAAACAATTGCGGCAACTGGCTTTGATTGTTGTTGGAAACCAAATACAAATTTATCAACAACCGGTATAATCAAAGAGAGACACCGAAACGTCAGCTGGTTAAGAATGAATATAGGTGAAGTGTTGACATTACAATTTGCTTTAAACTGAATTGCGAAACTAAAAATCATGGATCACTGATGATCTATTAGTACTGGTAGTCCATCTATATATCTGATTTTAGTGTAGTTTAAACCTACGGTAATTTATTTGAGAAACTTTGTCAAATACAGTTAGAAACATATGATTTGGGGGATTCAGTAGAATGCATGATCTACATTATTTTATAAATAATCATAGAACGCTCGAGTTACTATGGATTACATCCCTTTGAAGGATCAATTGGATCAATAAAAAAGTTATGCCAGTAATTGCTCACGTGTGTCCAACATTATACTGGAAAATCAAATATTAATGGATCAGTTATTTCATATCTTTTTTTTTATAGGAACAAACAATATGCTTTGAATTAGTACAGTACACTATAGAGTATAGACCGTAAGTGTGCTATGCGGCCCGGTGAAGTTTTTACCGGTAATTGTTTTCTTTTATTTTATGTTTGAGAAATAAGAAAAAACACGCAGAATGCAAAATAAATAATGACAAAACTTACAAATATAAATGCAGTCATATTATTTTATGACAATTTATTGACATAGTAATTTAACATGAATTTGTACTTCTATGTGACCTGTTTTCGATTTTGCCGATTATAGAGCAATATCAATAGCATACCGGATACTGTAATCCATATATAAGTCGATGCAATTTCAATGACAAAATCCATATATAAGTCGATTCGGAGTATAAGACGAAGACCGAATTTTCAAGTAAAAAAGTCTCGACTTATAGGCCGGAAAATACGGTAATTGTTTACTTAATCGTCTATAAATACAGACTTTAACAAGACTTAAGACGCAACAAAATGGCCCAGACATCTGTAATTTCCAGTGGAAATTTCCATCAGATTTGTAAATTAAATCAGGTCTGTGTACTTTAATTTTAGCAAATATCCTGACAAAAATCATGTAGACCATTGACCTAGAATTTATTTGGCTGAAATGCGATGGAACCAGGAATGATGAAATTGTATTAAGTTGAAGTACATTTCTTTAAGGAAGTAAGGAAATGACAGAAAATAATACTAATAATGAAAAGTTCAGATATCTTGATTTGTTCAGTATACTTATCCATCCTATTAACAGATTTCAGCATTCCTGGCTTCCAATGCATTCCAGAAAGTTGAATTGCA
This sequence comes from Unio pictorum, assembly GCA_030141615.1. Lineage (NCBI taxonomy): Eukaryota > Metazoa > Mollusca > Bivalvia > Unionida > Unionidae > Unio > Unio pictorum. Next base: position 5,423,140 of record JARLTB010000007.1, on the reverse strand, counting down.
GGTCAACAGAACTTGAAAACATTTTTTCTTGCTTCTGTCAGAATTTGAATTTTTTAAGAGGGACTAAAAACATCACTTAAGTACTACTAAGGCAGTATTATGATTTTAGTTTGTAGAAAAGTGTCAATAGAGCTGCCAGGTGTGTGAAATATTTCTGAAAATTTTACTTATTGTTCCAATGTTTGTTAAACTTTACTTAAGCCACTCCAGTATGTTAACCACGTAACACACTACACAATGCAATTATATAGGCAGTACGACAATGACCTAAAAAATGCAAATATCATGGGAGGCATCCTATATTATAAGACTAACCACTTCAAAATAAGTCATTATACTGGTTCATAGTGTAATGGAGGTTGTCGATTTTTGTTTGTGACCACTCTAGTGGCCTAAGTGGTTAGAGCATCCTCCTCTGATGCGGGAGGTCGCGGGTTCAAACATTGGCCTGGTGTTAGGATAATGTGACTGGGTTGGACATGATGCCTCCATGCCATACATCACTATAAACTACTATACCTGACAATCACAATCGAATGAATCCTGTTAACCTCTTTGAAATAATCCTGATACCCTTTCTTAGTACCGTAGTAAAGTTACAACACACCAACATAGTGTTTTATCAACTGTAATTAAAATGATATTTATAAAGTTATAAACATTCAGACCAAGAAAAAACAATCATCTTTATCAACCAGAAGGACTTCATTTCATGAATGTTTTCCATCTGTGCAATAGCACAGTACAAGATATTTTGTTAACCTGATTGAAACTGCTGGGTAAGTTTAGTTCAAGATTTACTACCTAGACCAAAGAGCAAAGAGACACATTGTTCAGTAATCTCCAGAGTCATTCTTTACCGCAAATACTTATATAGTATCTATTAAATTTACTTATATAGTATCTATTAAATTCTGGGCAGTCATGTAAAATGCTGTTTATGGCACTCTTGTTAATTTTTGACAAAATAGGCTTCTGAATAATGTCACGTACTGCTTGCAAAGAAAGAAACCTATGGGTATTCAGTCATAATACTATGGCTATGTCACTAAGTACAGTACTTTTGTAGACTGTCAGAATATTAGACTCAGAGTTTGAATATTGCTATTTACAGAATACAGTGATTAATGATAAAATTGTTTATGCAGGGTGTTGTAGCTGTGATAGCAGAGAGTTATGAGAGGATACATCGGAGTAATCTTGTGGGAATGGGGATCATTCCGTTCCAGTATCTAGATGATCAGAATGCTAAAAGTCTTGGCTTGACAGGGAAAGAGACATTTACCATTGACCTGCCTCAAAACCTTCAGCCAGGACAAACTGTTGATGTTAAGGTTAGTAATACTAATGCATGTAATACTGTCCTTCTTGATAGCAAAATCAGGATTTGGTCAGGACTTGTCTGCAGATATTAATACTGTATATATTTACTTGAACGTTGAGTCAAACTACAAAGTGCATAAACCCAGATCTTTTGTCGTATACAGTCCTACCCGTTTATATCGACATCGCTTATATCATCAAGCCTCCTATGTCGACAAAAAAGCAAAGTCCCAGTCCCTTGGTCTACTATTACTATTAAATTGCCATGCTTATGTTGACGTCAAGATAAAAGATAAACATACATGTCGACAGAAGCCTTTGGTCCCAGCTTGAACAAATCCTTTGTTTTCTAATCATTTATGTCGACAAGCTGCCAATTCTGACCCATACTTAGTTGATTTTAATGCCAGGCTTTAATGTCGCGATCTGATAATAATAAAAAAAAACACCCATAGCATTTATTTGGGCCTATAAAGCTGGCCTCTCACAGCAATTTAAAAGTAGTGAAATCTGATCAATTCTTGCATTTTCCAAAGAATGCACAGAGGTATCGCTAGGATTTTAAAACTTGGAGTTCAAGAGTACCACCAGTAAATGTTGCAGTCCACTACCAGAAGCAAATTTGGCATACCTAAAATGACTATGCATGAATTTCCAGACGAGTAGAAACAGCAGTTGCTATCGAGTTTGATTTTCAAACTTGTTTACAGCACAGAAATGTAGCCCTTGTTTTGTTCATTAGAGTGAGAGTGAATTGTCAGGTCAAGAAAAGGTCTTATTCCTTGCACTAAGTGCATCATCCATAGTGTTCTACGTGAAATGTCAGTTCTAGCAACTTCTAACACTGTTGAATTTCATTACAATCTTCGTCAATTTGCTGTTTAACCCTTCTTGTCAAAATTTGCAAACAGCATTTTGTCTAACTCTCAAAATGTCTTGATTTTGAGGTCACAAGGACTAATTCGTTTGCTACACTTCGAAATGAAAACAATAATGAAGGCAAAAGTTGTTCATTTGATGTACTCTTCTTATACACAAGTACATCAATGGGTCATTCTACCTCTGAAATCAGTCATTGTAAATATCAGCACATTTTCTTACCACTCTGCGGCTAGTCATGTCTTTGATCTTGCCGCCTAGCTTGTGGGTCATGTTCATCAGATATACTCTTACAATGACAACATGTACATCTGTGGGTCTTTCAGCCACTGAATTTTCTGATTGTAAATATCAGCACAGCTAAAATGATCAATTGATCAACACATTTTCCCACTCGACAGGTGGTTGAAGCAGGACTAGCGAGCCCCTAAATTTGCCATCCAGCAAATTGATGCGTACAGAGAACTCTTGTATACGTGATTTTCTGAATCCCAGATGTAAAAACAAATGCCTCCAAATACGCGTGATTACGCGTTTCTGAAACCTTTGAAGGTGATTGGTGATTAAAACAAGTTTATTTTGTTGTGAAAGGTTTGTTTTTAACTTTATTTAGATTTATGATGGCTTCCAACAGCAGGTTAAAACACAAATTAAATTTAGTCTCTGGAAACTAAATATCTGGCTGTTAAGGAAGTTGAGGGCTGAACATCTTGCAAAGAGGTCTGTGAAATTTTTTCACTTAAAAAATACCACCTGTTCAGGAAGGATGAAAGCTGCTGAGTCTATAAAGAAAGACTACGTTGAAGGTAACTGCACTCTCCAAAGGAAAAAGCAAAAGACTACTACATTTGAAGACGAGGAGGAAGCATCAAAATGGTTCAATGAAGCATTTGCAAGAAAGAAACAGTGTGGTAAACTTCGCTGCAGTAAGTGATTGGTTCAGTCACTTTAATGTTCGTCACAACATCAGATACAAAAGTATTTGTGGAGGATACATGTACAGTGGGACCCCGCTATAACACGGTAGTTGGGAGCCATAGAATCCGACCGGGCTATGAACCGAACCGTGTTATAAGCAACCATTTACAATACCAACACATTTTTGGATTTAATTGGGGGGGGGGGGGTTGTTACATAAAGACGGGTGCGAAAATGCATGGCACACTTACCATTTTTGATCAATATATATTAAATGAGAAAAACATTTGCTGTGGTAACAGAAATTGCAGATATAATATATTACTTTATTCAGAGAACCATGCATTGATACATACACGTGTCTAATTTATGTATACTTGTATAATCTATTGCATGAAAAGAGTATCAACACCGTGTACTAACCAGCGAATCTTGTAACATACATTGAATCCATAATACAAATATTTCCATCGAAAATATCCACACACGGATGTAAAATATTCAATAATTTTGTCACAGATCATTATATGACTGAATTCAATGAAAAGAAAATTTTTAAAAAATACGTAACGGGTGTACGTAATGAATGATGTCCGTAGATTAAATAATGGAAGCTAAAGTGTATTCTTGTAATAACTACATGTACATCTCAGGATCTTTCTGTCTCTGAATTCAGTCATTGTAAATTTCAGCATTTTCCCACCCAAGCTGCTAGTCATAGTCCTTTGAACTTGCCGCCCAGTTATTGCGTCATGTTCTTTTGATGTACTCTAATAAATACAGCAGGCAGAACTGGCTTAACCACGGAATTATGTCACTGTTTAGCTCGGCAGTTCACTTTGATGATAAACAATGTACTTAAATTAATTGATTTATACATTCTGGTGAGAATCTTTTATCAACCACCGCATTGGCTGTTGCTTAGTTGTGTATGAAATTAAGAGAACATATATCGGAGATTATTTTGAGCAACGATTGTATTCGGAATGCATTCAAGGCAAACACAAAGTAGACACGATGGCTTCATTACTCAGGAATCAGTAATTATAATATTGACACTTATGAGCTGTAATTTTTCAACAATAAACAAAGATCAAAGTTCTCAGTAGGCCCAGCAATTGGTTCGTATTTCCGACGTTTATTTTGGCACAAAACTAGAAGAAATTTGATAATACATTTTCTACACGTTCTTTTTCGCACTGTTTAGACGAATATGAGAATGATAATTAAACTCTTAATCTTTTTTTTCATACTTAATTTTTTTTTTTTTTTTGGTCTTTGAGAAAAACACCTGAAATAAATTACCCGAAATTTCGGGAGCCATGCCACGACCGGGTTATATCCGAATTCGGGTTATAGCGGGGCGGGTTATAGCGGGGTCCCACTGTACTGTTGACAGTTTTTCATTTCTCTGTGAATAGCTCCATCCCCTTGGTAGCCTCAATAAGATGGGAACAGATTGACCAAATCTATGCCAATGTAAGTACATGTACATGAAGTATGTAAATGACAACTATCCAGCCATGTGCTAATGCCGACATTGAATATAGTAATATCAGGATGTGATTGATGCAATATTTTATTTTGGATTTTACTACACAAAGGTAACCAAAATGTAATTTGTCAGTATACAAGTGTATTTCACACGGATTCTGTCTTCATGTACTCAAAATTTCCATTGTTTTCTCAAAGTGTAAATGCTACTCACTGATGACGGGTCACCCTTTGCTGATGAATTTTAACTTTTATCTTTTTTTCAGCCCCCTTCCCCCCCCCAACACTTATCTTGACATCCACCTATGTCAACAATATTTCCTTGGTCCTGAGGATGTTGACATAAATGGGTAGGACTGTAATACACTGAAATGTCTGGATCATTGTAATTGTTAGGAGTAGACAATGGAACAAACAACACAGACCATTATCTGTTGGTAATTTATGGGATGGAAGGTCAGGTTGTAAAATTGTTTGCATTTGGACAGGGTGTTAACATAGTATACCTCAGTATAAGGCAATACTATTAGGGACCAATAATTTAATGTTTTATAGCAGAGGGATGACACTTTTTACATATCTGTCTGGCAATAGCAGAAAAAGAATCTAATTTATTCGTTTATAGCAAAATGATTACAAACTATATCCATTAAATAATTTGAATAAATATTAAGATAAAAGAAATTACAATATTGCAGCACCTTCATATGCTGTATGTTTGTTAACTGTTGTGTTAGTTGTAATATTAACACTAACTTTTAAGTTTGATAATTATGTTTACAGTTTAGCATACATTCATTGCAAGACTGACATTAGATAAAAAGTAGAAAGTGTTGTCAATGCTTACAGTATGCAGAGAATTTTAGTGGGATGCCAGCATGTGGGCAAGAAATTTGTCAGAGCAGGCCAGTAAAAAAGATAAAACTCACTCAACAAACATGAAAATATTTGGTGGACTATACATAAACTTTGAACTAAAACTAATTCTCTCCAGACAATCAAACAATTATTGAGGAATACATGTACTTAACATATGCTGTAAACTAACTAAAACTTCTTTTAAAATCTGAAAGTTTTCCAAAAGATGACCTGGCCAGTGTATATATTGTTTTGACTTGATGGAATAGAATCAAGCTAAACCAACAAGTTTAGTAAAATCAATATTTTTTTCCCCCTAGAATACAAAAGTGAAAATTCAAATTGATACAGTATTGTGACTTCCCAAATAACTCTTTGTTCTTTGACAAGTTCAAAAGTAATGTTCAAAATGAATTCCAAAAATATTGAATGCTTTGATTTACCACAGTGATATAATCCAGAATATCTTTGAATACATATAAAAAATTCCAGAGTGTAATAACAAGGAATATTTTAAATAGTTCTTCTAGAATTACACCTGAATACACCTACAAACTCTTCTCTTAGATTCCCAAAGACTGATACGAGACAGGATTGAATAATAGTTACTAAATCCCTTGATATACAAATATCACTTTACCTGATATGCAGTATGTTCTGGAATTTAAACACATCCTAATAGAAAATTACACCAAACTGATAGCAGGTTCACTTCTAGAATCTTCTAAGCTGTTAAACAAATTTAGTAGTTCAACCATGTACTTGTTATGTCTGTCACAATGTTTATATCTAAATTGTGAAAATCACAGGCAACAGTGACAGTTTTGTAAACATCCACTCCATAAAAATGTCAGACGTAAGTTTAAAACCTCCAGTCAGTAATTAATGTTCATGAAAAACTTTCACCTGTTATTTATTCTAATATCATTAAAACGGAGGTTTTTATTTGGTGATTAAACCTCAGTAAATGCTTCATTCTTTTTCCCAATCATTGGGGCTGATTTTGCTGAAAGGGTCACCTTGATTGTTCTCATGGTCTGCCAGGTGTAAATTGCTTAGAATAGCTAGAAATCTATCCCATACTTATTTTTGCTGAAGTATGTGGTTGATATCACATCATCAATAGCCTCATAGGAATTGAGATCAGATGTATGTACCAAACCTGATGCTATAATCAATGCAAAAAAGTTTTAAATGCTCAGGTGTGACAGGCTGCCATTTTTCATGCGACTGTTATCCTTCAAGTCTGCCCCATGAACTTTCTGATCTGCATAACATTTTTTTGATCTACTATCAGATGCAATAACTTGTCATCTAAGAAAAAGTCTTCAGTAGTCCATAGGTTCATTATTCACCATCTTGACATTTAACTTTGAATTACCAGTGATTGGAGGTTGACAGGCGTGCCATCTTTTCATGTCAAGCGAGCATGTTCAACCGACTCCAGTTCCACGTAAAATCCTGGCTCAAAATCATTCATGGGTATTTCCATCAACACTTCGCTTGCTCCAATAATGTCATCCTTCTCAAATTCTTCAAAATCATTATTATCCTCACAATCAGATGCGAGTATTTGTTGCAAGAAATCATCGTATTCAGTGTTGGGCATTTTAACTTTTTCCAGGTACCACATGCTTAAAAGTGAGTATTTGTAAAACTTTTGTTAAATGCATAGTAAAGTACAGCAGAATGCTTGTTTTAGGCCTTTTTAAACTGATCAAATATAGTTTTACAAGCAGTCATGGCCGGTTGAAGTAATAGGATGTGACTTAAGTCACGACAAGCACTACAAGACATTGATCGACCATGACTAATGTCGCGACTGGCACTTTAAGGGTTAAATATACATAATGCTTTCACAATGTCACATATGACTATCATGGCATATGTGATGCATGTCAAACATGTGATTAAAGGATTTTAAATATAATTATAGTACAGTATTCACATTTAATTTGTGACCATTGCAGTTTCCTTTTAAAATAGTAAAAGATAATAATAATACTTTTTTGGAATTATTTTGTCATAGAAGTTGAAAATGTGCTACAGTAAATGTCTTTAAATTTTTTGCTGATGGACAACCCAAGTACTATGGTATGTACTGCCAGAAAAAAATGGCTCAGTATACCAGTAATGTAGTGTACCTATAAATAAAAGCTAGCATATAAGGTATAGTTTCGATACTTTGATTCACCCCAGATATTTGAGCTGAGAATGGGACACTTTCGCATTAATAAAGCAACATTTTGAGGGATACGAATTTTCATTTTTTGTCGTTTTCCCAAATATATTTATGTTTCAAGAAGCTAGAGCATAATCACAGGTTTCCAGGGGTTAAAGTTTGCGTGATTCAAGTATCAGATGTGTGAAAATCACAAATATTTTTTTCAAGCACTAACTATATTTATCATTAATGTCCCTAAAATATTCAGAAAATTCTCCGTTTTTCAGATGCAGAGAAGAATCCCACCTCTCTTACTGTTTTCCCCTTCATTGTTCAGATCCAGAATTGACCATGCATATTTCGTCAATTTTTTGTTGTTGCGAGTTTATTGGAATAGTCCCATTAAAAAAATCCTAAGTCATATTTATGGGTATGAATTGTATAATTTTTGCCATGTCAGATTCTGAATGAAGACAACTCATCAGCATAATACAAATAAATTTAACACAAACAACAGCTACTGCTTATGTGTTAACAAAACATAAATGGAAACAGCATGTCTGACCAAACATCAGTCTCGAGAAACCATTGTCTTTCACAATTTGATCAACACTGCACTTGGATTGAACTTGAGAAGTGTTCAAAGGTTTTAATGATTGGATGACAGTGTTGGATGTTTTGTTCAGATTGTTAGACTAGGTCTCTATATTTGAGACTTTTTCAGTTCCTATTTCTTGGGCAATTACAGTACCTATAATTTTTTTTACTTGTAACAATTCAAACAATTCAGTTGAAGTAAATTTGTAATTTTGAATGTTTAACTTTAGTTTTGTTCAGCTTAACACAACAGAGAAACATCTAGTCCACTTTCAGTATATTCAAGCAAAACCAATCACAAAAAGTTATTGCCTTTTAAAATTGTACTTGTAGTTAACATTGTTACTTTTTCTCACAGGTAAACAAGGGCCGAACATTCCAAGTGATGACCAGGTTTGATACAGAGGTAGAGCTGACATATTTCCGTCATGGTGGCATTTTAAAATACATGATACGCACTATAATAGCCCAGTCATAGAAGTAATGTTTGGCACAACATATTTATATCATCTGTACTGTTCAGAATATCCAATTTCAATCCTTTTGAACTTGTATGATTTTCTTCAGTTTGGAGTGAAGTAGGTACTTTCAACTTAAATATGAATAATAGCTAATAATCATTGAGAGATAAACTTTATAAAATAATTTGCCTTGGTTAGATATTTGTTCATGACAACCTGGTTTTTATTAGAATATTTTGTAGAAAATATCAATACTTAATAAAAGGCACAGAATATTTAGCAGATATTAGAATTTTTTCTTCGGTGGAAACAAATGACTTAGGAATTGCTTTTTTTTAAACAGCATTTACAGTTTTGTCAGAAACATGTGATAGATTCTCTGCTTTCTGTTGCATTTGGACCCATCAGCTCATAATTATTGCTTGTTACCTTAGTTTGCTGGCTTAATGAGTCCCATTACTTCATGGCTAAAACATAGCTTGGTATTTTTTTCTTCTTGCCATAAAGGTTACCATCAGTACCATCGTGGTCTTAACCAACTTAACCAAACTTGGCAGACAGCGTCCTGGCATGAAAGCATTTCCAGTTTATACAAACGATGATGATTTGCTATCAGTAATGGATGCCATTACTAAAAATATAAAATTTGTTTGTAAAAGCTTAAAAGAACTACTCAAAAAGAAATTCACCCAATTTACAGACACCATCCTGACTTGAAAATTTTGACTACTCCAAAATTGCATATTTCAACAAGTAGTTATTTTCAAAATAATACAATGATGTTGACTTACAGATATGCCTGCCATTACTAAAATTATAAAATCTCAAAAGCTGCTTCTCAAAATTTATGCTGTAGAAATTAACTAAATTTGACTGGAACCATCGTGGCTTGAAAAAAATGGAAGATCTGTTTGAATGGTTCTCATCTGCCATCATATATGGCCACCATTACTAACAACAGAAAAATTCATGTATGTTTCTTTATTTAAAAAAGAGAGCAACAGACAAATCATGCTGATCTGCTGCAATATACAGCCACCATTAAAGTACAAATGACATGTTCTCAAAATCCACTCTGACATTGATGTTTATCAAATTTGACAGAAAGGATTCTGGTATAGAGTGCTTTCAGATTTTTAAAAATCATGCCAATCTGCTAGTTACATTTGACTCTTAGGCAGATGGCATGGTGAGTGATCTCAGTCCATTTTGGTCCTAGTGTTTTGTGTAATGGGATGGTAACCTCATTCAAGCATAACAAAAAGAACCAATCAATACACCTTTGTGGTGTATGTGTTTTATGGAAATAATTCATGGCAGTGATGAACATTTTCTTTTTTAGAAACATTGCCTATCCAGGTTTCCATGAACTAAAGAGTATTCAGGTCTCTAAACATGCACAACTCTTACAGCACAGATGAATTCTTTCATGAATATCTTAGTTGTTAAGCTAAGTTTGGTAAACCATGAAAGTTACTACATAGATTTGGATTTAATTTCATATTTATATATCATCATGCATATTGATTTTCATTTATTTAATTCATGGAATTAAATAACTCAGACAAATAATGAATTGTACTGAACTTTATATAAAATAATTATAATTCCATTGATATTTTTATCACAGCATTCTTGCATTTTATTTAATAATTTTTTTACAGATAAATTATGGTAGTGATTTTAAATCTTTTTAATAGCTGTTTATGTATTTGCAGCTTGATCGTAATAATCAAACTACATTTAGTTATTAAATTTTCAATAATGATGAATGATTTTAGAAGAGGCCATTGACTATGAATGTATTATTACTTTGACTGTTGGAAACATCTAATGTTTAAGCAGGCATATCTTATGAATATCTGCAAGAGGGAAAAAGGCCTTTGGTGTATTACGGTGGATTAATATGTTACAAAATTGTCTTTGCAGAAAGTCCATCAATTTGTTCATATAATAAACAGTAGTAACATCTCTGACCTATGCCACAATTCCTCTAAATATTTAGCTGTCTTGTTAGGGCACAGTCATTTTATTCAGGAGATTAAAAATATCTGATATGGCAATAATATGAGGCATTTGTTAGCAGAAAGAAAAAGAATGTTGTGATGGATGTTACAGATGGATATATATATATATAGAGAGAGACAGAGACAGAGAGAGAGACAGAGACAGAGAGGTTCATATTTATTGATGAGTATTAGAGGTCCATTTATTTCAGATTCAGCAATTCAGAATTTTCTTCTCTTCTTTTTGGTGCCGTCTTTGAACCAAGTTTATATTATAATGATTTGAATTTTGGTAATACTTGATCTTTGGTATTGTCATGTGTTTATGAATTTCAAGCCATACTGAGAGAGTCTAAAGTACTGTTTTCAAATTAATGTTCTCCTGGAAGTGTTGTGATTTTGAACCAATGAGCAACCATTCCACTAGTATCATTCATTTTAAAAAAAATCTACTCAGTCTTGTCATTCAGAACTGATTTAGCTATTATTCCATACACAAGTACTCGCTTGAAATGAGATTTAAAAATTCATTGAATTGTTTAGAGTTTTTTTTTCTTCGGTTAGTCATATGTTAAACTAGATGACAATCATGACAAAACTGAATGAATTACCATATGACATTTAATATCTATACTGCATTGCATCTCAAGGTGTTTATGATGGATGTGTTACTTTGGGTCCTTCATCAGACTTCGTCACATTTGGTAAATGGAATTTGTTTCTGTGCTGATGGTCAATTTAAAGAATACTGTGGGCACTTAATAACATGTGCTCTTTTACATTCACAGTTAAATTCATGTAACATAATGTTATGTTATTGGCAGTGTATATGCATCAACATGACATTGTACATTTAAATCAAATGCAGGTTCTCAAGACATAGTCATTACTGATTATATATAATTACAGCCTTTTCAACAGTTTCTTATTGTTTGAAGAATATTTTCAACAGAAAAGACCGCTTTACAATTTAAAGTACAAGTAATGGGGCTGCATGTTACTGGTAGATCAATGGAGACTTGCATATTGTTTACAGTTGGGAATTTTAACCCAAGAACCATATTCATAGCAGTCTGTTTTTTTTAAAATATGGTTACTTTTCATTTACACATGGTAAAATTGAAATTCACATTGGTTATATTTGCAACTTCTTGTCACACTCATAAACTTGTGATACTATCTTGTAAATTCAGTTGATTTTTTTAACCAGCTCATGGAAAGTGTTTTTCTTTTATTTAATGGTCACTTGATTTGACAAGAATCAAATGTTCTTCATTGAAAATTATATACTTTTGTTTCTTTTGGAAATAATGTCTACTAGTAAAATGATTGAATAATGATAACTTAAATTAACAATGTTTTCATACCTGTAAACAATATGTATCAGTGTTTGACCATATCCGTTTAAATTTTAATGTTATGTGTTCTTTTTTATTCAAAGACAAGGAACCAGGAACAAAAAAGCACTTAGTATAACTTTCCTTGACTGCAGCCAGTGTTTTTTGTTGTTGTCACATTTGAGAAAGGTTAATTATATTTGTTGTACTCTTTAACAGGAGGTTAACACTGCAGATATGCTTTGTATTTATCATTGTAATTTAAAGGGATGACCAGAAAACAAGATTTAGTTCTGTTTTCTGCTAATGATAAGACAAAAAGCATAAAGTCTGAATAAAGCATGAGATTGTGTCTTGGCTTTATGTGTAGATGGATGTAAATATAACTAGAAAGGACAATTGACAAATAGTAAAGATGATGACATAGTTGATAGAAGTATCTCTGTGTAGTATACTTGGTGGAAGAGTATGAGATTTAATACCAGAATGCTCACTATTTTTGTGTATTTGTGATTCATGCATAGTATATGATTAAAAGATATGATTGAAATAAATGCAAGAAATGAATCTAGCCTTTTTTCTTTGTCAATTCATTTTTTATGCTTGAGTAATATTGTAAACACTATTGTTGGTTTACACAAAGCATTCAAAATATTGATTTATTCTGTACAGTGGTCCAGTATTGTAAATTCTTTTTTAGTAGGGATTCTAAATTGTAGATATTATATAAGTATTTAATTCTTGGACCACTTGATTACTATTTATCACTTACAGGTTAAGTTTTTTTTTACTATGGGTATGGAGTCATAATAGAAAAGGAGTGCTTTATTGTTTTCTTTTTAAAATTACATTCTCAAAAGCAATGAAAAACACTATATTTACTGTGTAAAAAAATGGAGCATGGGGAGTTGGACTCTATGAATCTTGTAACTTCATTTTTTAATTGAATGATGTAATTGATGATGTATGCAAAATGTTAGCTGCAGTTGTTCCATTTTAAGATTGTTAGTCCAGTGGTCATGGGTGTACATCTTTAAATACATAATGCTTTAGTGTTTCATTTCCAGCAGAAAACTGTGGTTCTTCACAACAAAACTTGATGAAATTTTATACATTTGATGCCCATAGACCCAGAAAGATCTTTTGTTAATTTGGAGGTCAGCTGCTGCAAGATCAGGGTTCATGTTAATTAGTCTTATTTTTATTTTTTTTCTCCATAACAACAACTTAGGACTAACCAGTGTTTTGTATTAAGCTTGTTCATGTGTTTGCATTTTCCCAAGATAGACTGCTATTGAATAGGATGTGTAGTGTGAATATTCAAGGTTACAATTGCTATAGGTAGAAAATATTTTCATTCTGACATTTAATTCCATACCAAAACTTGATATACTTAAATGTATTTTTTCCCCAACAAATTCATGTCCTGAATATTGATACTTTTTATCATTTCGACTGCAGATACAGCTACATACAGGATACTATCTCAATTCTTGGGAAATTTGATCCCACAAACAAATTGTTAGTGGGTGTAGATTGTACCAAGAATACTGTTGGAACCCTGTCTGTACACGCATTTTCAACCGCTATCAATGGCGATGATGTGGAAAGTAAAAGAAAATAGCTAGTTATAAGCAGTGTGACCCAAAAAATAAACGCGACTTTGATCTCGATGATGAATTTATCATGACATTGAAACAACGATACCATAATCATTGTGCGAAGTGCAACACAATACTGTTGTGGCAGTATTCAAATAAATAATCCAAGACAGTTTACCTGATAATTAATAGCAGTCTTGGTCAAACACGTGAAAATATGATGCTGACATGTCTTGAATGTAACTGATGTAGAGGCACCAGTTCACAATACTGAATAATAGTGATAATTGTGTCTTCGGGAATTACTTGTAATTGTTCACGTACAAATGTACATTGAGAAGCTCTTGAATGTATCAGTAGGTTGCAGGTCTACCCGTGGATCTTACAACGCTGGAAATTTTTGGTGTGGTTACACTCCAGATAGGATCAGTTGCTCTCTTTGTATACCTTAAAGTTCACCAGTTTCATATAAATAACCTGCAGTCACATTACTTAGTACTGATTGCTTTGAGATTGGCATATGTTTATTTTTGTGATCGCATGAATCGGTTTCATAGAACTTGAGCAAGTAATTTCATTATTTGACGTAGGTATCACACTTTGTAGTCTAGTAACCCATTCACAATAGTTTTTATCTTTTTGAATATTGTTCAGGGATATTTCCTGCGTATACTGATATCCAAATAACCACAAAGCATGTGTTCCATTAAATCGCTCTGATCTTGATGAATTGTGGTGTGCCCTCGTCTGATTTTGACCTTCTGTTGTGTTTTCATCAGAGATGATACTGCATCAAGAAATTCATTACCAGGATCAATCTGTAGCAACTGTGACCATTGTGGACAATCACGTTGATAATTTTTTTTCAAATGCAGATGCCACTTCAGTTGCTGTTTTTGTTGATAGTGGTTCTGCTTCATTATATATACAGTACTTGCAACATCAGCAATAGTTAATGTGTCTTTGTATGTGCGTGATTGACGTCTACCAATTTTAATAGTATCATGCTAAAAACAAAATATCTGCCTGATAAACCTCATTGGGACTGTTGCCTTCAAAATTTTGCTTACTAAATTTTGTTAGGTGATGTTAGATCAGAGGCGTAGCTGGGGGTACATATGTCCCCGGGCGTCAAGGTACAGGGGCGCCAAAATGAGGCTTACAACGTTACATTATAATAAGTAAACAAGGGTAATAAATCAGTCACATGATCGCTGGGGCGCCAATTTTATAGTTCGTCCCCGGGCGCAAAATATCATAGCTACGCCTCTGTTAGATACATTTGCCAGCTTCTCTGTCTTACTAATTTATTTTCAACAACATAACATGTGACATTTGCTGCATCAGCAAATTTTCCAATAACTGCTCTACCTCTTCAGTGTCATCTTGGGCTATAATAAATTGATTCCCTTGTATAATAATTGGTTTATTAATTACTGGAACCTATTTCTAGTTACCTTTCATGACGGAATCTACTTGGAAGCTAGCAGGGATTTCTATGAGATTTAATTTTTTTATATGTAATTTTACGAGTCAATCAACTTGACATCTGCGATATGTCGTTGTTGTAAATCTTTATTTTTATACGCTACATGTTTGCGATGCTAATGCTATTATTGATTTTGTCACCGATATAAGTTGGGTCGGGAATCCGGGCACTTTTTCACATCCGGGCATTTTCAGTGCATGGTTCTAGTGATTGAAGTAGCGTGTTGTGGACATTTACACATTTTAAGATATGCCTAAGATTTGCAGTGTTGGTGGTGCACAAACCATCATATGCAAAAGGAAAATTAAACTAATTATAAACTCTTCCTAAATTACCAAATAAGTCTTTTCCCTCTCGCCAATAACTGCACAAATATACAAGTGTCTACAACTAGGTTTAATAATAAACAAATAAGCCACAAGTTCTACTATTAACCGCTCAGCTTTTCCGTTGTTTATATCTTCCTCAGATTATAAATCGTATTGAACCACGATGATATCCGTGACACTCCATCGTTCATGTTTGTCTTTATAATGCAAACTCCAAACTAACTATATGACACGTAGACAGGGTGCATTAGCATGCAAAAAATACGAGCCAACTATATGTGCCCACCATGAATTGTTTTTTTAAATGATTAACTAATCTGTGTGCCATTTCTTTAATCATGAGAATGACTACTGTAATTAGCAGGTTTTAATTAAATTCACATACACATAAAAATGGAAATTTAAAAACCGGACGCCCCATCTGTAGATGACCTCGATAGATTTATTAATAATTACGTAGTATATGATAATGTGATGCTGTACAAACAGCTAGGATGTTTTCTCGAGACAGACACAATAACACCGATGTTATATGTTACTCGGCAATACACACAAATACCAGCTAGGATGTTTTCTCGAGACAGACACAATAACACCGATGTTTTATATATGTTACTCAGCACTACACACACATACCTAAAGTGATCAGAGAAAACTGCAATATTTTAGTTACATTTAATGGATTTGATTACACATTACTCTGCGAAATATTAGTCAGACTTAGTGTTCAGGGGATATGGATATAATTAAATTTAAAAACTTATTTTCACGTGCGCAAGTGAAGAGACAGCAGCAGGGACTTTGACGACAAAAATTGAGTGGGCGGGTGAGTAAACAAACACGCATACAAATTTGAAAACACAAATGTAAAAACTAAAGTAACAAAATGTACGAACCCAATGGGTTGTTTTCACAGACGTCACGTTTAAGTACGCAAATACCCACAATTCAACGCGCGCGTACTGCCGCCACTTTGAGTCACTAACAAACCGTTGTAAACATTAGTCATCATGTATATTCAAGAATAATAATCTGATTTAACTATCGATAAGGATATTTACTTCTTAGACACAATACATAGATTATGCTTGAAATTATGTGCACAATAGCACAAAAATAATAATAAAGCTGGAAGTTCCCTTGCTTATATCAAAAGACAGAATAGTAAAGTAGAACCGTAATCGTGTATATTATTGATATCTAAAAATTTCGTTCGTATCATATCCCTAAGCTTGTCAACTTGAACGAGTATTTCCAAATCATGCTTTTCTGGATACAATATCAGTCACGAATTAAAATTTCATAGCATGTTTTTTTTATGCTAGAACTTTTATATACAAATATTTTTCGCGACAAGTGTTTGTGCCATAGAATATTTGAGAAACCATTTTAATTAGTATATTCAAATATTATATTTGTGGAGGGGATGGTGGACGTAGGCTTATACTAGATGAAATCGATAACCGATCAAAGAAGTTTCATCTTTAGTGTATTCAAACGAAACACGTGTCTGACGGAACATGACGTTGTTTCGAATGTAAAAACGATGTATTCCTGAAATGCTTTTAGAAATATGAAATTGTATATAAACAATTGGCTTTTAAACTTTAACGATAATCAAATGCTTGATTTATGCCCGTGAAAATCGAAAATCATTACATGTTTCTACTTGGTTGTATATCCATTTCTTTATGTGTTTGTTTATTGATCGATCTATTTGTTTAGGAAAGCATAACAAATGTGGTTGAAATATAAATATTTTACTTGAAAAAAAAAACACGTAAAAAGAGTCAAGCGATTCGATCTCGCGAGGTTGGTTGTATATCCATTTCTTTATGTGTTTGTTTATTGATCGATCACAGAATGTGATGTATTATTATATTCTTACTCACAAAATGAAACGTGTCGGTTATGTGGACTCAAAATGGCGGATATGGAAGTACACACGTTTTGTGACGTCAAGTGAAAACAACGGATTAGGTGGCAGGGTCCAGTTTCGTAAATTGGCCCCTGGCAAATTTCTTAACTTAAGGGTATGGTGTGAGTTTTTGAGCTACTATTGTGTAATAATTAAAGATATGGATAAATTTTGAACTAGGTGTTTCAGGCTTGTGTTGTTCTTGAAATTGATGTCAGACATGTACACTTTTCATAGTTACTCTGCAGTATGTTGATTGTGAAATACCAATAGTCGGCTAGGAAGAAGAACTAGCCTCCCATAGCAGTAGACACGTGGGTTCAAGACAAGTAGAATATCTAAAACAACGGCATGGATGACAACTATTATGAATTGCATCAAGCTATTTAGTAGACAATGTTTTTCAAAATTTTCATCTAGGAAAAGGCCTTGCGTTTGCACTGTGAGCACCACATGCTGTCAAAAATGGCCTTCGGATGTGAAAAATGCATGTATAAAATAGGGGTTGGGGTACATAAATATTTTATTTTAAGAACTTCAGTAGACTTGTCAGGTCATGTGTGTGATATGATTATGTTGCACTACATAATACCTATCCAGAAATATGTACCTTTTTGACCTCACTCGCGTATTATATTTTTAACGAATTTTTATATTAGGCAGGTGCATGCGACATTAAATTTGTACATAAAAACTGGACCCTGCCCCCTTAGAGGAATCTCGGTCGGTTAGAGGCTTCGATTAGATATTTTGGTGCTGTTCTATATTTTCGTATTTTCCAACGGTCAGAATTGTAAAGAAAACGAATTTACACGACTTTCTTATCTGGTTATACTGGCTATTTAAAAGAAAATACCTTGATACCTATGGTATAGTTTAAAGAACCTTTAATTCCTTTTATTTTGGTGTATACATTGATAGATTGTAATATGGTTAATATATTATACAGCTTGACCTTACTCCAGATGTGTATCTTTCAACAAAGTGCTAGCTCCACTTGTTCTTTTTCGCTTTCTGAAACTTCTGAACTTCAAAGGTAAATTGTATATATTTGCTAATTCATTTATTGCACTTTCAGAAGCTGGTATTGCCAAGTCTGGCAAAATTAATTTACCCTATTTTAGTAGCTACTAAGGATAGTGTAATTTATACAACTTAGGCTCAATTTTAGAGCACAAGGGAGCATTTTAGTTAGCAGTGGGCATAGACCATTTACTATTTCCAAAAGTACAATATCAAAAGAAATGCCAGCCAAATTACATTAAAGTAGCATAGAGGTATGCCAACACTCTCCGCTGTGCATATTTTCAATGCAAGCAACTTTACCTTAAAGCGTCACTCTCTCAAACGTACATACAAACTGGTGAGTGCCCCCTATTGATCTTACATATTCGTTTTCGTAGGAAGCTTTATGTTTGCGAATGGACCCTCCTAAAATGTTGTAGGGTTCACCAAACCTGCTGCTAAAGTGATTAAGAAAGATATAGTGTCACTAGTGGCGATATCAATTTCCTCCCACTGATTCATTAGAGTATTTCTTTAATTATGAAGTATATAATGAAGTTGAACCATCAACTGATATAAAGTATATTTAAGTTTTGTTTAAAACAGTATTCATTATAATATTTTGTATAGACATTTACATGCTGGACAATACTTAGAGGAAAACTCAGTATTTATTTCAAAGCTATAATGGAACCTATGCGATCTGTTGCTTTCATTATCCAAGTCCAACCCAGCTTAATGTTTATTCAATGACGCAAAGAAGGGATTCGGGCTCTTATAAGAGTTCCATTTAAATTCACAAATGAACATATGATTTAATTTAATCAGCAGAGAGGGTGAATCGGACATACTATTCAGACAAACTAGAAATGTATGGGGGTGGGGGTTAATCCGACAAACTAGAAATATAGATGGGGATGATTCAGACAAACTAAAATATGACAGTTTCGGTTTCATAATAGGTGTCTGTTTGTTGAACCAATGCCTGTTGTAAAATCGAAAAAATGTCAGAAACAGAAATTGCCTCTGACGAACTGAGACGCATATTTGTTGTCACGCCCTCGTTAGCTGCTATGACTTAAATCATATTCTCAACCGAATATTGTATCAAGTCCAATACGATATCTTGATCTGGGGTCATGTTATAAATTCGTGATGGGTTCATGTAGCATAACCAAAGAAATTTCTAAAATGAATTATGTCCATATCTCCGCGGCTCCAGGTCTGATGAATATTTCGTAATGTACGTGTATCAACTCCATTAAACACAGCAAGAATATTACAGTTATCCCTGATCACTTTTGGTATTTGGGTATATCTCTGAGTAACATAAATGACATCAGTATTTTTAGGCCTACTCCTGGCAGGGTTTGCTTGTTTATCCAACATCAGATCATCGTATACGACTAAATTATTAACAGATCCATCAATGTAATCAACACTCGGTGATTCATTGATATCATTGATAAATTCAATAACATCTTCATCGTTTAACGATTTCGCATTTTCGTTTAACATCCTTAAGTACATGATAACATCGTAACATCTTTGATCATCTACAGATGGTGCTACCAAATACAATTTGTTCCATTTTAACCATCTCATTATCATATTAAGTAACAACTGCGTCTTGCCACTTCGAGACGGTCCAATTATAATTATACGAATATAATTTTATTAGCGCTGCATGATGCTTAACATGTTCTCGTGCTCTTGTCGACGAAAAATCAATTACATTCATTTTATATAAATAAAATAATGGAACTATATTATGTGAAATGCAAGACACGTAGTTACACAAACGACTTAACAACAATTGCAACAACATCAAAAACAGATCAGCACATGCAGGTGTATACTATGTGGTGCCAAAAAATTAGATGTTTCCCATGAAATCGGGTGATGATTTTAAAAAAATACAACGAGGAGGTGATATTGCATCAAAATTGACAAAACTCCCAGGGACTCCATGGGCCAAATACCCAGAAGACAAACATCTTCCAGGATATAATTACTGCGGCCATGGAACCAGACTTGATATCCGACTTGACAGCCAAGACCAACCAAGACCAGGCGAATATCCGATAAACGCTATTGATAATGCGTGTCATGCTCATGATGATGCTTATAAAAATAGTAATCTGCAACATAGAAACATCGCAGATGTGAAATTGATTCCTGCGTTGAATTCTATTACGAATAAATCTTGCAAGGAAGCATTAGCTAACTGTTTAGTAAGATCTGCGATGAAAGATAAACTGGTATTAGGTGCTGGTAATTAATATTAATATGGAATCTGTTTATTATTCCCCAAGAGGATATTGGAGGAGTAAATCAGCTATTAATAAACTCGCCACCATGGCAAATGTAAAATAAGTTTCTGCAGCGAATTGGTTATCTAGACAGGCGATATGGCATATGTATCTACCACCGCCTAAACAAATTCACTTTGCACATTTTTATGTCATCGTATCAAAAGAAGTTCATCAGACTGATATATTATTTCTGCCGCATGATACTGCCAAAAGACGGACTTAAAAGTATGCGTTAACTTTAGTTGCTGTTGCGAGTAGATACAAAGAAGCTGAAACATTATTGACGAAGACGGCAACAGAAGTATCTTCTGTGTTTGAACGAATTTATCGACGAGGACCTTTACAGTGTCCAAATCTATTACAGGTTGATCCTGGCAAGGAATTTCAGGGTGCAATGTTATCAACAATGAAGCATCCTAGTATCACCATCAGACGAGGACATACTGCAATACATAGCGATCAGGCAATTGATTAACGACTTAATCGAACACTTGCTGAGCGGTTATTTGGATATCAATACGCGAAGGAATTTGTCGAGAATTAGCGATCACGTGAATGGTTGCAAGATTACCAAGTGTGATAACCGCGCTAAATAATGAAATTACTCGAACAATCAATATGAAACCTATTAAATCGATCAAAAAGTATATACCCGTATAAAATGATTTTTCAAAACAAAAAATAATCTGTAATGTCACTGTGAGATAGTTATATGAACCAGGTGATCTCGAAGGTGGTAAAAAAGGGCTACTGATCTTATTTGGAGTGCTACCGCACATAAAATATCTAACATAACAAGATCCACGGGTAGACCCACAATCTATAGATTAGATTCAACTACTCCTCTGCGCGGATTCGCACGTGAACAGTTACAAGTGATACCCGAGGACACAATTACCGCCACGATCACTTAACTAGCACCTCTGCGTCTGTTACACTCTAGACAGATCAGCATCACATTTTCTCGTGTAGGATCAAAACGGCTATCTTTTCTATCTGCGGTACATTGGCGAGGATTTTTATCCGAATCCTTGTCTTTCGACCAGGACCATAGCATTGTACAATTACAGCTCGCGCAGTGATTATTCTGCTGTTGTTTCAGCATCATAAATCCTACATCAATATCAAAATCTCTATTAATTTTATTGGTCGCTTTGTTTATAACCAGCGAGTTTTTTTTCTTATTATATCATCGCTGACAATATTGCTGATGGTGGTGTCACTAGAATATAAAACGACTCTACGAAGTTGATTTATTCTTCTAATTCGTGACTCTGCGAGATAAACTAAATTCGACCACTCGATGCGATCATCTACGATCCAAAGAATTGTATCAGAGATGGTTAACCCTTGAGAAGAGTGTATCGTCATTGCGTATCCTGGCGTCCATGGAGATTTGTCAGCGAGCAACGCATCATCGACAACATTGATATCAACCAGAACAATATCATTTAACACGAGAGTTTGGTTCTGTTTATCCAAGAATATCAGCTTCATATTCTGTCTTCGTGAATCAGCTGGTCTATAACACAGTGGTACTGGAAGTGTTACGAATTTTCTGTATGTAATTGAAACAACCGCTGTTAAAGTGTGTCTCTGACTATCTTTCTACTTGCCACTATAAAATCGCTTGGTCTCCATTCTTCCCAAAAATCATTTAACGAGGTTTCTGAAATTATTGTACGCGTTATTTCGCATTGGATTTATCCGGTTGTAATTTGATTAATTTCTTGAACTCGCTTAATTCTGGATCAAGTGCTCTATGATCAGTATTAACTTCTTCATAATAATCTACAAATTGCTTCTGTCAATCATGTGGGGACAAACCGACAAATGGTGGTGGTTGACCATGATCGCCACAATTTCTCACCCATTCGATCAGGAATCCATGCGTCGCCCTTATACCGAGAAAAAAACAAACTGTGATAAGTTCAAGAATTAACTCGTTGTGTTATCTCTGGTAAGCCTGTGTGCGGGTGTTAGCACAATCATGTCTGACTTCTCCCGAAATAATTCGATAACTCGTGTTGTTTTTCCAGAGCCGACACAGCCGTTTAAGTCAACGATTTTATATTTACATACTGGATCAGAAAACGATAGTTCTAATATTTGATTATTTTTCATGTAATGATCTTCAATCGTAACATCTGCTGATTCAGAATAGTCATATAACATTTATTCTCCATGACCCCCAACGCGCATCAGAATTGTAAAAGGAGCCACTGCTTCTTTATACTTGATATCTATATAAAATGAATCCGTGGCGACTCTGACCACGGTGTTAGGAAATCTAGTTATCATCGACAGCAAATTGATACAAAGACGATCTTAGATGCCTATATTGAGGAGATTTGCCCTCGACAAGTAAGCATTTTCACGACTGACATATATATATATATATTTAGCTGTTGCATCCGCGATTATAAAATCGTACTCAGTGTAATCTAGAATGAATCGTGAATAATGCCGCTTATGATCATATGCTCGACCTTGGGTGAATTTACCAATTATTCTTCTACCGTGATCCTTAGTATTTTTATTATTGATTTCAAAGATCTCCTTAGATTTTCTAACAATATAGTCCTCGTCGAGATCAGGAAATCTATCCTTGTCTATTTCTCAACACTTGGGTTTTCGTTTATCGGATAAATCCCATAAGCAGCCGCGCTCACAGAATACGCTCGCTCATAATACGGTTTGTCAATTCCGGTCAATATTCCTGGTTTGGAATCCTGACTCACGTAGACAGTTTTTTTGAGGATATGATCGTATTTACCACGAATTATCCAGTTTCCTGCTTCTGCTAGCATAATAAATTTCACTCAGAAAAATACTTTTGATGTTCAAGATGCGCGATTATACTCGCTGCTCGTTTGTCGTTCATTGTAGCATCAACACCACCACTGATTCGAAATGTGGACCAAGAGTGAGATGCGTCATCGCTCTTAGCATCAGGAATTTTACCGATTATGCTTTTATCACTCATTAAACCCTTACTTGATGCATCTACAGAGATTCTATCGAGATTGAATTTATAGTATTTAGAAGGTTTGATTTTGGATAATCTTTCGAACTCCCCCAATTTATAATTAAAAAACAAGTATTTAAATAAAAAATATTTTATATAATGAACCACTGTAAATGGCTTATGAGAAGTTCCGTAACCATTTGTAACAAATCGTGCAGAAACGAATTCTGTTGATATCATTCACAGAGTTTGCGATGAAGAAGCTTAGGTCCAAAACCCTGTATACGATGCAATGTTGGAGTACGAGAAAAAACACAGCTGTGTCTCAGTTGTGGTGGTAAGTGATACAGAAAGCTTAAGCGTTATTATGATAAAAGAAAAATTGATGTTGACTACGTCACTGAAAAAGTCGTAAGAACTCCAGAGGAGTATATTACTAGATTCTCAACAAATACTAATTGAAACAAATAATGATTTAAACAAATAATATATTATATATAAATGAGCCAAGAATTTCAACCACATCCAATGATCAGCAACTATGAAGCATCACGCAATGGTGTAGTCAGACGCTGCCGATTGAAGAAGAAGAAAAAACAGTAGGGTCTGTCGATAATACTGGTTATCTTAGATTTACTGCTGAGAACAAAAAAGATTTATGTCACCGGTTCACCTACGAATGTTTCTTTGAGGTGATCACAGATGATCTTGTGATTGACCACATTCATTGTGTAAAAACTGATAATTCTTTATCCAATTTACAATCTATCACACAAAGTGAGAACTCTGCACTTGGAAAAACTGGTAATTGTAATTACGTTGCCAAAATACATGTAAATCCAATAATAGAGACGGGTGAAGAATTAATATTTAAATAAATGAATGCGGCCTGCAGGTATTTTGATATTTGTATACCTTAGGTTTGATATGTCGCAGAAAAAAATACTAAATCAGCTTTTTTTAAAACAAAAATTCGGTTTTCCTTCATACAATCACACCTCTATTACCAAGGGAGATAACTCCACCGCGGGTATGTGTGTGTACATGATATAGTTACTGCTCTTTGTAAATGGATTTTCCCGTTATTTATTAATTGATATAACACACAGTTGTAGACTTTTATCTATCTTAGTTTGACTAAATTTATTTCAACTGCGGATATATATATATATATATATATATATATATATATATATATATATATATATATATATATACTTTGTAAGTTTATTTCAACTGCGAATATATATACCTGTACATGTCGCAGTTAACCATATATTAATTTCAAAATATATACTTGTCAGATTTGAACAATAACGTAATTTGAATGATGAAAACTGGCCGCCATCGCTTAACTGCTCGAGGAAGGCTCTTCCGATGTTGTGCTATTTTTCATGATATTTGTGCTTGTTGTCTATCTTCCTCTACATTATTGAGTTTCATCATGCATTGGCTGTTCAGTTCGTATTTGTTAATTCATCTCCTTGTTTTGGAAACGAGAACAATTAGAATTTTTCTCAGCTGTTTTGTTCCACTGTTAAGACGTCATTTCAACCCGCTTACAATATGATGGACCCTCATTAATTGCATTAAATGACCACACCTTGGCTCTTGATACTACATTGTGATCAAGACTGAACGAACTGGGACTACACTCATCATTACTTAAATGTAAACGGAAGCGAACAAAGAAACGTTGTTTCAAAGCTGACCGACGTAGAACAGGAAGAAGAATTCCAGTTATCTCCCTTTTGTCCGTAACAGATAAACAATTTGAAAATTTTGCCGTCAATTTTGATAACTTGGTTCAATTAAATCGTCAACCGTTGTGTCAACTGTCCCAGGGATACCACTATATATTGCATGTATTGCATTATTCAACGATCAATCAGTAGTTAATTTGATTAACGACCAGATATCGACGTCTTCTTCCTGACAGAAACATGGTCACAACCATCAGGCGATGAACCTACGTGTACGGATTTAATACCAATCGATTACTCCATTACGTCGCTCTCCCCGCAACTAGGGCGGAGGTGGAATTGCTGTCATTACAAAGAATTCCATGATCAAATGCCTTAAGTACAATACAACCTTCAATTTCTGCCACACATCGTGTGAACTAGTCCAAATAACGCTCACACTGGATATATATATATATTTCTGCACCTGGATTCACACATCAGCGTGGATTGACATCTTAAGACGGAAATCTTACGATTTCACATAGATATAATGTGTTACAAATTTATGTTACAAATTTTTTCACATCTGTGGTAAAATCATTCAAGGTTGGTTCAGGTATTTGTGAAGGTGTCTTAGGAGGGATTTCAGGCCATCCTGGCACTGTTCTGATCGAACGCAGTGTTGTGAGTTTATTGTCTGTGGTTTAATTTTCGTCTCGCAACGCGTCTACATAGTTTTTTTGTCACATCGTCACTGTTCAGTGTTGGATTGCCATGTGCGGTTATTATATTCGAGTTCATGTTAATCTCGCCCGTCATTGTGTCACCGGATTTTTTTTACTAGATCATTAATACTATCTAACACAGTTGAAAAAAAGAATCCCTTGTTAAAACCTACCAGTAGAATCAAACACGGCTTGGGAATTTTCAGTTACTCCATTGAGTCTAAAAAATATCATTCAGGGAAACATTACTCGTTTTCAGTTTCCCCTGTCTATCTTGAAATACGACTATTTCGTTTGGATCGACACTTGCAAGATTTAACATTTCAGATATTTCATCTTCGATAAAAAAAAATACATCTTTTGTTACAGATATTTCCCGGTGTTTATTTTTTCAGGCCCGAGAGAGATCTCCCGTAAATATCAATTATTATATTTTAAGATCTCTCTAAAATCGATTACTCGTGATTTAGTCGATGATGATATAGCTTTAATTACATTTATTACTTCTTGGCCGCATATCGGTGGGTCGGTCATTGTCTGTGTTAGTAGTGTCGAATACCAGCGAGGAATTTTTAATTGGTGTATATAACGCATAAATTCATTAGGTGGGGCTAACTCGTAGGAATCAAAATAAACGATTCCGCTTGGATTAATCGCGTATGCAACCCAGTGAGTTCCAGATCAGTTTCTGTTATCGAGATTAATAATACCGGTTTCAGAACTGTTTGGTTATTGTGGTAATTGATATCGGATACAAACACATCTGAAGATTTTTATTCTTAATTGTTTAGCAGCATCGAGTAAATCAAAATTTGACAGTGGTTTTAGGAAACCGTTCCTGATAACCTCAGACCTTGTCCGCTGTACCATGAATACGGAGTCCCTGGCAATCTTAGACCCTTTACTTTTACGGATGGCCTCTTTTTTATATCCTTTCCCAGTTGCCTTTTTTAGTGCCATCTCAGCAGCAGTTCCAACTGCTTCTAAAGCGGCAGCTTTTGCGACTGCAGTGGCGGTGGCGGTGGCAATCAGCGCTGTTAACGCAGCGAGAAGTGGAAATATAAAACCTGATTTAATCATATCTTTGATCGCGGCCGCAGAGAGACTAACCTGAACACCTTTTTTATCATCATCGAAATGCTTAATCTGACGAGCTGTCAGTGATAGTTTGTTCTGACCACCAGACATCTGATTGTGTTTTAGTGTTATTGTAGTTCCCGTCTTATTAGCTGAATCCGATTGGAACTTTTTAATCTCACCAGGAGTCCGAGTAACACTAACGTGTCTATATGGCATTTTATTAATAAATGAGATTGATCTAATTGTCTACATGTTTTTGGAAAACATTTGCATGTATTCTACTGGTGCATCAAGGACTCGCATTCATCCACCAATACGTTCGAGTAACATCAATTGATCGCTAAGTATGACGGCAAATGCTCTGTAATCACCGTAAATAATTGGTGGACCTGCCGCAGTAGCAGGAGGTTGTGTTACACGAGGTCGGAAGTGTATATCAACGACGGACTGTCTGGTTAAATCGAGATGTTCCAGTGAAAAGTAATAAATCGGACATAAGTTAATAAAATCGAACTGCGCTATTTGTAGACCAGTATCTACATTTGTATCACGTCCCATAAATGTCAGCAAGCGATGATACGCGCGTGCTATTTGGTTTTAGTCGTAATTAAGTAAAATATCTTTGGATGGTTCTTGTTGGCCGCTTATTCTTAATAAGACTTCAGAAACACCCAACTGGTCAAATATCATATGGCCACTTGTTTGTTTACCCAATCGTACCTTATCCTGTAACGCAACAAATATATGCCGAGACGCAGAAACACCATGTTGTGATGCCATATGCCATGTAAATACACCATTAACAGAACTCTCCATAATATCCGTCGTTGTTTTTAGCCATGATATCAATGATTTACCACCTGTATCCATAAACGATAGTAATTTTTCTTTTGCGGCGATTGATGGAGCCATTACTGGCATCCACAATGAGAGTTTTGTTAGAATTACTTTACTATCAGCAAGGCCAGGACCATGTCAGATTGCATCATTGTCATTACTTATTCGCTGAAGGAGAACTGTGTATTTAGCTCCAAAGATTACTATTCTGACATTTCTACAAAATCCCAAATATGAGATAGTGGAATCATGCATGAAAATAATCTACTCGTTCCTTTCAACATATATTTACGCGTTACAAATCATAAGTTGTAATTATCGTTAGTGTTCATAATCATATTCTCGGCATCGACATTAGCAGTATCAGCATGATTTCTCGGTTATCTTATAACATACTGATTATGATCAGCATTATCAGTAATATCCTTAGCAAACATCATAGATGGACCTGCCGATCTTGTATAATCATCAAAATATCTTTGTGAACCAACTATTGTTGTGGCAACATCAACATCATGCTCAATAGATTCAATATCTCTTCCATCAATCATATATCTAGCGCTACGAAATAATTCCATAATACCATTATTGACGAAACCAACTCGCGCATTTGCGTCATATGGTGTATTAGCTGCAACATCTGTTACGAGGTTTCCTTCTATTTCAATAATTGCGTCATTGGGTTGAAAGTATTTACTTGTATCTTGAACTTGAAGTTCGATTCTTGATCGGGAATCTGGTTGTATTGCATTACAGGAATAAAACTGATAATCGCGTACAGAATCATTTATGAGCACCGGAGCATCTATATCAAATGCTATATCGGGTGAAGATTAAAACATTTTATTATATATTTCTCGATCTAGATCGCGATCTCGGTCGCTTTTTCAGACCACTTGCCGCTATTAGGTTTGCATTAATATTTTTCTGCGTGTCAGACCCCTTATTTATCAACGCTGCTAGGTTTTGATCCGCCGCTTGATTTATTATTCTACTGACACTCGCGGCCATAAGCTCAGTAGATGGTAATTTTACTGGTGATGGGTTTCGTCGTCGAATCAGGGTGGTTAGTGTGTGTTTCTTTTCCAGCGCTAATACCTTTATCACGAATAACATCAATAGCTTTCATCGAAAATTGGTTTGCGATTGGTGCTATTTTTGGAGCCATCCTTGTGAATAACCCTTGAATAACATTACCAAGACCATCTCCATAATATATCTTATAAACGGGCAATCGTGAATTTACTACATAAATCATAGTTGGTTTATGGTGGTTGTAGTGTATAATCATCTTATCTAATTATTATTTATCTAATCACATGACTAACTGTCACCAGGACAATCAATCATTGTGATAACCATCAACGAGATCATCTATCAACTCTCGATATACACCGATATCGATGATACCACCTTGAAATAATCGTCTACATGTATCAGCGGCTTCATTAATTATTTCCGGTAAGTTATTTCCAGCTCGTGTACCCCCTATGAGAATTTCTAATCGTGCTATGTCGGAGAGAATATTATTAGGACCGGTAACAAAACCACTATCGTGAGTTCCACTCGGAGTTCCACTCAGAGAAAGTTCATCACCACTACTATAATCAGTTGCGCCTTGCACATCATCTTCTTCTTCTTCAGGTCTTACCCCTAATCTTTCTTGTTGAGGTGGAGAATGCTCATACCTTAAAGATTTGTGTCTCTTCCCTTGTTGTTTTCGCCTTTTTATTTCTTCCTTTCGCTGTTTTTGTTCTTACATTTTATGCCGTTTTTGTTCTTCTTTTCACTATTTTAGTGTTTCTATTTCTTGCTCTTTCAGTTCTTCATATTGACCATATACTTTATCTACCGCACCGAGATATCCTATATACGGTGCACTTTTTGTGTCAACTCGGCTTGTTGTAGTTTTAATTTTATAAAGTACATCAGCCCAGTGTTGCATATCTCTAATAATTGTTTTATACCCCGGTTTCAAAACTTTTTTTTAAATCTTCGTAACGCGTAGCAACAAATTCGATAAAACTCTCGGATCACTTTTATCGATTGTTGTTACAGTATGTTCGGTAAATTATTACGTAATTCTTCGACTATTTCTTCGTCGGTTTTTTTGGGACCATATTGAAGTCTTGCCGGACCAGGAAGATTTTGTAAAAGTTCTGATGTTTGTTTAGTTTCTTTTACTTCTTCTACTTCTTTTTCATATAGAACCTCTTTAGTGGTTGTAGTAACGGGTTTGAATAATTGCACCTATTGCAAAATCAACTTGAGATTCCTGTCGCTGTTGAAGGTTTGTCTGACAGAATCTCTCACGGGTAATAAATCTTTTAATCGCAGCTAGTCGCTCTCGAGCTAATCTAGTTGTTAACGATTATCCTACCATTATTGTTATATAAATGATTTAAGTCATAGCAGCTAACGAGGGCACGACAACAAATATGCGTCTCAGTTCGTCAGAGGCAATTTCTGTTTCTAACATTTTTTTTCGATTTTACAACAGGCATTGGTTCAACAAACAGACACCTAGTATGAAACCGAAACTCATTTTTTAGTTTGTCTGAATCACCCCCATCTACATTTCTAGTTTGTCGGAATCAGCCCCCTCTACATTTCTAGTTTGTCTGAATAGTATGTCCAATTCACCATCTCTGCTGCTATTTTATATTTCACATATTACAATACCGATGAAAGATGTATTTTCTTTCTGCCATTCAAATTCTCAGGTAACCTTTTTATGTCACCAAAAAAAATCCAAGAACATAAATTTAATATGCCTAAGGTTTCCTTCTTTTACATATTTATTCCTTAATAATACCTGGAGAAATGCCTCACCTACGATTTAATAATTGGTTACTTTCAGGGGCGTATTAACCATTAAGCAGACTAAGCACGTGCTTAGGGCACGAGGACCAAAAGGTGGGGAGGGGCTCGACTCACTGTATATATTAACAATAGAAGCAGACATTTTGAGAAGTATTATTTCGAGGATGTTATCAGTGATTTTGCGGAAATGAAATGTAGAAAAATGCCTTTCATGTCATGCTAATTGGAACTATGATATATTTAAATTGTGAAATATTAAAATAGATGTTGTATTGCATTTTTGTATAACTTTATGTATCCTAAGCTTGGCTTAGTGTGTACAGTATATTTTGTTATCATATGAATACATTTTTGTACTGCTGCAACCTGCACAGTATATCTAGTCAGATAGGTCAGCAACTAAAATGGACTGGGTCAGCGTGGAAAGGAGAGGGGTTCCAAGATTTGTCAGTGTTTAGGGCACAGTTAGCCTTAATCCGTCCCTGCTTACCTTATGTGGGTATCGGTCATATAGTATTGAACAGGCACATGCATGTAGCAGCAATAACATGTACTGTATCGGCAGCTGTCGCCGCCAAAATTACATTAATCAAATGATCTGGTTTAAAATCAAATGATTTAACCTAGCAAATCAAATGATCAATCCAGATTCCAAATGATATGGTGTCACATGAAATGATTTAACGAACAAAACCGAATGACGCATTTGAATTTCAAATGACGTGGTATTAAATGAAATGATGTAGAGTGAAATGAAATGATTTAACCCTTCAAACGGAATGATGAATTCAGATTCTAAATGATGTTGTGTGATTTGAAATGATATAGCATGAAATGAAATGATTAAACCCCAAAAATGAAATAATGAATTCAGATTTCAAATGATGTGGCGTTAAATGAAATGATCTGGTATTAAATAAAATGATTTAAAGAACAAAACGGAATGATGATATATGCTTCCAAATGACGTGCTATTAAATAAAATGATGTAGTCTAAAATGAAATGATTTAACTCAACAAATGAAATCATGAATTCAAATTCCAAATGATCTGGTATTAAATAAAATGATATAAAGAACAAAACGAATTGATGAAATCTGTTTCCAAATTACATATTATTAAATGAAATTACGTAGTATGAAATGAAATGATTTAACTCAACAAATAAAATGATGAATTCAGATTCCAAATGATGTGGTATTAAATTAAATGATTTAAAGAACAAAACGGATTGATGAAATCTGCTTTTAAATGACGTAGTATTAAATGAAATTATGTAGTCTAGAATAAAATCATTTAAGCCCAAACAAGAAATGATGTATTCAGATTCCAAATGATCTGGCATTAATTGAAATGGTTTGAAGAACAGAATGGAATGATCAGCTCATATTCCAAATGATCAAACTGTAAATCAGCTAGCGTAAATCCAAACAATCACAGGAGGGCGCTGTTACCTATGACGTATGATATCAGAACGCCGAAACATAATCGACGGGCGTATTGACAGCATTCGGCTGAGATTATTGCAGAAGATAGTTGGACAGCTAAGCAAAGGTAAGTGTTTCTTTTCGTATTTTATAAACAAGAGCCATGTTTTCCAATCAGCATAAAGTGATTTTATCCACATTAATGAATGTGCGTGTATTTTTTTCTTCTTCAAGTTTTGCCCTGTTCTGCGCGAGTTTCTTAGGCTTCAACAAAGCGAGATCTATCAACTAAAGAAATTAAATCTTGATTTTATTTGATCAATATTAATTACCATGTATAATGACCTTACACACTAATCTAAAAATGTGCGTTCCCGTAACTTTTGTTATATTAAATTACCGGCCCTACGTGCATACTTATTATTCGTCCAAGGTCTATATGTTATCAATTCTTTTTCCACCATTGAATCCAGTTTGCAGCGACATATTAGTGCTTTTTTTCTTCTTTTATATTTCATCTTTGATATCGAATATCATTTGTGTTGTACTTCAAACACCCCACTCTCCTTTCCAAACGTATTGAAAATGGGGGAGGGGGGCTTAGTCATATATTTTGAAAGAATAATACGTGAACAAAAAACAGCTACCTCCTTTGGAGTGTTTTATAGCGAAGAAGAATCACAGATCATGTTTGAATATACCCAGAATTTAGCAAATGATGTCTGAAAATAACAAGAAAAGGCCATGGTTTCTTGGATTTTTAATTAAAACAAACAACAACATCAGCGGTTTGTAAGTGACACCACATATTCCTTAGGATAAAGGGGTAAAGACGTTCTCTCTCTCTCTCTCTCTCTCTCTCTCTCTCTCTCTCTCTCTCTCTCTCTCTCTCTCTCTCTCTCTCTCTGCAATAGAACGGTCGAAGCTTGTACTTTCTGCTGACTGCTGGACCAATGCTAGATTTTACCAGATATCCATCGATTTAAGTAGTGTCTATTTGGTATTTATTTGTTCTTAGCTCAATTGCCTGTTTCAACATAAAAAAAGTCTCAAAAACTAAACAAAAATTAATAATAATGGGATGAGCAAATTATGAAACAATTGAGTTAAAAATACCAAAACGTGTTTTAAAAAAATCGCGACCTCTTCTTTGGCAGCCTGACACATAGAAAGATAAATGTGAGTATCAATATAAATAAGCTATTCATTTTCAAGAAAAAAAATTTAAAAAGTAAAATTGGGATGAGCGAATTTGAAAGAAATGCTAAAAAGATATTTGCACAAAAAAATTGGGATGCCACCGCGAGTTCGAACTGAAATCATCATTTTATTTGTTGAGTTAAATCATTTCATTTCATACTACGTAATTTCATTTAATAATATGTCATTTTGAAGCAGATTTCATCAATTCGTTTTGTTCTTTATATCATTTTATTTAATACCAGATCATCTGGAATTTAAATTCATGATTTCATTTGTTGAGTTAAATCATTTCATTTTAGACTACATCATTTTATTTAATAGCACGTCATTTGGAAGCATATATCATCATTCCGTTTTGTTCTTTAAATCATTTTATTTAATACCAGATCATTTCATTTAACGCCACATCATTTGAAATCTGAATTCATTATTTCATTTTTGGGGTTTAATCATTTCATTTCATGCTATATCATTTCAAATCACACAACATCATTTAGAATCTGAATTCATCATTCCGTTTGAAGGGTTAAATCATTTCATTTCACTCTACATCATTTCATTTAATACCACGTCATTTGAAATTTAAAAGCGTCATTCGGTTTTGTTCGTTAAATCATTTCATGTGACACCACATCATTTGGAATCTGGATTGATCATTTGATTTGCTAGGTTAAATCATTTGATTTTAAGCCAGATCATTTGATTAATGTAATTTTGGCGGATACGGCTGCCCATAGTACATCATTTCATTTAATACCACGTCATTTGAAATTTAAAAGCGTCATTCGGTTTTGTTCGTTAAATCATTTCATGTGACACCACATCATTTGGAATCTGGATTGATCATTTGATTTGCTAGGTTAAATCATTTGATTTTAAGCCAGATCATTTGATTAATGTAATTTTGGCGGATACGGCTGCCCATAGTACTGCCCATATCGAATGAGCATATTTTGTTTAACAAGCACATGCACACGTGATATGTATCTACACTCTATTTTTAAATGTGTACATGTCCTTCGATTGACCTTTCCGGTCGTGTCACTTGTGACATCACTCGTGTTTGTTCCATGACTGTCATAGAAGAAGTACACCGTATTTGTTTGTGAGGAATTTTTCTATATCAAAATTAGCACCCTTGACTTGAGGGCTTAACTAAAATTGAAAGAGTAAATGGAGGTAAAAGCATTTAAATACTGGAACTCGATTCACCGGAAACTGGAACTATTTTTGGTTGAATCGACTTAGGTTTTTTTTCCCCTCATTAGATGACAAGCGTCGTCACATGTATTTTCTGTCCGATTAAAATGGAAAGGTTTAAATTGCAAATCGTCTTTAGAAGATTTATTTGACAATTGTTGTTGTATGAAACTAATACTCTTCAAATCAAACACGAGCTATTGTTATTTGATAATGATTTTTTTTTACACAGTTGAGTGTAATAAACATCGTTTTGTTATCGTTTCGGTCACACGATTCAAAATAGTACCAAACTTGAAAAATGCAAGTAAAAGAACTTTCACGATGAAAGCTCTTTATTGTTTAGCATAAATTTATCATTGCATTCTTGATTTGTCCTTTACGTGAATGTAGAATTTATTTTGGAGGAAGAAGATAGATTACCAAGCAATTGACCGTACGCGAAAAGGTAGATCAGAGCACGTGACTTTACAACCTTTTAACCTCCGACAAACTTTCAGTGAAAACGGCGGGTGTGATAACACTAAGAGATATACCATACGACATTGTTGAGCAATATTTTGCCATATGAAACGACTTAGATATTATATTTAATTACTGATAATTCCGGGTTGACTGGGAAGATCACTTGACAATATTAAGACTGGTTAATTTGCAGTTCAAACATTTCTTTGATCTGACAGAAAATACACGTGACAACGTTTCTCATCTAAAACCCAAGTCAATTAAATCAAAAATAGTAACAGTTTTTGTTGAATCGATTTTCAATGTTTGTATGATTCTACCTCCATTTACCCTTTCAATGTTTATATAGTGTTAAGATTCTGAAAACTTTTTATGTATGTAGTCGAACTTTAGGTCAATGCAAATCGTGATATCGGACATCATATTGAACACATTAATGCCACTGAAAATAAACGGTAGAGATGAGTGAAAGTTAGGGTTATGCCCAAAGTTCTATGACTCACTGCTTATCGTTAATAACGTTACAGCATATCAGTAAGAAATCAGTTCCCTTAAATTTTAAGTTTCTAATCCAGAGTTGTTGCCTGTAGGTCAAATGTCATAACTTGAAGAGCCCATGATTAGTTGAAACTAATTTTTTTATATTACCTAATAATTGTGAGAAGATCCAGATGATAAGCTAGTTTAGATGGATGTACAATTATATATGATGAGCTGGTAACATCTGGTTGGATGTATACGCTTTTGTTGCGTCAGCTGTACTCCAACATTATAATCTACTGCTCGAGTAGTGTTTTCGTGCTTTATAAATTCTCCTATTGTTAAGGTTTTGGAAGTATAATTTATAGAAAGTATAATTTATAGACGTAGTAATTTTTATGTACTAGTAACAAAAATACAATATTTCCTGTGAACAAAACTTTGCTGGAGCACTCAGGTTACACTATGAAAACTCGGGCTTTGCTCGTTGATTTAAAATTTGAGCGTTTGTTCACGTGCTCCGAGAAAAGTTGGAAATTCGCCTATCAGTATTTTGTTCTCCTCGGATTAGAGAAGACGTCATATATCATATTGCTGTCATTACCGAGGAATTCCAATTTGTTCCATTTTGCATATACATAGAGCGATATAAACAAAAGTCCTGTGAGTGCACTAGTAGACCTTCAAGATTAGAATATTGGTCTCTATTAATAGTATTTACACAGGACCTAGAGAGTAATTCTTACAGATGACACAGTCGGTTTACTCCGTATTTAATCGACCATCCTTTTCTAACACTGTCAAACGACGCAATGCTTATGGTATTACTCGAACTAAACGAAAATACTTTGGAATGAAGTTCAGATGCATTTTCAAAAAAAAAACAAAAATAATTAGCTTGATTTGGATATAGAGGATCTTAAATGAGTAATGATTTAATATCAAATTTATGAAACTCGCCAAGGCTAGCAAAAGCTGGACATTATTGAGCGAGTTTTATATAAATTTATTTTTATACTACTCATCTGAGATTCGTTTTATCACAGTTTTTATTACAATGGAAATTATTTAGATAAAAAGAAGAATGAATAACTTCGTTCATTCTGACAGACGATGCAACTTTTATTTGTTATGCATAAAATACAGTCAAATGCAAAGTTGAGCTAGTAAAAGTAGATTGTACTGGTTTAAAAAAAAAGAGAACAATAAATCAAAGATAAAGCGTCCATCCAAATATACAGAACATTTTATAACGATAAAATCATTTTTCAAAATAGAATGATCAATGCGATGTGAGATGCAGTACACAATAAGACTACATGTCTACTCTAAAATTTCACTTTCAAAACTAAACATTACATTGTTGCGATATTTTATGTGAAGTATGATTCCTGAATGCAGAAATTCCCTTATTTACTGTAATCTATTTGTGACCTAATATTTGCAGTATTTGTTGTGATACAATAGACTGTACTGAAGAATTAAAGAAATTTCTTTTTAGTCGTATTTGCTTTACATATTTACAGAGTAAATATGATGCGTTTGTATAAGTTATGTTGGTTGGGAAACCGGTTTATGTCCACATTCCTCTGTGAACACTGGTGAATATATTTACTTCACAAAGTTAACATTTAAACGACGCTTAAAAGGTAGATTATATTTATGTTAAAGATATACCGCTCAGCTATTAAATGAGCAATACCCTTACATTAACTTCTTGTTCCTATTCGTGTGAAGCAATTTACGCCATTTTTCTTATAGTGATATTGATATACATGACATAGTGACCCCCCGGAGGGTGGGGTTAAAAAAGCCATATTGAAACAGACGAGACCATTTTCCCCCAATTCACTTTCGCGAGTGGAAACGAAAAATGGCGGACACAGATGTTCATTGAAAACACAAAATTCCAGACGGCGGGGTTTAAAACGTTTTCCCACGATTGCAGCTGATCACTAAAGAGAATACTGCACACCAATTTAATGGGCTTATTTGGACCAATCAGAATAACATAAAATGATAATTTAACTTGTGATAATATCAAAAATATGAAACTGTACATACTACAGGAAAAGTATACATACTATGTGATAAATATTTATATGAAATTGCTTTGTTTTACACAATAAAGTATAACCCATTTTTTATACAAGTAAGGTGGCTAGACGTGTCCAAATAAAATTAAGCTGAGGGATCGTACTTCAGTGTATCTACTTCACTACAGCCCAGTCTGATGGTCTTGTCTGACTCGGTGTCACGTTGTCTAACAACGAATTCGTAATGTTTATTTTGAGCTGCCATACATCGTTTATCCCAAGTCCAATCGCTATAGTCAAACTGGAACAGTTCTTCTTGCAAACCGCTGTTGTTCAAGTGTCTACACATATTTGGACAGAGATCGAATCCACCAGAAAAACACAAACCTGTCTTAATAACGTCCCTGATAGTTTCTTGACTTTTCCATCCATTGTGGTATCTATAGTGTATTGCAGCACGTGGCTTCGGCATCTTTTCCTCCGCTCTGACTTGAGTCCTATAAAACTCTGGACTTTGCCTTCCTGGCGAATTTTTCTCTCCATTCCAGACCCCATCGAGAGTGAAAGGTCTTAATTGAAAATAAAAACGGTACTCATTTTTATGAAACATCCAAACATACTGACACATAATATTGAATTGTGAAATGTAGAGCTTGCTGTGTTCTTTGTATATGTTAATAAACGATTTTCCATGAAGCTGTTCAAGATGACGTCTTAGTTCTATAATGTGTTCTACCTTCATTATAACTGGAAAATATGCCATACCCCTCATGACTTCTTTGCTTTTAAATAAAACTGCTGTCTCTTCTGCAATTTTGCTCCATGCTGGTTCAAAGGTTTTCCCATAAAATCCAATAATCACTGGTTTTCCGTCTTCAAATAGTAATTCCTCTGTCACCCTTGTCACGAATAGGGTATCAGTATCCAAATATCCCACATACTTCTTTAATGTATATTTTTCCGGATAAAAATAATCTAATTGCATTCTTTTATGACCGTTTTCATGATAAACTGATGGATCTCCAGGACCTTGGAAACAAATTTTGGGGTATGGAAATTGCGTAGCCAGACTGCGTCCTAGTTTCAAATCCTCGCTACTTTCACTGTCAAGAACGATAACCAGTGACATATTTCCCGGCCAAAAATATCTCGTACTTGTCTGTAGAATCGAGTGATACCTGTTCACATGACGGCTATACATTCTCAGTAATAGATCAACGTGTGGTAAGAACACTTTTCCTAATCGAGCATTTCTATCAATGCAATACTCTTCATTGTAGAATCTTCCCACATTTTGAAGTCCATATTTGTACATAGCGAATATAACTATCATAATAGCGGTGATCGCAGTTAATTTGACGGAAAGTTTCCTCCAATAGCACGACATTGCCATTCAAGTTTGAAACAGTTATCATCGATCGTGTTCACCAGGTATGATAGGCGGTTCAAACATGTTAATACAATATTATGTTGTCCAATTAAACGCAAGGTCACAGAGCATAGTGTCGATTTATTTAAACTTCTGCTAGTTCTGGGGAACCTCAGATTTACCATTGTTCAGGTACTTATAGATGATCCTATTAATCTATGTTCACACTGAATATTACCCATAACATGAAAGTTATACAGAGACAAAAAGTGAAGGTTTTAATGGTCAGGAACACAAAACTGTGCAATATAATTTCTTTCATCCCCAAAGAACAACGCAGAATAATCTGCTTTTCACTTTGAAAGAAGTTTACAATTAAATATTTTGGGATTTAGTCATTAGTAAATAATTTTTTTTTTTAAAACCTGGACGCAAAGTAGGCAATGCCAAGTAGTTATAAACTCCAAATTAATTTGCTTTGCCCTCTGCTACTAAATGTACTGACGTTAGATTTATTTACATTTGCTTAATACAGATGCACAAGAAAGAAAGAATGGGGAAAGAACAAATCATCAATTATGTGTCTTTCGGCCATTTGTTTGTCCATACTCGTTTGTATGTGCGTTTATTTTCTGTATGTTTACCTATTTATTAATTTTAAATAAACTCATACGACAAGACACATAGAACTTTCTAGCATCGCAAAGTCTGAGACTTGTAAAATATCGATCTTCTTTTTAAAATTTTATTTTTATTATTGCCTGAAATCGCAGCACCATATTCTTTTGACTAAGTACCCCCAACCAAAACCAAAAATATGGAACTTTTTGTGGACGGCGGCATCTATGCATAACAGACACTCATTTTACGTCCCAGTAATTAGTTATCAACAAAATGCATATTTACTGTGGCATAATTAGAAATTAATATTGCAAGCGACACATATGGAGCAAACAGCGGAAAGTTGTTATTGCGGGATCGTACTGAAGCAGTGGGGAGGGGGCGGGGGTTGGGCAGAATTATGTTTTAAGGTGTGTGTGTGTGTGTGTGTGTGCAAATTATCTTGCTATGCAACTGTACATGAGGATGTGTGCTACTTTCCAGTGAATTTAGATGGATATAACTGTGTTTTGTTTTTCCATTGCACTAAGAGTGATGCAAATGAAATACCGCTGCTGCCGACATGGAGAAAGAATATTATCATCATGAAGTTATAGAAATATTAGCCATGCCCTACTGAAAATCGAACACAGATTGGCGAGTTATGAAACCAATCACCTTTATTGCATGTTTCAATCCCCATACGATCTCGACTAAAAACACATTACTATATTTTTTTTAAAAACAAATTTATTCATTGATGCGTAGCGAACAATCGCTTTCCGACTTAGCAATTAATTTTCCTCTTCATACATAGCCACTCTGTTTAATTTGACATAAATCAAGGCATGTAGAATTTAATATTGTCAGTTAGATAATAGACAAACTATGCACAAAACAGCAGAATATCATGTCTGTTGATTATTAAAGAGGAGGTAATCAAAATGAAATTAGATGGAAAAATATATTATTACACAAGTATGCGAATTATAACTTGTCTTCATCTGAGTACTGAAGCCGATATTATTTATTGCAATGAAACAGTGCTGGTTGGAATACACATTATACGTTTTGGTAAATAGTGTTTTAGCAGCTTAGGTGTCATACGGTGGAAAAATGCCAATCATTGTTGATATTCAAACTAAAGATTCGTAACAATATGCAACTATAAGCATAACTATTTATTCTTTATATGTAAGAATCTATGTATAGCAATACTTAGCTTTGTATAATCTCACATTCAGTTGAGCTAAACTAAAATATTCTCCTAAGAATACGATTCAGCAAGATGTTACCTTTCAGAAAGGTTGATAAATAAATTACATAAATATGCATTTCCTTGCTGAATATTACGAGGATCGATATATATATATATATATATATATATATATATATATATATATATATGTGTGTGTGTGTGTGTGTGTGTGTGTGTGTGTGTGTGATTTTACGGTGGTTCCCTGATTACTCTACTCCACACGACGGGCTCAGGGATGTACCTTAGGCCCATTGCGCTGCCCTGCAGATCAAAGAGGCGATTGATAGCTGCATTAGCTGCAGGGGCTCAATAGTTCGCATGACGCACCAGTGATCATGGGATCTACCAGGGTCGGCGACCGATGTGTATCCATATACAATTTACTCCAATTGCCTCGGCACTTAATAATCAACTTGAAATAATATACCGTAAAACATCAAAACAGACTTACCTACCCCCATACACATATTCCATTAACATGTAGTAAAAGTATCCGATCATCTTAGTTGACATAACTCTTCATTTTAGATTGATATCTATAAAAGATGTCAGAGTATGGTAAAATATGTCAATTACCACAATTATCCAGTTATTTATCCCGAAAGTTATGATATTCCCGTCAAGATTTTTTTTTAAAAATTCCATGTAGTACATTTTGGGAGTTAAGAGCGCTGTAATATTATATACTACAGATCTAGAAAAGCTTATTTAAAAATTTAATACACAGAGAAATCCAGCTCCCAAACTGCATACTATTCTAAACTGTACTGGAAAAGCCTTACAATTTTTATTTCAGAAGTTGAAACAAAGATATAATAACTTAGCTAAACTGGAATTTAGGTAATAAAATGTTTTCTGGTTGTATTTTACAGATAAATAAATATTCATAGTGTACACGTATTAGTATCAAAGGTGGCAGGGCGTAGACATAATGCCTATTAGGGAATATATAAAGCCTTTATGACTTTAAAATGTTTATTAAACCAAAGATATAACACGAATAAAAGTTTTTT
The DNA here is from genome assembly GCA_030141615.1 of Unio pictorum. Lineage (NCBI taxonomy): Eukaryota > Metazoa > Mollusca > Bivalvia > Unionida > Unionidae > Unio > Unio pictorum. The sequence continues at coordinate 5,381,277 of JARLTB010000007.1, read as the reverse complement.
TCTTCTTCAAGCTTGATAAAATAAATTATATTAAAAAATGGTTATCGCTATATTATGAATATCATTAAGCAATTCAACCTGAAAATACTTGGAGATCTATTTGACTATCATATAAGAAAAGATTTATTGATGCTATGTGCATTGTTCATGAATTTTTTAATTTTGTATTGTTTCGTTTTAAAAAAAAATACAAATAAGACACTACCCACCATTACAGTTTTCCTTGAAATGCGTGTGATGCATCATTTAATATGTCTGATGTAGACTTTTAATTGCTGACAGATAATGACTTATTCTTCAAGGCTGTGTGTGTAACATGAGCTAGAATTATCACTGTACTTCATAGATTCACCAAAGCCAACAATAAATGCTATTTGGACCAATATGGTCAAAAAGTCTTATGTTTGAAAGGTCATGGTCAAGGACATTTGTTACGAAACTAAATGCTAAACAAGATCTATGTCTATGATCGTGAGCTACTAATAACAGCAAAAGTTCTTCAGTGGGCCTCGAAAGAATAATTTAGATTGTGGGTCTCATACTCAAACCACCCCAAGGGCCGCATGCGGGCATTTTCAATGGCCCAAGGGCCGCACCACCTTTGTTATCTCTCACGGCACATTGTGACGCCAATTGATTTGCGGGCCATATTATACCACTTTGAAGGCCACATGGGGCCGCGGGTCGCGAGTTTGAGACACTTAACTGAGATGGTGTCTTACAAATATGCGACGACCATGATGCCGCATGCACTACATCCGCACGACTATTTCATCGACTATATTACAGCAGCTGCAAAAAAAATAATTTCAGTCGAAATGAAATATCAGTACAGTCGTTATCTAAGGAAAGCATATCAAATTATGGTCATAGGTATAGTCAAAGTGACACTCACCTTAACAAAAACAAAAACAAAACATCCCACAAACAAGCAAGGAAACAAAACACAGAGAGCTGCTGCTTTAGATCAACAGGCGTGTCTTGGCTTAAATCCTACATTGAAATGAATAAAGTGTGAGACAAAAAATTAACAATTCTAAAAAACAGTAATTTTTTTAAAGATGCGAATAATGCTGCAATGGGTTTAACAAATGTAGAATTCCCGGCAAAGAGAGACAGTTCACATATGTGCAGATCAAAATATCCTTTCTAAATGAAAAAAGGAACTAAATTTTTTAAAGATGAACAATGATTGACGATGACCTATTTTAAGTTAGTCTGTAGAAAACACAATAAACAGATCCACTATACGATGGGCTGACAATGTTAGAGTTATCTAATATGGTTGATGCTCGAACACTACTGCAAGTTAAAAAAAATATTGTGATATATTACGACTAATCATGGCTGATGCAGGTTCTCAATTGTTACGACCTTATGGTCTTAAACTAAGTAAAAGAAAAGAGCGAAAACACATTTTCTAAAGTTCAACAAATAATTTATTTCCCAAATGTAAAAAGTGTACATTTAGAAGGAACTTACATTATTGTGAATTAAATCCAGAATCTCTCTAATTGAATTACAGGGGTATTACAAATAAGTTCGTACATTGTTGATATGCCTGTAGTGTCTAATGTGCCAGTGGCCTGGCGTGTAATGATGTACCAACAATAATATGATTCAAAATGTTCTTGTCTGAATTCATTATAGTTTCAAATAATTGTCCTGTGTAGGAATAATATTGAACACTTTGTAATTCTAGTGGATAATAACTTTTTAATAAATCCAAAAAAGATGAAAACAACTGAACACAAAATAAGACTGATTCTGCTTCAGATGTTAAAGTAAAATAACCCAATTGATGATTTACACAATGTTTGCATTCAACAGACACTTTATGTTATTGACTAAGATTTTGGATTTGAAAGAACTGGTGCACAGTGTAGTATAGCCTTTAACTTGTCAAAAGTCTCCTGATATATTTTCAGACAGATGAACCCTGGTCGTCCTTTTCAACAAAAGAATCAGTTGAGCAGTCTGGAACAGTTGGAACAACTGGAGCAAAACGTCCGATAGTATCTAGTCATACCCCGAAATTGCAATACCGATAGGCACAGGGAATTATGAGACTCTCCTAACTTCCAAATGTTTAACTTACCCGTGTCCCACAACGAATTCTAGAAATGTAACACAAACACGGCTTTACTCACGTTTGTATAAATTAATTTTTAAATTGCACGAATTAGTCTATCAAAAAACATTTGAATGGTTCCCAAATGATCCGCTCAAGTGTCGGTCTAAATTATGTCAGTAGTATAAGGAAATGGGGTTCTGGGCCACTTTTTGTAAACTCACGTTTGTTGGAGCTGATGGAGTTTCTGGAACACACTCCAACGTAGACACAAATGCGTTGCCTTATCTATAACAATGTGTTTGTTTGAAACCACATACGGCATACCTCGATTTGGTCATGAGGCGATGATTCTTCCTGACCATCTCGACGGGGTCGATACTTTCCATTCAGGTTTTGCACTTAAGGTACCACGACTTCATGTTGTCTGTTATATATATTAGTTTACACTATTTAAGCGACTTTCGAAAGCTGTCAAATAATTTGTACGGGTGATTTAACTCCGTACCTACGTTGGATGTGATCGATGCAGTACGATCCACACATGACGTCTTGAGGCTGTAACGAGTTGTACACGCTCCATTATGCGACTGCACGACTTCATCTGGAGGAGGTAAACTAAACGAATCGAAATACTCGACGTCGCTGTAACGTTTATCGTTGAGCACCGTAACCCAAAGAGTGCCATGTCCATCGGTATAATTTTAGCAGGTTAATTACGCAGCTCTCGTCGTGTGTAAAATTTGTCTAGGAAATTGATCCTTAGAAAATACACCTCTTAAATGTCCAACGCTGGGTGCTAATTCTTTTTCTAGGCCGATGTTGGACAGCGGAGAAAACTTCGTCGTTATTACTTTTCTTCTCATGCCTTTGCTGAAAATTCTTGTACTGCGAGTGGTTGCCGGTTGCAATTCTTTTCCGATGCCTAGCAATCCTGGAAGTGACATAACAGCGATTCCTGCTAACAGGGGCGCGATAAATCCTCCTTGTTTGGACAGCTGCGACGCTAACAAGTTCTGAACATTAGCTTTACGTGCACTACCGTGTTTGGCAACCGTTGTAACCTGGCGATGCGACAGCATGAGCCTCTAAGTTCCTGTGACGGCCGAAGTTTTAAGCCTGATTAATATGGATCGTTTCTACGTGGCCGCTACAGCAATACGTTTCTTCTGCTGCGATGACAGATATAAATTTACTAGCACGTATGACATTGTACTATTTTAAATGCTTTTATTTTATGTTTTTGTTTGACGGGTTTATTTCGTTAACCAGTGGACGATGTCACGATAGTACGTTTTTGTCAGATTTCAGTCACAAAAGTTTCTGCTACGGGCAACACCATTTCCCATTACCGCATTATGCGTCTCTCCAGTGATTCCCCCTGTCGATGCAGAACGTCCCAAAGGAGCAAGAACCGATACAAATATTTCAGAGCCATCGTCTTCATGAATTGAGTTTTAGCGCTGCCAATAGAACCGCCATTTGCGGTCACATAACCACCTTGTCTGTTTGTGGTACGACGATTGCTTTTACTTTAATTGATTAGGCATATTCTATACAAACAATGATTTTCATTTTCTATTGAGCACGTACAACGCCATGAATCGGTCTGACGATGCCAGCGCATAACAGACGTAATTACATCCTGAATTGGCAATCATCCATCAGAATTCTGTGTCATCGGGGAAATCTTTGAGACGCTCGGAATATTTGGAGACATCGAAATGGAAATAGCGAAATCTTTCAGCGCAACCTGCAACGTACATTCAGGTAATAGATGATTCTTTCAATATAATTATCAGAGAGTCAGATGAGACTGCGTACGTGTTAAGGTTGGGATATAAAATGAACGGATTAGGACGGATTCGCAGGAGCGAACCCGTAGACACATACAAATCCGTTGAATATATTACTTTGGAGGTCGCACCGACGGTAGAGAGCGAAATCTGAATGATCGAGCAGTTGACGAGGAGGCTGTTTATGTCGGTGATGGTTACGGAAAGATCTTCATGTACTCCATTGACGTTAAAAATATTACATGCGCTAAAACATAGAATGGATCCGATTGACTTATCGATGTCAAATCGTACAATGTAAGCCTCCTAGATGATTATTTTGGTTGTCAGCGTGGAGTAATTGGGTTAGATATTGATGTTCGCGTGGTGTGTCAGTTGTCGGTGATCAACCTGGACATTTCTTTGGCGATGTCGAGGATATCGTATCCGAATGGCGAAATCGTAATCGTTTTTGACGGACCAGCTTGTGCATTCTAAGAAAACTAATTGTTATTCGCGGTGATGTAAAAGAAGCTGTTCCATATTTCGGAGGAGATATGCGAGATCTCGTACGATGACTGCTGGTCTAATTCCGTTGAGGTCACTGAACGTTCGTCGAACAACAACGTAGTATCCGCATAAGCAATGTGGGAAAACAAGGTTTTCTGAAACATTTGTTGTGTTGCTATCAGTCAGGTCCTATCTCTAAGTTGTCAAGCCGATTAGTGGATTTATTGCCATTGAGATGAACGACAATGAATCTGATGGGAACGACTCCACGATAAGATTCAAATGCAAAACTTTGACGGTACATTGTGACTCTGTTCCCGCCCTCATACAAAAATGAACGATGGAGTATTCGTTAGGACTGAATCTTAACACGTATATTATTTTGGTGCACCCACTACGTACATATCTATTCGTGCTAGCTTCATAACGACTAAACACGGGATAAATTCTCCACGTCGTTTCATCGCCTATGTGCGCCATTTTTAATTTTATCCAAAACCTCATCGAACACCGCTGAATGTTTTATTATCCAGTAGGAGGTTCTTAAGTTCTAATAACAATATTTGGTTCCGTCTTGTATATTTCAAATTTTGTTGACTGTATCTTTAGTAACTTTTGTCAAGATACACCTTTCATGTGTCATGTTCCGTATGTCATTTATGTAACAATACAATTATGATTTTACTACTAGATATTACATTACAATAAAGGAAGGCGATAGTAGTACAAACACAATTTCAAATACAAGTTGATGATACTGCAATTTCTGAAAATCTTGCTTATTGGTCCTGATGATCAAGGTCAAGACCATTTGGATGACCCAACATGCATACAGTTCAAACAAGAACGAAACAAAATTAAAGTTGAGAAGTTATTCAGACATTTTGATTATAATGTAGGCTTTGTAAATAAAAATTCAATATTCATGAATAGAAATAGTTTGGGTCATGTATACATACAATATTTGGACATTGCAGCTAATTTACGTGACTTGACGAGCACAATTTAAAAAAGTACCATCCTTTCATAAAAAAGAGAGAAAAAACAATATGTAATTTCAAGTTTTATAATTAAGAAAAACTTAAATATTGAGGGCATAGTAAGTTTAGAGAGCGTTATCTTCTACTACAACAGGTGTTCTCAAGAGAGAGTATCCAGACTTTGAGAAAATTACAGCACAAAGTATATATCTGTTAGATCGTCCTGTTGTTGAAAGACATAAAATGCAGATACGTAAGAAAATGGAGATATAAACAAATGACACAAATAAATCGTATGAGAAACGGGTAACGGAGCCAGAATTGAAAGAATTAAGGTGAAAAACATTTACCAGCGTTATATCTTTTATTCACGAAACCATTTGGACGAATATTAAAGAGTTACGTGGCTGTTGTAAGGATATTCAAATCAAAAACAAAATTTTTTGGAATCAAATAAAATTATTCAAGAGTTAAAAGATGAATAGTAGATAAACATACATAATAAACATGCATTTGCAACAACAGTAATGAAATGTTGAAAGCATAACAGTATAACGGATTGAACATCAACCACAGCTGGACATCGTACACAGTTGGATATCGATAACAGCTGGAAGTCGATCACAGCTGGAAGTTGAACACAGATGGATATCGAACACAGCTGGAGAGTTATCAGATAAGACGTTGAAAGAATTATTGAAAGCGTTAGAGAAGAAGTATTATATGGACAAATAGTAAATAAACTCTGTAAAGAAAAGGGTGTTACATTAGTTATATACCCATTGCATATGGTATGAGAATATGAACTGTTACTAAAGAAAAGGGTGTTACATTAGTTATATACCCATTGCATATGGTATGAGAATATGAACTGTTACTAAAGAAAAGGGTGTTACAATAGTTATATACCCATTGCATATGACATGAGAATATGAACTGTTGCTAAATAAAAGGGTGTTACATTAGTTATATACCCATTGCATATGGTATGAGAATATGAACTGTTACTAAAGAAAAGGGTGTTACATTAGTTATATACCCATTGCATATGGTATGAGAATATGAACAATAGTTATATACCTATTGCATATGGTATGAGAATATGAACTGTTACTAAAGAAAAGGGTGTTTCATTAGTTATATACCCGTTGCATATGGTATGAGAATATGAACTGTTACTAAAGAAAAAAGTGTTACATTAGTTATATACCCGTTGCATATGGTATGAGAATATGAACGGTTGCTAAAGAAAAGGGTGTTACATTAGTTATATACCCGTTGCATATGGGATGAGAATATGAACTGTTACTAAAGAAAAAGGTGTTACATTAGATATATACCCGTTGCATATGGTATGAGAATATGAACGGTTACTAAAGAAAAGGGTGTTACATTAGTTAAGTACCCGTTGCATATGGGATGAGAATATGAACTGTTACTAAAGAAAAGGGTGTTACAATAGTTACATATCCATTGCATATGGTATGAGAATATGAACTGATACTAAAGAAAAGGGTGTTACATTAGTTATGTACCCGTTGCATATGGTATGAGAATATGAACTGTTACTAAAGAAAAGGGTGTTACATTAGTTATATACCCGTTGCATATGGTATGAGAATATGAACTGTTACTAAAGAAAAAGGTGTTACATTAGATATATACCCGTTGCATATGGTATGAGAATATGAACGGTTACTAAAGAAAAGGATGTTACATTAGTTATGTACCCGTTGCATATGGGATGAGAATATGAACTGTTACTAAAGAAAAGGGTGTTACAATAGTTAGATACCCATTGCATATGGTATGAGAATATGAACTGTTACTAAAGAAAAGGTTGTTACATTAGTTATGTACCCGTTGCATATGGTATGAGAATATGAACTGTTACTAAAGAAAAGGGTGTTACATTAGTTATATACCCGTTGCATATGGTATGAGAATATGAACTGTTACTAAAGAAAAGGGTGTTACATTAGTTATATACCCGTTGCATATGGTATGAGAATATGAACTGTTACTAAAGAAAAGGGTGTTACATTATATATATATACCCGTTGCATATGGTATGAGAATATGAACTGTTATTAAAGAAAAGTGTGTTACATTAGTTATATACCCATTGTATATGTCATGAGAATATGAACTGTTGCACTGTCTGTTGCTAACACAAATTAACGTGTTGTAACTTGTAATGGAGAGTAACGCTCAACCAGGACGTAAACAATATTTGTTCACTGACAAATTAAAAAAGGCTACATAAATCTTGCCAATTATTTGTGTTATATATACTGTATCTGATTTAGGTTATTTTTGATTTGATGTTGTTGTTCAGTTTTAATTATTTTATTATTCCATTACATGCTATTTTAATGCACTTTTATTTACTCTAGATATTTTCCAGTAATTGAATTCAGTTTATGGAAAACCAATAATTAAGAATGTTGTATCCAAGTTGACCTAGTTTATCACCGTAATACTTAATTTCATGTAAACAACTAATTTTATATTATTTTGTTCTTTCTTAGCGTGGGATTTTATATAGAGTGAAACCGAAGCTGTACTAGATAGAGTACGTGACTTTAGACGCAAAATAGCTTTTATGTCGTTTTGAAACATGTAGCAATTATTTAGAAATTATGCGTTGTCATATCGCTATTATGGTAATACTGCAATTGTTTTACGCAGTAGCCAGGTTTAATGGTGATATTTATGGAGATACTTTTCAGTTAGATACAAAACACTTCGATGTCAATTGTTTCTTCTGTTTTGACCAGTGTTTGAGTTAAATATAATTTTTTCTTCAAATTATTGGGATTCTAAGAGATTATTTTACTCTGGAAATATTTGTGCTCGGAATTAATATTTTGACAAAGACATTTATTGAAATTTTATTTGGAATTAAAAAACCGGATTTTTTCTGTGCTTCAACAATGAACTGTTGACACTTCAGTGCTATACATGATACAGCATACGTCATCGCTTTCCATTTTTGGAATTTCGTCAGGATTCGAATTCAGATTTATTAGAACACGTTGTTACTAAAATATCTAGTTTTTAATTCTGGTATTATTCTTGGATTATTTTGGGATTTAATTCTTAAATTTGTAGTTCTATGTTTTCATTTTTACCTTGTTTTTCTATGGAAATAAATTATTTGTTAAATTTTAGCCAGCTTGTTGTTTTAACCTTATTCTTTGTTACTATTTTCATTTGTCCTTTCTCTTTTTCCACTTTTTGCTTTTTCTCTTTCTCCAATTCCATTTGTTCTTTCTCTTTCTCCATTTGCAACTTCATTTGTTTTCCTCTTTCGAGCTTCATTAACTCCAATTCCATCTTGTATTTTAATTTTAATTTATTTACTTTTTTTTATCAGAGTCTGATACACACATATCGAAACTAAAGCACTTTTGTCCAAAACATTCTTTTCTACCAAATACTGGACCAAAATATTTCTTTATTCTTGCTTCGTTAAGGATGCTTGTGCATCAGAAAGATCATATTTACTGGCAAGTTGAATCAATTCCTCTTTTTTGCAAAAGGTCTAATTAGTCCTAGGTAGTATTTATACGTAAGATTTGTTTGAGATGCAGCATCACCTTTAAATGTTATTGTTGGCAACTTTTTCTCATAAAAGTTTATTTTCATTGTTTCTATTTTGCTGAAACTACCATTGTAATTGTTTTGGAATTAGTTTATTTACATATTTAATCGTAGCTGCAAAGAATGTTTGGAGTTTTGTAAACGATTAAAAAAGTAAAAATTTGCTGTTCATGCAACCATTTGGTTCAATATTATAAGTCATCATTTCAGACACGTGCTAATTGCTCCTAACTTATATATTATATTTATCGAGAGCAATCTATGTTGTAAAAGTTTTTATGTGTTTTTGATATTGTATTGAAAAGCTCAATACTTGAATAGACATACTCCTTCACATCTTGGATGATATTGAGATTGAAAAGAATACTCTTATTTTAACAGAATGGTTTAACCAGGCTTGATCATGGCTGCGATGACCTTATTAAAATATAATTAACCTTGTCTAGTTCGATATTTTTTTTACGCTAAAACAAGCATTTTGTTTCTTTACACGTCTAGGAAAACGTGTCTGAGCTTCATCTGAGGGAATTGTATATATTTGTGAGAAGCTGTAAATATTCAATCCTGTCTAATTTATATCTTGTACCTTCGCCCAAATTTCACATCAGATCAATATATTTAGAGACCGCATTTGGTACTAGTAGATTAATCGACAATAGGAAACGTGTGTGCTTAGAACTATGTCGTAAAACTGTATATGTTCAGTTTGTTCTCCTTCAGTGATTATTTTCATAAATATTATCTTTAACTGTATATTTAACCTGTACCAAAAGAAATTGTCGAATTTTTATACTGGCGATATTCAGCTGTGTTCATTGGCATTGAATCACTAATTTTTTTTGCGTCCATTGATTTCAATTCTTTGTTTTCATCCTCGTTAATTATATCCTAAATAGAATATTCATAAAGGTAGGTTATGCTATTTCTGTCACGCATAGAATTGTTCGTTTTCCAGTTTTTTTAATTATATATCTTGAATTTAGAAGGTTACTGCCTTGGTTTCACACGTCACACCAGTCACTTTAACCGCATGGTTGAATTCAACCGCCATTGGAGCCACTAGATTAACACGAAATGCTAGGAGCAATTTCATATGTCCTGTAATTTAATGCCAGCTCAGGCCCCTGGCACTGATTTAGTGTCATAAACCCTTTGTCTCAAGACCATTAAAACCCACTTAAGCTGTCTGTGTTGTCGGCGAAGCAACGATGGAATGCAGGTGTGCTCATTTATTACATTGCTAATTTATTTATATACTGTTGTTGTTCCAGTTAATGTTTCAATGGTTCAGGCTTGATTTACAACGAATTGTTATCTCAAGTAGGTATAAAAGCATGCAATATATTCTTGGTATGCTGTTAAACAAAGATAGACACATACATACCTGATTTGTTTACAACAGATTGGCCAAGGCAAGCAGCGCTTTCGTCAGACTATAAAGGAGTGTGGTATAACGCCAGTCTCAACAGAGGTACAAAGATGAGCGTCTACAGAGCTGTCGTACTGACAACCTTTCCATACGGCGCTGAATCTCGGGTCACATACAGCCGCAAAGAAAACTGATCAAATGAATATAAACGATTATGGGCAAGTATGATCAAGTCTGAAAGACCCATACAACGGAGAGTAGTAAAAATCCTTTTGGAACAATGATGAAACAACAGTGTGTGGAGTTCATGAGATTCAAAAAGTTTAAGACGTATTATCCCTTCTGTTTTCTAAAAATGAAATCGTTCTTAGAGATGTTCTCTTTCACCGACTAAACTTTCCAGACGGAAAATACAATTTTTATTATCATCAGAACAATCAGTTCGATTTTATTACTAACTATCACATGACTTACTAGATACGGTTACTAATTTGGCAAGTAAATAATATCAAGATTTATCAATCGGGAGCAAACATATTCATTGTGGATATAAATGTTTTTGTATGGTTAGCAGATCTATACCTTTGACTGAAGGACAAATCAACATGTTTTCAGGCTGAACTTGCGAACGTCAGCGTGTTACTAGAGACATCGAATAAAAGAATTCCAACAACAGAAAAGTGCTTTCAATGTACTGACAATATGTCCCACCTGTCGATTGCATGTTTGAATCAATACTAAAAGGTCATATGATTGTCTAGGGAAAACAGATGTCATATTTGTTGTCAGGTGGAGTAAGCTCATCAGTGTTATATTAAATGATATGACAACGAACCCGACGAATAACTCAATGACCAAAACAAGAAAACATAAATGATCTCGACATTATCTTTTTGGCTTACAATGTTCACAAGAGACATCAATTCACATTTATTAAATTGTATGTGCTGTTCATATATAACGACTGTATAGATGAACTTTTATTTCCACTGTCGAAATTGTGGCCTGATTCCAAATGGACGTGAAAGATATTTTTTCGTGACTCACATACTCCTTCTAATTTCGTTGAGTGGGTTTTAATCTCCACCGATGACACCAGGAGCAAAAAGAAGGTGCTTCGTTACTGGATCTGTTATCAGTCCTTGCTCACAATGTCTCATGATAAAAAGTAAATTTTCTTTTGAAAGATGTTTCAGAGTGATTAACATAATTTCAAGATGTGATCATGAATTGAGCAAACATTTTTGACATAATAATGGGACACAAAGTTTAAAGATTCCATGAGTAAAATACTTAACAAATTCAGAATAACAAACATTGCTAAAGGCTATTATCCACACATTTACAATACCGAAGCTAATCAACACATCGGGATACTGAATTAACGTAAAGTTTATTACTACAACCCCAATGGTATCGGCTAGTACCAAACTCACTCTTCAAACCATTTTGACTCTCAAGAAGAGGTGTTGAAATATTGTCGATATGATGTGGACAAAGCCAATGCTTTCAGCTCAATGACAATAACGATGTGGAAACTATATATAAAACGTTGACATTAGTGAAAAGGTCATGGATCTTAGAGCCAATATACGTTTAAAATTGTACGCCATCTTGGAATCTCTAAGAGACTGTATCCATTACATTGGACAAGTCATAGAGTCTTTAATTCTTATATAAAAGACACTTACATAGAAGCGTGGATATACAGAAATCTTGAAGGACAGTTCTGACTCTTGCCAGTGTTGGACCCAAAAAGTACGGCGACCAGTACTGATACAAAAAAATGACAACTTTTCTCCAAATTTGAAGAGGAAGAACTCACATTAATTATCGTTAGCCAATTGGTAAACATTGACATTTTAAAAGAAGTCTTAAAGTAGACCACTGTCAGGTTCTCCGCGGGTTATGGGCGTTATTCGTATAATATTGTAAAAGCCCTACTTGTCAAAGGGTAAGTTTTACGTCCCACTTTGTCAAGGGGTAAGGTACAACATACAATAATAATAACTATAATCCACTCCCGTTTGATACTCATTATCTAAGAGATGACCGCCTTAGGTATAATTGCCCGGTTCGAGTAAGAGAATGTATATGGTAACCTGAGCAGGTATATTGAACAAACAACTCCGTGCCCCCGTAAAGATAAAATAAACAATGTAATCAAATACATACATAATTATGAAACTTCCTTTCATTAGGAATACACGCGGTTTAGAATAAACTTTCACCGAATAACAATAAGATTTGAAATAGAATTAAACAAATTAGCCGTTCTGTTACTGATAGTTAAAAATCATCATAGGATCAAGTGGCACAATCGAAGTCAGTGCTTTTTTCGATTTTCATAACCTGCTATGTTTCGGTCCAAGTTCACTGTTCCCTCCAATGTTGTTCTAGAAGTCCGTTTCTCTCTAGATAATCTGCCCTCGTGGATGTTCCGCTTGAATCCGGACTTGTCCACTGTATCATGTATACACTGAATTTTCCACCTCTCAGTTCTTTTTCCAACGTGTACGTCGCTATTCACGTAACTGAACGTTTTTCCCCAAAAAGCTATTCTTCCCTCCAAAAGAAAATTAAAACAACCTAAGTCTCTCGTTACAATGGTTACAGTTGAGACTGTCCATTATTCCTGGTTCGAACAATGAGATTTTTCTATCAGTGATAACAATTTTACGGCTAGTAATTAACTACACATATCCTCAAATGAATGTAGTTAAATCAATTGTTAATTCGTTTGCCTTGACCTAATACATTAAGGTATTACATAGCGAGGCGTTGAATTATAGCTCTGCCTTAAGTTTCCACAGTACATAAGTCGTATACTCCGTCGATAAATTATCTGTGACATAAAAATTCGGTGAATTCACATGTAATCTTGTAAATCATTAACTAAAATGTAATACATTAAATTCTTAGAACACAATCATTATTCAAACAATATGATAAATTCTAGCCATAACTTAACATAGTGATTTTACGACATAAATTAACACTACGTCATTCTTAACTAAGAATTAAGGTAAGAATTCCAATTCATAATTCAAAAGCACATTATTATACAAATGTATCAAATGAATTCATGCATAATCTTCCGATTCATAATACAAAACACATTATTATACAAATGTATCAAATTAAATCAATTATACGAAATCATGCAGACCTGTAAACGAAGCAAACATTATATGCAATATACATGGAATTGCGACAATACCTTTGTGATTTTGGTGTGTCACTCAACCGTTGTTTTTGGCTGTTTTTCCCCTGGACTACGGTTTAACGGATGTACTTCTCTAAAATACCATCCGGAGCCTTTACAATATAATTCTACCACTGTCTTCCCTCTTGCGGAGAAATTTTAAGGACTGGCTTCTAATTTAGCTAGTGCGATATTATGTTCTAAGATCTTCGTGTGAAAACACAACCATTATTTAACTGTGACCAATCAGAATCAAATGTATTTTCTCCTGCTTTCCTCTAAAAGTCGCATACGTCATGGTCAGTATGACATGCTTTGGTTTTAAGTAACATAATCTCTGTATTTCCTCAATTCTGACACTTTTCGTGATAAAATGAAACTTTAAATGGTCGCCAGCAGTCAGCCCCGGCTTCTGTGTAAACAACGTTTAATTAGTACGACGGTGGACTAGACTCTACAGGCACCTTTCTCTTCCACAACGTGTCTGGTAAATCTAACTAATGGCTATCTGGCCACAACTAATGGTTTATTAATAGATCGACCGAAAAGTTGGCATTTCACAACCACGATCAACACTTTCATGGTAATACTGTGAATGCTCAGAAGAGTGTACAATTTTATGATCAACTAATCATCATTTAACCGCTGGAAAAGGGTAACAGGTTGTCTGCGTGAGATTTCAATTTCCCGATAACTTAACCGCCCTACATAATAAGAAAAGTAATAGATCCAGGACATGAAGATAACTGATAGTACGCACGTTCACTGAAATGAGAAAGATGAATTCAACACCTAAGCCATGACATGGACCCATTGGCTCTAAGCCAGTTACCTCGATGCTGTGCCCTGCAACCAGATATCCTTGCAACAAAGTGTAATAGTGTATATTGCGACATTAGCGATGCAAACGATCTTGCCGTTCTACTCTCGACCGAGATGCTTTTCGTGCACCCTTCTTAGACTGGCGTCCATGCAGTCATAAGTCATTATAAATATCAGAAACCTGTGGAGAGTCACGAATTAAATTAGAATACGTTTCCTGTGGCTTTGCCTGCTTTTACATATTTGACAGTTGATCCCTGACGTTTACATGGAAATGACTTAAATATCTGGAAGGACCTACTCGCATATTATTATTTGTTTCATTTGTAGTCATCATCATCATCATCATCATCATCATCATCATCATCATCAGTCTCTTGACCTAGTGTGGTCGTTGAGGCACTGTGCTGCTGAATATCTGACCAGTTCCCTCCGCTTGACTCGATCATGTGTCAATGCCTGTGTCTCTGCAAAACTTTTTCTGGTCCATTCTGTGATGTTGTCACTCCACTTTTGTGTCTGTCTACCTCTCCTTCTACCACCTTGGACACTATCCTGCAGTACTATTGTGGATAGACTGTTGGCTCTAGTGACATGGCCATACCATTTCAGCTTTCTCTTTTTGACAATGGTGAGGAGGTTTTCATAATGGCCTACTTTGTGCTTGATGGTGTTGCGTACTTCTTCATTTGTGATGTGGTCCATGTAAGAGATGCCAAGGATGGTTCTGTAGCATCTCATTTCAAGTGCCCGAATTCTTTGTTGCAATTCTGCTGTCAGGGTCCAGGCCTCACATGAATACAGAAATATTGAGATGACTAGTGTTCTCAATAGTCTGATTTTAGTTTTCAGACAGATGTTCTTTGTCTCTCCAGATGGGTCTTAGCTTTGACATAGCTGCCGTTGTTTGTGCTGCTCGTGACAAAATCTCTGCTCTTGATCCCTATTCCGTGATTATGGAACCAATATATTTGAATTGGCCCACTATTTTCAGATCCTGTCCTCTGACTTTAATCTTGGTTGAGATTTGTTTGCCAATGTTTGTTATCAGCTTTGTCTTCTCGGCACTTATCTCCATGTCAAATCTGGAAGATGTTTTATCCAGGTTCTTCACTAAGGCGGCAAACTCATCTTCACTGCTTGCCAGACCATCAATGTCGTCTGCAAAGCGGAGGTTGGTGATGTTACGCCCTCCAATGCATACTGTTCCACAGTGGCTTTCCAGGGCTTCGCTCATGATGCGCTCTAAGTAGATGTTGAAAAGCGTGGGTGACAGGAGACAGCCTTGCCGTACTCCAACTGTAGTCTTGAACCAATCTCCCACAGAACCTTGAGCAATTACTGCACTGGTAGCCTCGGCGTACAGCTGCTTGATGGTGTTGGTCAACTTATGACCCATGTTGTACTTCTTCATTGTGGCCCACAATGCCTCATGCCCCACTCTATCAAAAGCCTTTTTGAAATCTATGAACACATGATAGATGTCTTGTTGATGTTGTGAGTACTTTTCACACAGAACCCTAAGATTGAAAATTTGTTCTGTTGTGCTTCTTCCACTACGGAACCCTGCCTGTTCTTCAGCGATTATTTTTCTTTGCTTGTGGGTTTCAGTCTGTTCAAGATGATCTTCAGCATCACCTTACTAGCATGGCTGATCAAACTGATAGTTTTGTAATTTTGGCACTGCTGGAGATTGCCTTAACAATCATTTGTAGTAAAACTTCATAAATATACAGCTTACCTGGAATGTTCCCTTTGCTGTCACCACCTACCTTTGATGGGTCCAGATTATTGCCCACATCAATGCGTTTGAAAACGAGAGTATTCGTAGTTTACTGTCTGAACTGCGATAATGGACTTACAAGTATGTTTATTTTATAGATTGAAGTGAAACGCAAACAATAAATGGTTTCAATATTTGTGAACAATTTATATCGGAATCTTATAAGAAGGCTGAGTTCTATAGAAAACTATGACGGATACAAATGTATACATGCATTTTAGCTCTCTATGCCATAACATCTGTAATCAGTTGGCTTCGATTTACATTTTTATGAATGAACATTTTCAAAAAGGCATTCATAATGTACCTTTGGATCTGAGCAAATGTATGTCGAGATAGTTTCTACAGAATTAGGTGTAACGTAAAGAAATATGTATCTGTTTATTGTGGGACATATCTATGAACACCATAGATTCTAGTTGGCTATGTTTTTGCGACGATCATGTAAATATATTCGTTTGCGAAAACGTTTAAAACGTGTCATACAAAAACTCTGTCATAAGTGTTATTGTTATCACTAATTCCACGGGAGGAAGTCAATGTTAAGTGGATTATCAAATACATGTACAATAAATGATTCCACAAAACGACACGAATTCTTTGAATTTAGGACGATGTGCAATCTAATTAAAGTAAGAACTCCTTTATTAAACATGGAGATCTGACAGCGGCCACTTAGTGGTGATGTTCTTGCATTCTATGTTATTAATATTAATAGCTAATATTAATAGCTAATTTTAACAGACAATGAGATGAAGCCTTTTATCTTGGCGTTTGGAGAATGAGCAGTGTGGACGAAGAGCATGAATGCATACATATAGGTTTAAATCACTTTCAAATTGTTTGAAGGCTGCAATTCCATTGGCTAATTCAAAGGTCACCAAAACATAAACCCTCAGCGGTCGTTTTCAGATCCTCTTATTTATGATGGCGAATATCTAGTGTTAATTAGATTGGGATGACGTGTCGTATGTGTTAGTGTCTTAATTTCTTTGATTCCGTATACAAAAATATAACAACCATAACATTATCTGTGCAAGAAAAGATCATTGTGCTAAAAAGTTTAGTGTTGAATACGATTACTTACCCTTGTGTGAAAAATAAATCCATCGCACTTAGCAGCAGAAAAGGTGAACCCACTTTATTGCTGAAACGTTATTTGCTGAAACTAAAACCCTTACGAAAAAAATAATTGAAAAACCCCAAATAGTCGCCAAACTACTGGCTCTAACTTATGAGAGAGTTTCGCTCGGGATTATTTGTTTTTGTTACTGTGTTGTTGTCTTAATATTTTTCCTAATACATGTATATGCACGCGAGTTTACCCCGATGACGTCTCTGCCGAGATCATACGCTCTCTGCTGCTTTAAATTATATCATTATTATATCAATAATGGTTGGAGAAGCGTATACCACGCGGTTAACACAAGAGCGACTAGAAGCAATCAAAACATTTCTGCCAGTACGTAATTCTGTCTGGCGAAAATAACACGAATGTCATGAATCTCAGGTTGATTATGCAATGAGTTCTCAACAATTATTAAAAAATTTTACTGAAACAACTAAACCCATTCTTCCTCGATTTGAAAAGATGGCTGAAAAAACTGAAGAAACGTCAAGAAATTTACAAGATTTTCCTGGTCGAATGTCTCAACCAGTAAAACCTATTACTAAAGAGAAAAACATTGTCGAAGAAAATATAGAAAAATCAAAGAATTACGTAATAAATTTACTGAAAATGCTTTAAACCCAATCGAAACAACTGATCCAAATGCGTTTCAGCTCTGGTTGTTACCACTTAATAAAATAGAAAAACAGTGTTGAGACCGACATATGGAAAATATAATTCCAGTCTACAACACTGGACTGATGTTTTTAAAAAAATAAAATTAAAACTAACGCAAGTCGATTCGACGCAACAAAGTATATCATAGGATTCATCGATGTGGTAAACGATGTGTATGGTCATTATGAAGAAAATAAACAGCAAATAAATGTACAAAAGTAACGAACGAAAGAACACAAACAGCAGAAACCACTAGCGAGAAATCATTCTTTCATACATGTAACAATTAATTGATAAATTTAAACCAGGAACGTATGAGAAATTTAAAGATATTGATGCTAATCAATTAGCTAAATATACTGCAGAAGATTCAAGAACATCACGGTTTGTATGAGACTGATTATCGAAGATAACCTTTAAAATTTGTCATAATAAGGGTAGTAATTAGTAAGAATGATCCAGATTTTTAAAAGTTGTTTGTGTGCAAAACTAGTTCAAACTGAAAGTGATATTCCAAGCACCGCTTTGGGAAGTGGTCTTGTTATCTGCCCCATTAATGTTCTTTTTGACATAGCACGATAATAAATTCTCAGCAACCGAAGTGGTAATATGTCACAATAAATAATTAATGAAGCCGCTGAAATTTGTCGACGATTATTTCAAGATGGTAATATGGATATTAGCATTTACCGAGAATTTATCGATGAACTCGTTGATAACTATCATAGTGACTAATTGTCACCATGATTAGATATATAGATAACAAAAAAAAATGATCATACAGCGTGAACCTGTAATGGTTAGAGTAATAAATTCACGGTTATCAATCTATTACACAATTTACGGTTATGGCTTTGGTAACGTTATCCAAGAATTATTTACAAGAATGGTCCCCAAAATAGCTCCGATTGCAAAACAGTTATCAATGAAAACTATCAGTACTATAAGGTAAAAAGCTCCTGGTGTTATTGGTAACGTTACTGGTATGGCATTCGCGGCAATCAAGGATAGACTAGCACGATAAATACGACGAAACCTACAGCCAGTAAAATTACCATCTACTGAAATTAAAATTTCAAACAAAGACGCAGATAAAAATCTAGCAGCTTTGATGAATCAAGGATCTGATGAAGTACAAAGAAATATTACTGCAAATTTAATAGGAGGATGTGGTCTTCGTATTCCTCTGAGAAGGTCAAGGCGATTATGATTTAGATCGAGGGATTTATAATAAAATGTTTAGACATGTGACCGAGCATTCGGCATATTTTCACCGGTTCTCAAAGATGAATCGATACGCGATTATCAGTTTTATTATTATGACACAAGACAACCAAATCAACGTGGGCGTATTAAACTTCAAGTTCAGGACATAAGTAGATATATATAACCTTTAAAGGCATTTATTGAAGTAGAAGGTGAAGGTGTAACAAATGTTGCAGCTGATACGTCAAATGCAGATAATTTGCGAGTTGGTTTTGTTAACAACGGGATTATGGTACTGTTTGATAGCGCTACATATATGATTGATGAAAAATATTGAATCGATTCAGAAAGCTGTCGACGTTGCCACACAATAATAGGTTTAGCGAGATACTCTGATGATTATACAAGAACAATATGTCTATCAATGATGTTTCCTAAAGATATTAACGATACTGCTGATCATGTTCAGTATATTAAATTACGGACAGCACGAACTATTGCCATTGATCCACAACCAATTGATTTTGAACACGATGATAGACCAGCTGATGAATTTGATATTATAGGCAATATTAGTGATACGTACAATTTAGTATTTGTAACACGTGTTTCAGTATTGTTAGGAGAACTTAGACGATTTTCATTTGTAATTCTAATGTCCCATATATTTGGAGTATGCATAAATTTGACAAAGGTTATATTTGGGGCTAAACATACAGTTGTACTCATGCGAAAAAGTGATGATAATGATACATCTGGAGAGGTGCTGGTGTTACTGATGGAAATTAAATATAACAAAACTCACACTGTGGATGCCTGTAATGACTCTAACGAGTTTTGAAGAAGTTTTGAGTTTTGAAGAAGACAAATTACTCGCTTTTATAGATCAAGGTGGTAGATTAATAATGTCATGGTTAATAGTGACCACAGATAGTTCTCAAAGTAATGTTCGAGGTATATTTACTTGTCATATAGCATCACAACAAGGTGTTTCTGCGCCATGACATGTTTTTGTTGTTGTACAAAACATGAACCGATTAAACTCTTCAAGAACGTAACCATATGAAGGCTTTCATCTATCTCGTTCAATCAATACCAAAGTGAAAGCTATCAAGTAATCTATTGCAAATTATTCTTTTTACATGATGCATGCGGAATGTACAGTATTGGACCACATATCATCGCATTCATAGCCTCGTGGAATAGGGTTGCTCTTTCGATCCTAATATTTGACAAAGTATGTTTATTTGTTTTTTCTATTAATGTGGACGTTAGGAAAAAGAGCTACAACGAGCGTGGTGCTTTGGTTGTTAAAATTATTTTGTTTTCTTTAAACAGAGATTTTCTATCTGCTGTTATCACCATAAATTGATTAGTTTATATTGAACATATTTAAAACTTTGTGATTTGGTCTCAAGTTCATTAAACATATCCACTATCCCTCTCAGAAGTGACTTACTATTTATTATCAGTTAACAAGGTGAATGGACCCGAGTTTAAATAATGAAGCGGTAAGCTTGTTAAGTATACATTCATCAATTTGTGCTAATAATAGCTGATAGCAAATCTTTACAAAGAAAAGAAGAGCAAATGGCTGTGATTACTATCCATACGATGGCTTTTATTAATAATGAAAGCGTAAGAAAACACAAGTGTCCTGATAAAAGGGTAAGTGGTGTTATACATATTTACCACGTAATTTTATATTGTGTGTTGGCTTTTGTCCATGACTGTATGCTATATATTTCTACTTTGTATTGTGCAATTGAACTTCCATATCTTTACGTCATTCTTAGTAAAATCAATTTTAGCTGTGTTCACCTGAAAAGATTTAATTTATTTATTTAAATTATGCATTAGAATTACAAGTATCAATGTACTTCTACATTTAATCTGGTTCACCGACATTGATTTTTTTCCCAAAACAAGTTCAACACTTCTCAGTGAATTACAGCGAAGCCTCAGCTCAATGTATTTGCTCAACCTTTCGATCAATAAGAACAGATTACACTATTTAAGAGGTAAAGAATCATCCGAAATGAGTAATCTATAAATTAATGCTTATTTTAAACCGCAGTTGGAACGGATTATTGCTTTAGGGCACAATGTCATCAAATAAATGAAAATGCGACTTGTATCAGCCCTAGGTAAAGTCCACTTGTTCTATACATCTTTAATAATTGTTTTGCTCTGACCTTGTGAGGTGTTTTTTAATGTCTACGTGTGATAATGTTACTGTGGGAAAATGTTATGGAATGTCGGGACTCTCGCTTCTCCATCTCTCTTCATGCTGTTTAAATTCTTCATTGATCGTACATGTATGCATATCATACAAGTTCTTCTCTCTAATGAATTAATTAAAT
This sequence comes from Unio pictorum, assembly GCA_030141615.1. NCBI lineage: Eukaryota > Metazoa > Mollusca > Bivalvia > Unionida > Unionidae > Unio > Unio pictorum. The sequence goes on along the minus strand of JARLTB010000007.1, from coordinate 5,359,801 downwards.
ATCATCATTGGACGCATTCGTTTAATCGTTTGTTTTATGGAGTATTCCAAAACTACAATTTCTTTCACATACTGCCCTTGTAGCCGATATTACCTAATATTAGCGTGATTTACTCATCCCATGATTCGCTGTGTATTATATGAAAATAACACCGGTGGTCGGTTCGAAATCAAATTGTTCGATTCATATTGTCGTGAACTAAATACGTTCGAAATAAATTCAGAAATGCACGTTACAGTAGGTAAGGCTAAATTAATTCGTGTTTCAAAAACTGTACAGGTTTATAGAAGAGAAATTTTAAATACCATATCATTTACCTTTTACTTCCAATCATAATGAGGCGGCAGATGATGGTTTCTACAGATCGCTGTTGGGTGAGTGCACGGTAAAATGCCTGATTATTTGCGTTTAAATGTTTAGTTTAAGAGTTTATGTCCAGTATAGCTATGGATATTTATACCTACTAAGTCAAATGATAAGTCCCTTTTTCCATGCATATGCACACTTTCTTGATATAAAATCAGAGATCTAAGGTGTGCCCATATATAGCACAAAATGTTTTTATTTCAATGGTTCTACAACATGTAAATCCAAACCGTGCTGATCGCAAAATAACCAGGAAAATGACAATAAATGTTCTAAACACCACTGATTTGTAGTTTTCTTTACGTATGAGAGTTTTAATGGAACAGATACCTGGTATATGACTTCATCATAATAATATTTTCAAATTTGTATTATATATATATATATATATATATATATATATATATATATATATATATATATATATATATATATATATATATATATCATAATTCAGATTCATTACTCTATGAAATAGCCATGAAAAGTTAATGCATTTATATATAACTGTGTATAAGCGTACGAAAAGTATATATTTAAAACAAGAAACATTAGAATAAACATATAATACCCAAAAGTAACAATTACTGTCAATTGCAAAACAAGTACGCCCTGATATGCGTCAAGTTTTGTTCTATGCCTAATACCCTTTATTCTGATCTTGCAAAGTAATTTTTTTAAACAAATCGCGGCAAAGTGATTAAATTCTCATGGCAGCTAGCATAGCACATATTCGTTGTATTTGCACCGTAGCTCGCGCCTATGAAGCAGTGGGGAGTTACTGGCTACACTACTCTCGGGATCAGCATCAGCGTGATCGTTGGTACCGATGAAAGCATATACATACAGACTACATACCTTGATCTCAAACATTTTTTTAATAATAGTATTGACTAGTAATACAGCTTCATCACAATAGTAATTCTACCTACTTTCATTAAACCTGGTGATAATAATAATACTAATAATAATAATAATAATAATAATAATAATAATAATAATAATAATAATAATAATAACAACAACAACCATAACGAGGACATTTTATAGTGCATAATCTTTAAAAACATCTATAATGATATGGCTACAGAAAAAAACAAAAACAAAAACAACCATGAATAGGAAAACATAAAAACAGCTGAAAATATTTTAGGCACGAAATATTATTAGGTCTTTAATTTTGTTCTTGCAGTTGAAAAAGGTGAGTTTTAAAAGTACTCTTGAAAGGGATCACTGTGTCTTTGTGTCTAATTTCAATGGGCAATTCGTTTTACATTGCTGGGCACTGGTATGCAAAAGAACGTTGTCCATATGACTTCGTTTTCATAGAGAGAATAATGAGTATACGATTGTCAGAAGAGGAGCGTAAGTATCTTGCGGGTTTGTACACATGTTTCAGGCCTGATAGGAATGCTGGATTGGAGTCCGTCAGTGAAACATAGCACAAAGAACAAAGTTTGTGTTTGACTGGATAGCCACTGTAGGGCACAGAGCAGTAGGGAGGTGTACTCTAAAGATGATCCGCTGAGATGTGGTTTGAACTCTATGAAATTTCTGGAGTAGATATTGAGACGAATCAGACATAATTGAGTTATAATAATCCAGTCTTGAAAGTCCTAATGAACACACAAGTGGTTTCGTGGCATCAACTGAAAGATATTTGAGAATGGAGTTCAAGATATGCAGCCTTGCAAATGTTCTTGACATGTTGGTGCAATGTGAGAGTACTGTCTAGAGTAACACCTAGGTTTGGTACTGACTGTTTGAATTGAATGTTGTTGTTTCTGATAGTTATTGTTTGAGGTAAAGGATGTGAATGAGAAACTCTTTGTGTTGTGATCATAATGACCTCAGTTTTATCATCATTTATCTGCAGCTTGTTACATGTCATCCATGATTTCACATGTGAAATGCACATCTTTACTCAATGGATGGTAGCAGCAACTTCAGTTGGGTGGCTAGACTTGCATAGCTGGGTGTCATCCGTGTACAATTGGTGAGACACTGAGTGATGATCTATGACAGTTGAGAGCGGCTGAGTGTATATAATGAAGAGAACAGGTCCAGATCAGACCCTTGTCGAACACCACACCATACATCAACTGAGCTGGAGTTTATTCGTTTTGCAGATACAATTTGTGGCCTGTTGACTAAGTAGAACTTGAACCACTGTAATTCTGTATTGTGAATGCCAAATACATGCTACAGACAGTGAAGTAAAAAATAATGGTATATTGTATCAAATGCTGCAGATAAATCAAGGAGGGTGAGGATTTGAATCTTTTCGCCATCCAAAGCAGAGAGAATGTCATTAAATAATTTCAGCAGAGTAGTTTCAGTACTGTGGCAAGGGTGATGTGCCGATAGTATATTGCTAAAAAGACTGTTTAAATTCAAATGAGTTGCAAGTTGGGTTAGAACAACGTTTTCTAAGATTTTTAATATGAACGGGAAATTTGCAAATAGGTCCTGAAGGTCTATGGAAAGAAGGTAGTTGGAAGTGGTGTACATTTGTTCCTTGACATTAGTTTGTTAGTTATCTCAAAAAGCTCTTTGCAGCTGGAACTCTCTGTGATTTTTAGTACTGTAGTGGGATAGTTTGGCTAAATGGACTATGTTTGTGACGTTCTTCGTAACGGTCTCATAGATTTGTTTATGAATAGTGAGTCTAGTGGAAAGACAAAGCCTCTCAGCGTTACGGCGATGTATTTTAGAAATGCAAATCTGGTCCCAAACATTGCTATACCTAACACGTTTTTATTGAAACGCTGCGCTTGGTGGCTGGGGCATGTTTTTCAAGCAACGAACGAGTTGTTCTGCTGAAGGAGGTAAGCAGGTTGTATGGTTTTCTTAGATGTCATGCATTAGTTTAATTCTATTTATCATTCGGAGGTTTCGCTTAGTAGCAAATAAAGGTCGATGGTTAGGGACTGATACGTCAAGATGGTATATAATGCAGAGGTGATCTGATGCAAGTTCAAGGGATACAAGGGTGGATTGCAGAATATTATCATCAGGTCTATGAAGAATCCAGTCTAGAATGTGACCAAGTTTATGGGTTGGTTGGTTAACTGACTGTTTAAGGTTGAAAACATGAATGGAATTTAGGAGTTTTGACGTGTATGGGTTTCCAGGACAGTCATAGTAAAAGTTGAAATCTCCAAGAATAATTAGAATGCCACCTATATAATTTCCATACTCCAAAAGATTCGGAAACCGCTCCAGAAACAGCGATTCATGCAGCATGTATTTTCTACTTCGAGGAGGGCGGTAGAGACAGAAAAAATTGACTGACCTTTCTTCAGTGTGAGTGTTGTTGTGATTAGTTCAAACAATGTATGGTAGAAATTGAAATTTGTGTTGTACTTATGACATTTTATCATGGAATTCTTTGTGATGACAGCAATTCCACCTCCGCGAGAGTGGCGGGGGAACGATTTGATGGAGTAAGCGGTGGGTGTTAAATCGGCGCACTTGGGCTCATTGCCTGATGTTTTTAGCCATGTTTCTGGTCGTTGATAAGATTAACTATTTATGTGCGGTTTTCTGGTGGTCCTACGGATGGGGCGTTGAATAATGCAATACGCGATGGTTTCTCGGGGACAGTTGACACAACGGTTGACAATTTAAAATGGATTTGCACCAGGTTATCAAAATTAACAGCAGAAATTTTAATTTGTTTATCTGGAAAGGGATATAACTGGAATTCTTCTTACTGTTCTACGGTCTGTCAGCTTTGAAAAAACGTTTCTTTTTTCACTTTCGATTACATTTACGTTTAGTCTTGAGTACAATGTAGTATGAAGAGCCAAGGTGTGGTCATTTAAAGCAATTAATGAGGGTCCATCATTGCATAAGCGGGTTGATTGGCGATCACGTGATGGCGGTTTATTTAGAAACAAAGGACGTCGTAACAGTGGAACAAGACAGCTAAGAAAAAACTTGTAATTGTTCTCGTTTCCAAAACAAGGAGATGAAGAAATACATACGAAGTGAATAGCCAATGCATGATGAAACACTATAATGTAGACGAAGATAGACAACAAGCACATATATCATGATGGAATGATGGGATGTATCTTGGCGAATACTACACCCTTGTGACCAAAGTAGGTCACTGTAATGCATATTTCGCATTCACTAATTTTTTAAATGTTAGCTTTATTTATGATGCTTTGTTCGTATAAAGATAATCAAATTGGGTGATTCTGTCCTGACTTATCAGTACCATATTTCTACAAAGAAAGGTTTACTGTGATCTAGATTCTACATTTTTATTTGATTAGGTTAAGTTTTGCGTAAAGATCATGACCAAACAGATTTTTGACTAAATAGACCACTCCAATTTATATGCATTCTAGCTTACTCAGAAGACCGTTTCTGACCAGTACGCTTGAAAGATAGAATGAACTGATTTATTCAATGGTAAACTTTCCATAATAATGACTACGCATTGTATATTGTGATATGTTACCATCAGGAGCTTAAGTTTGCATCGTACATGTGAATAAAGAACGTTAGATGAGTGGAGTGCATGCCACATGTATTCGCGTGAGGACTAACCTGGACTATTTTTCAAAGTAATTGTTGACGCATGAACGATTCTTATGAATGCGGAGGTGTGTGATTTGGATTTTTAATGAACGTTTTAACAATTTTAAATTCAGATCATTACGATGTCTGCAGTGTGACAGTTTATAGCGATGTCTATGACTGGGGCATCATGCCGCAGTCATGTAGCATAATGACCCACCCAGTGACATTATCCTGACACCAGGCCTACCAATCCTAGCACGATCTTCTTAATGCTGGGCACCAAAACGGGGCTGCAGTTAGTACCATTTTTTTATCTTTGGTATGACTCGGCCGGGGATCGCACCCATGATCACCCGCATTCGAGGCGGACGTTCTAACTACTAGACCACCAGAGCGGTTCTTATTAATGTAATTCCAAAGTTATTAAAAGCTCTTGAGTTTCACCCAGTAAATTATGTCTTTAAGGAGTGGGCAATGATAACAGCTCTTAATCAGACTTTCAGAACACATTTTAGTGCCGATTAACAATTACAATTTTAATTTAAAAAAGGATTGCAAGTTGAAATGCAAAGAGAATAGTGTAAAAAAAACACTCCACCCCACCCTACAAAAAGTAGAAAATGGGAAAGGGGTCTACATTTCTTTCTTAAGAACCTAGGTTTAAATATAATTTCTGAAGGATAAATGAAAACGGAGATTATATATGTATAGATTATATATTTATTTTCTGAATGAGCCACCCCACTGAAATAAAGTTTTCCGACTTCACAGAGTTGAATAGCTTGTTATTTAAATGGGTTTATCCCCTAACAGACAACAAGAGATGTAGAGCAAATGGATAAATTAAACGTAAAAATCGATGTAATTAATATCCTTAAGACACATGAAATATTTTATACATTACGAATAAGGACATTCAAGCGTGATTGTATGCGCTGCTGTTATAGAAAGCTTTCTTCGGTGGGTCGTAGTTAGATTTTATTAGCTGGGTAGGACCCTAGTGACAATCTCGCTGTTAGCAGCTAGGGAAAGAAAAAAATATTTACATAGCAGCCAATTTTAGAACAGAATTGAGAACCAGCGAAGTTGTGTGCTCAAAAACCGGTTTTGAATACTACCACATACCTTTCTACGCTAGTAATCAAATACTCGGCTTTCAAAAAATCCATTTTAATTTCACAACTATCGCCCACGGATTTTGATATTCAAGATGAACTGAGTGGTGTGTACAATAGCGCATTGATGAATGATTTATGGGAAACCTCAAAATACAGTGGACAAATCTATACAAGAGTAAAGCCCTTAGTTTATACATGTATGAAAATCTTACATTTAATTCTTTAGGTATAGCGAACTTTGATAAATAAGAATATTTTGCCTTTTTGGACTGACAAACCTTCCTACCCAACTGCCTGCATGCAAACGTACCTACGTACCTACCCCCCATCCCCCTCCCCACATACATACATACATACATACATACATACATACATACATACATACATACATACATACATACATACATACATACATGCATACGGATTTATATGGATTATGGATGGATTAATATATTCCAGCTGCCACATATTTATAAACGTGATAGGCAATATTAAATTCGCTCAATGCAATAATGTTTTATTTTTTATGTTTGAGGAGGCTCCATTGAAAAAAAATGTCTTTTATCATATCATTCCAGAAACATTAAGCAATTACGGATGCAGATTTATTTATATTGGTTTCTCTCTAAGTGATCTAAAGCGGTTGCCATTAGGTCTTCGTGTGTTCTTATTTCACCAATATACTGGCTGCCACATATAGCCTATGATGTGCCGAAAAATAGCTTGAAAGCCACAAATTACGTTGTATTACCTCACACATATTACGGAATCAACATAGTCTTACATGTACGCAAAGCCGTTATGAATGTATAGTTAATTCTTCCATATACAAACGTTTCGTTACGTTCGCACACACACACACACACACACACACACACACACACACACACACAGAGTTTGCGTATTTATGAATTTTAATTGGGTCTTGCTACTTTTACATGTTCTTAATGCTTCTTATTTGCAAATATATAACCAAATTACACTAAAAAATTCAACCAACTGAAATAACGCTTACTTATTATAAACAGTAGCCTCCTTTTCCTTAAATATGGCTTTCACCGTTTTCATCCAAGCTCGAACAAATATAAGGTCATCTAGTTCGATGTATCCTCTCTTATAAAGTTCGTCATATAAATGATGAAGGTCTATGGAATGCCCCGTATTATAAAGCTCAGACAGAAGATGTATTAGCACGTTGCTTCTCATGTACAGATCATTTTCAGCGTCGAGATCTTTCAAAATGTTATGAGGATTTCTGTCTTGCCGCACATAAGGTGGGGTAAAAATTAACGTAATATTGTCCTTATGGAAAAAATACTCGGCGAAATAACTTCTCCAAATATCGGTGACTCTTCCATCTACACTGATTGGGAGGGGGAGGTAGAGAAATGCTGGCTTTGCCCATAATGTTGCTTGGGCATTGAATGGGGTATATACACCTTTTGGAATCATGAGGGGTTGGTGGTTTTTCAATGTAGCTTGAAAGTCAAACGGATTGTTGCGCGTGAATCTGTAAATGGCATCAACATCCGGTTGTTTATTCGCCAGGGATTGAATAACACCAATAGTTATAGACGCATTTGACTGACATAATTCTGGACATACATGTGGATTACGTATTTCCTCCAAAGGAAATCCTCTCGGCCATGAATATGTTTCATTGACACCAAAGTATGGGTAAGGGTTCATCATTGGCTTTGAAAATCCAGAACATGGAATGAGATAGCTGAAATTTGTCTTTGCTGTTAGCATTTTCGAGTCGATTAGGCCTACATTATCATCATCAAAATCCCATATGTATTCACCACCATGATGAATAGCATAAATATAACCAATATTCTTTCTGCCAAAGTGTTTCCATGGTAACGCCTTTGAAATTGCAGGATACAGTCTGTCATGATCAACTGGCTCCAGAAATACAACTTTATCACCTATGTATCCAAGTGCAGACAGATAAGACTCTCTAGATTGTGTTTGAATGTCGGCCACTACAACCAGGCACCATTTAGGGTTGTCAGCTATGTGCTGAACTGATTCTGATGGCTTAAAAATCGTGGTAACTACTGCCCAATTTGTACAATTTTTCTTGTTATCATTAACAAAATAGATCTCATTCTCAAATTCCCGAATCAAAGGAACTTCACGGAACCGCTTTCCAGTGAAAAGAGTGTTTTTACTATTTGGTAATTCATTTTGTGTCCTTGCGTCCAAGATCTGTAAAGGAGTGTCGATGTGTACACTTTTGGCGATTACTGTCTCCATTTGGTTATCCGTTTTGCAGGTATCACGCCAACATCGCTTGACCATATAATCAGTTTCATAGACAAGAAGAGAAGACAGTATCATAATCAAGAAAACGTACTTTTTCTCTGTCCATGAATTCATCTCTTTGTATACAACGATACACTTGTATACGGTACACAACACAACCTCACAATGACTCATGAATCAAGTTTCGTGGCTATGGGTAACTGTTGAAAACAATTTAGCGTACAAGAGAACTGTGTGATCAATGTTTGCTCAGGATTGGACGGTAATATCAAACTCAAATATAACATTTACATTAGTAAAGAACATCAACTATTCAGTGAATGAAATTGTTCGGCTAGGAATGTTTGATTTGTAATAGAAAATGGACCAGACGTAGAATAGAGATCGCTTATACTGGAACCAATGTCACACTATAATTCAAGAAAATAAATTATAATAGCCATTTTAATTGGACGTATCTCAATCGTGAAAATTACAAAATGTACAACAATATGAGCGTACGAGAATAGTTATGTTTTGCCATGTCGATTTAAGCCCATACGGTGTTTCGTAGCTGAAAATGTTGATTAAATTCACATGTATATTTTATCATTTCTGAGTAGCGACCCAGCTAACGCATAACGTTGTTTTGACGTTTTGTAAGGTTGTAATTTGGTCATGTGTGAAAGCAACGTCCTATCAATGCTACTAAAACGCTGAACATGAACATAATCTTATTTGTCATATAATTGCAACAAATATTCTCATTTTTACTAAGATAGTATGTGGCATTTTTGTAACGTTGTACCTATGTCGTGTTTGATATTATACTATGACGAGAACAAATATTATTTCAATTTTTTCATTTTTATTTTAAATAGACAAAATGTGAATGAAGTTAGGATTTTTTTGCTGATTTTTTGTTGTTGCCAGCTATTATGATTACACAGTACGATCACATTGTCAATTTACGAACCTACGATCGCTGTTCCTTTAACGGAAGAAATATATATGGGATTGATATGTATACATATTTGTTGCTTCAAATTAAATAATGAATTAATCTACAATTCGCATTTGTGAGATACAGAAAGTAACTATTTTGATGTGATAGAGAGTATATTTCTTGGCTGATTGTTCGGCCCATGTCTACAACCGTTTTTTTGGCATATACATGTTAGCACTATGCCACATGTGAAGCAATGTCAAATTCAAGCTAAGAAAATTAGGTATATCTGCCAAATTATTAAATCTGTACATAACGTATGTCACATTTTGACGTATTTCAGTAGGCTCTATCTTACTAGTATTAAATGAATTGATACGTTGCGACCTTTTTATAAAGAATATTAGCGAGGATGGGGTTTGATTACCGTGATAAAATGACTCGTGTTTACGCTTTTTAATACATATGCGCGGAAATCAAGAGCCTAAGATATATCGTTTTGACACTCCCCAACACAGTATAATGATATAAAAATGAGCAGCAGAGGGGGGGGGGGAATTCCGACAAACGTTTTAGGCGTCGACGAGGTTTCCTTTTCCTTCTCGTTAATATTTAATAGAAAGGTCTATTTGACAAATTGAGGCTTCCTAGTAAATATTTAATAGAGAGGTCTATTTGGTTCCTTGTAAGGGTCTATTTGGAAAAAAAAAGACGCCATGTCGTTGTCCCCCCCCCCCCTCTGCTGCTATGGGTTAACAATTCTTTTACGATGAAAGTTCTTTAGGATTTCACAAACAGACTAATTTGTAGAACCTCACCTCGTAAATCAATTAGATTATTAGACTGGTCAGTGAGTCGGAAATTAATTCTCGTTAGCGAATTATTATGACATCGCATATAGACTGGATTAGTTGGATCCTCAAAAATTAGAAATCCTGGAGGAGCTGTTGATGCAAATGAATATAGAATATATCCCTGCTGAGCTTGATTTGATCGCTTGAGATTTATTTGATAGCTTCCTTTGATGATAACATCACATACTAAATTCAATGCAATCACCGAGGATATATTCACATTTGGAGGAGCAATATGCCTACCACCGCCGTCTGGGTCATTATTATATTTGAGGGTAGTTGGACTCTTGTATTGCTGTCTCCATGCTATGACTGCTACAGTAAATTTTTCATTGATAAAATCATTAACATATTGTTTTAGTTCGTTTGCGTTATACCCAGGATACTTGAAATTCGGTAGATCATCTTTTGTTATATTGTATGCAGTTAGAAATTTTCGTTTAGAGTGATCAAAATCGTCATGATCAATTATTACTTGAATTAATTGCTGGTTGATATATTCCATATCGGATGCAAGTTGATTTAATATTTCAATTCGTTTAATGATTTCGTTCCGATTAGACTCATTGGAAACAAGTTGTAGTTGTTGACTGTGTTTTTGATTGATTTCTATAAAGTATTCAACGAGGTCGTTATGTGATATATTTTTGTATGTAGTTACTTCTGGAGTCTCTTCAATCTTAATATTCCAAACGGCGGAATCTCTGGTGGATAGAAATATAAAATGACTACCCGGCAGTGATGACCTTTTTATATCACTGAGAGTTTCTCGATATGATGTGGTAATTTCGTGGTATGATTGTTTATCCGTGACATAATCAGATTTTTTTAGGTAGGGGTGGTGTTTCAGGCCATCCTAGTACGGTTTTTATAGAACTCTGATAGATGTCTACGGAATACTCGGGTGAGTTTATCTGGATCGCGGATTATAACGTCGACTCATGAACCGTTATAGCGATTTTCGATTCTTCTGTTCCAGTAATTGATTTTATTCTACGCTGAAATTCAGCATTGATTTGTTCGATTTGGTACGACCCAGATGGTATTGAAACAACATTCCAGTCTGGAGTCCCGTCTTCGCGATTCTTATACGCAAATACTAAGCTGTTATTCGGTTGTTGACCGCCAAATGCTATCGACCTAATATTAGGCCAACTGTGATACACTCGTAGTTTTGCTAGCGCTATCTCCTTCACGGGAATCGGAATAGGGAAATTCACACTGAATTCAGGATAAGTTGATGTTATTGAGATCATGCTGGTTTGTACTGGGTTTGTGTTCTCCACTATTCGTTGAAGTAATTCCTGCGGTGTTGTCATTGTTATTATATTCATGTTGTATTTTTAATTATGACATCGCGGAATCATAAATATTTACCATTGCTGAGAACTCACTATCTGATATAAATGTATCATCGAGCGACGACGATATAAACGAGGACAATTGCGAGTACGCGGTTGATACAACATGAAATTTAATTATGTAGTCTTGTAGTTTGCGTTGGCTGCATGATTATATCTTTTTTTGTTATTATCGAAATTATTCCCGCGATTGTTGTTGCCGCTGATATACAAATGGAACAGCTATCGGAGCAATCATTGTCACCGAGGATAGTATAGTTCCGGCTCCGGTGATTACACTACTCACCGAGTACACGGTAACATCAACTGCGGTGATTCTTCGTTGGTATTTTTTTATTTTTGTTTGATACTCCTCAGTGAGAGTTTTGAGTTTAGTCTGAAACTCTCTGGCCTGATCATAGCGATATTGAGATACCGAAGGTATCGTTGATGACGACATTTTATTTCCAAATCAGTTTACGATTTCAATTTAGTTGTTTACTCAAATCCGTTACGAATTCCACATACCATGTTATGAAACCCTAATCAAATTCTTATCAGTGGATGCTATCGTGAACAGTTCAATTGTATCCTTGTCGATTATTGTTGATATCGTATTATTGACCCCAGATAAACTCGACGATGATATATTAAACTGAGTCGGTGTTACTAGTGTTAATCGATAAATACCTTTGACGGTTGCAGTGATACTTAGTATATTGTCTGTAGGAGTCCACGCAAATGATCCGTATTGAATCGTGTATACTACGTTGTTGGTTTTCGCATGAGGGATTTTTGTTTTTTCAATGATTGTTATCATCCTCGGAAAATCATCTTTGATTGCTTCGATAAATTTTTTCGTCTCATCGATGGAGTTTTTAATATCAGGAAGTTTTATGTCGAGTTTATCCCCCGTGGTTGTAGAAATTTTCTCGATGAGGTTTTTACGAAATGATGAAAACTTTTCAACGTGGTCTTCATATTTGGCTTGGAGTGTTGCTAGTTCCAACATAGAATTTTTTTTATCTCTGTGAGCTTCGGTGATTTTACCGCTGGTTCGCCGAAGAAAGCCATAATTGATTTTAATTCGTCATTGACAGTCTTTATATTGTCCATAGAGATTTTCATTAATGATAAATTCGGTGATGTTGTCGCTGGATCACCAAAAAAATTTTGTATGAATTTTAACTCATCGTTGAGAGCTTTTAATTTATCTGTAATCGTCGAAACAAGTACACCCGGTCTGAGTTTACCCTGATCGGAAAATAGCGCAACGGTGTTCTCGGTTGCGTCTCGTTGTTTAACTAAAATATCATCCAGGGAAAAATTACTAGTTTTCAATTTACCCTGACGATCTTGAAATATAACTATTTCATTAGGATGCCATCAGGTCCGGGTTTCTTCAGCGCTGATAATTGTCTCCCCCAAATATCAATCATGTTATTCTATATAATCTCTCTCTAAAATCTCTTCGTTGACGACTTCGTCGTTACCAGCGACTGCTAGTATATTCATTTACGACAACATGTGGTGGTTTTCCAGATGTTGAAATAGCGTCAAGGACATTTAATACTTTGTTGCCTCATATTGGTGGATCATTCATTTGTTGTGTTGGTAGCATAGAATACCAACGCCTCACTTTGTGAGGAGTTTTTAAGCGGTTTATATAACGCATAAATTCCTTCCGCGGCGCTAATCCATATGAATCGAAATAAACAATTGCACGTGGATCAATTGCGTATGCAACCCAATAAGTTCCAGGTCCGGTGCTGTTATCTAGATTAATGATACCGGTTTCGGCGCTGTTTGGTTGTGCCGGCAACTAATCTTTCATAAAGACACCTCTGAAGCTTTTAATCGCGAGTTTTTTAGCAGCATCGAGTAAATCAAAATTTGATATAGGAGTCAAAGATTCCTCAACTAGTAAACTGTTCCTGGGATTCTCAGACCCTTTCCGCTGTACCATGAATACGGAGTTCCTGGTAGTCTTAGACCCTTTCCCTTTTTTATATCCTCGCCCAGTTGCTTTCTTTAGTGCCATTCCTGCCGCGGTACCAACGGCTCCGCCGCTTTAGCCACCGCTGGGGCCGCTGCTGGAATCAAAGCCGGAATCTCAGCTAACAACGGGAATATACCACCTGATTTAACCATGTTTTTAATCGCGGCTGCAGAGAGAGTGATCTGAATGCCTTTCTGATCTGATTGGGTTTCAGTGTTATTGTGGTTTCGCATTTTTTAACTGATTCCGATTGCAATTTCTTGAGTTGACCGGGGGTTAACGCAACACTAATATAACTGTATTTCATTATACAATAACAGATTGATCTAATTGTTACATGTTTTCCACTGATGCATCAATTAATCTCATTCGTCTACCAACACCTTCAAGTAGCATTGATTTATCGCTGAGAATGATAGCAACCGCTCTATAATTAGCAATAGTACCACGAAGCACATTAGATCTAAAATGTATATCAACGACGGATTGTCTTGTAAAATCAAGATGTTCCAGCGAAAAGTGATAAATCGGATATAAATTCCTAAAATCATATTGTGATATTTGCAAACCAGTATCGACATTTTGATCGCGTGCCATAAATGACAACAACCTATGATACACGCGGGCAATATGATTTTGACCGTAATTAAGTTGTATAACTTCGGATGGTTCCTGCTGGCCGTTTATTCTCAGTGAGACGTCTTTAACACCTAATTGATCAAATATCATATGGTTGAAGAGTTGATTGCCAACTCGTGTGTTATCCTGTAACGCAATAAATATATGACGTGGCGCAGCAACACCTTGTTTTGATGCTAGGTTCCACGTAAATAACCTATTAATATTTGATTGTTTAACATCTATACTTACCGTTAGACAACTTAGTAATGATTTTCCTCCTTGGTCCATAAATGATAGTAATCGTTCTTCTGCGGTGATTGATGGAGTTAGTACTGGCATCCACAATGATAGTTTTGTTAAAATAACTTTACCGACATCAGCATCTGGATGTGCAGCATCTGCTGGAATCCTCCAAATTGCGTCATTGTCATCACCCTTTCGCACGAGTGCTACTGTATGCTTTGCTCCATAGATAACTTTTCGAACATTTCTGTAGAAGTAAATATATGATGCAGTGAAATCGCGTATGAAAATGATCTACGCGCTCCTTGTAACATTGACATACGTGTTGTAGCTCCAAGATTGAAATTGGGATCGTTGTTTATAATCATATTCTCGACATCAACAGCAGCATTACCAGCATTATTATTTGGTCGTCTTACAATAAATTGATTTCCTCCAGCGGTATTCTTGCCATCCTTTGCAAACATCATAGAAGGGCCCGCCGATCTTGTATAATCATCGTAATATCTTGTTAGCCCTATTATTGTTGTGGCCACATCAACATCACGTTCTATCGACTCGATCTCTTTTCCATCGATGAGATATCTTGCACTCTCGAATAGCGTCATGATACCATTATTGACAAACCCGACTTGAGTATCAGCTGGATACTGTGCTGGTATAGCAGGAGTAGCAGCAGCTGTTACAAGTTCTCCTTCTACTTCGATAAACGCTTCACAAGGCAAAAAGTATTTACTGGTATCATGAACTTGAAGTTCAATTCTTCATCGACTATTTGGTTCTTTTGCATGATAGGCGTAATATTGATAATCACGTACAGAATCATCCTTGCGAACTGGGGCGTCCTTATCAAACGCTGGATCAGGTGACCGTTTGAACATTTTATTCTATATTCATTGATCTAAATCATCGTCGTCGACCTCGTCGTAGTTTTTTTAAGCCACTTCCCGCTATCATATTTGCGATGTTGCTTTGGTCGTTGGTGTATGACGGAGTCATCAGCGACGCTAGTTTTTGATCTACTGCGTTATTTATTATTCTACTAACACTTGCAGGCAAATCCGCTGTAGATGGCAGTGGTCCCAATTGTGATTTCCTTCGCCGCCGAACTAGCGCTATTAGTTTATCCTTCGCGGCTGAAAACGCTTTTCCGGCAGCATCTCCAACAGCGCTAATACCCTTATCACGAATAACACCAATAGCTTTCATTCATAATTGTTTTGCTAGCGGCGCTACTTTTGGAGCCATTCTTGCAAATAACCCTGCAATTGTATCACCGAGACCATCACCATAGTACGGTTTTATAATGATCGCCGAGATATTGTTCTCTGTAATTAAAACTATTAACGACGAATTTAGCTATTTCATCCATACTGCAAAATGTTTTATTTTTTAATTCATTGAGTTTATCCGGAATAAATTTATCTTTGAATGAAACTCTTTCTTTTTTACCCTTTTCTTTTTGTTGGGGTTCAGGTGGTGCTTGAGGTTCAGGTGGTACGATAAGTGGTGGTCTACTAGCAAGTTCTTCTTCAAGTTCTCGTTCTTGTTGTTCTTATTGTTCTTGTTGTCTTGCAGTAGTTATTATATCACCAGGAAGTGTTCTTAAAGATTTTTTTGTTTGGATCTTCTTGCTATTTTTTCAGTTTCCGCTGCTTTTTTTCAAGTACACCAATAAGAGGTTTTTCTTTTCTTTTTCCCCCCGTCTCGGGGATATCCCCCCATATAGCACGCTCAGTAGCTGATATTACCCCCTTCGTTGCTGTGGTTATTGGTTTAAACAACTTTTCAGATCCCGCAGCAAAATCCGTTTGTAAACTCTGTCTAGCTTGTTGTTTATTCCTGACAGAGTCGCGGATTGGTATAAATCTCTTAATTGCATCTAATCTTTCACGAGTCAATCTAGTTGTTAAAGCTTCGTTGACCATTATTGAAACAGTAAAGTAATTTCCAATTTGAATCTCAAAGAGATTTTCATGTACGATGTAGTGATTTTGCTGCTGTAGTGATTTTGTCATCAGATAGACAAGTAACAAAAAACAACTCACTAAAATATTTTTCAGTTAATTTAATTCCTTCTAACGCGCTATACTGTCAAATCGGTAGTTGTATCCAGCGGTTTTTTTCATTTTCTTGAATTAACGCCCGTATATTTCTAATGTTCGAGTTAACCTCCTTTTTCAATTCATAATCCCGGCCCAATTCTTTTCGTATTCCTTCCACGATAGTAAATAACGGGACAAACACACTTACGTCACTACAGAATGCAAGAGAGTCCCGAATAGAATTCTGGATTTTTTTTTTATCAGCGCATACTTCTTTATCAGCATATATTTGTTAGTAATAATACCGTATTCTATATCTTGAAAGACAGACATAATTTGGTCAGGATTTAAATTATCAGATTGTTTAATCTCTTGTTTTTTCAATTTTGAAATTTCAGCTATAATCTTATTCATATTTCAGAGTTCATATATGATAATACATATTTCTAATACAAAAAAAAAAACAAAAAAAAATTGTGGGTCTATTTTGAACCGTTTTTTAAACAGTACAATGCCATTACTACGGTTTTGGGTAGTTTCTAGGCATACATGTTAAGGACAGCACAATGCCATTTCTACGGTTTTGGGTAGTTTATAGGCATACATAAAGGATGGATATATACAATGTATGATGTCAATGAATGATTATACAATTCCATTCGAGTGTTTTGGCAATTGTATAGGGACAGCACAAACATGTTAAGGACAGCACAATGCCATTACTACGGTTTTGGGTAGTTTCTAGGCATACATAAAGGATGGATATATACAATGAATGATGTCAATGAATGATTATACAATTCCATTCGAGTGTTTTGGCAATTGTATAGGGACAGCACAATGCCGTTACTACGGTTTTAGGGTAGTTTCTAGGCATACATAAAGGATGGATATATACAATGAATTGGATGGATATATAGAATGAATGAATTGGATGGATATATACAATGAATTGGATGGATATATACAATGAATGAATGGATGGATATATACAATGAATGAATGGATGGACATTCAAATTGCAAACCGTATATACCTCCCACAAAGTCACCCTGGGTTGAATGAAAAATCATTCACACCACGGCTCGGTGTGGTTGGTATATACGGTTGCAATTTGAATTTAGCGTTAACAATAATGCCTGTTACGGGTTTCGAACCATGACCGTCAGTATGGAACCGCGACACGTTACCGATTGAGCTACTGGTTCTTATATACAGGTATACGTTTTGAATATAATATATAAGTAAGCTAATACAATCAATAGCGAGCAGGTGTGATGACGTCAATGGATCGATCACAAAGCCACGAACGAATCTCTATACCTTTTGTGTATGTGTATGTATGTTTTTTTTAAGCTGGACTGGATTACTGTCAGTGACTTTATTTTACAGGTTTTCCATGAAACAAAACCGAATATTTGAAAGAAAAACTAAAAATATAATTTTTTGTAAAACACTAAATATTTGATTCGTTTCTTACAAAATAATTGTATTCCCACTGAGCTAACGGTTCTTATAATATGCAGGTAAGCTAATATAATCAATAGCGAACATGTGTGATGTATGACGTCAATGGATCGATCACAAACCAAAACTGAATGAATGAACGAATCCATATACCTTTGTGTATGAAACAAAACCGAATACTTGAAAGAAACAAATAAAAATACAATTATTTGTAAAACACTACATACTTTATTCGTTTTCTTACAAAATATATTATATTTCCACTGAGCTAACGGTTCTTATAATATAGAAGTTAATACAGATGGATGGAAGTCAAACACGAACAGATGTGATGTACGTCAAACGCATGTGAATTATAGATGCCACAATCGTATTATTTTTAATCTATATACTATTTACTGACAATATTAAAGCAGAGCCAAGCGTTTGTAAACACTGTATATTTGATTCGTTTTCAGATAATTACACTAACTGTTTTACAGGTATAATGTGTAAATCAATAACATGTGTTACGCGCGCTTGTAGCTGTAGACAACCGAACAATACTAGCTCAGGTTAAAAAAATCAACCAATCAGAAATCAGATGACACAGCGATTGAGATCCGTAACTCCTCATAAGCCGTAATATATCCGGACGAGTTATCTCCTCTGGTGTTATATACACATAGTGCAAAATGAAATTCAAGCATATGCGAACTTAATGCTATTCTTAAAACGCTTTGAAAAAGCCGAATTTTTTACTCGTTCTGCTACTCTTCGTACTGAGGGAATACAAATATCAAAATATCTACCGGCTTCTTTCATTGATTGGAATATTTTTTCTTCGTTAGTTACTGTATTAAAAGATTTTACGGGTCCTTTTCCAATTGATTAATAAGTACCAGTTCCTCCTCGATTGGTATTCTCACTCTGTGTAATAACTTGTAGGTTACTCAATGAATTATCAGTCTTAATACCATTTAAATGATCAATAACAAAACCATCCTCGATCAATCCATGAAAACACTCGTATATTATTCTGTGATTATGATAAGTTTTCCCTCCAGCGCAAAACTTCAAATACCAACAACCATTGTCAGAACCGACTGGCTTCTTTAGTCTACGGTTTCTGATAATACCATCACGGGACGCTTCATAATCGCTAATCACGGGATGTGTTCGGAATTCTTGGTTCATTTATATACTATACTATTGTTTGTCTAATTCATTGTTGGGTTGAATTATAACTTTGGAATCTTTCAATGTAGTCTTGAGGTGTTCTTATGATTTTGTCGTTGACGCTGACAGAGGTAGAGTCATTGATGGATTTTTTAATTCGTTTATCATAGTAGCGCTTCAACTCTCTGTATCTCTTAGCACCACAACCGAGACACAATTATGATATTCCTCTCACCCCTACCCCACATCGTATGCAGGGTAAAGGCCCATAACTCCCGTTGCGAACGCTTTGCATATGATATCCACAGAATTCCTTTCTGCATGATTTGTTACACGGGGTTACTGATCCAATCATAAGCCATTTGCAATGATTCATTATAATATATTCTCTATTTAAATACTTGTTTTAATTATAATATGAAGGAGTTCGAGAGATTATCGAAAGTTACACCTTTGAAAATTGCTAAATTCAATCTCGATAGAGTCTCTGATACACTAAAGGGTGAAATTCGTGATAGAACCATGATAAGTAAAATTCGTGATTGTTTTAATGAATTCAAGCGTGATGGAGCATCTCACTGTTGATCAACATTTCGAATTTATGGTAGTGTTAATGCTACCATGAATGATAAAAACGCAGCAGTGATAATCTCACATCTTACGTGGAAAAGGTATTTTTTTTAGAATAAAATTCATTATCCGTTCAGATACGGGAGATTGGATTATTCGGGATAAATTTGAACCCATCTTGAAGGATAAAAAAAAACTGTCACTGTGAGTCAAGATTCCAAACCAGGAATTCTGACTGGAATTGACAAACCGTATTACGAGAGATCTTATCCTGTAACAGCAGTTGTTTATGGGATTCACCGTTAAATGATAAACCGAATATTGAAAAACTAAAACCCATGAAACTGTCATTGTTGACTTCGTCAAGAATGAATTTTGTAGCAGAATGAATAATAGAACACTTCACAAATGCGTTGCGTGGAAACAAATTGACTGATCTAAGACATAAAAAAATTAACGAGTGGGGTTTAACAGTGAAACAGCGAGGGGCAACAATTCAAGATATAACTAAATTAGAAACATCATTAAGATTCCAAATATCGGTAATAACAATAACCGGTGAAGTATTATACGAATCAAAATATAAATCAAATGGAGCTCCAATCAAAATTATTGATCATAACGAACACCCATGGACATCTGCAGTAACAATATTTCCGCGGGATAGAACCATAAAATATATACCCGTGGAATTTTCCGGAAAAGAGAAACTATTTGATTTTATTCACCAGTTGAGTAAAAACGATCCTGTGTCAGTGTGGTTACTTCACAGTTTTGAAGACGAAGAAGGTAGATTTGATCAATTTGTAAGACCCAATGCAGAATTATACCGCACTGAAGCCCTCCATGAGGCGATGAAAAAACTAGCTAGTAGTTTCTCGAAGAGTTTCGACGACGAAAAATTACTAACAAACTGTTTAACAATTCAGTCGGTTGCAGCTCATTTTGCGAGAAAGAAAAACACATGGAAACCAACGCGAGGTGAGTTTCTCACAGACATCAAATCAAGTTGTATAGAATACAACCACGTATAGAATTTAACCACGGCGGATTGTGGAATACAAAATATTACCGTGAAAGTATTATTTCAGTTGATATAGTCGCGTATTATCCGGCGAGTTTTCTCGGGTACGGAGAATGCGCTGAATACTTTAAACGATTTGGACATCCAACACACGAGATGGCCCGTGTTGCTATTAATGGACCACTACCCGATTTTGATTTAACCGGATTCGCTCGTGTGGTATCATTTGAATTGGCTACAGGACTTCATCCGTGCTGTTATGATTGGCTTGGTAGACATATATCTGAAAATCAATGGATGCCAATAGTGCTGTTACGGTATATGATTGATTATAGAATGTTGATATCGCTAATTGTCAGTGAAGCGATTATATCCTATCGAGCTCAGACTGAAGTCTGGTTACCACAACCAAATCTAGATAGTATAATCAGCGAACAACGAAAACAGTTTCCCGATTTTGACGAAGAAAATATCGTGAAATGGTCCAAACAGTTATTTGAAGTTAGAAATAAAGACGCAAAGGATCTCGGTAGAAGAATAATCTTTAAATTTACTCAGGGTGGAAAATACGACAATGCAAGATATTCTTCACGGTTGATTACAGATAGCGTTGAGTACGATTTTATAATCGCGGATATAACATCTAAGGGTATATATGTCGATTGTAAAGATGCTTTCTTGTCCGATGGAATAAAATTTGGTACAATTGTTACTTACAACGATGGATATAGTCTTCAGTATACACATTTGAGGGCGTCTATGCTAGTTTATGCTTCTATCAATTTATTTTCAATGATAAATAGATTTCCCGACACCGCAGTTAGAGTAGCCACTTATTCGTTTTATATAGACGCGAAACACAGCGAAGCAGTGGCTGAATTCACTAATTCTGACGAGAGTTGGGGATCATGGAGAATTAAGAGGGAAATACTGCGTGATTATATAGAATCAGCAGATGTTACGATTAAGATAATTACTTGAAAGGTGATAAAATATCAAAACTATCAAATGCACTGCAGATATCTGATCAAATATGCATATATAAGACCAGCTGCCTTAACGGCTGTGGCGGGTCAGGAAAGACGACTCGTGCGATTGAGTTATTTCATGGGAAATCAAACATGACTGTGCTAACACCGACACACAGACTCGCAAGAGAGATGAAACAACGGGGAATTAATGCCTGTACTTATCACAGTTTCTTTCGATGGAAAGGCGATGAATGGACTCCTGAACGAATGGGTGAGAAAGTTATTCCTGAAGTCATTATTTGGGATGAGATATGCACGGTATCGTTAGATGTATTACAAAAATTTCTCGATTGGTTATTGCACGCAAACACAAAAGTAATAATGTGCGGCGATCAAGGCCAACCACCACCATTTGTCGGTTTATCCCCACATGATTGTTTCAAGAATTTTGTAGACTATTATGAAGAAATTAATACTGATCATAGAGCACTTGATGAACAATTACGCGAGTTTAAGAAACTAATTAAATTACAACCGGATAGAATCCAATGTGAAATAGCGCGTAAAATAATTTCAGAAACCCCATTAACAGATTTTTGGGAAGCGTGGAGACCAAACTATTTGATAGTGGCGAGTAGAAAAATAGTCAGAGATACACTTCAGATGAAGTTATTTGATTTGCATAAAGAAAAATTTGCAACACTTCCAGTACCGTTGTGTTATAAGCCTTCGGATACACGAAAACAGAATATTGAAGTTGATATTCCAAGCTTGACAGAGTCAAGAAAGCAGAATTTAGTGTTGTTAAATGATATTGTGCTGGTTGATATCAGCGTCGTCGAAGATGCATTGCGTGCTGATAAATCCCCATGGACGCTAGGTTACGCAGCGACGATACATTCTTCACAGGGATTGCCTATATCAGATACGATTGTTTGGATGGTGGATAATCACATCGAGTGGTCGAATATAGTTTATCCCGCAGTATCCAGAGTACGAAGAATAAATCAACTTCGAAGAGTTATTTTAGATGATAACGACACTACCATAAGTGATATTGTCAGCGATGATATAATCAGAAAAAACTTTCTGGTTATAAACAGCAGGATAAAAAAATAATAGAGAATTTGATATTGATGCTGAATTAATAATTACGCTAAAGCAACAACAGAATAATCATTGCGCGAGTTGCAATTGTATAATGCGTTGGTGTTGGTCGGATAAAGATCCTCGACAATTTACCGTAGCAGCAGAGAGGGTGAATCAGACAACATTTTTAGACAAGTTTTCACTGAAATCACGCTTAAAAACAATGAAACCAATGACATCAGGCAAAAAAATCAATGAAATCAGGCAAAAAATAATAATGAAATCAGGCAAAAAATAATAATGAAAAATCAATGAAATCAAAAACTTTTCAAGAGATTACAACGTCGTTGTCACTCACCCTCTCAACCGAATATTTGATCCAGTCCGATACGATATCGTGTCCGAGGGTCGAAAATCACTATGACTTTACAAACAGACTTATTTGTAAAACCTCCTCTTGTAAATCAATCAGATTATTAGACTGGTCAGTGAGTTTGAAATTAATTCTGGTTAATGAATTATTATGACACCGCATATAGACTGGATTCACCGGAGACTCAATTATTAAAAATCCTGGAGGAGCTGTTGGTGCAAATGAATACAAAATATATCCCTGCTGAGCTTGATTTGATCGTTCTAAATTTATTTGATAGCTTCCTTCGATAACATCACACACTAAATTGATTTCTATCACCGATGAAATATTTACATTGAACGGAGCGATATGCCTGCCACCACCATCTGGGTCATTATTATGTTTGAGTGTTTTTATTTCCGGTGATGTTGTTTTTTTCCATGCATCATGAATTATTTTAAAACCAACATCGATGGCATCACTGAGAAGTTTTTTTAGTTCTGGTACGTTATATTCTGGTAGTTTGAATGTGGGGATATCTTCAACGCGGATATTATAGTCTGTTGCAAATCTTGTTCTTGTTTCAGGATAACTGTCATCTAATATATCCTGAATAATTTTCAAATTAAATTTTTCCATATCGTCGATAATTTTATTGCATGTTTCTACGACACTGATAAATTCATCTCGGGTGAGAGAGCCGGATTTAAGAGGTATTAACAACAGTGAAAAATCATTATTCATTACTGTGAAATTATCAGCGATTTTAAGTTCGTTAGCAATAAGAAATTTCCTTTTTCTATCTATATCGTCAATGGGAGTATAAAAATCTCTATTATACGTGTGATCTTTATAACTCTTTATTGGATTATCAGATTTTATCCTGTCTGTGACATAATCAGATTTTTGTGGTTCTGGTAAATCAACGGTTTCTTCCCGGGGTATTAATTCAGGCCATCCTAGTACGGTCCTTATTGAGCTTTGATATATATCTACGACGTATCCTCTTTTGCTTATTTCAATGGCAGATGATAGTGTTGGCTCATGAACTGTTATAGCTATTTTTGATTCTGCTCCAGTAATCGATTTTATTCTACGTTGCAATTCATTATTGATTTGTTCGATTTGGTATGATCCGGTTGGTATGGAAACAACGTTCCAGTCTGGGGTACCGTCGGGTTTATTCTTATATGAGAACACCAGGGAATTATTGGGTTGTTGACCACCAAATGATTTTGATCTGATATTTGGCCAACTATGGTATACTCGTAATTTTGCTAGCGCTATCTCCTTCACTGGGACCGGAGAGGGGAAATTCACACTGAATTCTGGATTCGTTGAGGTTATTGAGATCATGCTGGTTTGTACTGGGTTCGTGTTCTCCACTATTTGTTGAAGTAATTCCATCGGTGTTGTCATCGTTGCTATACTCATGATGTATTTCTAATTTTGATACTGCGGAATCATAGACACGTACCATCACTATCTGATATCGTTGAGGTTATTGAGATCATTTTGGTTTTTTCTGATTCCATCGGTGTTGTCATTGTTATTATACTCATGTTTTTGTATTTCTAATTTTGACATCGCAGAATCATATATATCTACCATCGCTGAAAACTCACTCTCTGATATAATTGTATCATCGAGAGATGACGATATCAATGAGGATAATTGCGAGCATGCAGTGGACACAACATGAAATTGAATTATGTAGTCTTGTAGTTTCCGTTGGCTGCATGATGATATTTTTTTTGTGATTATTGAAATAATTCCAGCGATTGTTGTTGCCGCAGAAATGCAAATTGGAACAGCTATCGGAGCCATCATTGTCACTGAAGACAGTATAATACCAGCTCCGGTGATTACACCACTCACTGAATACACGGTAACATCAATTGCGGTAATTCTCCTGCGATATTTTTTAATTTTCATTGCATACTCCTCAGACAGGGTTTTGAGTCTAGTTTGATACTCTCTGACCTGATCATAGCGATATTGCGATGATGAAATCATTTTTATTTAAAATACGCTAGCGTTTTCAATTGAAACCGTTAGTGAAATTGCTTTGCAATTTTCAACTTAAATCCGCTACGAATTCCACATACCATGTTGTTGAAACCCTAACCAAATTTTTATCAGTAGATGTGATTGTGAACTTTTCAGTTGTATTCTTGTCGATGATCGTTGAAATCGTATTGTTGACCCCGGATGAACTGGACGATGAAATATGAAATTGAGACAATGGTGTTACTAGTGTTAATCGATAAATACCCTTAACGGTTGCAGTGATATCTAATTTGTTGTTTGTAGGTGTCCACTCAAATGATCCGTGTTGGATCGTGCATACTAAGTTGTTGGTTTTCTCATGAGGGATTTTTGTTTTTTCAATAACTGTTATCATCCTCGTTGCATCCCCTTTGATGGCTTCGATGAAAGTTTTCGTCTCATCGATGGATTTTTTAATATCAGGGAGTTTTAGTTCAATTTTATCGAATGTAGTTCCAATAAATTTATCTACGATATTTCTTCGAAAATTTATAAACTGTTTTATGTGTTCTTCGGTTTTAGATTCAAGTGTTGCTAGTTCCAACACGGAATTTTTCAATTCATCGTTGAGAGTTTTGAATCGATCTGTAATCGTCGAGAAGAGTACACCCGGTTTGAGTTTACCCTGATCGGAAAATAACGCGATAGTATCCTCGATTGCGTTTTGTTGTTTAACTAAAATATCATTCAACGACACATCACTGGTTTTCAATTTACCCTGTTCGGAAAATAACGCGATAGTATTCTCGATTGCCTTTTGTTGTTTAACTAAAATATCATCCAACGATACATTACTGGTTTTCAATTTACCCTGTTCGGAAAATAACGCAACGGTGTTCTCGATTGCGTTTTGTTGTTTAATCAAAATATCATTCAACGATACATTACTAGATTTCAATTTACCCTGATCGGAAAATAACGCGATAGTATCCTCGATTGCGTTTTGTTGTTTAATCAAAATATCATCCAACGACACATTACTAGATTTCAATTTACCCTGTTTGTCTTGAAATACAACTATCTCATTAGGATCAACATTTACTAAATTCAACGTCTCAGCGATTTCATCTTTAATTTTTTTTGTTATACCCTTGATAGAATCAGGGGTTGCAGTGTCATCGGGTTTGGGTTTCAGAGGTCTTCCCCAAATATCAATCATGATATTGTAAAACTCTTTCTCTCTTTAAAATCGTTTTTGACGACTTCGTCGTTGCCAGCGATTGCTGGTGTAGTCATTTACGACAATGTGTGGTGGTTTTCCCCTTGGGTTACTCAAGGAGTTAGAAATAGCATTAAGGACATTTAATACTTCACTGCCGCATATTGGTGGGTCATTGATTTGTTGTGTTGGTAGCGTAGAATACCAAGTCTTCATTGGAAAATTTTTTATATAACGCAAAAACTCTTTTGGCGGGGCTAATCCATATGAATCGAAATAAACAATCCAACGTGGATCAATAGCGTATGCAACCCAGTGAGTTCCAGGTCCGGTGCTGTTATCGAGATTAATAATACCTGTTTCAGTGTTGTTTGGTTGATGTGGTAATTGATCTTTCATAAAAACACCTCTGAAATTTTTAATCGCTAGGTTTTTAGCAGCATCCATTAAATCAAAATTGGACATGGGAACCATTAATAAACCGTTCCTGGTAGTCTCAGGCCTGATCCGTGAACGGATCTCCCGCTGTACCATGAATACGGGGTTCCTGGTAGTCTCAGGCCTTTTCCGCTGTACCATGAATACGGGGTTCCTGGTAGTCTTAGACCCTTTCCCCTTTTTTTATAACCCTGTCCAGTTGCTTTTTTCAACGCCATTCCTGCTGCAGTACCAACGGCTCCTAACGCCGCTGCTTTAGCTACTGCTGGGGCTGCTGCTGCAATCAATGCTGGTAACGCAGCAAATAACGGGAATATACCGCCTGTTTTCATCATATTTTTGATAGCAGCCGCAGAAAGAGTAATCTGAACACCTTTTTTGGCTGCAAGTGCATCATTGAAATGTTTTATTTGACGAGTTGTCAGTGATAATTTATTTGCACCACCAGTCATTTGATTAGGTTTCAACGTGATTGTGGTTCCACATCGCTTAGCCGATTCTGATTGCAATTTTTTGATTTGACCAGGAGTTAACGCAACACTAATAACACTATATGACATTATACATAATAGATTGATTCTAATGGAAAAATCGTTCAAAGATTTTCTACTGGGGCATCTACCACTCTCATTCTTCCACCAACACCTTCGAGTAGCATTGATTTATCACTGAGAATGACAGCAACCGCTCTATAATCAGCAATAGCACCACGAGTCACATTAGCTCTAAAATGTATATCAACAACAGATTGTCTCATCAAATCAAGATGTTCCAGTGAGAAGTAATAGATCGGATAGAGGCTTTTGAAATCCAATTGTGATATTTGTAGACCGGTATCCACATTTTGATCGCGTGCCATAAATGACAACAGACGATGATAAACTCGTGCAATATGATTTTCTGTGTAATTAAGTTGTATATCCTCGGATGGTTCCTGCTGGCCGTTTATTCTCAGTGAGACGTCTTTCACACCTAATTGATCAAATATCATATGACTGAAACGTTGATCGCCAACTCGTGTGATATCCTGTAACGCAATAAATATATGACGTGGTGCAGCAGTGCCCTGTTTTGATGCTAGATTCCACGTAAACACATTATTAACATTTGATTGTTTAACATCTGTACTCACGGTTAGCCAACTCAACAACGACTTTCCCCCTTGGTCCATAAATGATAGTAATCGTTCTTCTGCGGTGATTGCTGGAGTCAACACTGGCATCCACAATGATATTTTTGTTAATTTGACTTTACCGGCATCAGCATTGGGATTTGCAGCATCCGCTGGAATCCTCCAAATTGCGTCATTATCATCACCCTTTCGTACAAGCGATACTGTATGCTTCGCTCCATAAATAACTTTTCTGACGTTTCTACAGAATCCAAATATGTGATGCAGTGGAATCGCGCATGAAAATGATTTACGCGCTCCTTGCAACATTGCGTTTCGTGTTGCAGCTCCTAGATTTAAATTAGGATCAGCATTTATAATCATATCCTCGGCATCAATATTAGCGGTGCCAGCATTATTCTTTGGTCGTCTTATAATAAATTGATTTCCTCCAGCCGTATTTTTAATATCCTTAGCAAACATCATAGAAGGTCCTGCTGATCTTGTATAATCATCAGAATATCTCGCTAACCCTATGATTGTTGTAGCCACATCAACATCACGATCTATCGTCTCAATTTCTTTTCCATCAATGAGATATTTTGCACTCTCAAATAACGCCATGATACCATTACAGTAGTCCCCCTCTTATACGGCCACCCCTGTTGCACCGGGAAAGTGGCCTTATAAGGCGGGTGGCCGTTCCAGAGGGGGGCTAAATTTATTATGAGAAGTACATGTATATGTAATGTACGTAGTAAGAAAGCAACATACTTCAAAACATTAAATATCTTAGTCTAAATGAAACATTAATCAATAAAAGTTTTTTTTTTGTCATAATAACAAATTTATTTCAACTGAATATGTTACTATTTTTGCTTTCTTGGCATAAGTTTGATATGCGAGCGGGTATTGTTGTCATGCACATTGCAAATGGATTCAAAAACGTCATTTACATCTTGGTACATACATAATTATCTTTCCATTTGCTCCATTTTCCTACTGCTGCTGAATAACCTTCTTATCGGTTATTACTTTGTTTATTCAAATTGTTTCAACGTAAACTTGTTTTTACGAGTCTTTTGTACATACGGCATATCCCCCCCCCCCCGGATGTCGTCGAGTAGAGTAACCGACTTTCTTCGAAAATAATGTATCCGTTAACGTGATGGCATTTTAGTGTTTGGTAATGATTTATTCGGTTATTGCTGACTGTATGCGATTTAATTATGCAGACAAAACTTGTGTCGAGTCTACGAAATGCAGCCTTCGTAAAGGAAGCCATATTGTTTGGTCACGTAATTTTTCCGGTCTTTGTCTGGTACCCTATTGTCTTTTTCAAGGTTCTCTGTGTGCCAATGTACAAAATCTATTTTTAGCCTATGCTGACCTTGTTATGATTATAACAATTACGTCTGGTTATAATCATCAACGAGAAGAATTCAACATAGGTGTTAAACCCCAAACTCTATCAAAACATTATTGAGCCCATTTCCTGTAAACATCGACTTTCATAGATAACGATATACTTTAAATCTTTCGTCGACACTTTTAACGGCGACTTGACACTCGGAGAGGTGTATCTACGATAGAGATAATCAAAATTACTTACCTTACGTCAAGATTTGAATTAATTATTGGTTCTGGATACATTTAAAAATAAAATGCGGCCGCTCGTGAGGGGGAAAATTTTATATTATTGCACAAAAATGCTGGCCGCTGGTCGCGTTAGCCGGGTGGCCTCTCGTGAGGGGTACTTTTGAACAGAAACTCGTCGGTGCCAATGAATTCTGGCCGTTTGGAGCGGGTGGCCGCTGGTCAGGGGGGCCGTACAAGAGGGGGACTACTGTATTGACAAACCCGACTTGAGTACCATCTGGATACTCTGTATCATTTGTTCGTACAATTTCTCCTTCGATTTCAATAAACGCTTCACAGGGCAAAAAGTATTTACTGGTATCATGGACTTGAAGATCAATTCGCGATCGACTATTTGAGTCTATGGCATGATAGGCGTAATATTGATAATCGCGTACAGAATCATCCTTGCCAACTGGGGCGTCTATATCAAATGCTGGATCACGTGACTTTTTGAACATTTTATTCTATTTATCAGAGTCTAAATCGGATTTTCAACGCTAGCGTTTTCTAAAGCCACTTCCTGCTATCATATTTAGGTCGGGAGTTAAAGCCATTGACGCTAGTTTTTCATCTACTGCGTTATTTATAATTTTACTAACACTTGCAGGCATTTCTTCTGTGGACGGTAACGGTTTCTTTTTTCGCCTCACTAATGATGTTATTTTATTCTTTGCAGTTGAAAACGCCTTTCCTGCAAGATCTCCAACAGTACTAATACCCTTATCACGAATAACATCAATGGCTTTCATTGATAACTGTTTAGCTAACGGCATCACTTTTGGAGCCATTCTTGAAAAGAATCCTAAAATAGTATTGCCGAGGCCATCTCCATAGTATGCTTTATAAACTGGAAACCGTGAATTAACTACATAGACGAGGGTTGGTTTATCATGATTGTAATGTATGATCATTATTATAAAAACAATAGTGTTTTCAATTGTTATTTAATCGCTGTGATACCCATCTGCTAACTCGTCAATGAAATCTCGATATGTTTTGATATCCATGATACCGCCGGCAAATAACCGTCTACAGATATCAGCTGCTTCATTAATTATTTCTGGAGAGTTATTTCCAGCTCGGAACCCTCCTACAAGAACTTCTAATCGTGATATATCATTGATAACACTATCAGGACAGAAACTAATCCTTGAATTTTGCAATCCACTTCCGCTATAACCAGCTGCTTCATCTAGTTCTTCTAAATCCGTGTTTTGTAAATAATCATCATCATCATCATCATCAGGTGGTAGTTGTTGTTTTTTTTGTCTTCTTGTTTGTTTACGTGTTGGTGTTTGACGTTTTAGCTCTTGTCGTTCTTCTATTTCTCGTTGTCGCTCTTCTATTTGTTCTCTTTTATAATTCCTAATTCCCCTTTGAAATTCCTTGTATCCTATCTCCTCCTTATTCAAACGACCAATCCCTTTATTTAGTTTATACAAATTATCGAACCAATCATTACTTGATATTCTATTATTCTTATACTCGTCCTTTAAAAAATCTTTTTTTGAATTATAGCTTTGAGCAGCAAAATCACCAAAGGCTTGATAATCCTTTTGTTTCAATAAAATAGGTTTTTTTATTAATGTTTTAGCATGATCAGTAAATTTATTCAACAGAGAAACAGTCGTTTTTTTCGGATCAGTTTGTTCAGTTTGTTTTGTTTGTTCAGTTTTCGCTGCTAGTTTTTCAAGTTCACCAATAACAGATTTTCCCGTCTCGGGATCATCTCCCAGTAAAGCACGCTCTACCCCTTTCGTTGCTGTGGTTACTGGTTTAAACAACTCTTCAGACCCTAAAGCAAAATCCGTTTGTAAACTCTGTCGTTGTTGTAGTTTATTCCGTACAGAGTCACGAATTGGTACAAATCTCCTGATTGCATCCAGTCGTTCACGAGCCAATCGGGTTGTTAATGCTTCATTGACCATTATTTGAAATCGCAAACAATTTTTCAATTGTAAAACACTTGACATGTCGGATGATTTTTAACACCATCATGGAAGTGTTATTTGATTGTTTTAAGGGCGTTATCAATGATGAGGAAAGTGTCATAATTGTATATAAAATAATTAATACTGACAGTTTCCTCATTCAATTTTTGACATACCCCTTGAGGGTCGGCTAAAAAAAATGATAAATGATCGGGCAATCAAAAAATGATAAATGATCGGGGCAATGAATGGTCGGGTAATCAATTTTCCTGAATTAACGCTCGTAAGTTTCTAATTTTAGAGTTGACTTCTTTTTTCAATTCGTATTCGTTACCTAATTCTATTCGTATCCCCTCTACGATAGTATACAACGGAACGAACACACTGATGTCACTGGAAAATGAAAGAGAGTCTCTAATAGAATTCTGAATTCTTTTGATGAGTGCATATTTCTTGGGTAGCATATACTTGTTAGTGCTGACTCCGTATTCTATATCCTGAAAATCAGACACAATTTGATCAGGATTTAATCCATCTGATAGTTTGATATCCTGATTTTTCAATTTTGCTATTTCAACTATGATACTATTCATGTTTTCAGAATTCATTATTCTATAGCAATGACATATCTCTAATTGAAAAATATGAAGCATTAGACATAACTAAATTGAACTTTTTGTCCCGTCCCTTTTGAAATAGCCGATCGATAAATCCCCTCTGCAACTCTTTGAACAGAAGGTGAACAAATATCGAAGTGCCTACCGGCTTCATTCATAGATGAAAATATTTTCTCTTCGTTAGTTATTGTATTCAAAGATTTCACAGGTCTCCTCCAAACCGTTTTGCATTTTCCAGTCTCTCCTCGTTTGGAATTCTCACTCAGTGTGATAGCTTCTAAATTATCCAATTTGTTATTCTTTGGATCAGAATCCTTGTGATCAATAACAAAACCATTTTTGATCAATCCATTAAAACATTCAAATATGAAACGATGATTGTGATATTTCTTCTTTCCAGCGCTAAACATCAAGTACCCTTGATTACTTACAAAACCGACCGGTTTTTTCAGCCTACGGTTTCTTACAACACCATCACTGGATGCTTCATAATTTGTAATCACTGGATGTGGTCTGAATTCTTGGTTCATATATACTATTCTATTGTTTGTCTAATTCATTGTTTGGTTTAATGATTACATCACTGGAGAACCTTTCGATGTAGTCTTGCGGAGTTCTTATGATTTTGTCAGTGACGTTATCAGGGTCAAAGACTTTTTCAGGGTCATAATTTCTGATGGATTGTCCATTTTTGATTCTTTTATCATAATAACGCTTCAATTCCCTATATCGCTTACCACCGCAATCAATACACAATTGTGATCTTCCCTTAACCCCAACCCCACATCGAATACAGGGTAACGGACCAAGTCTCCCATGTCGAAAACTTTGCATATGATACCTACAGTACTCATTTTTTCTGCATGATTTGTTACACGGGGTTACATTTCCCATCATGAGCCATTTGCACTGGTTCATTATATATAAAACTTTCATTTAAATACTTGTTTTATGTATAGCATGAAGAAGTTCAAGAGATTGACTTCGAAAAATGCTAAATTCAATACCGATAGAGAGTTTAAGAGATTGTTGAAAATCAGTCCTAAATTTAATATCGATAGACCTAAAAAAACGTCCAATAGACAGAAACAACGTCCAAAACGTCCAAGAGACGGAAACATGAAAGAGTTTAAGAGATTGTTGAAAATCAGTCCTAAATTTAATATCGATAAACCCAAAAAACGTGTAGTAAACAGAAACAAACGTGACAAACGTCCAAAACGTCCAAGAGACGGAAACATGAAAGAGTTTAAGAGATTATTAAAAATCAGTCCTAAATTTAATCGCGATAGACCCAAACAACGTCCAAAACGTCCAAGAGACGGAAGCATGAAGGAGTTTAAGAGATTATTGAAAATCAGTCCTAAATTTAATCGCGATAGACCCAAACAACGTAACAAACGTCCAAGAGACGGACCCTGGAAGGATGCTCAATTCAATCTTGATATAGTTTCTAATACACCCAAGAATAAAATTCTTGATAAGGCTATCAGAGACTGTTTTAATGAATTCAAGCGTGATGGAGCATCTTATTGTTGGTCAACATTTCGAATTGATGGTGTTGTTGACGCTACCATGACTGATGAAAAAGCAGCAGAGATCATTTCACGTCTTGGGGAAAAAAGTCATTTTTTCCGAATCAAATTCATTATCCGTGAGGATGGAAAATGGATCATTAGGGATAAATTTGAACCCATCTTGAAAGGCAAAAAAACTATCACTGTGAATCAGGTTTCAAAACCAGGAATTTTGACTGGAATTGATAAACCCTACTACGAAAGATCTTATCCTGTCACAGCAGTTGTTTACGGGATCTATCCGCTCAATGAAAAACCTGATATTGCAAAACTAGCACCCATGAAATATTCGACAGGGCTCAATTGTGTAGCAGAACGAATAATAGAACACTTCACAAATGCGTCCCGGGGGAATAAACTCACTGATCTAAGACGAAAAAAAATAACCGAATGGGAACTGACAGTGAAACAGCATGGGGCAACAATTCAGGATATAACCAAATTAGAAAAATCATTAAGATTTCCAATATCGGTAAGAACAATCACCGGTGAAGTATTATACGAATCGAAATATAAATCACAGGGAACCCCAATTGAAATTATTGATCACAACGCACACGCGTGGTCATCTGCAGTAACAATATTTCCACGGGATAGAACCGTAAAATATCTCCCCCAAACAGAAGAGTTTTTTTCAGAGCAGAAATTATTTGATGCTATTTACCATTTGAGTAAAAACGATCCTGTGTCAATGTGGCTATTTCATAGTACTTCAGACGAAGAATGTAGATTTGATCAGTTTGTAAAGCCCAACGGAGAATTATATCGTACTGAAGAACTGCATAATCAAATGAAACAACTGGCTAGTGAGTTTTCTGAGGACGGGGAGGAAATCGAAGATCAATTATTAGCAAACTGTTTTACAGTACCATCCATTGCAGCACATTTTGCTAGAAAGAAAAACGCGTGGAAACCAACACGGAGTGAGTTCTTATCAGATGTCAAATTGTCCTGTCTTGAATACGGCCATGGAGGATTATGGAATACAAAATACACCGCTGATACCGTTATTTCAGTTGATATGATTGCATGTTATCCAGGAAGTTTTCTTGGGTATGGAGAATGCAAGAAATATTTCAAACGATTTGGACACCCTACACACGAAATGACCCGTGTTGCTATTAATGGACCACTGCCTGATTTTGATTTAACCGGATTCGCTTGTGTGGTATCATTTGAAATGGCTGAAGGACTTCATCCGTGTAGTTATCTTTGGATTGGTAAACACATGTCTGAAAAACACTGGATGCCAATAGTGTTATTACGGTATATGCTTGATTGTAAGATGTTAAAATCATTAATTGTCAGTGAAGCAATTATATCCTATCGAGCACAGAAATCAGTCTGGTTACCACAACCTGATCTAGAAAAAATAATTAGCGAAGAGCGAAAACTGTTTCCTGATTTTAATGAACAACAAATCATGGATTGGTCCCAACAGTTATTTGAAATCAGAAACAATGAAGCAAAAAATCTTGGACGAAGAATAATCGGTAAATTCACTCAGGGTGGCAAAGATGACAATACGAGATATTCTTCACGATTGATTATAGACAACGCTGAATACGATTTTGTAATGGCGGATTTAACGAATAAAGGCCTATATGTCAATCGTAAGGACGCATTTATGTCCGATGGAACCAAATTGGGTACAATTGTTACTTACAATGATGGATACAATCCGCAGTACACACATTTGAGAGCTTCTATGCTCGGTTATGCTTCTATTAATCTGTTTTCGATGATCAATAAATTTCCTAACACCGCAGTTAGAGTTGCCACTGACTCATTTTACATAAACAGCAAAATGGTTGATTTTAAGGCTACTGGCAACGAGAATTGGGGATCATGGAGAATTAA
The DNA here is from genome assembly GCA_030141615.1 of Unio pictorum. Lineage (NCBI taxonomy): Eukaryota > Metazoa > Mollusca > Bivalvia > Unionida > Unionidae > Unio > Unio pictorum. The sequence continues at coordinate 5,324,466 of JARLTB010000007.1, read as the reverse complement.
GAAAGAAATGATTCATGATTATATTCCATCAGCAGATGTTACCATTGAAAATAATTATCGGAATCTCAAAGAGATTCAATCAGATTTTTCTAGTGCACCACCGATTTCTGATCCAATCTGTAGATATAAAACAGTTTATTTAAACGGCTGTGGTGGGTCAGGAAAAACAACCCGGGCAATTGAGTTATATCGCCGTGGAAACGCTAACGTTTCTAACATGATTGTGCTAACACCGACTCACAGACTTGCAAGAGAAATGATACAGAGAGGGGTAAATGCCTGTACCTATCACAGCTTTTTCCGATGGAAGGGAGATAAATGGACTCCTGAGCGCATGGGAGAGAAATTTATTCCTGAAATTATCATTTGGGATGAAATAGACACAGTGCCATTAGATATCTTAAAAATATTTCTTGAGTGGTTGTTATTGAAAAATACAAAAATCGTCATGTGCGGTGATCACGGCCAACCACCACCATTTGTCGGTGCATCCCCACATGAATGGCTAAAGGGTTTTGTAGACTACTATGAAGAAATTGATACTGATCATAGATCACTTGATAATGAATTAAAAGAGTTTAAGAAATTAATTAGATTACAACCGGATAGAATCCAGTGTGAAATAGCCCGTGAAATAATTTCGGAAACTCCAATGAATGAGTTTTGGGAAATGTGGAGACCAAACGATTTGATCATTGCAAGTAGAAAAATAGTCAGAGACACACTTCAGATGAAATTATTTGAATTGCATAAACAAAAATTTGCAACACTTCCAGTGCCTCTTTGTTATAGGCCATCGGATACACGAAAACAGAACATTGAAGTTGATATTCCAGGACAGAGTGAAAAGCAGATTCTCGTATTAAATGATATTGTGCTGGTTGATATCAATGTCGTTGAAGATGCATTGCGTGCTAATAAATCCCCATGGACGCTAGGATACGCAGCAACAATACACTCTTCACAGGGATTGACTATATCGGATACAATTGTTTGGATAGTAGATAATCGCATCGAATGGTCGAATTTAGTCTATCTTTCAGTATCCAGAGTACGAAAAATAAATCAACTTCGAAGAATTGTCGTTGGCGAAGCCAGTGGCGATGATGAAATCATTGGTGGCGATAATGATATTATTGATAAAAAACTCTCCGGTTACAAACAACAGGACAAAAAAAAAACAACGAGAATTTGATATTGATGCTGAATTAATAATTGCGTTAAAGAAACAACAGAATAATCACTGCGCAAGTTGCAATTGTATAATGCGTTGGCAGTATTCGGATAAGGATCCTCGCCAATTTACCGTTGACAGAAAAAATAATAGTCTCGGTCATGTCAGAAACAATGTGATGTTGACTTGTCTTGAGTGCAATAGACGCAAGGGTGCTAGTTAAGCCCATGCGGTGGTAATTGAGTATCCTCAGGTATCACTTGTAATTGTTGTCTAGTAAACCCCCGTTGAGGGGCAGTTGAATCCAGTTTATAGATTGGAGGTCTACCCGTAGATCGTGTTATACTAGATATCTTATGTGCAGTAACACTCCAAATAGGATCAGTAGCCCTTTTTCTACCCCCTTCAAGCTCTCCTGGTTCATATAAATACCTCACAATGACATTACTACCAAGAATTGGTTCGGAAACGCTAAAATCTTTTTGTGGTTTTTCAGGTATTGACTTCTTTTTAATCGCATTGATAGGTTTCATGTTGATTGTTCTAGTAATCTCGTTATTCAGTGCAGTAATCACAGCTGGTAACCTTTTAACCCATTCACGGGATCTTTTTTCTTGGATGAATTCTTTTGCGTATTGATATCCAAATAACCGTTCAGCAAGAGTCCGATTAAATCGTTCTACAATTGCCTGATCACGATGCAGTGCAGTATGCCCCCGTCTGATAGTGACATTGTGATATTTCATTGTAGATAACACTGCACCCTGAAATTCTTTGCCGGGATCAATTTGTAATAGATTTGGCCAGTGCAGAGGACCTCGTCGATAAATCCTTTCAAATGCAGAAGCTACTTCAGTGGCCGATTTTGTTTTTAACGGCTCTGCTTCTTTGTATCGACTTGCAATATCAACTACGGTTAATGCGTATTTGTAACCGTGGTCATGTGGCAAAAATAATAGATCAGCCTGATGAACTTCATTGGGTCCGGTTACATCAAAATGCGAGACATTAATTTGTTTAGGCGGCGGTAAGTAAATTTGCCATAGTGCCTGTTTGGATAACCAATGAGCCGCAGTGGTTTTTTTCACTTTTGCAGCGCTAGCGAGTTTATGGATTGCAGCGTTACCCTTCCAGTATCCTCTTGGGGAATAATAAATAGATTCCATGTTGTTATTAATTACCAGCACCTAACATCAATTTGCTTTTCATAGCCGATTTTATCAAAAATGAAGCCAATTTTTCTTTGAAGGATTTATCAGGAATGGCATTCAACGCATGAATTAATTTCACATCTGCTAGATGCCTGTGTTGCAAATTACTGCTTTTATAAGCAACATCATGAAGGTGACAGGCCTTATCAATAGCGTTTATTGGTTCCTCACCGGGTCGGGGCTGATTTTGATCATTGAGTCTGATATCTAATCGTGTTCCGGGGCCACAGTAGCTATATCCTGGAAGGTGTTTTTCTCCAGGGTATTTTGCCCATGGGGTTCCAGGGAGTTTTGCTAATTTGGCAGCGATATCACCTCCTCGTTTTTTTTTAAAGGTTCCTTGGGTTTAGAAACAAATCTAAATTTCTTTGTACTACATTGTACGCATTTACCAGAAAGCGCTGATCGGTTATTTTTAGTTGTAATCGTCGTCAAGTCATCTGTGCCAGTACGCGCCTTACACTTCACACAATATAGATCCATAATTTATGTATAGAGATATGAATATAATTGATTTTTCAGCGACTAAAACAAGAGAACCAGTGAAGCATCATGCAGCGCTACCAAACTCTATCCGCGCAATTATAATCGGGCCATCTGGATCCGGCAAGACGCAATTGTTGCTCAATTTAATAATGAGATGGATGAAGTGGGATAAGTTGTATTTAATTGCCCCTAGCGTAGACGATCAGCGATGCTATGAAGTGCTAAAAGATTTTAATGAGATTGCTGGTGAGGATGTTATTGAATTTATAACCGATATTGACGAGGCACCATCAGTAGAAGATCTTGATGGAAGTATTAACAACATGGTAGTATACGACGATGTAATGTTAGATAAACAAAAAAAACCTGCAAGGATTTTTTCCAGAGGCAGGCACAAAAACACGGATGTGATCTATGTCACTCAACGCTACACACAAATACCAAAAGTGATTCGCGATAATTGTAATGTGTTGTGTGTGTTTAATGGAGTTGATACACATACGCTACGAAATATTTGGCAGACATGGTGCTCCGATATGGACTTCAATCAATTTAGAAATTTCTTTAGTCATGCTCAGTCTGCCCCACATGGATTTGTAACAATAAATTTACATGACCCTCGGACACGATATCGTATCGGACTGGATCAAATATTCGGTTGAGAGGGTGAGTGACAACGACGTTGTAATCTCTTGAAAAGTTTTTGATTTCATTGATTTTTCATTATTATTTTTTGCCTGATTTCATTATTATTTTTTGCCTGATTTCATTGATTTTTTTGCCTGATGTCATTGGTTTCATTGTTTTTAAGCGTGATTTCAGTGAAAACTTGTCTAAAAATGTTGTCTGATTCACCCTCTCTGCTGCTACCGTAGACAGAAAAGATAACAGCGTAGGTCATACCAGGGATAATGTGATTCTGACTTGTTTTGAGTGCAACAGACGAAGAGGTGCTAGTTAAGACCACGCGGTGGTAATTGAGTATCCTCGGGTATCACTTGCAGTTGTTCACGAGTAAATCCTAGCTGAGGAGCGGTCAAATCCAATCTATATATTGCTGGTCTACCCGTAGATCGTGTTATACTAGATATTTTATGCCGGGTGACGCTCCAAATAGGATCAGTAGCTCTTTATTTGCCACCTTCGTGTTCTCCTGGTTCGTATAAATATCTTACAGTGACATTGCCGAGATTTGGTTGTTTTGAAAAATCCTTTTGTGGCTTTTCAGGTATAGACTTTTTCTTAATCGCTTTGTTAGGTTTCATATTAATTGTTCGGGTAATCTCATTATTTAGCGCGGTAATTACGCCTGGTAATCTCTTGCCCCATTCACGGGATCGTTTATCCTGAATAAATTCCTTAGCATATTGATTTCCAAATAACCGCTCAGCAAGTGTCCGATTAAATCGTTCAACAATTACCTGATCGCGATGTAATGCAGTATGTCCTCGTCTGATAACTACATTATGATGCTTCATTGTTGATAACACTACACGTTGAAATTCCTTGCCAGGATCAACTTATAATAGATTTGGCCAGCGCAGAGGACCCCGCCAATAAATCTTTTCAAACGCAGAAGCCACTTCAGTTGATGATTTTGTTTTTAACGGTTCTGCTTGTTTGTATCGACTCGCAATATCAACTACTGTTAACGCGTATTTGCATCCACCATCATGTGGCAGAAATAATATATCAGCTTGATGAACTTCATTAGGAACGGTCACATCAAAATGCGAGTAGTTAATTTTTTGTTTAGGCGGTGGTAGATAAATTTGCCATATCGCCTGTTTAGATAACCAATTCGCTGCAGTGGTATATTTCACCTTCGCGGCGTTAGCGAGTTTACCAATTGCTGCTTTACCCCTCCAGTATCCTTTTGGAGAATAATAAATAGATTCCATGCTGTTATTAATTACCGGCACCTAACATCAATTTACCTTTCATTGCCGATTTTACTAACCATGAAGCCAATTTTTCTTTGAAGGATTTATCATTGATAGAATTCAACGCGTGAATCAATTTCACATCTGCGATATGTCTGTGTTGCAGATTGCTGCTTTTATAAGCGACATCATGAGCATGACACGCTTTATCAATGGCGTTTATTGGATATTCACCGGGTTTGGGTTGGTTTTGATTATCGAGTCTGATATCGAGTCTATTCCCGGGTCCACAATAACTATACCCTGGAAGATGTTTTTCTCCTGGATACTTCGCCCATGGTGTTCCTGGGAGTTTATTTAGCTTGGCTGCAATATCACCTCCTCGTTTTTTTTAAATTATCCGCAGATCTCATAGAAACAAATCTAAATTTCTTTGTACTGCATTGTACCCATTTACCAGAAAGTGCTGATCGGTTATTTTTAGTTGTAATCATCGTCAAGTCGTTTGTGCCAGTACGCTTCTTACATTTCACACAATATAGATCCATAATTTATTTATAATAACATGAATGTAATTGATTATTCAGCTACCAGACGACGGGAACCTATTAAACACCATGCGATGTTGCCGAATTCAATTAGAATGATTATAATCGGACCATTTGGGAGTGGCAAAACACAATTGTTACTTAATTAAATAACGAGATGGATGAAATGGGACAAGTTGTATTTGATAGCTCCAAGTCTAGATGATCAACGATGTTACAATGTGTTAAAAGATTTTAACGACAAAGCAGTAGAAGAATCCGGCGAGGGTATTTTTGAGTTTATAACCGATATCGATGAAGCAACGAGCATTGATGATATTGATGGAGATATTAAAAATTTAGTCGTATATGATGATATCATGTTAGACAATCAAAAGAATCCCGCTATTATATTTTCCAGAGGTAGGCATAAAAAACTGACGTGATATATGTCACTCAACGATACACACAAATACCAAAAGTGATCAGAGATAACTGTAATATTCTTGCCGTATTCAACGGAGTTGATACACATACTCTTAGAAATATTTGGCAAACTTGGTGCAGCGGTGATATGGATCATAATCTCTTTAGAAATTTCTTTAGTCACGAATTTGTGACAATAAATTTATCAGATCCTCGAACGCGATATCGTGTCGGACTTGATAAAATATTCGGTTAAAATCGTTTACTGAATCTCGTAAAAGAATTGTTAACCCATAGCAGCAGAGGAGGGGGGGGGGGAACAACGACATTACGTATTTTTTTCGCCAAATAGACCCTTACAAGGAACCAAATAGACCTTTCTATTACATATTTACTAGGAAGCCCCAATTTGTCAAATAGACCTTTCTATTAAATATTAACCAGAATGAAACCTCGTCGACGCCTGAAACGTTTGTCGGATTCCACCCCCCCCCCCCCTTCTGCTGCTAAATGAAAATAAATTAAAAGCTAGATTTAAAGAAAATATTTATTTTCGACATTTGTATACATGCTGATATAGATAAATGTTAAAAAAGAAAAAGAACATTAAAAGGTAATTTAACTTGAATAATTGCAAGCATGACTGAACCATAATTTTAGTTGGCGAGAAATAATGGCTCTGTTTGGTTTTGTGGGTTTAACGCCATTGGTTCACACATAGTAGATTATACAAGGCGTCCATGATTTTTAATGGAGAACGAAGCCAGGAACACCCCGACAAGAATCACCTACGCACGGGAACCTACTATGAAGCTTTCTCACGTACACCGGTGAGATGTGTGTGTACTGTAATGGTGAGCGCCTTATTAGTGGGAAATAATCATATAATGTCATTTTTCAGCTATAATTATGTGCATGCATTCTTTGTGAGTAAAACACGTAGCATACATGAATAACATCGGCCATGAGCTCTACAGTCTATTTCAATGCAATAATATGGAAAAGCAAGCCCTACCTTCATTTATTTGGTAAACTCCTTCTGTATTTGAAATTTCTCATATCTTTCTAATACGCATGTGGGTATTTCTTTACAATATGTTCTGTTCCAGAATAAGCCGTGATAAGGACCACATAACATTTATAGTCCACATTTTTTGCACTGCTTTTCGATCTAGGAATGAATGGTATTTGTAAAGTTAAGACATTCGTTTTGGTTTTAGTTTGTTTCAAATTTTGTTTAGTATGTTGTCTAGTAAGTAAATTGTTTCATGTTCGGGTATATAAATTTTGCATGCAAAACCATGGTAAAAAGCTAGTTTTTAAGCAAACTTTGTCACCTGAATACTACTACTACTACTACTACTAGCTAATTTTGGGTTTCCTACCCGTGTTTGATTGGCGGATATAATATCGGGGAGACTATCCGCAGGGTGATGACAGAATGTTAGTACCAACAGGCTCTGGTCAGAATATAGACCAAACGTCCATAAAGGGAATAAACTTTCAAGAGCATCTGATATGCAGATTTTGTTAAGTAAGCATGACTTGATTTCCATAATCTAGTTTTCGTATGTTTTTGGCCACGGCTTTACAAATGAATATAACAGGTACCATATGCTTCTTCACACACTTTATGCAACACTTTTCATATAACAGATGTTAAGACCACATTTCAGAGGACGTGTTGAACAAGTACTCCATTTATTACTGATGAAAGACAGTTACCAATTATTGTAAAACTTATTTTAAAATGTTTTATTATTTCTTCAGGATCCTGCATGAGAATAGCAAAACCAATACGAATGAAGTTAAAGGGGCCAGAAACCATCAAGTACGCCCCAACCCAGTGTGGAGGGAGACAATACAAGGCAGCTACTTGATCAAAATTTAATTATATTGTGTCTTTTCATGCATTATATTTGCAAAATTGTTGCATTTCTAAATTGATGCTTATCCGTTTACCCGAGAATATCACAACTTGAGTAGACAACTATAATTTACATGCAACTTGAAAAATTAAACAAGTATTTAAGGGCGTGATTTTTTTTGTTTTTACAGAAGGGAATTATTGGGACAAATAAAACATACTTTTGCAGACGTTGATTGCTCTATCCACTTGCCTGAATTTACAAGCGATTCCAAAAGTTAAGATGACAAGTCCATTTAATTGCACTAGATACATACGTACGTAGTGAAGTGGTGACATAGGACATATTATAATTAGTTTTCAGTTCGCAGGAGCCTGAGCAAAGGAAGGAGACCCATATTGCCTTTGCCTTCGTGGATACATATTCTAATCCAGAATCTGAGTAAAATCATGAAAATAGAAATATACGAATAAAATGATAGTATAATATATGCTGCATTGTTGTTTTAATACACACCTGTCTTTTCATAACACAAATGTATGTACTTTGGGCCTATAAAGCTTAATAGGAAAACTTCATGATCTTAAAACATTTGTTTTCACAAAATGATGCTTTTGCAAGTAATTTCCTTTGCTAATGTAGGATAGAAAGGTTTTCATACAGTAAACCATCTTTGTGTTTAAATGATATTGGGTCAACGGCAAACAAACTGCTTGATTCAGGCAAAACGTCCAAATGAATTTCCCCTAGATGATCGATCTGTAGATTGTTTCCATATTTGCATGCATGAAGAGCAATCTCGATGGAATCCTGTCCATTTTGTTGAATAGCCATCCACCCCCACGATTTCAGCAATTGTGATTGCTGATAAAGAAATAAATAGACGAAAGTAATTTGGTGGGTACTAATTTTACATCATGTTCTCTTACTGCATATTATCATTGATTTTGTTGATATTGCAAATGCATATACATGAATCAAATAGTTTTCTTCATACGTAATTGCCAATTTTCACCATAAAAACGTGCGCAATGGTGTTCACCTTCTCAAGCAAATTATATCCTTGACTCGAATGCCATGTAATACTACATCGTTTTTGCGAATTGTTAGTTCTAGCTTATAGGCTATAGGTAGATTATGGCATGGTCAATAATCAATTTACAATTATTCTTGCATCACTATTCTCATAAACTAATTGGAAGAGTGCATTAAACTTTGTACATATATTATGCCAAAGGATTCTTGGGTCTGAATAAAATTCGTGCCGCTCGAGGACCACTATGGCTGCCACAGCGATGATATAGAAAATTCTGCTATTACTTCTTCTCCTCTTCTCACTAGAAATTTAATTATATGATATCTGCTTCATCCTAAATTAAACTGATGCTAACTTGAACTCAGTGTGGCAACCATCTTGAAGATGTTCTCACTACTCTTCCTAGATCGATACCAATATGGAGTTTTCATCAAACTTTGTATGATCTTTAGCTAGTCCCAAATTAAAATGGTGATGATTTGCCATTTAACTTGGCTATCATGGGACACATCTTTTAAATTTTGCTATAGCTACTCCTTCTAAATGTTGACCATGAATTGTAGAAATTGAATTTCTTACCGGCATATCTTTCAGAAACAATCGTCACAGCTTTCCGTATAGCTCTTGAATGTTTTCAGGAGGCAGTAGAAAATTTTTATGTATTATGATGATAGGCAACACAGTTACAAGAATATTCCAAGAAATTGACCAAATCACTTTGCCACAGCGACAACGTAATACAACACAAGCTCAGTACAATGTTACTGCAACGTTGAAGTAGTAGCTGGGTAGATTGCCAGCGACGTCCATCAAGCTAGACGGCATCATATTTAGGCAATAGCTTGAACACCATGAACGTTCGTGTAAAGGAAGTCCGAATAAAACTCCGTCAGTGAATTACGGTATAAATTATTGTAGATTGTTTGGTAACAGTGCTCTGGCAGATAATATTCTTCTTAAATGTGAACAATGGATAAATGAAAACCCTATATAGATACTGGGTTTTCCTCTTCTGTTCTCCTCAGATATTAATTCCTTTTAGAATGACTTAGTGGCAGAGACTAATTCAAGATGCATTTGATGACAGGGCTCTTATTAATGTTCCCAGAATCATCAAGTTTCCTAAATTTCAAATGTGCAATGAATATCCAGAACTTATACTAGCAGTGTAGTTCATATTGATCGAATGCGCTAAAATGAACGTGGACTGTCTCTATGGAATAAAAAATAAAGCTGATACTATTTAAAATGATATTGTTAATGGTAATTTAATCTTATATAACAACATATTTATGCAGTTTTAATAACTTTGTTTGCGTACTATGCTCAAATACACTTCTCATTTAGACCTCTACAACTGCATGGAAGAACGTGGAACAACAAAAAAGCGATCTTAAGGTTTTACTAAGCATCCATGAAACTATTTTAAGCCGAATTTCCGTGACGTTCTTATTTTGAAAATTGTACATGTTTTGGTAAATTCAGTATTGAGTATCTGATTACCATAAGAGATCATCTATCAACGAAACCATATGGATTTCCAGCAGATATGTAATAGCCACGCCATAGCCACAACACAAGCGGCTCAACTCAAGCCATAGCTGATTCCGATTGTAATTTTTTAATTTGACCAGGAGTTAACGTAACACTAACAACACTGTATGACATTTTATTAACAACAAATTGATCTAATTGTCTACATATTTTCCACTGGTGCATCAATTACATTCATTCTTCCACCAACACCTTCGAGTAGCATTGATTTATCACTGAGAATTACAGCAACTGCTCTGTAAACACCAGCAGGAACAGCGGTTACACGAGCTCGAAAATATATTTCAACGACAGATTGTCTGGTTAGATCAAGATGTTCCAATGAAAAGTAGTCGATGGGATATAGGTTTCTAAAATCCAATTGTGATATTTGCAGACCGGTATCTACATTATTATCGTGTCCCATAAATGATACCAAACGATGATACTCGCGTGCTATTTGGTTTTGATTGTAATCAAGTAAAATATCCTCGGTTGGTTCCTGTTGACCGTTTACACTCAACAAGACTTCATTAACATCGAGTCGATCAAATATCATATGGCTGCGTGTTTGTGAACCCAATCGCGCCCTATCCTGAACGCAGAAAATATATGCCGCGGCGCAGAAATACCTAGTTTTGATGCCAGTTGCCAAGTAAATGTACCATTCATATTACTCTCCACCATATCCGTGGTAGTTGTTAGCCAACTTAGTAATGATTGGCCGTCTGTATTCATAAACGATAGTAATTTTTGCTCTATGGTGATTGATGGAGTCATTACTGGCATCCACAGTGCTAGTTTTGTTATATTCACCTATCCATCAGCAACACCAGCACCATGCCAGATTGCCTCATTACCATCACCTTTTCGCACTAAGGCTACTGTATGCTTCGCTCAATAGATAACTTTTCTAACATTTCTGCAGAATCCAAATATATGATGTTGTGGAATCGCGCATGAGAATAGTCTACTCGGTCTTTTCAACATTGATACGCGTGTTGCAAACCCCAAGTTGTAATCGGGAATATTGTTTATGACATCAAAAGCGGTAGCTGGTCTTGTATATCCGGCTGGTGCTGGATCAACTGCAGTATCTAGTGTTGCTTTTACCCTAGAATACGGGATGTGTTCAGGGTGATCAGTGTGATCCTTTGAGAACATCATAGACGGACCTGCCGATCTTGTATAATCATCAGAGTATCTTGCCAACCCACTATTTTTGTGGCAACATCAACATCACGCTCTATGGATTCAATCTCCTATCCATTAATCATGCATCTAGCACTGTTAAATAGCACCATAATACCATTATTGACAAAGCCGACTTTGATATTTGGTCATCTGCATATGGCGGATCATTAGCAGCACGATTATCTGTTACAATTTCTCCTTCTATTTCGATAAACGCTTCAGAGGGTAGAAAGAATTTGCTGGTATCCTGGACTTGAAGTTCGATTCTTGATCGAAGATTCGGTTGTGTTGCATTAAAGGAAAAATATTGATAATTAAGTACCGAATCATCTTTGCGCACTGTTGCGTCCATATCAAACGCTGTGTCAGGAGACTGTTTGAACATATTATTATATATTTCTTGATCTAAATCGTGATCTCGCTCGTGATTTCAAGCCACTTCCCGCTATCATATTTACATTAATATTATCCTGGGCGCTGCTCGATGATGCTATTTTTTGATCCACCGCGTTATTTATTATTTTACTAATACTTGCAGGTATAATTTCCGTAGATGGTATTGGTCCCGATGACTTTGTCATTGGTTTCCTTCACCGCCGAACTAACGCTATTAGTTTTTCTTTAGCCGCGGAAATGCTTTCCCGGCAACATCACTAACAGCGCTAATACCCTTATCACGAATAACATCAATAGCTTTCATTGATCATTGTTTTGCGATTGGTGCTATTTTTGGAGCCATTCTTGCAAATAACCCTGCAATGGTATTACGCTCTATAAACAGGCAATCGTGAGTTTATAACATAGACCATAGTTGGTTTTCTGTGCTTGTAGTGTATGATCATCTTATTTAAATGCTATTTATCTAATCGAATGACGAAGTCATCAAATTAATCACAATGGTAACCGTAAAAATCCCTTGGATTTTCGGCTAGCTCATCAATAAACTCTCGGTATACACCAAAATCTATGATACCACCCTCAAATGGTCGTCTGCTGACATCAGCTGCCTCATTAATTACTTTCGGTGAGTTATTTCAGGCTCGTTTCCCTCCTACGAGAATTTCTAATCGTGATATATCCCCGAAAATATTACTAGGACAACTAACTAGACCACTACCTGATACCCTTGGAGTTCCACTCTGAGAAAATCCCTTCCCACTATTACTACTATAACCAGTTGCACCCTGTGCATCATCATCATCATCATCATCTTCGTCTCGATCATATAGTGGTTTACCACTACTTATTTTTTCTATTTTATCCAAATACGAATTATAATTATTATCATAATTTAGATTCTAATTCCATCAGATTTTGCCAAATATACTTTATTTTTCCAGGTGGTAATGCCCTTTATGGATTTTTCAAATCCATCGTTTATATATTTATCCCTTGTCTTCTTTGGAAATGAATAAAAAACAAATTTAGCTAATTAATCATCCGTGTAATCTTTAAATTTATTTATCACTTCTTTCGGAAATATCTCTTGAGGTGTTATTCCCTCCTCCCTTTCAAAATGTTTCCTTTTTTTTCTTCAACATTATCACCTATTGTTGTTCAATATCAGCCTCTTCCTCTTCTCCTTCAATATCACCCTGTTGTTGTTGAAGTTGTGCAGCGGTTACTGTATCACCAGGAAGTGTTTTTAAAGATTTCTTTGCTTGCTTGGATCTCTTTGCTATTTTTTCAAGCACAGAAAGAAGAGGCGCTTCTTTTCTTTTTCCTTCTTTAGGAATATCTTCCAATATTGCTCTTTCAGTGGTGGATACGACGTCTTTAGTAGCAGTGGTTACTGGTTTGAATAACTGTTCCGTATCCGCTGTAAAATCACTTTGATGACTCTGTCTCGTTTGGAGCATATTTCGAACGAAATCACAAACTGAAATACATTTCTTAATCGCATCTAATCGTTGTCGTGATAATTTAGTTGCCAGTGCTTCATCCACCATTATAAATTAATGTACGATCTAAATGCAGTGACTTTGTCATCAATGAAAAATTCGTAGATTGCTTTACCCACCCCAATTTACTATATTACTTCGCATTGTGACGAAGTCACCATTGACAAAGTCGCCATTGATTAAATTACCGTGCAAAAAAATCGTCTATGGTTGAGTAAGCGCACATACCTGTTTGTAAGTATACAATGGACAGGTATTGGTATTATCCGTCAATCCATGGAGGCAATCAAGGGGGATTCTCAGTTTGTCTGATAATCTATTTTATTGTTTTGATCTTTGAATTAATTGTGCGTTTGATTTCATTTTTCTGCCCCAATTCTTTTCTCATTTTTTCGACAACAGTGAATAACGGGACGAAATTATTGATGTCGTTACAGAATGCAAGGGAGTTATAAATAGCATGCTGAATTTTCTTTATAAAGGAATAGGATTTTGGCAACACATACCTGTTATTCCTAGCATTATCTTCAATATCTTGAAAATCAGAAAGAATCTGATCACAATTTAATTAATTTTTCTGACAATTGAATTCCTTGATTTTTCAAATTTAAAATTTCGGTTATGATCTCGTTTATATTTTCAGAATTCATATATATTATAATATATATATATATATATATATATATATATATATATATATATATATATATATATATATATATATATATATATATATATATATATATATTATAATATATTTTTAAAAAGTAAAAAATCTTCAATATTTTTCAAAAATAAACAATAGCAATGATGAGCGATTATCATTCACTGGGTCCCTTATTTGGCCTTTGTGTCTTTCACAGGGTTCTTTAACTTTGAGATTTTTTTTTCTTTGAGAGTATTTTTTCTCTTTGAGAGCAATTTTCTCACTTTTTTTTTCTTTTGAGACTTTTTTCTCTTTGAGATTTCTCTCTTTGACCCTATGACCGTTTCTCTTAGCCGATAGTTCAATCTTAACTATCCTGTGGGGTTACCCTATTGTGACATAGAGCTTTTGCATCCATGCTATTGTTTATTTTGTGGGCGCCATTATTGTTGTATACACCTCCCTACCAAAATTAATTTCCCGGGGGTGCAAAATGACACCGTCAAGTATTTGACGGGAGGTGTACACAAGTACCTTTATGCTGGCGCCCCTCAATTTATATAGAAAAGCCTCGAAATCGGTACCGTCGACAATTGTCTGTCACGAGATTTGAACGATGGACCCCAGGACGAGATTCCAACGCGTATGGAATACGCTAAATATTCCAATCTACAGGCATGTGCTTTTGAATACGATATATGTGTATCAATCACAGTTATTCTGTATGCCGTGGTATATTTTCCAATTTTTGGATCCACTTTGTTGTTTTCGACAAATCAATTATTGTAATTTTTGTGGTTTTTCGTTCCGTGTTAGGAAGGAATTTGGGTACAATGTAGGGTAATCAGAGTTGTGTTGCTTCACTCCCATAGAGTATGGGGAACTGTGTCAGTTTCTTAGTTTGAGGCAGAGTGCCGTTCTGTTACATCTTACCAGTTGGGGGGGGGGTCAAAGATGCCATTTGGTTACGGTCAAACTGATATAATGATGACAACAAGAGATCGCCTTATGCGGAAAACTTCTACCCGATGAAACATTAAACCAACACAAAAAACCCATTGTCCCATTGAAATACACGTGACTACAACAAAAGAGTTAAAGTTGTTTCAAACTACATACACACAAAAGCCTACACGAGTTATTCCCGTCAGACGTATGTGAATTGAATTCTTTGTCCAGTTCTTCTGGAAATCGTTGACCGGGTTTTATTCT
The DNA here is from genome assembly GCA_030141615.1 of Unio pictorum. Taxonomy (NCBI): domain Eukaryota; kingdom Metazoa; phylum Mollusca; class Bivalvia; order Unionida; family Unionidae; genus Unio; species Unio pictorum. Next base: position 5,309,369 of record JARLTB010000007.1, on the reverse strand, counting down.
CTGTTACTTATCTTACTGAGGGTTCGCAAATATCGAAATATTTTCCGGCTTCATTTATTGATTGAAATAACCTTTCCTCGTTAATTTCGTTTAGTGTTTTCACTTTGTGAAATAGCTTGTAGATTCTATAAAGAATTATCAGTTTTTATACCATTTATGTGATCAATAACAAAACTATCCTTGATCAACCCATTAAACACATCGTGGACAAATGGATGACAATAATAATTTTTCCTCCAGCGACAAACCTCAAATATTCTTGATTACTCACAGCACCAACAGGTTTCTTCAGCCTGCAGTGTCTGACAATACCGTCACGAGACGCTTCATAATTGGTAATCACGGGATGTGGTTGAAATTATTGGTTCATTTATATACTATAATATTATTTGTCTAATTAATTTTTTGGTTTAATTATTACTTGGAAATCTATGAATATAGTCAATAGGTGTTCTTATAATTTTGTCATTGACGCTATCAGCGACAGAGTCAGAGTCGGAATCTTTGATGGAGATTTTTTTATTCGTTTATCATAATAGCGCTTTAGCTCTCTGTATCGTTTACCACCACAACTGAAACACAATTGCGATTTACCACGAACACCTACACCACATCGTATGCACGGTAGCGGACCTAAACCCCCACGACGTACACTTTGTAAATGATATCCACATAATTCATTTCTGCATGATTTGTTATATTCGGTTACTGATCCTATCATAAGCCATTTGCAATGATTCATTAGATAATAAATTCTTTATTCAAATACTTGTTTTCATTATAATATGGAGGAGTTCGAGAGATTATCGAAAATTACGCTTTGGAAAAATGTTGAATTCAATCTCGATAGAGTCTCCACTGATGTACCAAAGAGTCTAATAAGTGATAGAAGCATGATAGGTAAAATCCGTGATAGTTTTAATGAATTTCAAGCGCGATGGAGCATCTCACTGTTTGTCGATATTTCGAATTGATGGTAGTGTTGATGCTACCATGAACGACGAAAGAGCAGCAGTGATAATCTCACATCTTGACCAGAAAAAGTATTTTTTTAGAGTGAAATTCATTATCCACTCAGAAATGGGGAATTGGATTATACGCGACAAATTTGAACCCATCTTGAAAAATAAGAGAACTGTCACTCTGAGTCAAGATTCCAAACCAGGAATTCTGACTGGAATTGACAAACCGTATTACGAGAGATCCTATCCTGTAACAGTGGTTGTTTATGGGATCTATCCGATAAATGATAAACCGAGTATTGAAAAACTAAAGCCAATGAAATATTCGTCGTTGAATTGTGTAGCAGAACGAATAATAGAACTCTTCACAAATGCGTTGCGTGGAAACAAGTTGACGGATCTATGACGCAAAAAAAATAAATAAATTGGGATTCACAGTGAAAGAGAGCGGAGCAACAATTCAAAATGTGGCCGCGTTAGAGCGGATACTAAAATTCCCAATATCCGTAGAGACAGTAACAGGCGAGATATTATATGAACCGATATATAAATCGAGTGGATCTCCAATCAAAATTATTGACCATAATGCACACACTTGGACACCTGCAGTAACAGTATTTCCGCGGGATAGAACCATAAAATATTACACGGGAAATCTATTTGATTTTATTTACGAGTTAGTAAAAAAGATCATTTATCAGTGTGGTTACTTCACAGTTTTGAAGACGAAGAGGGTAAATTCGATCAATTTGTAAGACCCAATAGAAAACTATACCGTACTGAAGCCCTCCACAACGAGATGAAAAAACTAGCTAGTGATTTTTCAACGGATTACGACGAACATTTATTAACAAACTGTTTTACAACACCGTCAGTTTTAGCTCATTTCACGAGAAAGAGAAATCTATGGAAACCAAAAAGAACAGAATTTATATCAGATATCGAAGCAAGCTGCATCGAGTACAACCATGGTGGATTATGGAATACGAAATACGACCCCGAAATAATTATTTCGGTTGATATGGTTGCGTGTTATCCAGGGAGTTTTCTTGGGTTTGGTGAGTGCTCTGAGTACTTCAAAAGATTTGGACATTCCACACATGAGATGACCCGTGTTGCGATTCATGGACCACTGCCTGATTTTGATCTAACCGGATTTGCTCGTGTGGTATCATTGGAGTTAGCTAAAGGACTTCATCCGTGTTGTTATGTTTGGTTTGGTAGACACATCTCTGAAAAACACTAGATGCCAATAGTTTTATTACAGTATATGATTGATTTTGAAATGCTGATATCGCTGATTGTCAGTGATGCAATTATATCATATCGAGTGGAGACTGAAGTCTGGTTACCACAACCCGATAGTCTAGACAGTATATTCAGCGAAAACAAAAAGAAAATCCCTGATCTCGACGAATAATATATCTTGAAATGGTCCAAAACAATCTTTGAAGTTATAGATAAACACGCAAAAGATTTCGGTAGAAGAATAATTGGTAAGTTCACGCAAGGTGGAAAATACGACAACAAACGATATTCTTCGCGGTTGATTATATATGATGCTGAATACGATTTTATAATCGCAGATGTAACATCTAGAAGTATATACGTCGATCGTAAAGACGCTTTCTTGTCTTATGGAACCAAATTGGGTACAATTGTTACTTACACAGATGGAAAAAATCCTCAATAATCGTACTTTAGGTCGTCTATGGTGGCTTATGCTTCTATTAATTTACTTTCGATGATAAATAGATTTCATGAATCAGCAGTTAGAGCAGCCACTGATTCATTTTATATAGACGTAAATATAGCGAAGCAGTGGCTGAATTCATTAATTCAGATGAGAGTTGGAGATCATGGAGAATTAAAAAAGAAATACTGAGTAATTACTCCAAATCAGAAGATGTTACAATTGAAAACAATTATTTAAAAAATAATCAGATATCAGAACTATCTAATGCACCGTCGTGTTCCGATCCAATATGTAGATATAAAACCAGTTACTTAAACGGCTGTGGAGAGTCAGGAAAGACGACTCGTGCGATTCAATTATTTCGAGGGAAATCAAACATGATTGTGCTAACACCAACACACAGACTTGCAAGAGATATGAAACAACAAGGAATTAATGCTTGCACTTATCACAGTTTCTTTCGATGGAAAGTTGACGAATGGACTCTTGATCAAATGGGCAAAAATATATTCCTGAAATCATTATTTGGAATGAGATATACACGGTGTCCTTAGATGTATTACAAAGGTTTCTTAATTGGTTATTGCTAGCGAATACAAAAGTGATAATGTATGGCGATCATGGTCAATCACCACCAATTGTCGGTTTGTCGCCACATAATTGGCTAAAGAATTTTGTACTGTATTTTGTATTAGTACTGATCATAGTTCACAGGATGAACAATTACGCAAGTTCAAGAAACTAATTAGATCACAACCGGATAGAATCCTATGTGAAATAGCAAGTGAAATAATTTGAGAAACCTCATTAAATGATTTATGGGAAGCGTGGAGACCAAACAATTTGATAGTGGCAAGTAGAAAGATAGTCAGAGACACATTTCAGATGAAGTTATTTCACACACACAAGAAAAATTTGCAACACTTCCAGTGCCGCTGTGTTATAGACCCAAAGATACACGAAGATAAAATATCGAAGTTGATATTCCAGGACAAAGTGAGAAGCAGAATTTGGTGTTAAATTATATTGTGTTGGTTTATATAAATGTCGTCGAAGATGCATTGCGCACTGATAAATCCCCATGGAAGTTAGGGTACGCAGCGACGATACATTCTTTGCTGGGGTTGACGATAAAAAAAAACCCAGAAAATTTGATATTGATGCCGAATTTATAATCACACTGAAACAACAACAGAATACTCACTGCGCGAGTTGCAATTGTATAATGCGTTGGTGTTGGTCTGATAAAGATTCTCGCCAATTTACCGTAGACAGAAAGAATAGCAGTACTGGTCATACCAGAGATAATGTGAAGCTGACTTGTCTTGAGTGCAACAGACGCAGAGGTGCTAGTTAAGACCATGCGGTGGTAATTGAGTATCCTCAGGTATCACTTGTAGTTGTTCACGAGTAAATCCCCGCTGAGGAGCAGTTGAATCACCTATAGACTGGCGGTCTACCCGTATATCGTGTTATACTAGATATTGTATGCGTAGTGACACTCCAAATAGGATCAGTAGCTCTATTTTGCCACCTTCGATCTCTCCTGGTTCATATAAATATCTTACAATGACATTGCCGAGTATTGGTTGTTTTGAAAAATCATTTTGTGGTTTTACCGGTATATACTTCTCTTTAATCGTGTTGTTAGGCTTCATATTAATTGTTCGAGTAATCTCATTATTCAGCGCGGTAATTACACCTGGTAATCTCTTGACCCATTCACGGGATCGTTTATTCTGAATAAACTCCTTCGCGTATTGATATCCACATAACCGCTCAGCAAGTGTGCGATTAAATCGTTCAACAATTGCCTGATCGCGATGTAGTGCAGTATGTCCTCGTCTGATGGTGACATGATACTTCATTGTTGATAAGACTGCACCCTGAAATTCCTTGCCAGGATCAACTTGTAATAGATTTGGCCAGTGCAGAAGACCTCGTCGATAAATCCTTTCAAACGCAGAAGCTACTTCAGTTGATGATTTTGTCTTTAGAGGTTCTGCTTGTTTGTATCGGCTCGCAACATCAATTACAGTTAGCGCATACTTGTAAACACCATCATGCGGCGGAAATAATATATCAGCCTGATGAACTTCATTAGGGACGCTTACATCAAAATGCGAGTAGTTAATTTAGTTAGGCGTTGGTGATAAATTTGCCATATCGCCTGTTTGGATAACCAATCCGCTGCAGTGGTATTTTTCACCTTCCCGGCGCTAGCGAGTTTACTGTATCCAGTATCCTCTTGGAGAATAATAAATAGATTCTATGATGTTATTAATTACCAGCACCCAACATCAATTTACTTTTCGTCTCCGATTGTATAAACCATGAAGCCATGTTTTCTTTGAAGAAGTTGTCAGTGATAGAATCCAACGCATGAATTAATTTTACATCTGCGATATGTCTCTGTTGCAGATTACTGCTTTTATAAGCAATATCATGGGCATGACACGCCTTATCAATAGCGTTTATTGGGTTTTCACCGGGTCGAGGTTGGTTTTGATCATCGAGTCTGATATTGATTCTGGTTCCGGATCCACATTAACTATATCCTGGAAGGTGTTTTTCTCCTGGATACTTCGCCCATCGTATTACTGGGAGTTTTACTAACTAGGCTGCAGTATCACCTCCTCGTCTTTTTAAAAATCATCTGCAGATTTCATAGAAACAAATCTAAATGTTTTTGTACTACATTGGAGACACTTACTAGCAAGTGCTGATCTGTTATTTTTAGTTGTAATCGTCGTCAAGTCGTTTGTGCTAGTACGCTTCTTACATTTCACATAATATAGATCCATAATTTATTTATAATAACATGAATGTAATTGATTTTTCGGCGACAAAAACACGAGAACCAGTTAAACATCATGCAGCGCTACCGAATTCAATTCACATGATTATAATCGGATCATCTAGAAGTGGCAAGACACAACTGTTACCTAATTTAATAACGAGATGGATGAAATGGGATAAGTTGCATTTAGTAGCCCCGAGTGTAGAAGATCAGCGTTGTTACGAGGTGTTAAAGGATTTTAACGAGAAAGCAAAATTGGAAATCGAAGAGGATATTATTGAGTTTATAACCGATATCGAGGATGCACCGAGTATTGATGATATTGATGGAAGTATTAACAATTTGGTCGTCTATGATGATTTCTTGTTAGACAATCAAAAGAATCCCGCTAGGATATTTTCCAGAGGCAGGCATAAAAATACCGATGTGATATATGTCACTCAACGATACACTCAAATACCAAAAGTGATAAGAGATAACTGCAATATTCTTGCTGTATTCAACGGAGTTGACACACATACGCTACGAAATATTTGGTGCGGCGGTGATATGAATTATAATCTCTTTACAAATTTCTTTAGTCACGCTCAATCAGATGGAAATACGTGGATACATATTAGTCTAAGTAGATTTTCATATGAAAATGTAAAATTCAGGAAAAGAGTGAATCTAGCTGAATTGCAAACATCGACATAGAAACCTGTATATGGATTGAAAAATCTCGATGTATTTTGGTTAATGTGGATAGTTATAGCTATGTGTAGATGGATGTACGTTAAGCCATTCATTTTAACGAAGTAGGAAATATCTGATTTCAGACATCTGAACTTTAATAGATGTATATCGATTGATATAGCACGATGTGATTTGGTTTCTGTCTATAGATATGTCTCCAGATATAAGCTTACATGTTGTGAGATTTATCTTCATGTAGTTTGTTATATGTATATCGATACATCTTCACGAAGATGGAATTATGTAGCGATCTATCAGTCAACGGAGATTCTAATATGTAGATATATTTATTCCCAAGTCAGTGAATCTAGCTAAATTGAAACACTACAAAGTAGATTAATGCATTTTGGATTGAAATATTTCAATGTATTCTAGTAAATATGGATAGTAACAGCTATGTGTAGATTGATTAATGTTGAGATAAGCATCTTAGCGAAGTTGGAAACATCTGTATGCAACCACCTCAACGTTGATATATGAATCCCGATTGATATACCACGATGAGATTTGGTTTCTGTCTATAGATATGTCTCCAGACATAAGCTTAGATGTTGTCAGATTTATTTTGATTTAATCTGTTATATGTATTTAGAGACATTTACACGTAGATGGAAATACGTAGATACATATCAGTCTACGTAGAATCTCATATGTAGAAATGTGAATCAGGTAAAGAGTGAATCTAGCTGACTTGAGAAATATCGACATAGATAGTTGTATATGGACTGAAATATCTCGAGGTATTTTGGTTAATCTGGATAGTTATAGTTGTAGTGTAGATGGATAAATGATGAGAGATGCATCTTAACGAAGTTGGAATTGTCTGATTTCAGACATCCCAACTATGATAAATGAATCTCGATTGATATATCACTATGTGGCTTGGTTTCTGTCTATAGATATGTCTCCAGACATAAGCTTACATGTTGTGAGATTTATCTGCATGTAGTTGGTCATATGTATATCGATACATTTTCACGTAGATGGAATTATGTAGAGATCTGTCTGTCTTCGTAGATAGTCATATGTAGATAGATTTATCTCTTAGAAGCTGAATCTAGGTGAGTTGAAAAACGGAAACGTCGATATATTCTAGTAAATATGGATAGTTATAGCTATGTGTAGATGGATATATGTTGAGCTTAGCATCTTAAAGAAGTTGGAAACAACTGTATGCAACCACCTTAACGTTGATATATGTATATCGATTCATAAAACACGATGTCATTTGGTTTATGTGTATAGTTATGTCTCCAGACATAAGCTAATGTGTACTCAGAGTTATCTTCATGTAGTTTGTTATATGTAAATAGACAAATCTACACGTAGTTGGAAATACGTGGATATATATCAGTCTACGTAGATTGTCATATGTAGATGTAATATTCCTGTAAAGAGTGAATCTAGCTGAATTGGAAAACATCGACATAGATACTTGCATATGGATTAAAATATCTCGAAGTGTTTTGGATAATGTGGATAGTTATAGCAATGTGTAGATATGTGGATATAGGTTGAGAGTTGTATCTTTTTGAAGTTGATTTTCTAGCTGATTTGGAAATCATAGACAAAGATAGTTGTATTTGGAGTGAAATATCTCGATGTATTTTGGTTAATGTGGGTAGTTATTTCGTATATATGTTGAGATGCAGCTTATCTATGATGGTATAAACAGATATCAGACAATCTCGATTGATATAGAACTATGTGATCTGGTTTATGGCTCTAGATATGTCTCCAGACATAAGCTTACATGTTGTCTAATTTATCTTCATGTAGTTTCACATACTTATATCGATACATCTTCACGAAGATGGAATAATGTAGAGATCTATTAGTCTATGTAGATTGTCATATGTAGATAGATTTAGCACCAAGAAAGTGAATCTATCTGAATTGAACCATCGCAACGTTATTTGGATATAATATCTCGATCTATTCTAGTAAATATGGATAGTTATAACTATGTGTAGTTGGGTATATGTTGCAATAAGCAGGATAACGAATGTGGAAACATCTGTATTCAAATACATCAGCGTTGATATATGTATCTCGATTGATAAAGCACGATGTAATTTGGTTTCGGTCCACAGATATATCTTCAAACGTAAGCTTACATGTTGTCAGATTTATCTTCATGTAGTTTGTTATGAGATACGTCTGCACGTAGATGGAAATACGTATATATATATATATATATATATTAATCTACGTAGATTGTCATATGTAGATGTAATATTCAGGTAAAGAGTAAATCTAGGTGAAATGGATAACATCGACAAAGATAGAAGTATTTTGGATTAAAATGTCTCGATGTATTTTGCTTAATGTGGAAAGTTATATCTATGTGTAGGTGGATATATGTTGAGAGATGAAGCTTAACTAAGATGGAATAATCTGATATCAGACATCTCAACTTTGATAGATGAAACTCGATTGATATAGAACTATGTGATTTGGTTTCTGGCTATAGATATGTCTCCACACATAAGCTTACATGTTGTCAGATTAATCATCATGTAGTTTGACATACGTATATCACGAAGATGGAAGAATGTAGAGATCTATCAGTCTATGTAGATTGTCATATGTAGATAGATTTCTCCCCAAGAAAGTGAATATATCTTAATTGAATCACCGCAATGTAGGTGACTATATTTGGATTGAAATATCTCGATCTGTTTCAGTAAATATGGATAGTTATAGATATATGAAGATGGATTTATGTTGAGATAAGCATGATAACACAGCTTGAAACATCTGTATTCAACCACATCAACGTTGATATATGCATCTCGATTGATAAAGCACGATGTAATTTGGTTTCGGTCTACAGATATATCTCCAAAAGTAAGCTTACATGTTGTCAGATTTATCTTCATGTATTTTATTATAGGTATATAGATAAGTCTTCACCTAGATGGAAATAGGTAGATATATATTAGTCTACGTACATTGTCATATGTAGATGTAATATTCAGGTAAAGAGTGAATCTAGCTGAATTGGAAAACATCGACAAAGATAGTTGTACTTGGATTGAAATATCTAGATGCATTTTTGTTAATGTGGATAGTTATAGCTATGTGTAGTTCCATAATGTTGATAGATGCAGCTTAACTAAGATGGAATAATCTGATATCAGAGATCTCAACTTTGATAGATGAAACTCGGTTAATATAGAACTATGTGATTTGGTTTCTGGCTATAAATATGTCTCCAGACATAAGCTTACATTTTGTCAGATTTATCTTCATGTAGTTTGGCATACGTATATCGATACATCTTCACGAAGATGGAATAATGTAGAGATCTATCAGTCTACGTACATTGTCATATATAGATAGATATATCCCCAAGAAAGTGAATCTATCTGAATTGAACCACCGCAACGTATATGACTATACTTGGAATGAAATATCTCGATCTGTTCTATTACATATCGATAATTATAGATATGTGATATTGGATATATGTTGAGAAAAGAATGATAACGAAGATGGAAACATCTGTATTCAACCATATCAACGTTGATATATGTATCTCAATTGATATAGCACTATGTAATTTGGTTTCGGTCTACAGTTATATCTCCAAACGTAAGTTTACATGTTGTCAGAATTATCTTCATGTAGTTTGCTATAGGTATATAGATACGTATGCACGTAGACGGAAATACGTAGATATATATTAGTCCACGTAGATTGTCATATGTAGATGTCATTTTCATGTAAAGAGTGAATCTGGCTGAATTAAATCGATACATCTTCACGAAGATGGAATAATGTAGAGATCTATCAGTCTACGTAGATTGTCATATGTAGATGTAATATTCAGGAAAAGAGTGAATCCAGCTGAATTGGAACACATCGACAATGATATTTGTATTTGGATTGAAAAATCTCGATGTATTTTGTTTAATGTGGATAGTTATAGCTATGTGTAGGTGGATATATGTTGAGAGAACTTAATTAAGATGGAATAATCTGATATCAGAGATCTCAACTTTGATAGATGAATCTCGATTGATATAGAACTTTGTGATTTGGTTACTGGCTGTAGATATATCTCCAGACATAAGCTTACATTTTGTCAGATTTATCTTCATGTAGTTTGACATACTTATATCGATACATCTTCACGAAGATGGAATAATGTAGAGATCTATCAGTCTACGTAGATTGTCATATATAGATAGATTTATCCCCAAGAAAGTGAATATATCTGAATTGAACCTCCGCAACGTATATGACTATATTTGGATTGAAATATCTCGATCTGTTCTAGTAAATATGGATAGTTATAGCTATTTGTAGTTGGATATATGTTGAGAAAAGAATGATAACGAAGATGGAAACATCTAACCACATCAACGTTGATATATGTATCTCGATTTATAGAGCACGATGTAATTTGGTTTCGGTCTACAGTTATATCTCCAAACGTAAGCTTACATGTTGTCAGATTTATCATCATGTAGTTTGTAATAGGTATATAGATACGTATGCACGTAGACGGAAATACGTAGATATATATTAGTCTACGTAGATTGTCATATGTAGATGTAATATTCAGGTAAAGAGTGAATCTATCTGAATTAGAAAACATCGACAGTGATAGTTGTATTTGGATTGAAAAATCTCGATGTATTTTGTTTAATGTGGATAGTTTTAGCTATGTGTAGGTAGATATATGTTGAGAGATGCAACTTAACTAAGATGGCATAATCTAATATCAGAGATCTCAACTTTGATAGATGAATCTCGATTGATATAGAACTTTGTGATTTGGTTACTGGTTATAGATATGTCTCCAGATATAAGCTTACAAGTTGTCAGATTTATCTTCATGTAGTTTGACATACTTATATCGAAACATCTTCACGAAGATGGAATTATGTAGAGATCTATCTGTCTACGTAGATTGTCATATATAGATAGATTTATCCCCAAGAAAGTGAATCTATCTGAATTGAACAACCGCAACGTATATGACAATATTTGGTTTGAAATATCTCGATATGTTCTAGGAAATATGGGTAGTTATAGCTATGTGATGTTGGATATATGTAGAGATAAGCATGATAACGAAGCTTTAAACATCTGTATTCAACCACATGAACGTTGATATATGTATCTCGATTGATATATCACGATGGTAATTTGGTTTCGGTCTTCAGATATATCTCCAAACGTAAGCTTACATGTTGTCAGATTTATCTTCATGTAGTTTGTTATAGGTGCATAGATATGTAAGCACGTAGATGGAAATAAGTAGATATATATAAGTCTACGTAGATTACCATGTGTAGATGTAATATTCATGTAAATAGTGAATCTAGCTGAATTATATCGATACATCTTCACGAAGATGGAATAATGTAGAGATCTATCAGTCTACGTAGATTGTCATATGTAGATAAATTTATCCCCAAGAAAGTGAATCTAACTGAATTGAACCACCGCAACGTATATGACTATATTTGGATTGAAATATCTCGATCTGTTCTAGTAAATATGGATAGTTATAGCTATGTGATGTTGAATATATGTTGAGATAAGCATGATAAGGAAGCTTGAAACATCTGTTTTCAACCACATCAACGTTGACATATGTATCTCGATTGATATAGCACGATGTAATTCGGTTTCGGTCTACAGATATATCTCCAAACGTAAGTTTACATGTTGTCAGATTTATCTTCATGTAGTTTGTTATAGTTATATAGATACATCTGCACGTAGACGGAAATACGTAGATATATATTAGTCTACGTAGATTGTCATATGTAGATGTAATATTCATGTAAAGAGTGAATCTAGCTGAATTATATCGATACATCTTCACGAAGATGGAATAATGTAGAGATCTATCAGTCTACGTAGATTGTCATATGCAGAAAGATATATCCCCAAGAAAGTGAATCTATCTGAATTGAACCACCGAAACGTATTTGACAATATTTGGATTGAAATATCTCGATCTGATCTAATAAATATGGATAGTTATAGCTACGATGGTAATTTGGTTTCGGTCTGAGATACATCTCCAAACGTAAGCTTACATGTTGTCAGATTTATCTTCATGTAGTTTGTTATAGGTATATAGACACGTCTGCACGTAGACGGAAATACGTAGATATATATATATATTAGTCTACGTAGATTGTCATATGTAGATGTAATATTCAGGTAAAGAGTGAATCTAGCTGAATTGGAAAACATCGACAATGATAGTTGTATTTGGATTGAAAAATCTCGATGTATTTTGTTTAATGTGGATAATTGTAGCTATGTTTAGTTGGATATATGTTGAGAGATGCAACTTAACTAAGATGGAATAATCTGATATCAGAGATCTCAACTTTGATAGATGAATCTCGATTAATATAGAACTATGTGATTTGGTTTCTGGCTATAGATATGTCTCCAGACATAAGCTTACAATTTGTCAGATTTATCTTCATCTAGTTTGACATACGTATATCGATACATCTTCACGAAGATGGAATAATGTAGAGATCTATCAGTCTACGTAGATTGTCATATGTAGATAGATTTATCCCCAAGAAAGTGAATCCATCTGAATTGAACCACCGCAATGTATATGACTATATTAGGATTGAAATATCTCGATCTGTTCTAGTAAATATGGATAGTTATAGCTATGTGATGTTGGATATATGTTGAGATAAGCATGATAACGAAGCTTGAAACATCTGTATTCAACCACATCAACGTCGACGTCTACGTAGATTGTCATGTGTACATGTAATATTCATGTAAAGAGTGAATCTAGCTGAATTATATCGATGCATCTTCAGAAAGTTTGAATAATGTAGAGATCCATCAGTCTACGTAGATTGTCATATGCAGAAAGATATATCCCCAAGAAAGTGAATCTATCTGAATTGAACCACCGAAACGTATTTGACAATATTTGGATTGAAATATCTCGATCTGATCTAATAAATATGGATAGTTATAGCTACGATGGTAATTTGGTTTCGGTCTGAGATACATCTCCAAACGTAAGCTTACATGTTGTCAGATTTATCTTCATGTAGTTTGTTATAGGTATATAGACACGTCTGCACGTAGACGGAAATACGTAGATATATATATTAGTCTACGTAGATTGTCATATGTAGATGTAATATTCAGGTAAAGAGTGAATCTAGCTGAATTGGAAAACATCGACAATGATAGTTGTATTTGGATTGAAAAATCTCGATGTATTTTGCTTAACTAAGATGGAATAATCTGATATCAGAAATCTCAACTTTGATAGATGAATCTCGATTAATATAGAACTATGTGATTTGGTTTCTGGCTATAGATATGTCTCCAGACATAAGCTTACAATTTGTCACATTTATCTTCATGTAGTTTGACATACGTATATCGATACATCTTCACGAAGATGGAATAATGTAGAGATCTATCAGTCTACGTAGATTGTCATATGTAGATAGATTTATCCCCAAGAAAGTGAATCTATCTGAATTGAACCACCGCAACGTATATGACTATATTTGGATTGAAATATCTCGATCTGTTCTAGTAAATATGGATAGTTATAGCTATGTGATGTTGAATATATGTTGAGATAAGCATGATAAGGAAGCTTGAAACATCTGTTTTCAACCACATCAACGTTGACATATGTATCTCGATTGATATAGCACGATGTAATTCGGTTTCGGTCTACAGATATATCTCCAAACGTAAGTTTACATGTTGTCAGATTTATCTTCATGTAGTTTGTTATAGTTATATAGATACATCTGCACGTAGACGGAAATACGTAGATATATATTAGTCTACGTAGATTGTCATATGTAGATGTAATATTCATGTAAAGAGTGAATCTAGCTGAATTATATCGATACATCTTCACGAAGATGGAATAATGTAGAGATCTATCAGTCTACGTAGATTGTCATATGCAGAAAGATATATCCCCAAGAAAGTGAATCTATCTGAATTGAACCACCGAAACGTATTTGACAATATTTGGATTGAAATATCTCGATCTGATCTAATAAATATGGATAGTTATAGCTACGATGGTAATTTGGTTTCGGTCTGAGATACATCTCCAAACGTAAGCTTACATGTTGTCAGATTTATCTTCATGTAGTTTGTTATAGGTATATAGACACGTCTGCACGTAGACGGAAATACGTAGATATATATATTAGTCTACGTAGATTGTCATATGTAGATGTAATATTCAGGTAAAGAGTGAATCTAGCTGAATTGGAAAACATCGACAATGATAGTTGTATTTGGATTGAAAAATCTCAATGTATTTTGTTTAATGTGGATAATTGTAGCTATGTTTAGTTGGATATATGTTGAGAGATGCAACTTAACTAAGATGGAATAATCTGATATCAGAGATCTCAACTTTGATAGATGAATCTCGATTAATATATAACTATGTGATTTGGTTTCTGGCTATTGATATGTCTCCAGACATAAGCTTACAATTTGTCAGATTTATCTTCATGTAGTTTGACATACGTGTATCGATACATCTTCACGAAGATGGAATAATGTAGAGATCTATCAGTCTACGTAGATTGTCATATGTAGATAGATTTATCCCAAAGAAAGTGAATCCATCTGAATTGAACCACCGCAATGTATATGACTATATTAGGATTGAAATATCTCGATCTGTTCTAGTAAATATGGATAGTTATAGCTATATGATGTTGGATATATGTTGAGATAAGCATGATAACGAAGCTTGAAACATCTGTATTCAACCACATCAACGTCGACGTCTACGTAGATTGTCATGTGTACATGTAATATTCATGTAAAGAGTGAATCTAGCTGAATTATATCGATGCATCTTCATAAAGTTTGAATAATGTAGAGATCCATCAGTCTACGTAGATTGTCATATGCAGAAAGATATATCCCCAAGAAAGTGAATCTATCTGAATTGAACCACCGAAACGTATTTGACAATATTTGGATTGAAATATCTCGATCTGATCTAATAAATATGGATAGTTATAGCTACGATGGTAATTTGGTTTCGGTCTGAGATACATCTCCAAACGTAAGCTTACATGTTGTCAGATTTATCTTCATGTAGTTTGTTATAGGTATATAGACACGTCTGCACGTAGACGGAAATACGTAGATATATATATTAGTCTACGTAGATTGTCATATGTAGATGTAATATTCAGGTAAAGAGTGAAACTAGCTGAATTGGAAAACATCGACAATGATAGTTGTATTTGGATTGAAAAATCTCGATGTATTTTGTTTAATGTGGATAATTGTAGCTATGTTTAGTTGGATATATGTTGAGAGATGCAACTTAACTAAGATGGAATAATCTGATATCAGAGATCTCAACTTTGATAGATGAATCTCGATTAATATAGAACTATGTGATTTGGTTTTTGGCTATAGATATGTCTCCAGACATAAGCTTACAATTTGTCAGATTTATCTTCATGTAGTTTGACATACGTATATCGATACATCTTCACGAAGATGGAATAATGTAGAGATCTATCAGTCTACGTAGATTGTCATATGTAGATAAATTTATCCCCAAGAAAGTGAATCCATATGAATTGAACCACCGCAATGTATATGACTATATTAGGATTGAAATATCTCGATCTGTTCTAGTAAATATGGATAGTTATAGCTATGTGATGTTGGATATATGTTGAGATAAGCATGATAACGAAGCTTGAAACATCTGTTTTCAACCACATCAACGTTGACATATGTATCTCGATTGATATAGCACGATGCAATTCGGTTTCGGTCTACAGATATATCTCCAAACGTAAGTTTACATGTCAGATTTATCTTCATGTAGTTTGTTATAGTTATATAGATACGTCTGCACGTAGAAGGAAATACGTAGATATATATTAGGCTACGTAGATTGTCATATGTAGATGTAATATCCATGTAAAGAGTGAATCTAGCTGAATAATATCGATACATCTTCACGAAGATGGAATAATGTAGAGATCTATCATTCTACGTAGATTGTCATATGCAGAAAGATATATCCCCAAGAAAGTGAATCTATCTGAATTGAACCACCGCAACGTATTTGACAATATTTGGATTGAAATATCTCGATCTGCTCTAGTAAATATGGATAGTTATAGCTACGATGGTAATTTGTTTTCGGTCTGAGATATATCTGCAAACGTAAGCTTACATGGTGTCAGATTTATCTTCATATAGTTTGTTATAGGCATATAGACACGTCTGCACGTAGACGGAAATACGTAGATATATATAAGTCTACGTAGATTGTCATATGTAGATGTAATATTCAGGTAAAGAGTGAATCTAGCTGAATTGGAAAATATCGACAATGATAGTTGTATTTGGATTGAAAAATCTCGATGTATTTTGTTTAATGTGGATAATTGTAGCTATGTTTAGTTGGATATATGTTGAGAGATACAACTTAACTAAGATGGAATAATCTGATCTCAGAGATCTCAACTTTGATAGATGAATCTCGATTAATATAGAACTATGTGATTTGGTTTCTGGCTATAGATATGTCTCCAGACATAAGCTTACAATTTGTCAGATTTATCTTCAAGTAGTTTGACATACGTATATCGATACATCTTCACGAAGATGGAATAATGTAGAGATCTATCAGTCTACGTAGATTGTCATATGTAGATAGATTTATCCCCAAGAAAGTGAATCCATCTGAATTAAACCACCGCAATGTATATGACTATATTAGGATTGAAATATCTCGATCTGTTCTAGTAAATATGGATAGTTATAGCTATGTGATGTTGGATATATGTTGAGATAAGCATGATAACGAAGCTTGAAACATCTGTATTCAACCACATCAACGTCGACGTCTACGGAGATTGTCATGTGTACATGTAATATTCATGTAAAGAGTGAATCTAGCTGAATTATATCGATGCATCTTCATAAAGTTTGAATAATGTAGAGATCCATCAGTCTACGTAGATTGTCATATGCAGAAAGATATATCCCCAAGAAAGTGAATCTATCTGAATTGAACCACCGAAACGTATTTGACAATATTTGGATTGAAATATCTCGATCTGATCTAATAAATATGGATAGTTATAGCTACGATGGTAATTTGGTTTCGGTCTGAGATACATCTCCAAACGTAAGCTTACATGTTGTCAGATTTATCTTCATGTAGTTTGTTATAGGTATATAGACACGTCTGCACGTAGACGGAAATACGTAGATATATATATTAGTCTACGTAGATTGTCATATGTAGATGTAATATTCAGGTAAAGAGTGAAACTAGCTGAATTGGAAAACATCGACAATGATAGTTGTATTTGGATTGAAAAATCTCGATGTATTTTGTTTAATGTGGATAATTGTAGCTATGTTTAGTTGGATATATGTTGAGAGATGCAACTTAACTAAGATGGAATAATCTGATATCAGAGATCTCAACTTTGATAGATGAATCTCGATTAATATAGAACTATGTGATTTGGTTTCTGGCTATAGATATGTCTCCAGACATAAGCTTACAATTTGTCAGATTTATCTTCATGTAGTTTGAGATACGTATATCGATACATCTTCACGAAGATGGAATAATGTAGAGATCTATCAGTCTACGTAGATTGTCATATGTAGATAGATTTATCCCCAAGAAAGTGAATCCATCTGAATTGAACCACCGCAATGTATATGACTATATTTGGATTGAAATATCTCGATCTGTTCTAGTAAATATGGATAGTTATAGCTATGTGATGTTGGATATATGTTGAGATAAGCATGATAACGAAGCTTGAAACATCTGTTTTCAACCACATCAACGTTGACATATGTATTTCGATTGATATAGCACGATGCAATTCGGTTTCGGTCTACAGATATATCTCCAAACGTAAGTTTACATGTCAGATTTATCTTCATGTAGTTTGTTATAGTTATATAGATACGTCTGCACGTAGACGGAAATACGTAGATATATATTAGGCTTCGTAGATTGTCATATGTAGATGTAATATCCATGTAAAGAGTGAATCTAGCTGAATTATATCGATACATCTTCACGAAGATGGAATAATGTAGAGATCTATCATTCTACGTAGATTGTCATATGCAGAAAGATATATCCCCAAGAAAGTGAATCTATCTGAATTGAACCACCGCAACGTATTTGACAATATTAGGATTGAAATATCTCGATCTGCTCTAGTAAATATGGATAGTTATAGCTACGATGG
The DNA here is from genome assembly GCA_030141615.1 of Unio pictorum. NCBI lineage: Eukaryota > Metazoa > Mollusca > Bivalvia > Unionida > Unionidae > Unio > Unio pictorum. The sequence continues at coordinate 5,290,910 of JARLTB010000007.1, read as the reverse complement.
TAATTTGGTTTCGGTCTGAGATATATCTGCAAACGTAAGCTTACATGGTGTCAGATTTATCTTCATATAGTTTGTTATAGGCATATAGACACGTCTGCACGTAGACGGAAATACGTAGATATATATAGGTCTACGTAGATTGTCATATGTAGATGTAATATTCAGGTAAAGAGTGAATCTGGCTGAATAGGAAAACATCAACAATGATAGTTGTATTTGGATTGAAAAATCTCGATGTATTTTGTTTAATGTGGATAATTGTAGCTATGTTTAGTTGGATATATATTGAGAGATTCAGCTTAACTAAGATGGAATAATCTGATATCAGAGATCTCAACTTTGATAGATGAATCTCGATTAATATAGAACTATGTGATTTGGTTTCTGGCTACAGATATGTCTCCAGACATAAGCTTACATTTTGTAAGATTTATCTTCATGTAGTTTGACATACGTATATCGATACATCTTCACGAAGATGGAATTATGTAGAGATCTGTCAGTCTACGTAGATTGTCATATGTAGATAGATATATCCCCAAGAAAGTGAATCTATCTGAATTGAACCACCGGAATGTATATGACTATATTAGGATTGAAATATCTCGATCTGTTCTATTTAATATGGATAGTTATAGCTATTTGTAGTTGGATAAATGTTGAGAAAAGAATGACAACAAAGATGGAAACATCTGTATTCAACCACATCAACGTTGATAGATGTATCTCGATTTTTATAGTACGATGTAATTTTGGTTTCGGTGTACAGTTATATCTCCAAACGTAAGTTTACATGTTGTCAGATTTTTCTTCATGTAGTTTGTTATAGGTGTATAGATATGTATGCACGTAGACGGAAATACGTAGATATATATTAGTCTACGTAGATTGTCATATGTAGATGTAATATTCATGTAAAGAGTGAATCTAGCTGAATTATAACGATACATCTTCACGAAGATGGAATAATGTAGAGATCTATCAGTCTACGTAGATTGTCATATAAAGATAGATTTATCCCCAAGAAAGTGAATCTATCTGAATTGAACCACCGCAACGTATATGACTGTATTTGGATTGAAATATCTCGATCTGTTATAGTTCGTTATAGGTATATAGATACGTATGCACGTCGATGAAAATACGTAGATATATATAAGTCTACGTAGATTGTCATATGTAGATGTAATATTCATGTAAAGAGTGAATCTAGCTGAATTATATCGATACATCTTCACGAAGATGGAATAATGTAGAGATCTATCAGTCTACGTAGATTGTAATATGCAGATAGATTTATCCCCAAGCAAGTGAATCTATCTGAATTGAACCACCGCAACGTATATGACAATATTTGGATTGAAATATCTCGATCTGTTCTAGTAAATATGGATAGTTATAGCTATATGTAATAAAGATAAGCATGATAACGAAGCTTGAAACATCTGTATTAAACCACATCAACGGTGACGTCTACATAGATTGTCATGTGTAGATGTAATATTCATGTAAAGAGTGAATCTAGCTGAATTATATCGATGCATCTTCAGAAAGTTTGAATAATGTAGAGATCCATCAGTCTACGTAGATTGTCATATGTAGATAGATTTATCCCCATGAAAGTGAATCTATCTGAATTGAACCACCGCAACGTATATGACTATATTTGGATTGAAATATCTCGATCTGTTATAGTAAATATGGATAGCTATAGCTATGTGATGTTGGATATATGTTGAGATAAGCATAATAACGAAGCTTGAAACATCTGTATTCAACCACATCAACGTTGACATATGTATCTCGATTGATATAGCACGATGTAATTCGGTTTCGGTCTACAGATATATCTCCAAACGTAAATTTACATGTTGTCAAATTTATCTTCATGTAGTTTGTTATAGTTATATAGATACGTCTGTACGTAGACGGAAATACGTAGATATATATTAGTCTACGTAGATTGTCATATGTAGATGTAATATTCATGTAAAGAGTGAATCTAGCTGAATTGGAAAACATAGACAAAGATAGTTGTTTTTTGATTGAAATATCTAGATGTATTTTGGTTAATGTTAATAGTTATAGCAATGTGTAGTTGGATATATGTTGAGAGATGTAGCTTAACAAAGATAGAATAATCTGATATCAGACATCTCAACCTTGATAGATGAATCTCGATTAATATAGAAATATGTGATTTGGGTTCTGGCTATAGATATGTCTCCAGACATAAGCTTACAAGTTGTCAGATTTATCTTCATGCAGTTTGTTATAGTTATATAGATACGTCTGCACGTAAACGGAAATACGTAGATATATATTAGTCTACGTAGATTGTCATATGTAGATGTAATATTCATGTAAAGAGTGAATCTAGCTGAATTGGAAAACATAGACAAAGATAGTTGTTTTTTGATTGGAATATCTAGATGTATTTTGGTTAATGTTAATAGTTATAGCAATGTGTAGTTGGATATATGTTGAGAGATGTAGCTTAACTAAGATAGAATAATCTGATATCAGACATCTCAACCTTGATTCATGAATCTCGATTAATATAGAAATATGTGATTTGGGTTCTGGCTATAGATATGTCTCCAGACATAAGCTTACAAGTTGTCAGATTTATCTTCATGTAGTTTGACATACGGATATCGATAAATCTTCACGAAGATGGAATAATGTAGAGATCTATCAGTCTACGTAGATTGTCCTATATAGATAGATTTATCCCCAGGAAAGTGAATCTATCTGAATTGAACCACCGCAACGTAAATGACTATATTTGGATTGAAATATCTCGATCTGTTCTAGTAAATATGGATAGTTAGAGTTATTTGTAGTTGGATATATGTTGAGAAAAGAATGATAACGAAGATGGAAACATCTGTATTCAACCACATCAACGTTGATATATGTATCTCGATTGATATAGCACGATGGTAATTTGGTTTCGGTCTTCAGATATATCTCCAAACGTAAGTTTACATGTTGTCAGATTTTTCTTCATGTAGTTTGTTATAGGTGTATAGATATGTATGCATGTAGACGGAAATACGTAGATATATATTAGTCTACGTAGATTGTCATATGTAGATGTAATATTCATGTAAAGAGTGAATCTAGCTGAATTATAACGATATATCTTTACGAAGATGGAATAATGTAGAGATCTATCAGTCTACGTAGATTGTCATGTGCAGATAGATTTATCCCCAAGAAAGTGAATCTATCTGAATTGAACCACCGCAACATATTTGACAATATTTGGATTGAAATATCTCGATCTGTTCTAGTAAATATGGATAGCTATAGCTATGTGATGTTGGATATATGTTGAGATAAGCATAATAACGAAGCTTGAAACATCTGTATTCAACCACATCAACGTTGACATATGTATCTCGATTGATATAGCACGATGTAATTCGGTTTCGGTCTACAGATATGTCTCCAAACGTAAGTTTACATGTTGTCAAATTTATCTTCATGTAGTTTGTTATAGGTATATAGATACGTATCCAAGTATGTGCAAATACGTAGATATATATACGTCTACGTAGATTGTCATATGTAGATGTAATATTCATGTAAAGAGTGAATCTAGCTGAAATGGAAAACATCGACAAAGATAGTTGTATTTGGATTGAAATATCTAGGTGTATTTTGGTTAATGTGGATAGTTATAGCTATGTGTAGTTGGAGATAAGTTGAGAAATTCATCTTAACTAAGATGGAATGACATATGTATCTTGATCGATATAACACGATGTGATTTGGTCTCTGTCTATAGATATGTATCCAGATAAAAGCTTACATGTTTTCAGATTTATTTTCATGTAGTTTGTTATATGGATATCGACACATTTTAACGAAGATGGAATTATGTAGCTATCTATCAGTCTTCGTTGATTCTCATATGTAGATAGATTTTTCCTCAAGAAAGTGAATCTAGCTGAATTAAAACACCAAATGGTAGATTATTGTATTTGCATTGAAATATCTCGATGTATTCTAGTAAACATGGATAGTTATAGCAATGCGTACATTTAGATATGTTAAGAGATGCATCTTAACGAAGTTGGAAATATCTGATTTCAAACATGTCAACTTTCATAGATGTATTTCGATTGAAGTAGCACGATGTGATTTGGTTTATGTCTATAGATATGTCTCCAGATAAAAGCTTACATGTTCTCAGATTTGTCTTCATGTAGTTTGTTATATGGATATCGACACATCTTCACGTAGATGGAATTATGTTGCTATCTGTCAGTCTACGTAGAATGTCATATGTAGATAGATTTTCCCCAAGAAAGTGAATCTAGCTGAATTCAAAACACCACAACGTAGATTATTGTATTTGCATCGAAATATCTCGATGTATTCTAGTAAACATTTATAGTTATAGCGATGTGTAGATGGATATATGTTGAGATAAACATCTTAACGAAGTTGGAATTATCTGATTTCAAACATTTCAACTTTAATAGATTTTTCTCGATTGATATAGCACGATGTGATATGGTTTCTGTCTATAGATATGTCTGCAGATCAAAGCTTACATGTTGTCAGATTTATCTTCATGTAGTTTGTTATATGGATATCGACACATCTTCACGTAGATGGAATTATGTAGCTATCTATCAGTCTACGTAGATTGTCATATCTAGATAAATTTTCCCCAAGAAAGTGAATCTAGCTGAATTGAAACACCACAACGTAGATTATTGTATTTGCATTGAAATATCTCGATGTATTCTAGTAAACATGGATAGTTATAGCTATGCGTACACGGAGATATGTTAAGAGATGCATCTTAACGAAGTTGGAAATATCTGATTTCAAACATGTCAACTTTAATAGATGTATCTCGATTGAAATAGCACGATGTGATTTGGTTTATGTCTATAGATATGTCTGCAGATAAAAGAATACATGTTGTCAGATTTATCTTCATGGAGTTTGTTATATGGATATCGACACATTTTTACGTAGATGGAATTATGTAGCTATCTATCAGTCTTCGATGATTCTCATATGTAGATAGATTTTTCCCCAAGAAAGTGAATCTAGCTGAATTGAAACACCACAACGTAGATTATTGTATTTGAATTGAAATATCTCGATGTATTCTAGTAAACATGGATAGTTATAGCTATTCGTACATGGAGATATGTTAAGAGATGCATCTTAACGAAGTTGGAAATATCTGATTTCAAAGATGTCAACTTTAATAGATGTATCTCGATTGAAATAGCACGATGTGATTTGGTTTATGTCTATAGATATGTTTGCAGATAAAAGCATACATGTTGTCAAATTTATGTTCATGGAGTTTGTTATATGGATATCGACACATTTTCACGTAGATGGAATTATGTAGCTATCTATCAGTCTTCGATGATTCTCATATGTAGATAGATTTTTCCCCAAGAAAGTGAATCTAGCTGAATTGAAACACCACAACGTAGATTATTGTATTTGAATTGAAATATCGATATGTATTTTAGTAAACATGGATAGTTATAGCTATTCGTACATGGAGATATGTTAAGAGATGCATCTTAACGAAGTTGGAAATATCTGATTTCAAACATGTCAACTTTAATAGATGTATCTCGATTGAAATAGCACGATTTGATATGGTTTATGTCTATAGATATGTCTCCAGATAAAAGCATACATGTTGTCAGATTTATCTTCGTGTAGTATTTTATATGGATGTCGACTCATCTTCACGTAGATAGAATTATGTAGCTATCTATCAGTCTACGTAGATTGTCATATGTAGATAGATTTTTCCCCAAGAAAGTGAATCTAGCTGAATTGAAACCCCACAACGTAGATTATTGTATTTGCATTGAAATATCTCGATGTATTCTAGTAAACATGGATAGTTATAGCTATGCGTACATGGAGATATGTTAAGAGATGCATCTTAACGAAGTTGGAAATATCTGATTTCAAACATGTCAACTTTAATAGATGTATCTCGATTGAAATAGCACGATGTGATTTAGTTTATGTCTATAGATATGTCTGCAGATAAAAGCATACATGTTGTCAGATTTATCTTCATGTAGTTTGTTATATGGATATCGACACATCTTCACGTAGATGGAATTATGTAGCTATCTATCAGTATACGTGAAGATGTGTCGATATCCATATAACAAACTACATGAAGATAAATCTGACAACATGTATCGTTTTATCTGCAGACATATCTATAGACATAAACCAAATCACATCGTGCTATTTCAATCGAGATACATCTATTAAAGTTCACATGTTTGAAATCAGATATATCCAACTTCTTTAAGATGCATCTCTTAACATATCTCTATGTACGCATAGCTATAACTATCCATGTTTACTAGAATACATCGATATATTTCAATGCAAATACAATAATCTACGTTGTGATGTTTCAATTAAGCTAGATTCACTTTCTTGGGGAAAAAGCTTTCAATATATGACAATCTACGTAGACTGACAGATAGTTACATAATACAATATACGTGAAGATGTGTCGATATCCATATAACAAACTACATGAAGATAAATCTAACAACATGTATGCTTTTATCTGCAGACATATCTATAGACATAAACCAAATCACATCGTGCTGTTTCAAACGATATACATCTATTAAAGTTGACATGTTTGAAATCAGATATTTCCAACTTCGTTAAGATGCATCTCTTAACATATCTCCATGTACGCATAGCTATAACTATCCATGTTTACTAGAATACATCGAGATATTTCAATTCAAATACAATAATCTACGTTGTGGTGTTTCAATTCAGCTAGATTCACTTTCTTGGAGCAAAATCTATCTACATATGACAATCTACATAGACTGATAGATAGCTACATAATTTCATCTACGTGAAGATGTGTCGATATCCATATAACAAACTACATGAAGATAAATCTGACAACATGTATGCTTTTATCTGCAGACATATCTATAGACATAAACCAAATCACATCGTGCTATTTCAAACGAGATACATCTATTAAAGTTGACATGTTTGAAATCTTATATTTCCAACTTCGTTAAGATGCATCTCTTAACATATCTCCATGTACGCATAGCTATAACTATCCATGTTTACTAGAATACATCGAGATATTTCAATTCAAATACAATAATCTACTTTGTGGTGTTTCAATTCAGCTAGATTCACTTTCTTGGGGAAAAATTTATCTACATATGACACTCTACGTAGACTGATAGATAGCTACATAATTCCATCTACGTGAAGATGTATCGATATCCATATAACAAACTACATGAAGATAAATCTGACAACATGCATGCTTTTATCTGCAGACATATCTATAGACATAAACCAAATCACATCGTGCTATTTCAAACGAGATACATCTATTAAAGTTGACATGTTTGAAATCAGATATTTCCAACTTCGTTAAGACGCATCTCTTAACATATCTCCATGTACGCATTGCTATAACTGTCCATGTTTACTAGAATACATCGAGATATTTCAATTCAAATACAATAATCTACGTTGTGGTGTTTCAATTCAGCTAGATTCACTTTCTTGGTGAAAAATCTATCTACATATGAGAATCAACGAAGACTGGTAGATAGCTACATAATTCCATCTACGTGAAAATATGTCGATATCCATATAACAAACTACATGAAGATAAATCTGACAACATGTATAATATTATCTGCAGACATATCTATAGACATAAACCAAATCACATCGTGCTATTTCAATCGAGATACATCTATTAAAGTTGACATCTTTGAAATCAGATATTTCTAACTTCGTTAAGATGCATCTCTTAACATATCTCCATGTACGCATAGCTATAACTATCCATGTTTACTAGAATACATCGAGATATTTCAATTCAAATACAATAATCTACTTTGTGGTGTTTCAATTCAGCTAGATTCACTTTCTTGGGGAAAAATTTATCTACATATGACACTCTACGTAGACTGATAGAAAGCTACATAATTCCATCTACGTGAAGATGTATCGATATCCATATAACAAACTACATGAAGATAAATCTGACCACATGCATGCTTTTATCTGCAGACATATCTATAGACATAAACCAAATCACATCGTGCTATTTCAAACGAGATACATCTATTAAAATTGACATGTTTGAAATCAGATATTTCCAACTTCGTTATGACGCATCTCTTAACATATCTCCATATACGCATAGCTATAACTATCCATGTTTACTAGAATACATCGAGATATTTCAATTCAAATACAATAATCTACGTTGTGGTGTTTCAGTTCAGCTAGATTCACTTTCTTGGGGAAAAATCTATCTACATATGAGAATCAACGAAGACTGGTAGATACCTACATAATTCCATCTACGTGAAAATGTGTCGATATCCATATAACAAACTACATGAAGATAAATCTGACAACATGTATGATATTATCTGCAGACATATCTATAGACATAAACCAAATCACATCCTGCTATTTCAATCGAGATACATCTATTAAAGTTGACATCTTTGAAATCAGATATTTCTAACTTCGTTAAGATGCATCTCTTAACATATCTCCATGTTCGCATAGCTATAACTATCCATGTTTACTAGAATACATCGAGATATTTCAATGCAAATACAATAATCTACGTTGTGGTGTTTCAATTCAGCTAGATTCACTTTTTTGGGGAAAAATCTATCTACATATGACAATCTACGTAGACTGATAGATAGCTACATAATTCCATCTACGTGAAGATGTGTCTATCTCCATATAACAAACTACATGAAGATAAATCTGACAACATGTATGCATTTATCTGCAGACATATTTATAGACATAAACCAAATCACATCGTGCTATTTGAAACGAGATACATCTATTAAAGTTGACATCTTTGAAATCAGATATTCCCAAGTTCGTTAAGATGCATCTCTTAACATATCTCCATCTACGCATAGCTATTACTATCCATGTTTACTAGAATACATTGAGATATTTCAATTCAAATACAGTAATCTACTTTGTGGTGTTTCAATTCAGCTAGATTCACTTTCTTGGGGAAAAATCTATCTACATATGAGAATCAACTAAGACTGATACATAGCTACATAATTCCAACTACGTGAAAATGTGTCGATATCCATATAACAAACTACATGAAGATAAATCTGACAACATGTATGCTTTTATCTGCAGACATATCTATAGACAAAAACCAAATCACATCGTGCTATTTCAATCGAGATAGATCTATTAAAGTTGACATGTTTGAAATCAGATATTTCCAACTTCGTTAAGATGCATCTCTTAACATATCTCCATGTACGCATAGCTATAACTATCCATGTTTACTAGAATACATCGAGATATTTCAATTCAAACACAATAATCTACGTTGTGGTGTTTCAATTCAGCTAGATTCACTTTCTTGGGGAAAAATCTATCTACATATGAGAATCAACGAAGACTGATAGATAGCTATATAATTCCATCTACGTGAAAATGTGTCGATATCCATATAACAAACTACATGAAGATAAATCTGACAACATGTATGCTTTTATGTGCAGACATATCTATAGACATAAACCAAATCACATCGTTCTATTTCATTGGAGATACATCTATTAAAGTTGACATGTTTGAAATCAGATATTTCCAACTTCGTTAAGATGCATCTCTTAACATATCTCCATGCACGCATAGATATAACTATCCATGTTTACTAGAATACATCGAGATATTTCAATGCAAATACAATAATCTACGTTGTGGTGTTTCAATTCAGCTAGATTCACTTTCTTGGGGAAAAATCTATCTACATATAACAATCTACGTAGACTGATAGATAGCTACCTAATTCCATCTACGTGAAGATGTGACGATATCCATGTAACAAACTACATGAAGATAAATCTGACAACATTTAAGATTTTATCTTGAGACATATCCATAGACAGAAACCATATCACATCGTGATATATCAACCGATATAAATCTATTAAAGTTAAAATATTTGAAATCAGATATTTCCAACTTCGTTAAGATGCATCTCTTAACATATCTCCATGTACGCATAGATATAACTATCCACGGTTACTAGAATACATCGAGATATTTCAATGCAAATACAATAATCTACGTTGTGGTGTTTCAATTCAGCTAGATTCACTTTCTTGGGGAAAAATCTATCTATATATGACAATCTACGTAGACTGATAGATAGCTACATAATTCCATCTACGTGAAGATGTGTCGATATCCATATAACAAACTACATGAATATAAATCTGACAACATGTATGCTTTTATCTGCAGACATATCTATAGACATAAACCAAATCACATCGTGCTATTTCAATCGAGATACATATATTAAAGTTGACATGTTTGAAATCACATATTTCCAACTTCGTTAAGATGCATCTTTTTACATATCTCCATGTACGCATAGCTATAACTATCCATGTTTACTAGAATACATCGAGATATTTCAAGTCAAACACAATAATCTACGTTGTGGTGTTTCAATTCAGCTAGATTCACTTTCTTGGGGAAAAATCTATCTACATATGACAATCTACGTAGTCTGATAGATAGCTACATAATTCCATCTACGTGAAGATGTGTCGATATCCATATAACAAACTACATGAAGATAAATCTGACAACATGTATGCTTTTATCTGCAGACATATCTATAGACATAAACCAAATCACATCGTGCTATTTCAATCGAGATACATCTATTAAAGTTGACATGTTTGAAATCAGATATTTCCAACTTCGATAAGATGCATCTCTTAACATATCTCCATGTACGCATAGATATAACTATCCATGTTTACTAGAATACATCGAGATATTTCAATTCAAATACAATAATCTTCGTTGTGGTGTTTCAATTCAGCTAGATTCACTTTCTTGGGGAAAAATCTATCTACATATGATAATCAATAAAGACTGATAGATAGCTACATAATTCCATCTACGTGAAGATGTGACGATATCCATGTAACAAACTACATGATGATAAATCTGACAACATTTAAGCTTTTAACTGGAGACATATCTATAGACAGAAACCATATCACATCGTGATATATCAACCGATATAAATCTATTAAAGTTAAAATATTTGAAATCAGATATTTCCAACTTCGTTAAGATGCATCTCTTAACATATCTCCATGTACGCATAGCTATAACTATCCACGGTTACTAGAATACATCGAGATATTTCAATGCAAATACAATAATCTACGTTGTGGTGTTTCAATTCAGCTAGATTCACTTTCTTGGGGAAAAATCTATCTACATATGACAATCTACGTAGACTGATAGATAGCTACATAATTCCATCTACGTGAAGATGTGTCGATATAAATATAACAAACTACATGAAGATAAATCTGACAACATGTATGCTTTTATCTGCAGACATATCTATAGACATAAACTAAATCACATCGTGCTATTTCAAACGAGATGCATCTATTAAAGTTGACATCTTTGAAATCAGATATTTCCAACTTCGTTAAGATGCATCTTTTTACATATCTCCATGTACGCATAGCTATAACTATCCATGTTTACTAGAATACATCGAGATATTTCAAGTCAAACACAATAATCTACGTTGTGGTGTTTCAATTCAGCTAGATTCACTTTCTTGGGGAAAAATCTATCTACATATGAGAATCAACGTTGACTGATAGATAGCTACATAATTCCATCTACGTGAAGATGTGTCGATATCCATATAACAAACTACATGAAGATAAATCTGACAACATGTATGCTTTTACCTGCAGACATATCTATAGGCATAAACCAAATCACATCGTGCTATTTCAATCGAGATACATATATTAAAGTTGACATGTTTGAAATCAGATATTTCCAACTTCGTTAAGATGCATCTCTTAACATATCTCCATGTACGCATAGATATAACTATCCACGGTTACTAGAATACATCGAGATATTTCAATGCAAATACAATAATCTACGTTGTGGTGTTTCCATTCAGCTAGATTCACTTTCTTGGGGAAAAATCTATCTACATATGATAATCTAAGTAGACTGATAGATTGCTACATAATTCCATCTACGTGAAGATGTGTCGATATCCATATAACAAACTACATGAAGATAAATCTGACAACATGTATGCTTTTATCTGCAGACATATCTATAGACATAAACCAAATCACATCGTGCTATTTCAATCGAGATACATCTATTAAAGTTGATATGTTTGAAATCAGATATTTCCAACTTCGTTAAGATGCATCTCTTAACATATCTCCATGTACGCATAGATATAACTATCCATGTTTACTAGAATACATCGATATATTTCAATTCAAATACAATAATCTACGTTGTGGTGTTTCAATTCAGCTAGATTCACTTTCTTGGGGAAAAATCTATCTACATATGAGAATCAACGAAGACTGATAGATAGCTACATAATTCCATCTACGTGAAAATGTGTCGATATCCATATAACAAACTACATGAAGATAAATCTGACAACATGTATGCTTTTATCTGCAGACATATCTATAGACATAAACCAAATCACATCGTGCTATTTCAATCAAGATACATCTATTAAAGTTGACATGTTTGAAATCAGATATTTCCAACTTCGTTAAGATGCATCTCTTAACATATCTCCATGTACGCATAAATATAACTATCCATGTTTACTAGAATACATCAAGATATTTCAATTCAAATACAATAATCTACGTTGTGGTGTTTCAATTCAGCTAGATTCACTTTCTTGGGGAAAAATCTATCTACATATGACAATCTACGTAGACTGATAGATAGCAACATAATTCCATCTACGTGAAGATGTGTCGATATCCATATAACAAACTACATGAAGATAAATCTGACAACATGTATGCTTTTATCTGCAGACATATCTATAGACATAAACCAAATCACATCGTGCTATTTCAATCGAGATACATCTATTAAAGTTGACATGTCTGAAATCAGATATTTCCAACTTCGTTAAGATGCATCTCTTAACATATCTCCATGTACGCATAGATATAACTATCCATGTTTACTAGAATACATCGAGATATTTCAATGCAAATACAATAATCTACGTTGTGGTGTTTCAATTCAGCTAGATTCACTTTCTTGGTGAAAAATCTATCTACATATGACAATCTATGTAGACTGATAGATAGCTACATAATTCCATCTACGTGAAGATGTGTCGATATCCATATAACAAACTACATGAAGATAAATCTGACAACATGTATGCTTTTATCTGCAGACATATCTATAGACATAAACCAAATCACATCGTGCTATTTCAATCGAGATACATCTATTAAAGTTGAAATCAGATATTTCCAACTTCGTTAAGATGCATCTCTTAACATATCTCCATGTACGCATAGATTTAACTATCCATGTTTACTAGAATACATCGAGATATTTCAATTCAAATACAATAATCTACGTTGTGGTGTTTCAATTCAGCTAGATTCACTTTCTTGGGGAAAAATCTATCTACATATGAGAATCAACGAAGACTGATAGATAGCTACATAATTCCATCTACGTGAAAATGTGTCGATATCCATATAACAAACTACATGAAGATAAATCTGACAACATGTATGCTTTTATCTGCAGACATATCTATAGACATAAACCAAATCACATCGTGCTATTTCATTCGAGATCCATCTATTAAAGTTGACATGTTTGAAATCAGATATTTCCAACTTCGTTAAGATGCATCTCTTAACATATCTCCATGTACGCATAGCTACAACTATCCACGGTTACTAGAATACATCGAGATATTTCAATGCAAATACAATAATCTACGTTGTGGTGTTTCAATTCAGCTAGATTCACTTTCTTGAGGAAAAATCTATTTAAATATGACAATCTACGTAGACTGATAGATAGCTACATAATTCCATCTACGTGAAGATGTGTCGATATCCATATAACAAACTACATGAAGATAAATCTAACAACATGTATGCTTTTATCTGCAGACATATCTATAGACATAAACCAAATCACATCGTGCTATTTCAATCGAGATACATCTATTAATGTTGACATGTTTGAAATCAGATATTTCCAACTTCGTTAAGATGCATCTCTTAACATTTCTCCATGTACGCATAGATATAACTATCCATGTTTACTAGAATACATCGAGATATTTCAATTCAAATACAATAATCTACGTTGTGGTGTTTCAATTCAGCTAGATTCACTTTCTTGGGGAAAAATCTATCTACATATGACAATCTACGTAGACTGATAGATAGCTACATAATTCCATCTACGTGAAGATGTGTCGATATCCATATAACAAACTACATGAAGATAAATCTGACAACATGTATGCTTTTATCTGCAGACATATCTATAGACATAAACCAAATCACATCGTGCTATTTCAATCGAGATACATCTATTAAAGTTGACATGTTTGAAATCAGATATTTCCAACTTCGTTAAGATGCATCTCTTAACATATTTCCATGTACGCATAGATATAACTATCCATGTTTACTAGAATACATCGAGATATTTCAATTCAAATACAATAATCTACGTTGTGGTGTTTCAATTCAGCTAGATTCACTTTCTTGGGGAAAAATCTATCTACATATGAGAATCAACGAAGACTGATAGATAGCTACATAATTCCATCTACGTGAAAATGTGTCGATATCCATATAACAAACTACATGAAGATCAATCTGACAACATGTATGCTTTTATCTGCAGACATATCTATAGACATAAACCAAATCACATCGTGCTATTTCAATCGAGATACATCTATTAAAGTTGACATGTTTGAAATCAGATATTTCCAACTTCGTTAAGATGCATCTCTTAACATATCTCCATGTACGCATAAATATAACTATCCATGTTTACTAGAATACATCAAGATATTTCAATTCAAATACAATAATCTACGTTGTGGTGTTTCAATTCAGCTAGATTCACTTTCTTGGGGAAAAATCTATCTACATATGACAATCTACGTAGACTGATAGATAGCAACATAATTCCATCTACGTGAAGATGTGTCGATATCCATATAACAAACTACATGAAGATAAATCTGACAACATGTATGCTTTTATCTGCAGACATATCTATAGACATAAACCAAATCACATCGTGCTATTTCAATCGAGATACATCTATTAAAGTTGACATGTTTGAAATCAGATATTTCCAACTTCGTTAAGATGCATCTCTTAACATATCTCCATGTACGCATAGATATAACTATCCATGTTTACTAGAATACATCGAGATATTTCAATGCAAATACAATAATCTACGTTGTGGTGTTTCAATTCAGCTAGATTCACTTTCTTGGTGAAAAATCTATCTACATATGACAATCTATGTAGACTGATAGATAGCTACATAATTCCATCTACGTGAAGATGTGTCGATATCCATATAACAAACTACATGAAGATAAATCTGACAACATGTATGCTTTTATCTGCAGACATATCTATAGACATAAACCAAATCACATCGTGCTATTTCAATCGAGATACATCTATTAAAGTTGAAATCAGATATTTCCAACTTCGTTAAGATGCATCTCTTAACATATCTCCATGTACGCATAGATTTAACTATCCATGTTTACTAGAATACATCGAGATATTTCAATTCAAATACAATAATCTACGTTGTGGTGTTTCAATTCAGCTAGATTCACTTTCTTGGGGAAAAATCTATCTACATATGAGAATCAACGAAGACTGATAGATAGCTACATAATTCCATCTACGTGAAAATGTGTCGATATCCATATAACAAACTACATGAAGATAAATCTGACAACATGTATGCTTTTATCTGCAGACATATCTATAGACATAAACCAAATCACATCGTGCTATTTCATTCGAGATCCATCTATTAAAGTTGACATGTTTGAAATCAGATATTTCCAACTTCGTTAAGATGCATCTCTTAACATATCTCCATGTACGCATAGCTACAACTATCCACGGTTACTAGAATACATCGAGATATTTCAATGCAAATACAATAATCTACGTTGTGGTGTTTCAATTCAGCTAGATTCACTTTCTTGGGGAAAAATCTATCTACATATGAGAATCAACGAAGACTGATAGATAGCTACATAATTCCATCTACGTGAAAATGTGTCGATATCCACATAACAAAATACATGAAGATAAATCTGACAACATGTATGCTTTTATCTGCAGACATATCTATAGACATAAACCAAATCACATCGTGCTATTTCATTCGAGATACATCTATTAAAGTTGACATGTTTGAAATCAGATATTTCCAACTTCGTTAAGATGCATCTCTTAACATATCTCCATGTACGCATAGCTATAGCTATCCACGGTTACTAGAATACGTCGAGATATTTCAATTCAAATACAATAATCTACGTTGTGGTGTTTCAATTCAGCTAGATTCACTTTCTTGGGGAAAAATCTATCTACATATGAGAATCAACGAAGACTGATAGATAGTTACATAATTCCATCTACGTGAAAATGTGTCGATATCCATATAACAAACTACATGAAGATAAATCTGACAACATGTATGCTTTTATCTGCAGACATATCTATAGACATAAACCAAATCACATCGTGCTATTTCATTCGAGATCCATCTATTAAAGTTGACATGTTTGAAATCAGATATTTCCAACTTCGTTAAGATGCATCTCTTAACATATCTCCATGTACGCATAGCTACAACTATCCACGGTTACTAGAATACATCGAGATATTTCAATGCAAATACAATAATCTACGTTGTGGTGTTTCAATTCAGCTAGATTCACTTTCTTGAGGAAAAATCTATTTAAATATGACAATCTACGTAGACTGATAGATAGCTACATAATTCCATCTACGTGAAGATGTGTCGATATCCATATAACAAACTACATGAAGATAAATCTAACAACATGTATGCTTTTATCTGCAGACATATCTATAGACATAAACCAAATCACATCGTGCTATTTCAATCGAGATACATCTATTAATGTTGACATGTTTGAAATCAGATATTTCCAACTTCGTTAAGATGCATCTCTTAACATATCTCCATGTACGCATAGATATAACTATCCATGTTTACTAGAATACATCGAGATATTTCAATTCAAATACAATAATCTACGTTGTGGTGTTTCAATTCAGCTAGATTCACTTTCTTGGGGAAAAATCTATCTACATATGAGAATCAACGAAGACTGATAGATAGCTACATAATTCCATCTACGTGAAAATGTGTCGATATTCATATAACAAACTACATGAAGATAAATCTGACAACATGTATGCTTTTATCTCCAGACATATCTATAGACATAAACCAAATCACATTGTTCTATTTCATTCGAGATACATCTATTAAAGTTGACATGTTTGAAATCAGATATTTCCAACTTCGTTAAGATGCATCTCTTAACATATCTCCATGTACGCATAGATATAACTATCCATGTTTACTAGAATACATCGAGATATTTCAATGCAAATACAATAATCTACGTTGTGGTGTTTCAATTCAGCTAGATTCACTTTCTTGGGGAAAAATCTATCTACATATGACAATCTACGTAGACTGATAGATAGCTACATAATTCCATCTACGTGAAGATGTGTCGATATCCATATAACAAACTACATGAAGATAAATCTGACAACATGTATGCTTTTATCTGCAGACATATCTATAGACATAAACCAAATCACATCGTGCTATTTCAATCGAGATACATCTATTAAAGTTGACATGTTTGAAATCAGATATTTCCAACTTCGTTAAGATGCATCTCTTAACATATCTCCATGTACGCATAGATATAACTATCCATGTTTACTAGAATACATCGAGATATTTCAATTCAAATACAATAATCTACGTTGTGGTGTTTCAATTCAGCTAGATTCACTTTCTTGGGGAAAAATCTATCTACATATGAGAATCAACGAAGACTGATAGATAGCTACATAATTCCATCTACGTGAAAATGTGTCGATATCCATATAACAAACTACATGAAGATAAATCTGACAACATGTATGCTTTTATCTGCAGACATATCTATAGACATAAACCAAATCAATCGTGCTATTTCATTCGAGACACATCTATTAAAGTTGACATGTTTGAAATCAGATATTTCCAACTTCGTTAAGATGCATCTCTTAACATATCTCCATGTACGCATAGCTATAGCTATCCACGGTTACTAGAATACATCGAGATATTTCAATGCAAATACAATAATCTACGTTGTGGTGTTTCAATTCAGCTAGATTCACTTTCTTGGGGAAAAATCTATCTACATATGACAATCTACGTAGACTGATAGATAGCTACATAATTCCTTCTACGTGAAGATGTGTCGATATCCATGTAACAAACTACATGAAGATAAATCTGACAACATTTAAGCTTTTCTCTGGAGACATATCTATAGACATAAACCATATAAAATCGTGATATATAATCCGATATAAATCTATTAAAGTTAAAATGTTTGAAATCAGATATTTCCAACTTCGTTAAGATGCGTCTCTTAACATATCTCCATGTACGCATAGATATAACTATCCACGGTTACTAGAATACATCGAGATATTTCAATGCAAATACAATAATCTACGTTGTGGTGTTTCAATTCAGCTAGATTCACTTTCTTGGGGAAAAATCTATCTAAATATGACAATCAACGAAGACTGATAGATAGCTACATAATTCCATCTACGTGAAGATGTGTCGATATCCATATAACAAACTACATGAAGATGAATCTGACAACATGTATGCTTTTATCTGCAGACATATCTATAGACATAAACCAAATCACATCGTGCTATTTCAATCGAGATACATCTATTAAAGTTGACATGTTTGAAATCAGATATTTCCAACTTCGTTAAGATGCATCTCTTAACATATCTCCATGTACGCATAGATATAACTATCCATGTTTACTAGAATACATCGAGATATTTCAATGCAAATACAATAATCTACGTTGTGGTGTTTCAATTCAGCTAGATTCACTTTCTTGGGGAAAAATCTATCTACATATGACAATCTACGTAGACTGATAGATAGCTACATAATTCCATCTACGTGAAGATGTGTCGATATCCATATAACAAACTACATGAAGATAAATCTGACAACATGTATGCTTTTATCTGCAGACATATCTATAGACATAAACCAAATCACATCGTGCTATTTCAATCGAGATACATCTATTAAAGTTGACATCTTTGAAATCAGATATTTCCAACTTCGTTAAGATGCATCTCTTTACATATCTCCATGTACGCATAGATATAACTATCCATGTTTACTAGAATACATCGAGATATTTCAATGCAAATACAATAATCTTCGTTGTGGTGTTTCAATTCAGCTAGATTCACTTTCTTGGGGAAAAATCTATCTACATATGACAATCTACGTAGACTGATAGATAGCTACATAATTCCATCTACGTGAAGATGTGTCGATATCCATATAACAAACTACATGAAGATAAATCTGACAACATGTATGCTTTTATCTGCAGACATATCTATAGACATAAACCAAATCACATCGTGCTATTTCAATCGAGATACATCTATTAAAGTTGACATGTTTGAAATCAGATATTTCCAACTTCGTTAAGATGCATCTCTCAACATATCTCCATGTACGCATAGATATAACTATCTATGTTTACTAGAATACATCGAGATATTTCAATTCAAATACAATAATCTACGTTGTGGTGTTTCAATTCATCTAGATTCACTTTCTTGGGTAAAAATCTATCTACATATGAGAATCAACGAAGACTGATAGATAGCTACATAATTCCATCTACGTGAAAATGTGTCGATATCCACATAACAAAATACATGAAGATAAATCTGACAACATGTATGCTTTTATCTGCAGACATATCTATAGACATAAACCAAATCACATCGTGCTATTTCATTCGAGATACATCTATTAAAGTTGACATGTTTGAAATCAGATATTTCCAACTTCGTTAAGATGCATCTCTTAACATATCTCCATGTACGCATAGCTATAGCTATCCACGGTTACTAGAATACATCGAGATATTTCAATGCAAATACAATAATCTACGTTGTGGTGTTTCAATTCAGCTAGATTCACTATCTTGGGGAAAAATTTATCTACATATAACAATCTACGTAGACTGATAGATAGCTACATAATTCCATCTACGTGAAGATGTGTCGATATCCATATAACAAACTACATGAAGATAAATCTGACAACATTTAAGCTTTTATCTGGAGACATATCTATAGACATAAACCATATAAAATCGTGATATATAATCCGATATAAATCTATTAAAGTTAAAATGTTTGAAATCAGATATTTCCAACTTCGTTAAGATGCATCTCTTAACATATCTCCATGTACGCATAGATATAACTATCCACGGTTACTAGAATACATCGAGATATTTCAATGCAAATACAATAATCTACGTTGTGGTGTTTCAATTCAGCTAGATTCACCTTCTTGGGGAAAAATCTATCTACATATGACAATCAACGAAGACTGATAGATAGCTACATAATTCCATCTACGTGAAGATGTGTCGATATCCATATAACAAACTACATGAAGATGAATCTGACAACATGTATGCTTTTATCTGCAGACATATCTATAGACATAAACCAAATCACATCGTGCTATTTCAATCGAGATACATCTATTAAAGTTGACATGTTTGAAATCAGATATTTCCAACTTCGTTAAGATGCATCTCTTAACATATCTCCATGTACGCATAGATATAACTATCCATGTTTACTAGAATACATCGAGATATTTCAATGCAAATACAATAATCTACGTTGTGGTGTTTCAATTCAGCTAGATTCACTTTCTTGGGGAAAAATCTATATACATATGACAATCTACGTAGACTGATAGATAGCTACATAATTCCATCTACGTGAAGATGTGTCGATATCCATATAACAAACTACATGAAGATAAATCTGACAACATGTATGCTTTTATCTGCAGACATATCTATAGACATAAACCAAATCACATCGTGCTATTTCAATCGAGATACATCTATTAAAGTTGACATCTTTGAAATCAGATATTTCCAACTTCGTTAAGATGCATCTCTTAACATATCTCCATGTACGCATAGATATAACTATCCATGTTTACTAGAATACATCGAGATATTTCAATTCAAATACAATAATCTACGTTGTGGTGTTTCAATTCAGCTAGATTCACTTTCTTGGGGAAAAATCTATCTACATATGACAATCTACGTAGACTGATAGATAGCTACATAATTCCATCTACGTGAAGATGTGTCGATATCCATATAACAAACTACATGAAGATAAATCTGACAACATGTATGCTTTTATCTGCAGACATATCTATAGACATAAACCAAATCACATTGTGCTATTTCAATCGAGATACATCTATTAAAGTTGACATGTTTGAAATCAGATATTTCCAACTTCGTTAAGATGCATCTCTTAACATATCTCCATGTACGCATAGATATAACTATCCATGTTTACTAGAATACATCGAGATATTTCAATTCAAATACAATAATCTACGTTGTTGTGTTTCAATTCAGCTAGATTCACTTTCTTGGGGAAAAATCTATCTACATATGACAATCTACGTAGACTGATAGATAGCTACATAATTCCATCTACGTGAAGATGTGTCGATATCCATATAACAAACTACATGAAGATAAATCTGACAACATGTATGCTTTTATCTGCAGACATATCTATAGACATAAACCAAATCACATCGTCCTATTTCAATCGAGATACATCTATTAAAGTTGACATGTTTGAAATCAGATATTTCCAACTTCGTTAAGATGCATCTCTTAACATATCTCCATGTACGCATAGATATAACTATCCACGGTTACTAGAATACATCGAGATATTTCAATGCAAATACAATAATCTACGTTGTGGTGTTTCAATTCAGCTAGATTCACTTTCTTGGGGAAAAATCTATCTACATATGACAATCTACGTAGACTGATAGATAGCTACATAATTCCATCTACGTGAAGATGTGTCGATATCCATATAACAAACTACATGAAGATAAATCTAACAACATGTATGCTTTTATCTGCAGACATATCTATAGACATAAACCAAATCACATCGTGCTATTTCAATCGAGATACATCTATTAAAGTTGACATGTTTGAAATCAGATATTTCCAACTTCGTTAAGATGCATCTCTTAACATATCTCCATGTACGCATCGATATAACTATCCATGTTTACTAGAATACATCGAGATATTTCAATGCAAATACAATAATCTACGTTGTGGTGTTTCAATTCAGCTAGATTCACTTTCTTGGGGAAAAATCTATATACATATGACAATCTACGTAGACTGATAGATAGCTACATAATTCCATCTACGTGAAGATGTGTCGATATCCATAAAACAAACTACATGAAGATAAATCTGACAACATGTATGCTTTTATCTGCAGACATATCTATAGACATAAACCAAATCACATCGTGCTATTTCAATCGAGATACATCTATTAAAGTTGACATGCTTGAAATCAGATATTTCCAACTTCGTTAAGATGCATCTCTTAACATATCTCCATGTACGCATAGATATAACTATCCATGTTTACTAGAATACATCGAGATATTTCAATGCAAATACAATAATCTACGTTGTGGTGTTTCAATTCAGCTAGATTCACTTTCTTGGGGAAAAATCTATCTACATATGACAATCTACGTAGACTGATAGCTACATAATTCCATCTACGTGAAGATGTGTCGATAACCATATAACAAACTACATGAAGATAAATCTGACAACATGTATGCTTTTATCTGCAGACATATCTATAGACATAAACCAAATCACATCGTGCTATTTCAATCGAGATACATCTATTAAAGTTGAAATCAGATATTTCCAACTTCGTTAAGATGCATCTCTTAACATATCTCCATGTACGCATAGATATTACTATCCATGTTTACTAGAATACATCGAGATATTTCAATTCAAATACAATAATCTACGTTGTGGTGTTTCAATTCAGCTAGATTCACTTTCTTGGGGAAAAATCTATCTACATATGAGAATCAACGAAGACTGATAGATAGCTACATAATTCCATCTACGTGAAAATGTGTCGATATCCATATAACAAACTACATGAAGATAAATCTGACAACATGTATGCTTTTATCTGCAGACATATCTATAGACATAAAACAAATCACATCGTGCTATTTCATTCGAGATCCATCTATTAAAGTTGACATGTTTGAAATCAGATATTTCCAACTTCGTTAAGATGCATCTCTTAACATATCTCCATGTACGCATAGCTACAACTATCCACGGTTACTAGAATACATCGAGATATTTCAATGCAAATACAATAATCTACGTTGTGGTGTTTCAATTCAGCTAGATTCACTTTCTTGAGGAAAAATCTATTTAAATATGACAATCTACGTAGACTGATAGATAGCTACATAATTCCATCTACGTGAAGATGTGTCGATATCCATATAACAAACTACATGAAGATAAATCTAACAACATGTATGCTTTTATCTGCAGACATATCTATAGACATAAACCAAATCACATCGTGCTATTTCAATCGAGATACATCTATTAAAGTTGACATGTTTGAAATCAGATATTTCCAACTTCGTTAAGATGCATCTCTTAACATATCTCCATGTACGCATAGATATAACTATCCATGTTTACTAGAATACATCGAGATATTTCAAATTCAAATACAATAATCTACGTTGTGGTGTTTCAATTCAGCTAGATTCACTTTCTTGGGGAAAAATCTATCTACATATGACAATCTACGTAGACTGATAGATAGCTACATAATTCCATCTACGTGAAGATGTGTCCTTATCCATATAACAAACTACATGAAGATAAATCTGACAACATGTATGCTTTTATCTGCAGACATATCTATAGACATAAACCAAATCACATCGTCCTATTTCAATCGAGATACATCTATTAAAGTTGACATGTTTGAAATCAGATATTTCCAACTTCGTTAAGATGCATCTCTTAACATATCTCCATGTACGCATAGATATAACTATCCACGGTTACTAGAATACATCGAGATATTTCAATGCAAATACAATAATCTACGTTGTGGTGTTTCAATTCAGCTAGATTCACTTTCTTGGGGAAAAATCTATCTACATATGACAATCTACGTAGACTGATAGATAGCTACATAATTCCATCTACGTGAAGATGTGTCGATATCTATATAACAAACTACATGAAGATAAATCTAACAACATTTATGCTTTTATCTGCAGACATATCTATAGACATAAACCAAATCACATCGTGCTATTTCAATCGAGATACATCTATTAAAGTTGACATGTTTGAAATCAGATATTTCCAACCTCGTTAAGATGCATCTCTTAACATATCTCCATGTACGCATAGATATAACTATCCATGTTTACTAGAATACATCGAGATATTTCAATGCAAATACAATAATCTACGTTGTGGTGTTTCAATTCAGCTAGATTCACTTTCTTGGGGAAAAATCTATCTACATATGACAATCTACGTAGACTGATAGATAGCTACATAATTCCATCTACGTGAAGATGTGTCGATATCCATATAACAAACTACATGAAGATAAATCTGACAACATTTAAGCTTTAATCTGGAGACATATCTATAGACAGAAACCATATCACATCGTGATATATCAACCGATATAAATCTGTTAAAGTTAAAATGTTTGAAATCAGATATTTCCAACTTCGTTAAGATGCATCTCTTAACATATCTCTATGTACGCATAGATATAACTATGCACGGTTACTAGAATACATCGAGATATTTCAATGCAAATACAATAATCTACGTTGTGGTGTTTCAATTCAGCTAGATTCACTTTCTTGGGGAAAAATATATCTACATATGAGAATCAACGAAGACTGATAGATAGCTACATAATTCCATCTACGTGAAAATGTGTCGATATCCATATAACAAACTACATGAAGATAAATCTGACAACATGTATGCTTTTATCTGCAGACATATCTATAGACATAAACCAAATCACATCGTGCTATTTCAATCGAGATACATCTATTAAAGTTGACATGTTTGAAATCCGATATTTCCAACTTCGTTAAGATGCATCTCTTAACATATCTCCATGTACGCATAGCTTTAACTATCCATGTTTACTAGAATACATCGAGATATTTCAATTCAAATACAATAATCTACGTTGTGGTGTTTCAATTCAGCTAGATTCACTTTCTTGGGGAAAAATCTATCTACATATGACAATCTACGTAGACTGATAGATAGCTACATAATTACATCTACGTGAAGATGTGACGATATCCATGTAACAAACTACATGAAGATAAATCTGACAACATTTAAGCTTTTATATGGAGACATATCTATAGACAGAAACCATATCACATCGTGATATATCAACCATATAAATCTATTAAAGTTAAAATATTTGAAATCAGATATTTCCAACTTCGTTAAGATGCATCTTTTTACATATCTCCATGAACTCATAGCTATAACTATCCATGTTTACTAGAATACATCGAGATATTTCAATTCAAATACAATAATCTACGTTGTGGTGTTTCAATTCAGCTAGATTCACTTTCTTGGGGAAAAATCTATCTACATATGAGAATCAACGTTGACTGATAGATAGCTACATCATTCCATCTACGTGAAGATGTGTCGATATCCATATAACAAACTACATGAAGATAAATCTGACAACATGTATGCTTTTGTCTGCAGACATATCTATAGGCATAAACCAAATCACATCGTGCTATTTCAATCGAGATACATTTATTAAAGTTGACATGTTTGAAATCAGATATTTCCAACTTCGTTAAGATGCATCTCTTAACATATCTCCATGTACGCATAGATATAACTATCCACGGTTACTAGAATACATCGAGATATTTCAATGCAAATACAATAATCTACGTTGTGGTGTTTCAATTCAGCTAGATTCACTTTCTTGGGGAAAAATCTATCTACATATGACAATCTACGTAGACTGATAGATAGCTACATAATTCCATCTACGTGAAGATGTGTCGATATCCATATAACAAACTACATGAAGATAAATCTGACAACATGTATGCTTTTATCTCCAGACATATCTATAGACATAAACCAAATCACATCGTGCTATTTCAATCGAGATACATCTATTAAAGTTGATATGTTTGAAATCAGATATTTCCAACTTCGTTAAGATGCATCTCTTAACATATCTCCATGTACGCATAGATATAACTATCCATGTTTACTAGAATACATCGAGATATTTCAATTCAAATACAATAATCTACGTTGTGGTGTTTCAATTCAGCTAGATTCACTTTCTTTGGGAAAAATCTATCTACATATGAGAATCAACGAAGACTGATAGATAGCTACATAATTCCATCTACGTGAAAATGTGTCGATATCCATATAACAAACTACATGAAGATAAATCTGACAACATGTATGCTTTTATCTGCAGACATATCTATAGACATAAACCAAATCACATCGTGCTATTTCAATCGAGATACATCTATTAAAGTTGACATGTTTGAAATCAGATATTTCCAACTTCGTTAAGATGCATCTCTTAACATATCTCCATGTACGCATAGATATAACTATCCATGTTTACTAGAATACATCGAGATATTTCAATTCAAATACAATAATCTACGTTGTGGTGTTTCAATTCAGCTAGATTCACTTTCTTGGGGAAAAATCTATCTACATATGACAATCTACGTAGACTGATAGATTGCTAAATAATTCCATCTACGTGAAGATGTGTCGATATCCATGTAACAAACTACATGAAGATAAATCTGACAACATTTAAGCTTTTATCTGGAGACATATCTATAGACAAAAACCATATAAAATCGTGATATATCAACCGATATAAATCTATTAAAGTTAAAATGTTTGAAATCAGATATTTCCAACTTCGTTAAGATGCATCTCTTAACATATCTCCATGTACGCATAGCTATAACTATACATGTTTACTAGAATACATCTAGATATTTCAATTCAAATACAATAATCTACGTTGTGGTGTTTCAATTCAGCTAGATTCACTTTCTTGGGGAAAAATGTATCTTCATATGAGAATCAACGAAGACTGATAGATAGCTACATAATTCCATCTACGTGAAATTGTGTCGATATCCATATAACAAACTACATGAAGATAAATCTGACAACATGTATGCTTTTATCTGCAGACATATCTATAGACATAAACCAAATCACATCGTTCTATTTCATTCGAGATACATCTATTAAAGTTGACATGTTTGAAATCAGATATTTCCAACTTCGTTAAGATGCATCTCTTAACATATCTCCATGTACGCATAGATATAACTATCCATGTTTACTAGAATACATCGAGATATTTCAATGCAAATACAATAATCTACGTTGTGGTGTTTCAATTCAGCTAGATTCACTTTCTTGGGGAAAAATCTATCTATATATGACAATCTACGTAGACTGATAGATAGCTACACAATTCCATCTACGTGAAGATGTGTCGATATCCATGTAACAAACTACATGAAGATAAATCTGACAACATTTAAGCTTTTCTCTGGAGACATATCTATAGACATAAACCATATAAAATCGTGATATATAATCCGATATAAATCTATTAAAGTTAAAATGTTTGAAATCAGATATTTCCAACTTCGTTAAGATGCATCTCTTAACATATCTCCATGTACGCATATATATAACTATCCACGGTTACTAGAATACATCGAGATATTTCAATGCAAATACAATAATCTACGTTGTGGTGTTTCAATTCAGCTAGATTCACTTTCTTGGGGAAAAATCTATCTACATATGACAATCTACGTAGACTGATAGATAGCTACATAATTCCATCTACGTGAAGATGTGTCGATATAAATATAACAAACTACATGAAGATAAATCTGACAACATGTATGCTTTTATCTGCAGACATATCTATAGACATAAACTAAATCACATCGTGCTATTTCAAACGAGATGCATCTATTAAAGTTGACATCTTTGAAATCAGATATTTCCAACTTCGTTAAGATGCATCATTTTACATATCTCCATGTACTCATAGCTATAACTATCCATGTTTACTAGAATACATCGAGATATTTCAATTCAAATACAATAATCTACGTTGTGGTGTTTCAATTCAGCTAGATTCACTTTCTTGGGGAAAAATCTATCTACATATGACAATCTACGTAGACTGATAGATAGCTACATAATTCCATCTACGTGAAGATGTGTCGATATCCATATAACAAACTACATGAAGATAAATCTGACAACATGTATGCTTTTATCTGCAGACATATCTATAGACATAAACCAAATCACATCGTGCTATTTCAATCGAGATACATCTATTAAAGTTGATATGTTTGAAATCAGATATTTCCAACTTCGTTAAGATGCATCTCTTAACATATCTCCATGTACGCATAGCTATAACTATCCACGGTTACTAGAATACATCGAGATATTTCAATTCAAATACAATAATCTACGTTGTGGTGTTTCATTTCAGCTAGATTCACTTTCTTGGGGAAAAATCTATCTACATATGACAATCTAAGTAGTCTGATAGATAGCTACATAATTCCATCTACGTGAAGATGTGTCGATATCCATATAACAAACTACATGAAGATAAATCTGACAACATGTATGCTTTTATCTGCAGATATATCTGTAGACATAAACCAAATCACATCGTTCTATTTCATTCGAGATCCATCTATTAAAGTTGACATGTTTGAAATCAGATATTTCCAACTTCGTTAAGATGCATCTCTTAACATATCTCCATGTACGCATAGCTACAACTATCCACGGTTACTAGAATACATCGAGATATTTCAATGCAAATACAATAATCTACGTTGTGGTGTTTCAATTCAGCTAGATTCAATTTCTTGAGGAAAAATCTATTTAAATATGACAATCTACGTAGACTGATAGATAGCTACATAATTCCATCTACGTGAAGATGTGTCGATATCCATATAACAAACTACATGAAGATAAATCTAACAACATGTATGCTTTTATCTGCAGACATATCTATAGACATAAACCAAATCACATCGTGCTATTTCAATCGAGATACCTCTATTAAAGTTGACATGTTTGAAATCCGATATTTCCAACTTCGTTAAGATGCATCTCTTAACATATCTCCATGTACGCATAGCTTTAACTATCCATGTTTACTAGAATACATCGAGATATTTCAATGCAAATACAATAATCTACGTTGTGGTGTTTAAATTCAGCTAGATTCACTTTCTTGGGGAAAAATCTATCTACATATGACAATCTACGTAGTCTGATAGATAGCTACATAATTCCATCTACGTGAAGATGTGTCGATATCCATATAACAAACTACATGAAGATAAATCTGACAACATGTATGCTTTTATCTGCAGACATATCTATAGACATAAATCAAATCACATCGTGCTATTTCAATCGAGATACATCTATTAAAGTTGACATGTTTGAAATCAGATATTTCCAACTTCGATAAGATGCATCTCTTAACATATCTCCATGTACGCATAGATATAACTATCCATGTTTACTAGAATACATCGAGATATTTCACTTCAAATACAATAATCTACGTTGTGGTGTTTCAATTCAGCTAGATTCACTTTCTTGGGGAAAAATCTATCTACATATGAGAATCAATGAAGACTGATAGATAGCTACATAATTCCATCTACGTGAAAATGTGTCGATATCTATATAACAAACTACATGAAGATAAATCTGACAACATGTATGCTTTTATCTGCAGACATATCTATAGACATAAACTAAATCACATCGTGCTATTTCAAACGAGATGCATCTATTAAAGTTGACATCTTTGAAATCAGATATTTCCAACTTCGTTAAGATGCATCATTTTACATATCTCCATGTACTCATAGCTATAACTATCCATGTTTACTAGAATACATCGAGATATTTCAATTCAAATACAATAATCTACGTTGTGGTGTTTCAATTCAGCTAGATTCACTTTCTTGGGGAAAAATCTATCTACATATGACAATCTACGTAGACTGATATATAGCTACATAATTCCATCTACGTGAAGATGTGTCGATATCTATATAACAAACTACATGAAGATAAATCTGACAACATGTATGCTTTTATCTGCAGACATATCTATAGACATAAACCAAATCACATCGTGCTATTTCAATCGAGATACATCTATTAAAGTTGATATGTTTGAAATTAGATATTTCCAACTTCGTTAAGATGCATCTCTTAACATATCTCCATGTACGCATAGCTATAAATATCCACGGTTACTAGAATACATCGAGATATTTCAATTCAAATACAATAATCTACGTTGTGGTGTTTCAATTCAGCTAGATTCACTTTCTTGGGGAAAAATCTATCTACATATGACAATCTACGTAGACTGATAGATAGCTACATAATTCCATCTACGTGAAGATGTGTCGATATCCATATAACAAACTACATGAAGATAAATCTGACAACATTTAAGCTTTAATCTGGAGACATATCTATAGACATAAACTAAATCACATCGTGCTATTTCAATCGAGATGAATCTATTAAAGTTGACATCTTTGAAATCATATATTTCCAACTTCGTTAAGATGCATCTCTTAACATATCACTATGTACGCATAGATATAACTATGCACGGTTACTAGAATACATCGAGATATTTCAATGCAAATACAATAATCTACGTTGTGGTGTTTCAATTCAGCTAGATTCACTTTCTTGGGGAAAAATATATCTACATATGAGAATCAACGAAGACTGATAGATAGCTACATAATTCCATCTACGTGAAAATGTGTCGATATCCATATAACAAACTACATGAAGATAAATCTGACAACATGTATGCTTTTATCTGCAGACATATCTATAGACATAAACCAAATCACATCGTGCTATTTCATTCGAGATCCATCTATTAAAGTTGACATGTTTGAAATCAGATATTTCCAACTTCGTTAAGATGCATCTCTTAACATATCTCCATGTACGCATAGCTACAACTATCCACGGTTACTAGAATACATCGAGATATTTCAATGCAAATACAATAATCTACGTTGTGGTGTTTCAATTCAGCTAGATTCACTTTCTTGAGGAAAAATCTATTTAAATATGACAATCTACGTAGACTGATAGATAGCTACATAATTCCATCTACGTGAAGATGTGTCGATGTCCATATAACAAACTACATGAAGATAAATCTAACAACATGTATGCTTTTATCTGCAGACATATCTATAGACATAAACCAAATCACATCGTGCTATTTCAATCGAGATACATCTATTAAAGTTGACATGTTTGAAATCAGATATTTCCAACTTCGTTAAGATGCATCTCTTAACATATCTCCATGTACGCATAGATATAACTATCCATGTTTACTAGAATACATCGAGATATTTCAATTCAAATACAATAATCTACGTTGTGGTGTTTCAATTCAGCTAGATTCACTTTCTTGGGGAAAAATCTATCTACATATGACAATCTACGTAGACTGATAGATAGCTACATAATTCCATCTACGTGAAGATGTGTCGATATCCATATAACAAACTACATGAAGATAAATCTGACAACATGTATTCTTTTATCTGCAGACATATCTATAGACATAAACCAAATCACATCGTCCTATTTCAATCGAGATACATCTATTAAAGTTGACATGTTTGAAATCAGATATTTCCAACTTCGTTAAGATGCATCTCTTAACATATCTCCATGTACGCATAGATATAACTATCCACGGTTACTAGAATACATCGAGATATTTCAATGCAAATACAATAATCTAAGTTGTGGTGTTTCAATTCAGCTAGATTCACTTTCTTGGGGAAAAATCTATCTACATATGACAATCTACGTAGACTGATAGATAGCTACATAATTCCATCTACGTGAAGATGTGTCGATATCCATATAACAAACTACATGAAGATAAATCTAACAACATGTGTGCTTTTATCTGCAGACATATCTATAGACATAAACCAAATCACATCGTGCTATTTCAATCGAGATACATCTATTAAAGTTGACATGTTTGAAATCAGATATTTCCAACTTCGTTAAGATGCATCTCTTAACATATCTCCATGTACGCATAGATATAACTATCCATGTTTACTAGAATACATCGAGATATTTCAATTCAAATACAATAATCTACGTTGTGGTGTTTCAATTCAGCTAGATTCACTTTCTTGGGGAAAAATCTATCTACATATGACAATCTACGTAGACTGATAGATAGCTACATAATTCCATCTACGTGAAGATGTATCGATATCCATATAACAAACTACATGAAGATAAATCTGACAACATTTAAGCTTTAATCTGGAGACATATCTATAGACAGAAACCATATCACATCGTGATATATCAACCGATATAAATCTGTTAAAGTTAAAATGTTTGAAATCAGATATTTCCAACTTCGTTAAGATGCATCTCTTAACATATCTCTATGTACGCATAGATATAACTATGCACGGTTACTAGAATACATCGAGATATTTCAATGCAAATACAATAATCTACGTTGTGGTGTTTCAATTCAGCTAGATTCACTTTCTTGGGGAAAAATATATCTACATATGAGAATCAGCGAAGACTGATAGATAGCTACATAATTCCATCTACGTGAAAATGTGTCGATATCCATATAACAAACTACATGAAGATAAATCTGACAACATGTATGCTTTTATCTGCAGACATATCTATAGACATAAACCAAATCACATCGTGCTATTTCAATCGAGATACATCTATTAAAGTTGACATGTTTGAAATCCGATATTTCCAACTTCATTAAGATGCATCTCTTAACATATCTCCATGTACGCATAGCTTTAACTATCCATGTTTACTAGAATACATCGAGATATTTCAATGCAAATACAATAATCTACGTTGTGGTGTTTCAATTCAGCTAGATTCACTTTCTTGGGGAAAAATCTATCTACATATGAGAATCAATGAAGACTGATAGATAGCTACATAATTCCATCTACGTGAAGATGTGTCGATATCCATATAACAAACTACATGAAGATAAATCTGACAACATGTATGCTTTTATCTGCAGATATATCTGTAGACATAAACCAAATCACATCGTTCTATTTCATTGGAGATAGATCTATTAAAGTTGACATGTTTGAAATCAGATATTTCCAACTTCGTTAAGATGTATCTCTTAACATATCTCCATGCACGCATAGATATAACTATCCATATTTACTAGAATACATCGAGATATTTCAATTCAAATACAATAATCTACGTTGTGGTGTTTCAATTCAGCTAGATTCACTTTCTTGGGGAAAAATCTATGAACATATGACAATTTACGTAGACTGATAGATAGCTACATAATTACATCTACGTGAAGATGTGACGAACGTTGACTGATAGATAGCTACATAATTCCATCTACGTGAAGATGTCTCGATATCCATATAACAAACTACATGAAGATAAATCTGACAACATGTATGCTTTTATCTGCAGACATATCTATAGACATAAACCAAATCACATCGTCCTATTTCAATCGAGATACATCTATTAAAGTTGACATGTTTGAAATCAGATATTTCCAACTTCGTTAAGATGCATCTCTTAACATATCTCCATGTACGCATAGATATAACTATCCATGTTTACTAGAATACATCGAGATATTTCAATTCAAATACAATAATCTACGTTGTGGTGTTTCAATTCAGCTAGATTCACTTTCTTGGGGAAAAATCTATCTACATATGACAATCTACGTAGACTGATAGATTGCTAAATAATTCCATCTACGTGAAGATGTGTCGATATCCATGTAACAAACTACATGAAGATAAATCTGACAACATTTAAGCTTTTATCTGGAGACATATCTATAGACAAAAACCATATAAAATCGTGATATATCAACCGATATAAATCTATTAAAGTTAAAATGTTTGAAATCAGATATTTCCAACTTCGTTAAGATGCATCTCTTAACATATCTCCATGTACGCATAGATATAACTATCCATGTTTACTAGAATACATCGAGATATTTCAATGCAAATACAATAATCTACGTTGTGGTGTTTCAATTCAGCTAGATTCACTTTCTTGGGGAAAAATGTATCTTCATATGAGAATCAACGAAGACTGATAGATAGCTACATAATTCCATCTACGTGAAATTGTGTCGATATCCATATAACAAACTACATGAAGATAAATCTGACAACATGTATGCTTTTATCTGCAGACATATCTATAGACATAAACCAAATCACATCGTTCTATTTCATTCGAGATACATCTATTAAAGTTGACATGTTTGAAATCAGATATTTCCAACTTCGTTAAGATGCATCTCTTAACATATCTCCATGTACGCATAGATATAACTATCCATGTTTACTAGAATACATCGAGATATTTCAATGCAAATACAATAATCTACGTTGTGGTGTTTCAATTCAGCTAGATTCACTTTCTTGGGGAAAAATCTATCTACATATGACAATCTACGTAGACTGATAGATAGCTACACAATTCCATCTACGTGAAGATGTGTCGATATCCATATAACAAACTACATGAAGATAAATCTGACAACATGTATGCTTTTATCTGCAGACATATCTATAGACATAAACCAAATCACATCGTGCTATTTCAATCGAGATACATCTATTAAAGTTGAAATCAGATATTTCCAACTTCGTTAAGATGCATCTCTTAACATATCTCCATGTACGCATAGATATAACTATCCATGTTTACTAGAATACATCGAGATATTTCAATTCAAATACAATAATCTACGTTGTGGTGTTTCAATTCAGCTAGATTCACTTTCTTGGGGAAAAATCTATCTACATATGAGAATCAACGAAGACTGATAGATAGCTACATAATTCCATCTACGTGAAAATGTGTCGATATCCATATAACAAACTACATGAAGATAAATCTGACAACATGTATGCTTTTATCTGCAGACATATCTATAGACATAAACCAAATCACATCGTGCTATTTCATTCGAGATCCATCTATTAAAGTTGACATGTTTGAAATCAGATATTTCCAACTTCGTTAAGATGCATCTCTTAACATATCTCCATGTACGCATAGCTACAACTATCCACGGTTACTAGAATACATCGAGATATTTCAATGCAAATACAATAATCTACGTTGTGGTGTTTCAATTCAGCTAGATTCACTTTCTTGAGGAAAAATCTATTTAAATATGACAATCTACGTAGACTGATAGATAGCTACATAATTCCATCTACGTGAAGATGTGTCGATATCCATATAACAAACTACATGAAGATAAATCTAACAACATGTATGCTTTTATCTGCAGACATATCTATAGACATAAACCAAATCACATCGTGCTATTTCAATCGAGATACATCTATTAATGTTGACATGTTTGAAATCAGATATTTCCAACTTCGATAAGATGCATCTCTTAACATATCTCCATGTACGCATAGATATAACTATCCATGTTTACTAGAATACATCGAGATATTTCAATTCAAATACAATAATCTACGGTGTGGTGTTTCAATTCAGCTAGATTCACTTTCTTGGGGAAAAATCTATCTACATATGAGAATCAACGAAGACTGATAGATAGCTACATAATTCCATCTACGTGAAAATGTGTCGATATCCATATAACAAACTACATGAAGATAAATCTGACAACATGTATGCTTTTATCTGCAGACATATCTATAGACATAAACCAAATCACATCGTGCTATTTCAATCGAGATACATCTATTAAAGTTGACATGTTTGAAATCAGATATTTCCAACTTCGTTAAGATGCATCTCTTAACATATCTCCATGTACGCATAGATATAACTATCCATGTTTACTAGAATACATCGAGATATTTCAATTCAAATACAATAATCTACGTTGTGGTGTTTCAATTCAGCTAGATTCACTTTCTTGGGGAAAAATCTATCTACATATGAGAATCAACGAAGACTGATAGATAGCTACATAATTCCATCTACGTGAAAATGTGTCGATATCCATATAACAAACTACATGAAGATAAATCTGACAACATGTATGCTTTTATCTGCAGACATATCTATAGACATAAACCAAATCACATCGTGCTATTTCAATCGAGATACATCTATTAAAGTTGACATGTTTGAAATCAGATATTTCCAACTTCATTAAGATGCATCTCTTAACATATCTCCATGTACGCATAGATATAACTATCCATGTTTACTAGAATACATCTAGATATTTCAATTCAAATACAATAATCTACGTTGTGGTGTTTCAATTCAGCTAGATTCACTTTCTTGGGGAAAAATCTATCTACATATGAGAATCAACGAAGACTGATAGATAGCTACATAATTCCATCTACATGAAAATGTGTCGATATCCATATAACAAACTACATGAAGATAAATCTGACAACATGTATGCTTTTATCTGCAGACATATCTATAGACATAAACCAAATCAATCGTGCTATTTCATTCGAGATACATCTATTAAAGTTGACATGTTTGAAATCAGATATTTCCAACTTCGTTAAGATGCATCTCTTAACATATCTCCATGTACGCATAGCTATAGCTATCCACGGTTACTAGAATACATCGAGATATTTCAATGCAAATACAATAATCTACGTTGTGGTGTTTCAATTCAGCTAGATTCACTTTCTTGGGGAAAAATCTATCTACATATGACAATCTACGTAGACTGATAGATTGCTACATAATTCCATCTACGTGAAGATGTGTCGATATCCATGTAACAAACTACATGAAGATAAATCTGACAACATTTAAGCTTTTCTCTGGAGACATATCTATAGACATAAACCATATAAAATCGTGATATATAATCCGATATAAATCTATAAAAGTTAAAATGTTTGAAATCAGATATTTCCAACTTCGTTAAGATGCATCTCTTAACATATCTCCATGTACGCATATATATAACTATCCACGGTTACTAGAATACATCGAGATATTTCAATGCAAATACAATAATCTACGTTGTGGTGTTTCAATTCAGCTAGATTCACTTTCTTGGGGAAAAATCTATCTAAATATGACAATCAACGAAGACTGATAGATAGCTACATAATTCCATCTACGTGAAGATGTGTCGATATCCATATAACAAACTACATGAAGATGAATCTGACAACATGTATGCTTTTATCTGCAGACATATCTATAGACATAAACCAAATCACATCGTGCTATTTCAATCGAGATACATCTATTAAAGTTGACATGTTTGAAATCAGATATTTCCAACTTCGTTAAGATGCATCTCTTAACATATCTCCATGTACGCATAGATATAACTATCCATGTTTACTAGAATACATCGAGATATTTCAATGCAAATACAATAATCTACGTTGTGGTGTTTCAATTCAGCTAGATTCACTTTCTTGGGGAAAAATCTATCTACATATGACAATCTACGTAGACTGATAGATAGCTACATAATTCAATCTACGTAAAGATGTGTCGATATCCATATAACAAACTACATGAAGATAAATCTGACAACATGTATGCTTTTATCTGCAGACATATCTATAGACATAAACCAAATCACATCGTGCTATTTCAATCGAGATACATCTATTAAAGTTGACATCTTTGAAATCAGATATTTCCAACTTCGTTAAGATGCATCTCTTTACATATCTCCATGTACGCATAGATATAACTATCCATGTTTACTAGAATACATCGAGATATTTCAATGCAAATACAATAATCTTCGTTGTGGTGTTTCAATTCAGCTAGATTCACTTTCTTGGGGAAAAATCTATCTACATATGACAATCTACGTAGACTGATAGATAGCAACATAATTCCATCTACGTGAAGATGTGTCGATATCCATATAACAAACTACATGAAGATAAATCTGACAACATGTATGCTTTTATCTGCAGACATATCTATAGACATAAACCAAATCACATCGTGCTATTTCAATCGAGATACATCTATTAAAGTTGACATGTTTGAAATCAGATATTTCCAACTTCGTTAAGATGCATCTCTTAACATATCTCCATGTACGCATAGATATAACTATCCATGTTTACTAGAATACATCGAGATATTTCAATGCAAATACAATAATCTACGTTGTGGTGTTTCAATTCAGCTAGATTCACTTTCTTGGGGAAAAATCTATCTACATATGACAATCTACGTAGACTGATAGATAGCTACATAATTCCATCTACGTGAAGATGTGTCGATATCCATTTAACAAACTACATGAAGATAAATCTGACAACATGTATGCTTTTATCTGCAGACATATCTATAGACATAATCCAAATCACATCGTGCTATTTCAATCGAGATACATCTATTAAAGTTGACATCTTTGAAATCAGATATTTCCAACTTCG
Source organism: Unio pictorum (assembly GCA_030141615.1). Lineage (NCBI taxonomy): Eukaryota > Metazoa > Mollusca > Bivalvia > Unionida > Unionidae > Unio > Unio pictorum. Next base: position 5,252,039 of record JARLTB010000007.1, on the reverse strand, counting down.
TTAAGATGCATCTCTTTACATATCTCCATGTACGCATAGATATAACTATCCATGTTTACTAGAATACAACGAGATATTTCAATGCAAATACAATAATCTTCGTTGTGGTGTTTCAATTCAGCTAGATTCACTTTCTTGGGGAAAAATCTATCTACATATGACAATCTACGTAGACTGATAGATAGCTACATAATTCCATCTACGTGAAGATGTGTCGATATCCATATAACAAACTACATGAAGATAAATCTGACAACATGTATGCTTTTATCTGCAGACATATCTATAGACATAAACCAAATCACATCGTGCTATTTCAATCGAGATACATCTATTAAAGTTGACATGTTTGAAATCAGATATTTCCAACTTCGTTAAGATGCATCTCTTAACATATCTCCATGTACGCATAGCTTTATCTATCCATGTTTACTAGAATACATCGAGATATTTCAATGCAAATACAATAATCTACGTTGTGGTGTTTCAATTCAGCTAGATTCACTTTCTTGGGGAAAAATCTATCTACATATGACAATCTACGTATACTGATAGATAGCTACATAATTCCATCTACGTGAAGATGTGTCGATATCCATATAACAAACTACATGAAGATAAATCTGACAACATGTATGCTTTTATCTGCAGACATATCTATAGACATAAACCAAATGACATCGTGCTATTTCAATCGAGTTACATCTATTAAAGTTGCCATGTTTGAAATCAGATATTTCCAACTTCGATAAGATGCATCTCTTAACATATCTCCATGTACGCATAGATATAACTATCCATGTTTACTAGAATACATCGAGATATTTCAATGCAAATACAATAATCTACGTTGTGGTGTTTCAATTCAGCTAGATTCACTTTCTTGGGGAAAAATCTATCTACATATGAGAATCAACGAAGACTGATAGATAGCTACATAATTCCATCTACGTGAAAATGTGTCGATATCCATATAACAAACTACATGAAGATAAATCTGACAACATGTATGCTTTTATCTGCAGACATATCTATAGACATAAACCAAATCAATCGTGCTATTTCATTCGAGATACATCTATTAAAGTTGACATGTTTGAAATCAGATATTTCCAACTTCGTTAAGATGCATCTCTTAACATATCTCCATGTACGCATAGCTATAGCTATCCACGGTTACTAGAATACATCGAGATATTTCAATGCAAATACAATAATCTACGTTGTGGTGTTTCAATTCAGCTAGATTCACTTTCTTGGGGAAAAATCTATCTACATATGACAATCTACTTAGACTGATAGATTGCTACATAATTCCATCTACGTGAAGATGTGTCGATATCCATGTAACAAACTACATGAAGATAAATCTGACAACATTTAAGCTTTTCTCTGGAGACATATCTATAGACATAAACCATATAAAATCGTGATATATAATCCGATATAAATCTATAAAAGTTAAAATGTTTGAAATCAGATATTTCCAACTTCGTTAAGATGCATCTCTTAACATATCTCCATGTACGCATATATATAACTATCCACGGTTACTAGAATACATCGAGATATTTCAATGCAAATACAATAATCTACGTTGTGGTGTTTCAATTCAGCTAGATTCACTTTCTTGGGGAAAAATCTATCTAAATATGACAATCAACGAAGACTGATAGATAGCTACATAATTCCATCTACGTGAAGATGTGTCGATATCCATATAACAAACTACATGAAGATGAATCTGACAACATGTATGCTTTTATCTGCAGACATATCTATAGACATAAACCAAATCACATCGTGCTATTTCAATCGAGATACATCTATTAAAGTTGACATGTTTGAAATCAGATATTTCCAACTTCGTTAAGATGCATCTCTTAACATATCTCCATGTACGCATAGATATAACTATCCATGTTTACTAGAATACATCGAGATATTTCAATGCAAATACAATAATCTACGTTGTGGTGTTTCAATTCAGCTAGATTCACTTTCTTGGGGAAAAATCTATCTACATATGACAATCTACGTAGACTGATAGATAGCTACATAATTCAATCTACGTAAAGATGTGTCGATATCCATATAACAAACTACATGAAGATAAATCTGACAACATGTATGCTTTTATCTGCAGACATATCTATAGACATAAACCAAATCACATCGTGCTATTTCAATCGAGATACATCTATTAAAGTTGACATCTTTGAAATCAGATATTTCCAACTTCGTTAAGATGCATCTCTTTACATATCTCCATGTACGCATAGATATAACTATCCATGTTTACTAGAATACATCGAGATATTTCAATGCAAATACAATAATCTTCGTTGTGGTGTTTCAATTCAGCTAGATTCACTTTCTTGGGGAAAAATCTATCTACATATGACAATCTACGTAGACTGATAGATAGCAACATAATTCCATCTACGTGAAGATGTGTCGATATCCATATAACAAACTACATGAAGATAAATCTGACAACATGTATGCTTTTATCTGCAGACATATCTATAGACATAAACCAAATCACATCGTGCTATTTCAATCGAGATACATCTATTAAAGTTGACATGTTTGAAATCAGATATTTCCAACTTCGTTAAGATGCATCTCTTAACATATCTCCATGTACGCATAGATATAACTATCCATGTTTACTAGAATACATCGAGATATTTCAATGCAAATACAATAATCTACGTTGTGGTGTTTCAATTCAGCTAGATTCACTTTCTTGGGGAAAAATCTATCTACATATGACAATCTACGTAGACTGATAGATAGCTACATAATTCCATCTACGTGAAGATGTGTCGATATCCATTTAACAAACTACATGAAGATAAATCTGACAACATGTATGCTTTTATCTGCAGACATATCTATAGACATAATCCAAATCACATCGTGCTATTTCAATCGAGATACATCTATTAAAGTTGACATCTTTGAAATCAGATATTTCCAACTTCGTTAAGATGCATCTCTTTACATATCTCCATGTACGCATAGATATAACTATCCATGTTTACTAGAATACAACGAGATATTTCAATGCAAATACAATAATCTTCGTTGTGGTGTTTCAATTCAGCTAGATTCACTTTCTTGGGGAAAAATCTATCTACATATGACAATCTACGTAGACTGATAGATAGCTACATAATTCCATCTACGTGAAGATGTGTCGATATCCATATAACAAACTACATGAAGATAAATCTGACAACATGTATGCTTTTATCTGCAGACATATCTATAGACATAAACCAAATCACATCGTGCTATTTCAATCGAGATACATCTATTAAAGATGACATGTTTGAAATCAGATATTTCCAACTTCGTTAAGATGCATCTCTTAACATATCTCCATGTACGCATAGCTTTATCTATCCATGTTTACTAGAATACATCGAGATATTTCAATGCAAATACAATAATCTACGTTGTGGTGTTTCAATTCAGCTAGATTCACTTTCTTGGGGAAAAATCTATCTACATATGACAATCTACGTATACTGATAGATAGCTACATAATTCCATCTACGTGAAGATGTGTCGATATCCATATAACAAACTACATGAAGATAAATCTGACAACATGTATGCTTTTATCTGCAGACATATCTATAGACATAAACCAAATGACATCGTGCTATTTCAATCGAGTTACATCTATTAAAGTTGCCATGTTTGAAATCAGATATTTCCAACTTCGATAAGATGCATCTCTTAACATATCTCCATGTACGCATAGATATAACTATCCATGTTTACTAGAATACATCGAGATATTTCAATGCAAATACAATAATCTACGTTGTGGTGTTTCAATTCAGCTAGATTCACTTTCTTGGGGAAAAATCTATCTACATATGACAATCTACGTAGACTGATAGATAGCTACATAATTCCATCTACGTGAAGATGTGTCGATATCCATATAACAAACTACATGAAGATAAATCTGACAACATGTATGCTTTTATCTGCAGACATATCTATAGACATAAACCAAATCACATCGTGCAATTTCAATCGAGATACATCTATTAAAGTTGACATGTTTGAAATCAGATATTTCCAACTTCGTTAAGATGCATCTCTTAACATATCTCCATGTACGCTAGCTTTAACTATCCATGTTTACTAGAATACATCGAGATATTTCAATGCAAATACAATAATCTACGTTGTGGTGTTTCAATTCAGCTAGATTCACTTTCTTGGGGAAAAATCTATCTACATTTGACAATCTACGTAGACTGATAGATAGCTACATAATTCCATCTACGTGAAGATGTGTCGATATCCATATAACAAACTACATGAAGATAAATCTGACAACATGTATGCTTTTATCTGCAGACATATCTATAGACATAAACGTAATCACATCGTGCTATTTCAATCGAGATACATCTATTAAAGTTGACATGTTTGAAATCAGATATTTCCAACTTCGATAAGATGCATCTTTTAACATATCTCCATGTACGCATAGACATAACTATCCATGTTTACTAGAATACATCGAGATATTTCAATTCAAATACAATAATCTACGTTGTGGTGTTTCAATTCAGCTGGATTCACTTTCTTGGGGAAAAATCTATCTACATATGAGTATCAATGAAGACTGATAGATAGCTACATAATTCCATCTACGTGAAAATGTGTCGATATCCATATAACAAACTACATGAAGATAAATCTGACAACATGTATGCTTTTATCTGCAGACATATCTATAGACATAAACCAAATCACATCGTTCTATTTCATTGCAGACACATCTATTAAAGTTGACATGTTTGAAATTAGATATTTCCAACTTCGATAAGATGCATCTCTTAACATATCTCCATGTACGGATAGATATAACTATGCATGTTTACTAGAATACATCGATATATTTCAATTAAATACAATAATCTACGTTGTGGTGTTTCAATTCAGCTAGATTCACTTTCTTGGGGAAAAATCTATCTACATATGAGTATCAACGAAGACTGATATATAGCTACATAATTCCATCTACGTGAAGATGTGTCGATATCCATATAACAAACTACATGAAGATAAATCTGACAACATTTAAGCTTTTATCTGGAGACATATCTATAGACAAAAACCATATAAAATCGTGATATATCAACCGATATAAATCTATTAAAGTTAAAATGTTTGAAATCAGATATTTCCAACTTCGTTAAGATGCATCTCTTAACATATCTCCATGTACGCATAGCTATAACTATCCATGTTTACTAGAATACATCGAGATATTTCAATGCAAATACAATAATCTACGTTGTGGTGTTTCAATTCAGCTAGATTCACTTTCTTGGGGAAAAATGTATCTTCATATGAGAATCAACGAAGACTGATAGATAGCTACATAATTCCATCTACGTGAAATTGTGTCGATATCCATATAACAAACTACATGAAGATAAATCTGACAACATGTATGCTTTTATCTGCAGACATATCTATAGACATAAACCAAATCACATCGTTCTATTTCATTCGAGATACATCTATTAAAGTTGACATGTTTGAAATCAGATATTTCCAACTTCGTTAAGATGCATCTCTTAACATATCTCCATGTACGCATAGATATAACTATCCATGTTTACTAGAATACATCGAGATATTTCAATGCAAATACAATAATCTACGTTGTGGTGTTTCAATTCAGCTAGATTCACTTTCTTGGGGAAAAATCTATCTACATATGACAATCTACGTAGACTGATAGATAGCTACACAATTCCATCTACGTGAAGATGTGTCGATATCCATATAACAAACTACATGAAGATAAATCTGACAACATGTATGCTTTTATCTGCAGACATATCTATAGACATAAACCAAATCACATCGTGCAATTTCAATCGAGATACATCTATTAAAGTTGAAATCAGATATTTCCAACTTCGTTAAGATGCATCTCTTAACATATCTCCATGTACGCATAGATATAACTATCCATGTTTACTAGAATACATCGAGATATTTCAATTCAAATACAATAATCTACGTTGTGGTGTTTCAATTCAGCTAGATTCACTTTCTTGGGGAAAAATCTATCTACATATGAGAATCAACGAAGACTGATAGATAGCTACATAATTCCATCTACGTGAAAATGTGTCGATATCCATATAACAAACTACATGAAGATAAATCTGACAACATGTATGCTTTTATCTGCAGACATATCTATAGACATAAACCAAATCACATCGTGCTATTTCATTCGAGATCCATCTATTAAAGTTGACATGTTTGAAATCAGATATTTCCAACTTCGTTAAGATGCATCTCTTAACATATCTCCATGTACGCATAGCTACAACTATCCACGGTTACTAGAATACATCGAGATATTTCAATGCAAATACAATAATCTACGTTGTGGTGTTTCAATTCAGCTAGATTCACTTTCTTGAGGAAAAATCTATTTAAATATGACAATCTACGTAGACTGATAGATAGCTACATAATTCCATCTACGTGAAGATGTGTCGATATCCATATAACAAACTACATGAAGATAAATCTAACAACATGTATGCTTTTATCTGCAGACATATCTATAGACATAAACCAAATCACATCGTGCTATTTCAATCGAGATACATCTATTAATGTTGACATGTTTGAAATCAGATATTTCCAACTTCGATAAGATGCATCTCTTAACATATCTCCATGTACGCATAGATATAACTATCCATGTTTACTAGAATACATCGAGATATTTCAATTCAAATACAATAATCTACGGTGTGGTGTTTCAATTCAGCTAGATTCACTTTCTTGGGGAAAAATCTATCTACATATGAGAATCAACGAAGACTGATAGATAGCTACATAATTCCATCTACGTGAAAATGTGTCGATATCCATATAACAAACTACATGAAGATAAATCTGACAACATGTATGCTTTTATCTGCAGACATATCTATAGACATAAACCAAATCACATCGTGCTATTTCAATCGAGATACATCTATTAAAGTTGACATGTTTGAAATCAGATATTTCCAACTTCGTTAAGATGCATCTCTTAACATATCTCCATGTACGCATAGATATAACTATCCATGTTTACTAGAATACATCGAGATATTTCAATTCAAATACAATAATCTACGTTGTGGTGTTTCAATTCAGCTAGATTCACTTTCTTGGGGAAAAATCTATCTACATATGAGAATCAACGAAGACTGATAGATAGCTACATAATTCCATCTACGTGAAAATGTGTCGATATCCATATAACAAACTACATGAAGATAAATCTGACAACATGTATGCTTTTATCTGCAGACATATCTATAGACATAAACCAAATCACATCGTGCTATTTCAATCGAGATACATCTATTAAAGTTGACATGTTTGAAATCAGATATTTCCAACTTCATTAAGATGCATCTCTTAACATATCTCCATGTACGCATAGATATAACTATCCATGTTTACTAGAATACATCTAGATATTTCAATTCAAATACAATAATCTACGTTGTGGTGTTTCAATTCAGCTAGATTCACTTTCTTGGGGAAAAATCTATCTACATATGAGAATCAACGAAGACTGATAGATAGCTACATAATTCCATCTACGTGAAAATGTGTCGATATCCATATAACAAACTACATGAAGATAAATCTGACAACATGTATGCTTTTATCTGCAGACATATCTATAGACATAAACCAAATCAATCGTGCTATTTCATTCGAGATACATCTATTAAAGTTGACATGTTTGAAATCAGATATTTCCAACTTCGTTAAGATGCATCTCTTAACATATCTCCATGTACGCATAGCTATAGCTATCCACGGTTACTAGAATACATCGAGATATTTCAATGCAAATACAATAATCTACGTTGTGGTGTTTCAATTCAGCTAGATTCACTTTCTTGGGGAAAAATCTATCTACATATGACAATCTACGTAGACTGATAGATTGCTACATAATTCCATCTACGTGAAGATGTGTCGATATCCATGTAACAAACTACATGAAGATAAATCTGACAACATTTAAGCTTTTCTCTGGAGACATATCTATAGACATAAACCATATAAAATCGTGATATATAATCCGATATAAATCTATAAAAGTTAAAATGTTTGAAATCAGATATTTCCAACTTCGTTAAGATGCATCTCTTAACATATCTCCATGTACGCATATATATAACTATCCACGGTTACTAGAATACATCGAGATATTTCAATGCAAATACAATAATCTACGTTGTGGTGTTTCAATTCAGCTAGATTCACTTTCTTGGGGAAAAATCTATCTAAATATGACAATCAACGAAGACTGATAGATAGCTACATAATTCCATCTACGTGAAGATGTGTCGATATCCATATAACAAACTACATGAAGATGAATCTGACAACATGTATGCTTTTATCTGCAGACATATCTATAGACATAAACCAAATCACATCGTGCTATTTCAATCGAGATACATCTATTAAAGTTGACATGTTTGAAATCAGATATTTCCAACTTCGTTAAGATGCATCTCTTAACATATCTCCATGTACGCATAGATATAACTATCCATGTTTACTAGAATACATCGAGATATTTCAATGCAAATACAATAATCTACGTTGTGGTGTTTCAATTCAGCTAGATTCACTTTCTTGGGGAAAAATCTATCTACATATGACAATCTACGTAGACTGATAGATAGCTACATAATTCAATCTACGTAAAGATGTGTCGATATCCATATAACAAACTACATGAAGATAAATCTGACAACATGTATGCTTTTATCTGCAGACATATCTATAGACATAAACCAAATCACATCGTGCTATTTCAATCGAGATACATCTATTAAAGTTGACATCTTTGAAATCAGATATTTCCAACTTCGTTAAGATGCATCTCTTTACATATCTCCATGTACGCATAGATATAACTATCCATGTTTACTAGAATACATCGAGATATTTCAATGCAAATACAATAATCTTCGTTGTGGTGTTTCAATTCAGCTAGATTCACTTTCTTGGGGAAAAATCTATCTACATATGACAATCTACGTAGACTGATAGATAGCAACATAATTCCATCTACGTGAAGATGTGTCGATATCCATATAACAAACTACATGAAGATAAATCTGACAACATGTATGCTTTTATCTGCAGACATATCTATAGACATAAACCAAATCACATCGTGCTATTTCAATCGAGATACATCTATTAAAGTTGACATGTTTGAAAACAGATATTTCCAACTTCGTTAAGATGCATCTCTTAACATATCTCCATGTACGCATAGATATAACTATCCATGTTTACTAGAATACATCGAGATATTTCAATGCAAATACAATAATCTACGTTGTGGTGTTTCAATTCAGCTAGATTCACTTTCTTGGGGAAAAATCTATCTACATATGACAATCTACGTAGACTGATAGATAGCTACATAATTCCATCTACGTGAAGATGTGTCGATATCCATTTAACAAACTACATGAAGATAAATCTGACAACATGTATGCTTTTATCTGCAGACATATCTATAGACATAATCCAAATCACATCGTGCTATTTCAATCGAGATACATCTATTAAAGTTGACATCTTTGAAATCAGATATTTCCAACTTCGTTAAGATGCATCTCTTTACATATCTCCATGTACGCATAGATATAACTATCCATGTTTACTAGAATACAACGAGATATTTCAATGCAAATACAATAATCTTCGTTGTGGTGTTTCAATTCAGCTAGATTCACTTTCTTGGGGAAAAATCTATCTACATATGACAATCTACGTAGACTGATAGATAGCTACATAATTCCATCTACGTGAAGATGTGTCGATATCCATATAACAAACTACATGAAGATAAATCTGACAACATGTATGCTTTTATCTGCAGACATATCTATAGACATAAACCAAATCACATCGTGCTATTTCAATCGAGATACATCTATTAAAGTTGACATGTTTGAAATCCGATATTTCCAACTTCGTTAAGATGCATCTCTTAACATATCTCCATGTACGCATAGCTTTAACTATCCATGTTTACTAGAATACATCGAGATATTTCAATGCAAATACAATAATCTACGTTGTGGTGTTTCAATTAAGCTAGATTCACTTTCTTGGGGAAAAATCTATCTACATATGACAATCTACGTATACTGATAGATAGCTACATAATTCCATCTACGTGAAGATGTGTCGATATCCATATAACAAACTACATGAAGATAAATCTGACAACATGTATGCTTTTATCTGCAGACATATCTATAGACATAAACCAAATGACATCGTGCTATTTCAATCGAGTTACATCTATTAAAGTTGCCATGTTTGAAATCAGATATTTCCAACTTCGATAAGATGCATCTCTTAACATATCTCCATGTACGCATAGATATAACTATCCATGTTTACTAGAATACATCGAGATATTTCAATGCAAATACAATAATCTACGTTGTGGTGTTTCAATTCAGCTAGATTCACTTTCTTGGGGAAAAATCTATCTACATATGACAATCTACGTAGACTGATAGATAGCTACATAATTCCATCTACGTGAAGATGTGTCGATATCCATATAACAAACTACATGAAGATAAATCTGACAACATGTATGCTTTTATCTGCAGACATATCTATAGACATAAACCAAATCACATCGTGCAATTTCAATCGAGATACATCTATTAAAGTTGACATGTTTGAAATCAGATATTTCCAACTTCGTTAAGATGCATCTCTTAACATATCTCCATGTACGCTAGCTTTAACTATCCATGTTTACTAGAATACATCGAGATATTTCAATGCAAATACAATAATCTACGTTGTGGTGTTTCAATTCAGCTAGATTCACTTTCTTGGGGAAAAATCTATCTACATTTGACAATCTACGTAGACTGATAGATAGCTACATAATTCCATCTACGTGAAGATGTGTCGATATCCATATAACAAACTACATGAAGATAAATCTGACAACATGTATGCTTTTATCTGCAGACATATCTATAGACATAAACGTAATCACATCGTGCTATTTCAATCGAGATACATCTATTAAAGTTGACATGTTTGAAATCAGATATTTCCAACTTCGATAAGATGCATCTTTTAACATATCTCCATGTACGCATAGACATAACTATCCATGTTTACTAGAATACATCGAGATATTTCAATTCAAATACAATAATCTACGTTGTGGTGTTTCAATTCAGCTGGATTCACTTTCTTGGGGAAAAATCTATCTACATATGAGTTTCAATGAAGACTGATAGATAGCTACATAATTCCATCTACGTGAAAATGTGTCGATATCCATATAACAAACTACATGAAGATAAATCTGACAACATGTATGCTTTTATCTGCAGACATATCTATAGACATAAACCAAATCACATCGTTCTATTTCATTGCAGACACATCTATTAAAGTTGACATGTTTGAAATTAGATATTTCCAACTTCGATAAGATGCATCTCTTAACATATCTCCATGTACGCATAGATATAACTATGCATGTTTACTAGAATACATCGATATATTTCAATTAAATACAATAATCTACGTTGTGGTGTTTCAATTCAGCTAGATTCACTTTCTTGGGGAAAAATCTATCTACATATGAGTATCAATGAAGACTGATATATAGCTACATAATTCCATCTACGTGAAGATGTGTCGATATCCATATAACAAACTACATGAAGATAAATCTGACAACATGTATGCTTTTATCTGCAGACATATCTATAGACATAAACCAAATCAAATCGTGCTATTTCAATCGAGATACATCTATTAAAGTTGACATGTTTGAAATCAGATATTTCCAACTTCGATAAGATGCATCTCTTAACATATCTCCATGTACGCATAGATATAACTATCCATGTTTACTAGAATACATCGAGATATTTCAATTCAAATACAATAATCTACGTTGTGGTGTTTCAATTCAGCTAGATTCACTTTCTTGGGGAAAAATCTATCTACATATGAGAATCAATGAAGACTGATAGATAGCTACATAATTCCATCTACGTGAAGATGTGTCGATATCCATATAACAAACTACATGAAGATAAATCTGACAACATGTATGCTTTTATCTGCAGACATATCTGTAGACATAACCCAAATCACATCGTTCTATTTCATTGGAGATAGATCTATTAAAGTTGACATGTTTGAAATCAGATATTTCCAACTTCGTTAAGATGTATCTCTTAACATCTCTCCATGCACGCATAGATATAACTATCCATATTTACTAGAATACATCGAGATATTTCAATTCAAATACAATAATCTACGTTGTGGTGTTTCAATTCAGCTAGATTCACTTTCTTGGGGAAAAATCTATCTACATATGACAATCTAAGTAGACTGATAGATAGCTACATAATTACATCTACGTGAAGATGTGACGATATCCATGTAACAAACTACATGAATATAAATCTGACAACATTTAAGCTTTTATCTGGAGACATATCTATAGACAGAAACCATATCACATCGTGATATATCAACCGATATAAATCTATTAAAGTTAAAATATTTGAAATCAGATATTTCCAACTTCGTTAAGATGCATCTCTTAACATATCTCCATGTACGCATAGCTATAACTATCCACGGTTACTAGAATACATCGAGATATTTCAATGCAAATACAATAATCTACGTTGTGGTGTTTCAATTCAGCTAGATTCACTTTCTTGGGGAAAAATCTATCTACATATGACAATCTACGTAGACTGATAGATAGCTACATAATTCCATCTACGTGAAGATGTGTCGATATAAATATAACAAACTACATGAAGATAAATCTGACAACATGTATGCTTTTATCTGCAGACATATCTATAGACATAAACCAAATCACATCGTGCTATTTCAATCGAGATACATCTATTAAAGTTGACATGTTTGAAATCAGATATTTCCAACTTCGTTAAGATGCATCTCTTAACATATCTCCATGTACGCATAGATATAACTATCCATGTTTACTAGAATACATCGAGATATTTCAATGCAAATACAATAATCTACGTTGTGGTTTTTCAATTCAGCTAGATTCACTTTCTTGGGGAAAAATCTATCTACATATGACAATCTACGTAGACTGATAGATTGCTAAATAATTCCATCTACGTGAAGATGTGTCGATATCCATGTAACAAACTACATGAAGATAAATCTGACAACATTTAAGCTTTTATCTGGAGACATATCTATAGACATAAACCATATAAAATCGTGATATATCAACCGATATAAATCTATTAAAGTTAAAATGTTTGAAATCAGATATTTCCAACTTCGTTAAAGATGCATCTCTTAACATATCTCCATGTACGCATAGCTATAACTATCCATGTTTACTAGAATACATCGAGATATTTCAATGCAAATACAATAATCTACGTTGTGGTGTTTCAGTTCAGCTAGATTCACTTTCTTGGGGAAAAATGTATCTTCATATGAGAATCAACGAAGACTGATAGATAGCTGCATAATTCCATCTACGTGAAATTGTGTCGATATCCATATAACAAACTACATGAAGATAAATCTGACAACATGTATGCTTTTATCTGCAGACATATCTATTGACATAAACCAAATCACATCGTTCTATTTCATTCGAGATACATCTATTAAAGTTGACATGTTTGAAATCAGATATTTCCAACTTCGTTAAGATGCATCTCTTAACATATCTCCATGTACGCATAGATATAACTATCCATGTTTACTAGAATACATCGAGATATTTCAATGCAAATACAATAATCTACGTTGTGGTGTTTCAGTTCAGCTAGATTCACTTTCTTGGGGAAAAATGTATCTTCATATGAGAATCAACGAAGACTGATAGATAGCTGCATAATTCCATCTACGTGAAATTGTGTCGATATCCATATAACAAACTACATGAAGATAAATCTGACAACATGTATGCTTTTATCTGCAGACATATCTATTGACATAAACCAAATCACATCGTTCTATTTCATTCGAGATACATCTATTAAAGTTGACATGTTTGAAATCAGATATTTCCAACTTCGTTAAGATGCATCTCTTAACATATCTCCATGTACGCATAGATATAACTATCCATGTTTACTAGAATACATCGAGATATTTCAATGCAAATACAATAATCTACGTTGTGGTGTTTCAATTCAGCTAGATTCACTTTCTTGGGGAAAAATCTATCTATATATGACAATCTACGTAGACTGATAGATAGCTACACAATTCCATCTACGTGAAGATGTGTCGATATCCATATAACAAACTACATGAAGATAAATCTGACAACATGTATGCTTTTATCTGCAGACATATCTGTAGACATAAACCAAATCACATCGTTCTATTTCATTGGAGATAGATCTATTAAAGTTGACATGTTTGAAATCAGATATTTCCAACTTCGTTAAGATGTATCTCTTAACATATCTCCATGCACGCATAGATATAACTATCCATATTTACTAGAATACATCGAGATATTTCAATTCAAATACAATAATCTACGTTGTGGTGTTTCAATTCAGCTAGATTCACTTTCTTGGGGAAAAATCTATCTACATATGACAATCTACGTAGACTGATAGATAGCTACATAATTACATCTACGTGAAGATGTGACGATATCCATGTAACAAACTACATGAATATAAATCTGACAACATTTAAGCTTTTATCTGGAGACATATCTATAGACAGAAACCATATCACATCGTGATATATCAACCGATATAAATCTATTAAAGTTAAAATATTTGAAATCAGATATTTCCAACTTCGTTAAGATGCATCTCTTAACATATCTCCATGTACGCATAGCTATAACTATCCACGGTTACTAGAATACATCGAGATATTTCAATGCAAATACAATAATCTACGTTGTGGTGTTTCAATTCAGCTAGATTCACTTTCTTGGGGAAAAATCTATCTACATATGACAATCTACGTAGACTGATAGATAGCTACATAATTCCATCTACGTGAAGATGTGTCGATATAAATATAACAAACTACATGAAGATAAATCTGACAACATGTATGCTTTTATCTGCAGACATATCTATAGACATAAACCAAATCACATCGTGCTATTTCAATCGAGATACATCTATTAAAGTTGACATGTTTGAAATCAGATATTTCCAACTTCGTTAAGATGCATCTCTTAACATATCTCCATGTACGCATAGATATAACTATCCATGTTTACTAGAATACATCGAGATATTTCAATGCAAATACAATAATCTACGTTGTGGTGTTTCAATTCAGCTAGATTCACTTTCTTGGGGAAAAATCTATCTACATATGACAATCTACGTAGACTGATAGATTGCTAAATAATTCCATCTACGTGAAGATGTGTCGATATCCATGTAACAAACTACATGAAGATAAATCTGACAACATTTAAGCTTTTATCTGGAGACATATCTATAGACATAAACCATATAAAATCGTGATATATCAACCGATATAAATCTATTAAAGTTAAAATGTTTGAAATCAGATATTTCCAACTTCGTTAAGATGCATCTCTTAACATATCTCCATGTACGCATAGATATAACTATCCATGTTTACTAGAATACATCGAGATATTTCAATGCAAATACAATAATCTACGTTGTGGTGTTTCAATTCAGCTAGATTCACTTTCTTGGGGAAAAATGTATCTTCATATGAGAATCAACGAAGACTGATAGATAGCTGCATAATTCCATCTACGTGAAATTGTGTCGATATCCATATAACAAACTACATGAAGATAAATCTGACAACATGTATGCTTTTATCTGCAGACATATCTATAGACATAAACCAAATCACATCGTGCTATTTCAATCGAGATACATCTATTAAAGTTGAAATCAGATATTTACAACTTCGTTAAGATAGATGCATCTCTTAACATATCTCCATGTACGCATAGATATAACTATCCATGTTTACTAGAATACATCGATATATTTCAATTCAAATACAATAATCTACGTTGTGGTGTTTCAATTCAGCTAGATTCACTTTCTTGGGGAAAAATCTATCTACATATGAGAATCAACGAAGACTGATAGATAGCTACATAATTCCATCTACGTGAAAATGTGTCGATATCCATATAACAAACTACATGAAGATAAATCTGACAACATGTATGCTTTTATCTGCAGACATATCTATAGACATAAACCAAATCACATCGTGCTATTTCATTCGAGATCCATCTATTAAAGTTGACATGTTTGAAATCAGATATTTCCAACTTCGTTAAGATGCATCTCTTAACATATCTCCATGTACGCATAGCTACAACTATCCACGGTTACTAGAATACATCGAGATATTTCAATGCAAATACAATAATCTACGTTGTGGTGTTTCAATTCAGCTAGATTCACTTTCTTGAGGAAAAATCTATTTAAATATGACAATCTACGTAGACTGATAGATAGCTACATAATTCCATCTACGTGAAGATGTGTCGATATCCATATACCAAACTACATGAAGATAAATCTAACAACATGTATGCTTTTATCTGCAGACATATCTATAGACATAAACCAAATCACATCGTGCTATTTCAATCGAGATACATCTATTAATGTTGACATGTTTGAAATAAGATATTTCCAACTTCGTTAAGATGCATCTCTTAACATATCTCCATGTACGCATAGATATAACTATCCATGTTTACTAGAATACATCGAGATATTTCAATTCAAATACAATAATCTACGTTGTGGTGTTTCAATTCAGCTAGATTCACTTTCTTGGGGAAAAATCTATCTACATATGAGAATCAACGAAGACTGATAGATAGCTACATAATTCCACCTACGTGAAAATGTGTCGATATCCATATAACAAACTACATGAAGATAAATCTGACAACATGTATGCTTTTATCTGCAGACATATCTATAGACATAAACCAAATCACATTGTTCTATTTCATTCGAGATACATCTATTAAAGTTGACATGTTTGAAATCAGATATTTCCAACTTCGTTAAGATGCATGTCTTAACATATCTCCATGTACGCATAGATATAACTATCCATGTTTACTAGAATACATCGAGATATTTCAATGCAAATACAATAATCTACGTTGTGGTGTTTCAATTCAGCTAGATTCACTTTCTTGGGGAAAAATCTATCTACATATGACAATCTACGTAGACTGATAGATAGCTACATAATTCCATCTACGTGAAGATGTTTCGATATCCATATAACAAACTACATGAAGATAAATCTGACAACATGTATGCTTTTATCTGCAGACATATCTATAGACATAAACCAAATCACATCGTGCTATTTCAATCGAGATACATCTATTAAAGTTGACATGTTTGAAATCAGATATTTCCAACTTCGTTAAGATGCATCTCTTAACATATCTCCATGTACGCATAGATATAACTATCCATGTTTACTAGAATACATCGAGATATTTCAATTCAAATACAATAATCTACGTTGTGGTGTTTCAATTCATCTAGATTCACTTTCTTGGGGAAAAATCTATCTACATATGAGAATCAACGAAGACTGATAGATAGCTACATAATTCCATCTACGTGAAAATGTGTCGATATCCACATAACAAAATACATGAAGATAAATCTGACAACATGTATGCTTTTATCTGCAGACATATCTATAGACATAAACCAAATCAATCGTGCTATTTCATTCGAGATACATCTATTAAAGTTGACATGTTTGAAATCAGATATTTCCAACTTCGTTAAGATGCATCTCTTAACATATCTCCATGTACGCATAGCTATAGCTATCCACGGTTACTAGAATACATCGAGATATTTCAATGCAAATACAATAATCTACGTTGTGGTGTTTCAATTCAGCTAGATTCACTATCTTGGGGAAAAATTTATCTACATATGACAATCTACGTAGACTGATAGATAGCTACATAATTCCATCTACGTGAAGATGTGTCGATATCCATATAACAAACTACATGAAGATAAATCTGACAACATTTAAGCTTTTATCTGGAGACATATCTATAGACATAAACCATATAAAATCGTGATATATAATCCGATATAAATCTATTAAAGTTAAAATGTTTGAAATCAGATATTTCCAACTTCGTTAAGATGCATCTCTTAACATATCTCCATGTACGCATAGATATAACTATCCACGGTTACTAGAATACATCGAGATATTTCAATGCAAATACAATAATCTACGTTGTGGTGTTTCAATTCAGCTAGATTCACCTTTTTGGGGAAAAATCTATCTACATATGACAATCAACGAAGACTGATAGATATCTACATAATTCCATCTACGTGAAGATGTGTCGATATCCATATAACAAACTACATGAAGATGAATCTGACAACATGTATGCTTTTATCTGCAGACATATCTATAGACATAAACCAAATCACATCGTGCTATTTCAATCGAGATACATCTATTAAAGTTGACATGTTTGAAATCAGATATTTCCAACTTCGTTAAGATGCATCTCTTAACATATCTCCATGTACGCATAGATATAACTATCCATGTTTACTAGAATACATCGAGATATTTCAATGCAAATACAATAATCTACGTTGTGGTGTTTCAATTCAGCTAGATTCACTTTCTTGGGGAAAAATCTATATACATATGACAATCTACGTAGACTGATAGATAGCTACATAATTCCATCTACGTGAAGATGTGTCGATATCCATAAAACAAACTACATGAAGATAAATCTGACAACATGTATGCTTTTATCTGCAGACATATCTATAGACATAAACCAAATCACATCGTGCTATTTCAATCGAGATACATCTATTAAAGTTGACATCTTTGAAATCAGATATTTCCAACTTCGTTAAGATGCATCTCTAAACATATCTCCATGTACGCATAGATATAACTATCCATGTTTACTAGAATACATCGAGATATTTCAATTCAAATACAATAATCTACGTTGTGGTGTTTCAATTCAGCTAGATTCACTTTCTTGGGGAAAAATCTATCTACATATGAGAATCAACGAAGACTGATAGATAGCTACATAATTCCATCTACGTGAAAATGTGTCGATATCCATATAACAAACTACATGAAGATAAATCTGACAACATGTATGCTTTTATCTGCAGACATATCTATAGACATAAACCAAATCACATCGTGCTATTTCATTCGAGATCCATCTATTAAAGTTGACATGTTTGAAATCAGATATTTCCAACTTCGTTAAGATGCATCTCTTAACATATCTCCATGTACGCATAGCTACAACTATCCACGGTTACTAGAATACATCGAGATATTTCAATGCAAATACAATAATCTACGTTGTGGTGTTTCAATTCAGCTAGATTCACTTTCTTGGGGAAAAATCTATCTACATATGACAATCTACGTAGACTGATAGATAGCTACATAATTCCATCTACGTGAAGATGTGTCGATATCCATGTAACAAACTACAGGAATATAAATCTGACAACATTTAAGCTTTTCTCTGGAGACATATCTATAGACATAAACCATATAAAATCGTGATATATAATCCGATATAAATCTATTAAAGTTAAAATGTTTGAAATCAGATATTTCCAACTTCGTTAAGATGCATCTCTTAACATATCTCCATGTACGCATAGATATAACTATCCACGCTTACTAGAATACATCGAGATATTTCAATGCAAATACAATAATCTACGTTGTGGTGTTTCAATTCAGCTAGATTCACTTTCTTGGGGAAAAATCTATCTAAATATGACAATCAACGAAGACTGATAGATAGCTACATAATTCCATCTACGTGAAGATGTGTCGATATCCATATAACAAACTACATGAAGATGAATCTGACAACATGTATGCTTTTATCTGCAGACATATCTATAGACATAAACCAAATCACATCGTGCTATTTCAATCGAGATACATCTATTAAAGTTGACATGTTTGAAATCAGATATTTCCAACTTCGTTAAGATGCATCTCTTAACATATCTCCATGTACGCATAGATATAACTATCCATGTTTACTAGAATACATCGAGATATTTCAATGCAAATACAATAATCTACGTTGTGGTGTTTCAATTCAGCTAGATTCACTTTCTTGGGGAAAAATCTATCTACATATGACAATCTACGTAGACTGATAGATAGCTACATAATTCCATCTACGTGAAGATGTGTCGATATCCATATAACAAACTGCATGAAGATAAATCTGACAACATGTATGCTTTTATCTGCAGACATATCTATAGACATAAACCAAATCACATCGTGCTATTTCAATCGAGATACATCTATTAAAGTTGACATCTTTGAAATCAGATATTTCCAACTTCGTTAAGATGCATCTCTTTACATATCTCCATGTACGCATAGATATAACTATCCATGTTTACTAGAATACATCGAGATATTTCAATGCAAATACAATAATCTTCGTTGTGGTGTTTCAATTCAGCTAGATTCACTTTCTTGGGGAAAAATCTATCTACATATGACAATCTACGTAGACTGATAGATAGCTACATAATTCCATCTACGTGAAGATGTGTCGATATCCATATAACAAACTACATGAAGATAAATCTGACAACATGTATGCTTTTATCTGCAGACATATCTATAGACATAAACCAAATCACATCGTGCTATTTCAATCGAGATACATCTATTAAAGTTGACATGTTTGAAATCAGATATTTCCAACTTCGTTAAGATGCATGTCTTAACATATCTCCATGTACGCATAGATATAACTATCCATGTTTACTAGAATACATCGAGATATTTCAATGCAAATACAATAATCTACGTTGTGGTGTTTCAATTCAGCTAGATTCACTTTCTTGGGGAAAAATCTATCTACATATGACAATCTACGTAGACTGATAGATAGCTACATAATTCCATCTACGTGAAGATGTTTCGATATCCATATAACAAACTACATGAAGATAAATCTGACAACATGTATGCTTTTATCTGCAGACATATCTATAGACATAAACCAAATCACATCGTGCTATTTCAATCGAGATACATCTATTAAAGTTGACATGTTTGAAATCAGATATTTCCAACTTCGTTAAGATGCATCTCTTAACATATCTCCATGTACGCATAGATATAACTATCCATGTTTACTAGAATACATCGAGATATTTCAATTCAAATACAATAATCTACGTTGTGGTGTTTCAATTCATCTAGATTCACTTTCTTGGGGAAAAATCTATCTACATATGAGAATCAACGAAGACTGATAGATAGCTACATAATTCCATCTACGTGAAAATGTGTCGATATCCACATAACAAAATACATGAAGATAAATCTGACAACATGTATGCTTTTATCTGCAGACATATCTATAGACATAAACCAAATCAATCGTGCTATTTCATTCGAGATACATCTATTAAAGTTGACATGTTTGAAATCAGATATTTCCAACTTCGTTAAGATGCATCTCTTAACATATCTCCATGTACGCATAGCTATAGCTATCCACGGTTACTAGAATACATCGAGATATTTCAATGCAAATACAATAATCTACGTTGTGGTGTTTCAATTCAGCTAGATTCACTATCTTGGGGAAAAATTTATCTACATATGACAATCTACGTAGACTGATAGATAGCTACATAATTCCATCTACGTGAAGATGTGTCGATATCCATATCACAAACTACATGAAGATAAATCTGACAACATTTAAGCTTTTATCTGGAGACATATCTATAGACATAAACCATATAAAATCGTGATATATAATCCGATATAAATCTATTAAAGTTAAAATGTTTGAAATCAGATATTTCCAACTTCGTTAAGATGCATCTCTTAACATATCTCCATGTACGCATAGATATAACTATCCACGGTTACTAGAATACATCGAGATATTTCAATGCAAATACAATAATCTACGTTGTGGTGTTTCAATTCAGCTAGATTCACTTTCTTGGGGAAAAATCTATATACATATGACAATCTACGTAGACTGATAGATAGCTACATAATTCCATCTACGTGAAGATGTGTCGATATCCATATAACAAACTACATGAAGATAAATCTGACAACATGTATGATTTTATCTGCAGACATATCTATAGACATAAACCAAATAACATCGTCCTATTTCAATCGAGATACATCTATTAAAGTTGACATGTTTGAAATCAGATATTTCCAACTTCGTTAAGATGCATCTCTTAACATATCTCCATGTACGCATAGATATAACTATCCACGGTTACTAGAATACATCGAGATATTTCAATGCAAATACAATAATCTACGTTGTGGTGTTTCAATTCAGCTAGATTCACTTTCTTGGGGAAAAATCTATCTACATATGACAATCTACGTAGACTGATAGATAGCTACATAATTCCATCTACGTCAAGATGTGTCGATATCCATATAACAAACTACATGAAGATAAATCTAACAACATGTATGCTTTTATCTGCAGACATATCTATAGACATAAACCAAATCACATCGTGCTATTTCAATCGAGATACATCTATTAAAGTTGACATGTTTGAAATCAGATATTTCCAACTTCGTTAAGATGCATCTCTTAACATATCTCCATGTACGCATAGATATAACTATCCATGTTTACTAGAATACATCGAGATATTTCAATGCAAATACAATAATCTACGTTGTGGTGTTTCAATTCAGCTAGATTCACTTTCTTGGGGAAAAATCTATATACATATGACAATCTACGTAGACTGATAGATAGCTACATAATTCCATCTACGTGAAGATGTGTCGATATCCATAAAACAAACTACATGAAGATAAATCTGACAACATGTATGCTTTTATCTGCAGACATATCTATAGACATAAACCAAATCACATCGTGCTATTTCAATCGAGATACATCTATTAAAGTTGACATGCTTGAAATCAGATATTTCCAACTTCGTTAAGATGCATCTCTTTAACATATCTCCATGTACGCATAGATATAACTATCCATGTTTACTAGAATACATCGAGATATTTCAATGCAAATACAATAATCTACGTTGTGGTGTTTCAATTCAGCTAGATTCACTTTCTTGGGGAAAAATCTATCTACATATGACAATCTACGTAGACTGATAGATAGCTACATAATTCCATCTACGTGAAGATGTGTCGATAACCATATAACAAACTACATGAAGATAAATCTGACAACATGTATGCTTTTATCTGCAGACATATCTATAGACATAAACCAAATCACATCGTGCTATTTCAATCGAGATACATCTATTAAAGTTGACATGTTTGAAATCAGATATTTCCAACTTCGTTAAGATGCATCTCTTAACATATCTCCATGTACGCATAGATATAACTATCCATGTTTACTAGAATACATCGAGATATTTCAATTCAAATACAATAATCTACGTTGTGGTGTTTCAATTCAGCTAGATTCACTTTCTTGGGGAAAAATCTATCTACATATGACAATCTACGTAGACTGATAGATAATTACATAATTCCATCTACGTGAAGATGTGTCGATATCCATATAACAAACTACATGAAGATAAATCTGACAACATGTATGCTTTTATCTGCAGACATATCTATAGACATAAACCAAATCACATCGTCCTATTTCAATCGAGATACATCTATTAAAGTTGACATGTTTGAAATCAGATATTTCCAACTTCGTTAAGATGCATCTCTTAACATATCTCCATGTACGCATAGATATAACTATCCACGGTTACTAGAATACATCGAGATATTTCAATGCAAATACAATAATCTACGTTGTGGTGTTTCAATTCAGCTAGATTCACTTTCTTGGGGAAAAATCTATCTACATATGACAATCTACGTAGACTGATAGATAGCTACATAATTCCATCTACGTGAAGATGTGTCGATATCCATCTAACAAACTACATGAAGATAAATCTGACAACATGTATGCTTTTATCTGCAGACATATCTATAGACATAAACCAAATCACATTGTGCTATTTCAATCGAGATACATCTATTAAAGTTGACATGCTTGAAATCAGATATTTCCAACTTCGTTAAGATGCATCTCTTAACATATCTCCATGTACGCATAGATATAACTATCCATGTTTACTAGAATACATCGAGATATTTCAATGCAAATACAATAATCTACGTTGTGGTGTTTCAATTCAGCTAGATTCACTTTCTTGGGGAAAAATCTATCTACATATGACAATCTACGTAGACTGATAGATAGCTACATAATTCCATCTACGTGAAGATGTGTCGATAACCATATAACAAACTACATGAAGATAAATCTGACAACATGTTTGCTTTTATCTGCAGACATATCTATAGACATAAACCAAATCACATCGTGCTATTTCAATCGAGATACATCTATTAAAGTTGACATGTTTGAAATCAGATATTTCCAACTTCGTTAAGATGCATCTCTTAACATATCTCCATGTACGCATAGATATAACTATCCATGTTTTCTAGAATACATCGAGATATTTCAATTCAAATACAATAATCTACGTTGTGGTGTTTCAATTCAGCTAGATTCACTTTCTTGGGGAAAAATCTATCTACATATGACAATCTACGTAGACTGATAGATAGCTACATAATTCCATCTACGTGAAGATGTGTCGATATCCATATAACAAACTACATGAAGATAAATCTGACAACATGTATGCTTTTATCTGCAGACATATCTATAACATAAACCAAATCACATCGTGCTATTTCAATCGAGATACATCTATTAAAGTTGACATGTTTGAAATCAGATATTTCCAACTTCGTTAAGATGCATCTCTTAACATATCTCCATGTACGCATAGATATAACTATCCATGTTTACTAGAATACATCGAGATATTTCAATTCAAATACAATAATCTACGTTGTGGTGTTTCAATTCAGCTAGATTCACTTTCTTGGGGAAAAATCTATCTACATATGACAATCTACGTAGACTGATAGATAGCTACATAATTCCATCTACGTGAAGATGTGTCGATATCCATATAACAAACTACATGAAGATAAATCTGACAACATGTATGCTTTTATCTGCAGACATATCTATAGACATAAACCAAATCACATCGTGCTATTTCAATCGAGATACATCTATTAAAGTTGACATGTTTGAAATCAGATATTTCCAACTTCGTTAAGATGCATCTCTTAACATATCTCCATGTACGCATAGATATAACTATCCATGTTTACTAGAATACATCGAGATATTTCAATTCAAATACAATAATCAACGTTGTGGTGTTTCAATTCAGCTAGATTCACTTTCTTGGGGAAAAATCTATCTACATATGAGAATCAACGAAGACTGATAGATAGCTACATAATTCCATCTACGTGAAAATGTGTCGATATCCACATAATAAACTACATGAAGATAAATCTGACAACATGTATGCTTTTATCTGCAGACATATCTATAGACATAAACCAAATCAATCGTGCTATTTCATTCGAGATACATCTATTAAAGTTGACATGTTTGAAATCAGATATTTCCAACTTCGTTAAGATGCATCTCTTAACATATCTCCATGTACGCATAGATATAGCTATCCACGGTTACTAGAATACATCGAGATATTTCAATGCAAATACAATAATCTACGCTGTGGTGTTTCAATTCAGCTTGATTCACTATCTTGGGGAAAAATTTATCTACATATGACAATCTACGTAGACTGATAGATAGCTACATAATTCCATCTACGTGAAGATGTGTTGATATCCATATAACAAACTACATGAAGATAAATCTGACAACATGTATGCTTTTATCTGCAGACATATCTATAGATATAAACCAAATCACATCGTCCTATTTCAATCGAGATACATCTATTAAAGTTGACATGTTTGAAATCAGATATTTCCAACTTCGTTAAGATGCATCTCTTAACATATCTCCATGTACGCATAGATATAACTATCCACGGTTACTAGAATACATCGAGATATTTCAATGCAAATACAATAATCTACGTTGTGTTGTTTCAATTCAGCTAGATTCACTTTCTTGGGGAAAAATCTATGTACATATGACAATCTACGTAGACTGATAGATAGCTACATAATTCCATCTACGTGAAGATGTGTCGATATCCATATAACAAACTACATGAAGATAAATCTAACAACATGTATGCTTTTATCTGTAGACATATCTATAGACATAAACCAAATCACATCGTGCTATTTCAATCGAGATACATCTATTAAAGTTGACATGTTTGAAATCAGATATTTCCAACTTCGTTAAGATGCATCTCTTAACATATCTCCATGTACGCATAGATATAACTATCCACGGTTACTAGAATACATCGAGATATTTCAATGCAAATACAATAATCTACCTTGTGGTGTTTCAATTCAGCTAGATTCACTTTCTTGGGGAAAAATCTATCTACATATGACAATCAACGAAGACTGATAGTTAGCTACATAATTCCATCTACGTGCAGATGTGTCGATATCCATATAACAAACTACATGAAGATGAATCTGACAACATGTATGCTTTTATCTGCAGACATATCTATAGACATAAACCAAATCACATCGTGCTATTTCAATCGAGATACATCTATTAAAGTTGACATGTTTGAAATCAGATATTTCCAACTTCGTTACGATGCATCTCTTAACATATCTCCATGTACGCATAGATATAACTATCCATGTTTACTAGAATACATCGAGATATTTCAATGCAAATACAATAATCTACGTTGTGGTGTTTCAATTCAGCTAGATTCACTTTCTTGGGGAAAAATCTATATACATATGACAATCTACGTAGACTGATAGATAGCTACCTAAATCCATCTACGTGAAGATGTGTCGATATCCATAAAACAAACTACATGAAGATAAATCTGACAACATGTATGCTTTTATCTGCAGACATATCTATAGACATAAACCAAATCACATCGTGCTATTTCAATCGAGATACATCTATTAAAGTTGACATGTTTGAAATCAGATATTTCCATCTTCGTTAAGATGCATCTCTTAACATATCTCCATGTACGCATAGATATAACTATCCACGGTTACTAGAATACATCGAGATATTTCAATGCAAATACAATAATCTACGTTGTGGTGTTTCAATTCAGCTAGATTCACTTTCTTGGGGAAAAATCTATCTACATATGACAATCTACGTAGACTGATAGATAGCTATATAATTCCATCTACGTGAAGATGTGTCGATATCCATATAACAAACTACATGAAGATAAATCTAACAACATGTATGCTTTTATCTGCAGACATATCTATAGACATAAACCAAATCACATCGTCCTATTTCAATCGAGATACATCCATTAAAGTTGACATGTTTGAAATCAGATATTTCCAACTTCGTTAAGATGCATCTCTTAACATATCTCCATGTACGCATAGATATAACTATCCACGGTTACTAGAATACATCGAGATATTTCAATGCAAATACAATAATCTACGTTGTGGTGTTTCAATTCAGCTAGATTCACTTTCTTGGGGAAAAATCTATCTACATATGACAATCTACGTAGACTGATAGATAGCTACATAATTCCATCTACGTGAAGATGTGTCGATATCCATATAACAAACTACATGAAGATAAATCTAACAACATGTATGCTTTTATCTCCAGACATATCTATAGACATAAACCAAATCACATCGTGCTATTTCAATCGAGATACATCTATTAAAGTTGACATGTTTGAAATCAGATATTTCCAACTTCGTTAAGATGCATCTCTTAACATATCTCCATGTACGCATAGATATAACTATCCATGTTTACTAGAATACATCGAGATATTTCAATGCAAATACAATAATCTACGTTGTGGTGTTTCAATTCAGCTAGATTCACTTTCTTGGGGAAAAATCTATCTACATATGACAATCTACGTAGACTGATAGATAGCTACACAATTCCATCTACGTTAAGATGTGTCGATATCCATATAACAAACTACATGAAGATAAATCTGACAACATGTATGCTTTTATCTGCAGACATATCTATAGACATAAACCAAATCACATCGTGCTATTTCAATCGAGATACATCTATTAAAGTTGACATGTTTGAAATCAGATATTTCCAACTTCGTTAAGATGCATCTCTTAACATATCTCCATGTACGCATAGATATAACTATCCATGTTTACTAGAATACATCGAGATATTTCAATTCAAATACAATAATCTACGTTGTGGTGTTTCAATTCAGCTAGATTCACTTTCTTGGGGAAAAATCTATCTACATATGAGAATCAACGAAGACTGATAGATAGCTACATAATTCCATCTACGTGAAAATTTGTCGATATCCACATAACAAACTACATGAAGATAAATCTGACAACATGTATGCTTTTATCTGCAGACATATCTATAGACATAAACCAAATCAATCGTGCTATTTCATTCGAGATACATCTATTAAAGTTGACATGTTTGAAATCAGATATTTCCAACTTCGTTAAGATGCATCTCTTAACATATCTCCATGTACGCATAGCTATAGCTATCCACGGTTACTAGAATACATCGAGATATTTCAATGCAAATACAATAATCTACGTTGTGGTGTTTCAATTCAGCTAGATTCACTATCTTGGCGAAAAATTTATCTACATATGACAATCTACGTAGACTGATAGATAGCTACATAATTCCATCTACGTGAAGATGTGTCGATATCCATGTAACAAACTTCATGAAGATAAATCTGACAACATTTAAGCTTTTATCTGGAGACATATCTATAGACATAAACCATATAAAATCGTGATATATAATCCGATATAAATCTATTAAAGTTAAAATATTTGAAATGAGATATTTCCAACTTCGTTAAGATGCATCTCTTAACATATCTCCATGTACGCATAGATATAACTATCCACGGTTACTAGAATACATCGAGATATTTCAATGCAAATACAATAATCTACGTTGTGGTGTTTCAATTCAGCTAGATTCACTTTCTTGGGGAAAAATCTATCTACATATGACAATATACGTAGACTGATAGATAGCTACATAATTCCATCTACGTGAAGATGTGTCGATAACCATATAACAAACTACATGAAGATAAATCTGACAACATGTATGCTTTTATCTGCAGACATATCTATAGACATAAACCAAATCACATTGTGCTATTTCAATCGAGATACATCTATTAAAGTTGACATGTTTGAAATCAGATATTTCCAACTTCGTTAAGATGCATCTCTTAACATATCTCCATGTACGCATAGATATAACTATCCATGTTTACTAGAATACATCGAGATATTTCAATGCAAATACAATAATCTACGTTGTGGTGTTTCAATTCAGCTAGATTCACTTTCTTGGGGAAAAATCTATCTACATATGACAATCTACGTAGACTGATAGATAGCTACATAATTCCATCTACGTGAAGATGTGTCCATATCCATATAACAAACTACATGAAGATAAATCTGACAACATGTATGCTTTTATCTGCAGACATATCTATAGACATAAACCAAATCACATCGTGCTATTTCAATCGAGATACATCTATTAAAGTTGAAATCAGATATTTCCAACTTCGTTAAGATGCATCTCTTAACATATCTCCATGTACGCATAGATATAACTATCCATGTTTACTAGAATACATCGAGATATTTCAATTCAAATACAATAATCTACGTTGTGGTGTTTCAATTCAGCTAGATTCACTTTCTTGGGGAAAAATCTATCTACATATGAGAATCGACGAAGACTGATAGATAGCTACATAATTCCATCTACGTGAAAATGTGTCGATATCCATATAACAAACTACATGAAGATAAATCTGACAACATGTATGCTTTTATCTGCAGACATATCTATAGACATAAGCCAAATCACATCGTGCTATTTCAATCGAGATACATCTATTAAAGTTGACATGTTTGAAATCAGATATTTCCAACTTCGTTAAGATGCATCTCTTAACATATCTCTATGTACGCATAGATATAACTATCCATGTTTACTAGAATACATCGAGATATTTCAATGCAAATACAATAATCTACGTTGTGGTGTTTCAATTCAGCTAGATTCACTTTCTTGGGGAAAAATCTATCTACATATGACAATCTAGGTAGACTGATAGATAGCTACATAATTCCATCTACGTGAAGATGTGTCGATATCCATATAACAAACTACATGAAGATAAATCTGACAACATGTATGCTTTTATCTGCAGACATATCTATAGACATAAACCAAATCACATCGTGCTATTTCAATCGAGATACATCTATTAAAGTTGACATCTTTGGAATCAGATATTTCCAACTTCGTTAAGATGCATCTCTTTCCATATCTCCATGTACGCATAGATATAACTATCCATGTTTACTAGAATACATCGAGATATTTCAATGCAAATACAATATTCTACGTTGTGGTGTTTCAATTCAGCTAGATTCACTTTCTTGGGGAAAAATCTATCTACATATGACAATCTACGTAGACTGATAGATAGCTACATAATTCCATCTACGTGAAGATGTGTCGATATCCATATAACAAACTACATGAAGATAAATCTGACAACATGTATGCTTTTATCTGCAGACATATCTATAGACATAAACCAAATCACATCGTGCTATTTCAATCGAGATACATCTATTAAAGTTGACATGTTTGAAATCAGATATTTCCAACTTCGTTAAGATGCATCTCTTAACATATCTCCATGTACGCATAGATATAACTATCCATGTTTACTAGAATACATCGAGATATTTCAATGCAAATACAATAATCTACGTTGTGGTGTTTCAATTCAGCTAGATTCACTTTCTTGGGGAAAAATCTATCTACATATGACAATCTACGTAGACTGATAGATAGCTACATAATTCCATCTACGTGAAGATGTGTCGATATCCATATAACAAACTACATGAAGATAAATCTGACAACATGTATGCTTTTATCTGCAGACATATCTATAGACATAAACCAAATCACATCGTGCTATTTCAATCGAGATACATCTATTAAAGTTGACATGTTTGAAATCAGATATTTCCAACTTCGTTAAGATGCATCTCTTAACATATCTCCATGTACGCATAGATATAACTATCCATGTTTACTAGAATACATCGAGATATTTCAATTCAAATACAATAATCAACGTTGTGGTGTTTCAATTCAGCTAGATTCACTTTCTTGGGGAAAAATCTATCTACATATGAGAATCAACGAAGACTGATAGATAGCTACATAATTCCATCTACGTGAAAATGTGTCGATATCCACATAACAAACTACATGAAGATAAATCTGACAACATGTATGCTTTTATCTGCAGACATATCTATAGACATAAACCAAATCAATCGTGCTATTTCATTCGAGATACATCTATTAAAGTTGACATGTTTGAAATCAGATATTTCCAACTTCGTTAAGATGCATCTCTTAACATATCTCCATGTACGCATAGATATAGCTATCCACGGTTACTAGAATACATCGAGATATTTCAATGCAAATACAATAATCTACGTTGTGGTGTTTCAATTCAGCTAGATTCACTTTCTTGGGGAAAAATCTATCTACATATGACAATCTACGTAGACTGATAGATAGCTACATAATTCCATCTACGTGAAGATGTGTCGATATCCATATAACAAACTACATGAAGATAAATCTAACAACATGTATGCTTTTATCTGCAGACATATCTATAGACATAAACCAAATCACATCGTGCTATTTCAATCGAGATACATCTATTAAAGTTGACATGTTTGAAATCAGATATTTCCAACTTCGTTAAGATGCATCTCTTAACATATCTCCATGTACGCATAGATATAACTATCCACGGTTACTAGAATACATCGAGATATTTCAATGCAAATACAATAATCTACCTTGTGGTGTTTCAATTCAGCTAGATTCACTTTCTTGGGGAAAAATCTATCTACATATGACAATCAACGAAGACTGATAGTTAGCTACATAATTCCATCTACGTGCAGATGTGTCGATATCCATATAACAAACTACATGAAGATGAATCTGACAACATGTATGCTTTTATCTGCAGACATATCTATAGACATAAACCAAATCACATCGTGCTATTTCAATCGAGATACATCTATTAAAGTTGACATGTTTGAAATCAGATATTTCCAACTTCGTTACGATGCATCTCTTAACATATCTCCATGTACGCATAGATATAACTATCCATGTTTACTAGAATACATCGAGATATTTCAATGCAAATACAATAATCTACGTTGTGGTGTTTCAATTCAGCTAGATTCACTTTCTTGGGGAAAAATCTATATACATATGACAATCTACGTAGACTGATAGATAGCTACCTAAATCCATCTACGTGAAGATGTGTCGATATCCATAAAACAAACTACATGAAGATAAATCTGACAACATGTATGCTTTTATCTGCAGACATATCTATAGACATAAACCAAATCACATTGTGCTATTTCAATCGAGATACATCTATTAAAGTTGACATGTTTGAAATCAGATATTTCCAACTTCATTAAGATGCATCTCTTAACATATCTCCATGTACGCATAGATATAACTATCCATGTTTACTAGAATACATCGAGATATTTCAATGCAAATACAATAATCTACGTTGTGGTGTTTCAATTCAGCTAGATTCACTTTCTTGGGGAAAAATCTATCTACATATGACAATCTACGTAGACTGATAGATAGCTACATAATTCCATCTACGTGAAGATGTGTCGATAACCATATAACAAACTACATGAAGATAAATCTGACAACATGTATGCTTTTATCTGCAGACATATCTATAGACATAAACCAAATCACATCGTCCTATTTCAATCGAGATACATCTATTAAAGTTGACATGTTTGAAATCAGATATTTCCAACTTCGTTAAGATGCATCTCTTAACATATCTCCATGTACGCATAGATATAACTATCCACGGTTACTAGAATACATCGAGATATTTCAATGCAAATACAATAATCTACGTTGTGGTGTTTCAATTCAGCTAGATTCACTTTCTTGGGGAAAAATCTATCTACATATGACAATCTACGTAGACTGATAGATAGCTATATAATTCCATCTACGTGAAGATGTGTCGATATCCATATAACAAACTACATGAAGATAAATCTGACAACATGTATGCTTTTATCTGCAGACATATCTATAGACATAAACCAAATCACATCGTCCTATTTCAATCGAGATACATCTATTAAAGTTGACATGTTTGAAATCAGATATTTCCAACTTCGTTAAGATGCATCTCTTAACATATCTCCATGTACGCATAGATATAACTATCCATGTTTACTAGAATACATCGAGATATTTCAATGCAAATACAATAATCTACGTTGTGGTGTTTCAATTCAGCTAGATTCACTTTCTTGGGGAAAAATCTATCTACATATGACAATCTACGTAGACTGATAGATAGCTACATAATTCCATCTACGTGAAGATGTGTCGATATCCATATAACAAACTACATGAAGATAAATCTGACAACATGTATGCTTTTATCTGCAGACATATCTATAGACATAAACCAAATCACATCGTGCTATTTCAATCGAGATACATCTATTAAAGTTGACATGTTTGAAATCAGATATTTCCAACTTCGTTAAGATGCATCTCTTAACATATCTCCATGTACGCATAGATATAACTATCCATGTTTACTAGAATACATCGAGATATTTCAATTCAAATACAATAATCTACGTTGTGGTGTTTCAATTCAGCTAGATTCACTTTCTTGGGGAAAAATCTATATACATATGAGAATCAACGAAGACTGATAGATAGCTACATAATTCCATCTACGTGAAAATGTGTCGATATCCACATAACAAACTGCATGAAGATAAATCTGACAACATGTATGCTTTTATCTGCAGACATATCTATAGACATAAACCAAATCAATCGTGCTATTTCATTCGAGATACATCTATTAAAGTTGACATGTTTGAAATCAGATATTTCCAACTTCGTTAAGATGCATCTCTTAACATATCTCCATGTACGCATAGCTATAGCTATCCACGGTTACTAGAATACATCGAGATATTTCAATGCAAATACAATAATCTACGTTGTGGTGTTTCAATTCAGCTAGATTCACTATCTTGGGGAAAAATTTATCTACATATGACAATCTACGTAGACTGATAGATAGCTACATAATTCCATCTACGTGAAGATGTGTCGATATCCATGTAACAAACTACATGAAGATAAATCTGACAACATTTAAGCTTTTATCTGGAGACATATCTATAGACATAAACCATATAAAATCGTGATATATATTCCGATATAAATCTATTAAAGTTAAAATATTTGAAATGAGATATTTCCAACTTCGTTAAGATGCATCTCTTAACATATCTCCATGTACGCATAGATATAACTATCCACGGTTACTAGAATACATCGAGATATTTCAATGCAAATACAATAATCTACGTTGTGGTGTTTCAATTCAGCTAGATTCACTTTCTTGGGGAAAAATCTATCTACATATGACAATCAACGAAGACTGATAGTTAGCTACATAATTCCATCTACGTGCAGATGTGTCGATATCCATATAACAAACTACATGAAGATGGATCTGACAACATGTATGCTTTTATCTGCAGACATATCTATAGACATAAACCAAATCACATCGTGCTATTTCAATCGAGATACATCTATTAAAGTTGACATGTTTGAAATCAGATATTTCCAACTTCGTTAAGATGCATCTCTTAACATACCTCCATGTACGCATAGATATAACTATCCATGTTTACTAGAATACATCGAGATATTTCAATGCAAATACAATAATCTACGTTGTGGTGTTTCAATTCAGCTAGATTCACTTTCTTGGGGAAAAATCTATATACATATGACAATCTACGTAGACTGATAGATAGATACATAATACCATCTACGTGAAGATGTGTCGATATCCATAAAACAAACTACATGAAGATAAATCTGACAACATGTATGCTTTTATCTGCAGACATATCTATAGACATAAACCAAATCACATCGTGCTATTTCAATCGAGATACATCTATTAAAGTTGACATCTTTGAAATCAGATATTTCCAACTTCGTTAAGATGCATCTCTAAACATATCTCCATGTACGCATAGATATAACTATCCATGTTTACTAGAATACATCGAGATATTTCAATTCAAATACAATAATCTACGTTGTGGTGTTTCAATTCAGCTAGATTCACTTTCTTGGGGAAAAATCTATCTACATATGACAATCTACGTAGACTGATTAGATAGCTACATAATTCCATCTACGTGAA
The DNA here is from genome assembly GCA_030141615.1 of Unio pictorum. Classification (NCBI taxonomy): domain Eukaryota; kingdom Metazoa; phylum Mollusca; class Bivalvia; order Unionida; family Unionidae; genus Unio; species Unio pictorum. Next base: position 5,216,334 of record JARLTB010000007.1, on the reverse strand, counting down.
GATGTGTCGATATCCATATAACAAACTACATGAAGATAAATCTGACAACATGTATGCTTTTATCTGCAGACATATCTATAGACATAAACCAAATCACATTGTGCTATTTCAATCGAGATACATCTATTAAAGTTGACATGCTTGAAATCAGATATTTCCAACTTCGTTAAGATGCATCTCTTAACATATCTCCATGTACGCATAGATATAACTATCCATGTTTACTAGAATACATCGAGATATTTCAATGCAAATACAATAATCTACGTTGTGGTGTTTCAATTCAGCTAGATTCACTTTCTTGGGGAAAAATCTATCTACATATGACAATCTACGTAGACTGATAGATAGCTACATAATTCCATCTACGTGAAGATGTGTCGATAACCATATAACAAACTACATGAAGATAAATCTGACAACATGTATGCTTTTATCTGCAGACATATCTATAGACATAAACCAAATCACATCGTGCTATTTCAATCGAGATACATCTATTAAAGTTGACATCTTTGAAATCAGATATTTCCAACTTCGTTAAGATGCATCTCTTAACATATCTCCATGTACGCATAGATATAACTATCCATGTTTACTAGAATACATCGAGATATTTCAATTCAAATACAATAATCTACGTTGTGGTGTTTCAATTCAGCTAGATTCACTTTCTTGGGGAAAAATCTATCTACATATGACAATCTACGTAGACTGATAGATAGCTACATAATTCCATCTACGTGAAGATGTGTCGATATCCATATAACATACTACATGAAGATAAATCTGACAACATGTATGCTTTTATCTGCAGACATATCTATAGACATAAACCAAATCACATCGTGCTATTTCAATCGAGATACATCTATTAAAGTTGACATGTTTGAAATCAGATATTTCCAACTTCGTTAAGATGCATCTCTTAACATATCTCCATGTACGCATAGATATAACTATCCACGGTTACTAGAATACATCGAGATATTTCAATGCAAATACAATAATCTACGTTGTGGTGTTTCAATTCAGCTAGATTCACTTTCTTGGGGAAAAATCTATCTACATATGACAATCTACGTAGACTGATAGATAGCTACATAATTCCATCTACGTGAAGATGTGTCGATATCCATATAACAAACTACATGAAGATAAATCTAACAACATGTATGCTTTTATCTGCAGACATATCTATAGACATAAACCAAATCACATCGTGCTATTTCAATCGAGATACATCTATTAAAGTTGACATGTTTGAAATCAGATATTTCCAACTTCGTTAAGATGCATCTCTTAACATATCTCCATGTACGCATAGATATAACTATCCATGTTTACTAGAATACATCGAGATATTTCAATGCAAATACAATAATCTACGTTGTGGTGTTTCAATTCAGCTAGATTCACTTTCTTGGGGAAAAATCTATCTACATATGACAATCTACGTAGACTGATAGATAGCTACATAATTCCATCTACGTGAAGATGTGTCGATATCCATATAACAAACTACATGAAGATAAATCTGACAACATGTATGCTTTTATCTGCAGACATATCTATAGACATAAACCAAATCACATCGTGCTATTTCAATCGAGATACATCTATTAAAGTTGAAATCAGATATTTCCAACTTCGTTAAGATGCATCTCTTAACATATCTCCATGTACGCATAGATATAACTATCCATGTTTACTAGAATACATCGAGATATTTCAATTCAAATACAATAATCTACGTTGTGGTGTTTCAATTCAGCTAGATTCACTTTCTTGGGGAAAAATCTATCTACATATGAGAATCAACGAAGACTGATTGATAGCTACATAATTCCATCTACGTGAAAATGTGTCGATATCCATATAACAAACTACATGAAGATAAATCTGACAACATGTATGCTTTTATCTGCAGACATATCTATAGACATAAACCAGATCACATCGTGCTATTTCAATCGAGATACATCTATTAAAGTTGACATGTTTGAAATCAGATATTTCCAACTTCGTTAAGATGCATCTCTTAACATATCTCCATGTAGGCATAGATATAACTATCCATGTTTACTAGAATACATCGAGATATTTCAATGCAAATACAATAATCTACGTTGTGGTGTTTCAATTCAGCTAGATTCACTTTCTTGGGGAAAAATCTATCTACATATGACAATCTACGTAGACTGATAGATAGCTACATAATTCCATCTACGTGAAGATGTGTCGATATCCATATAACAAACTACATGAAGATAAATCTGACAACATGTATGCTTTTATCTGCAGACATATCTATAGACATAAACCAAATCACATCGTGCTATTTCAATCGAGATACATCTATTAAAGTTGACATCTTTGAAATCAGATATTTCCAACTTCGTTAAGATGCATCTCTAAACATATCTCCATGTACGCATAGATATAACTATCCATGTTTACTAGAATACATCGAGATATTTCAATTCAAATACAATAATCTACGTTGTGGTGTTTCAATTCAGCTAGATTCACTTTCTTGGGGAAAAATCTATCTACATATGACAATCTACGTAGACTGATAGATAGCTACATAATTCCATCTACGTGAAGATGTGTCGATATCCATATAACAAACTACATGAAGATAAATCTGACATCATGTATGCTTTTATCTGCAGACATATCTATAGACATAAACCAAATCACATCGTGCTATTTCAATCGAGATACATCTATTAAAGTTGACATGTTTGAAATCAGATATTTCCAACTTCGTTAAGATGCATCTCTTAACATATCTCCATGTACGCATAGATATAACTATCCATGTTTACTAGAATACATCGAGATATTTCAATTCAAATACAATAATCTACGTTGTGGTGTTTCAATTCAGCTAGATTCACTTTCTTGGGGAAAAATCTATCTACATATGAGAATCAACGAAGACTGATAGATAGCTACATAATTCCATCTACGTGAAAATGTGTCGATATCCACATAACAAACTACATGAAGATAAATCTGACAACATGTATGCTTTTATCTGCAGACATATCTATAGACATAAACCAAATCAATCGCGCTATTTCATTCGAGATACATCTATTAAAGTTAACATGTTTGAAATCAGATATTTCCAACTTCGTTAAGATGCATCTCTTAACATATCTCCATGTACGCATAGCTATAGCTATCCACGGTTACTAGAATACATCGAGATATTTCAATGCAAATACAATAATCTACGTTGTGGTGTTTCAATTCAGCTAGATTCACTATCTTGGGGAAAAATTTATCTACATATGACAATCTACGTAGACTGATAGATAGCTACATAATTCCATCTACGTGAAGATGTGTCGATATCCATATAACAAACTACATGAAGATAAATCTGACAACATTTAAGCTTTTATCTGGAGACATATCTATAGACATAAACCATATAAAATCGTGATATATAATCCGATATAAATCTATTAAAGTTAAAATGTTTGAAATCAGATATTTCCAACTTCGTTAAGATGCATCTCTTAACATATCTCCATGTACGCATAGATATAGCTATCCACGGTTACTAGAATACATCGAGATATTTCAATGCAAATACAATAATCTACGTTGTAGTGTTTCAATTCAGCTAGATTCACTTTCTTGGGGAAAAATCTATCTACATATGACAATCAACGAAGACTGATAGATAGCTACATAATTCCATCTACGTGAAGATGTGTCGATATCCATATAACAAACTACATGAAGATGAATCTGACAACATGTATGCTTTTATCTGCAGACATATCTATAGACATAAACCAAATCACATCGTGCTATTTCAATCGAGATACATCTATTAAAGTTGACATGTTTGAAATCAGATATTTCCAACTTCGTTAAGATGCATCTCTTAACATATCTCCATGTACGCATAGATATAACTATCCATGTTTACTAGAATACATCGAGATATTTCAATGCAAATACAATAATCTACGTTGTGGTGTTTCAATTCAGCTAGATTCACTTTCTTGGGGAAAAATCTATATACATATGACAATCTACGTAGACTGATAGATAGCTACATAATTCCATCTACGTGAAGATGTGTCGATATCCAGAAAACAAACTACATGAAGATAAATCTGACAACATGTATGCTTTTATCTGCAGACATATCTATAGACATAAACCAAATCACATCGTGCTATTTCAATCGAGATACATCTATTAAAGTTGACATCTATGAAATCTGATATTTCCAACTTCGTTAAGATGCATCTCTAAACATATCTCCATGTACGCATAGATATAACTATCCACGGTTACTAGAATACATCGAGATATTTCAATTCAAATACAATAATCTACGTTGTGGTGTTTCAATTCAGCTAGATTCACTTTCTTGGGGAAAAATCTATCTACATATGACAATCTACGTAGACTGATAGATAGCTACATAATTCCATCTACGTGAAGATGTGTCGATAACCATATAACAAACTACATGAAGATAAATCTGACAACATGTATGCTTTTATCTGCAGACATATCTATAGACATAAACCAAATCACATCGTGCTATTTCAATCGAGATACATCTATTAAAGTTGACATGATTGAAATCAGATATTTCCAACTTCGTTAAGATGCATCTCTTAACATATCTCCATGTACGCATAGATATAACTATCCATGTTTACTAGAATACATCGAGATATTTCAATTCAAATACAATAATCTACGTTGTGGTGTTTCAATTCAGCTAGATTCACTTTCTTGGGGAAAAATCTATCTACATATGACAATCTACGTAGACTGATAGATAGCTACATAATTCCATCTACGTGAAGATGTGTCGATATCCATATAACAAACTACATGAAGATAAATCTGACAACATGTATGCTTTTATCTGCAGACATATCTATAGACATAAACCAAATCACATCGTCCTATTTCAATCGAGATACATCTATTAAAGTTGACATGTTTGAAATCAGATATTTCCAACTTCGTTAAGATGCATCTCTTAACATATCTCCATGTACGCATAGATATAACTATCCACGGTTACTAGAATACATCGAGATATTTCAATGCAAATACAATAATCTACGTTGTGGTGTTTCAATTCAGCTAGATTCACTTTCTTGGGGAAAAATCTATCTACATATGACAATCTACGTAGACTGATAGATAGCTACATAATTCCATCTACGTGAAGATGTGTCGATATCCATATAACAAACTACATGAAGATAAATCTAACAACATGTATGCTTTTATCTGCAGACATATCTATAGACATAAACCAAATCACATCGTGCTATTTCAATCGAGATACATCTATTAAAGTTGACATGTTTGAAATCAGATATTTCCAACTTCGTTAAGATGCATCTCTTAACATATCTCCATGTACGCATAGATACAACTATCCATGTTTACTAGAATACGTCGAGATATTTCAATGCAAATACAATAATCTACGGTGTGGTGTTTCAATTCAGCTAGATTCACTTTCTTGGGGTAAAATCTATCTACATATGACAATCTACGTAGACTGATAGATAGCTACATAATTCCATCTACGTGAAGATGTGTCGATATCCATATAACAAACTACATGAAGATAAATCTGACAACATGTATGCTTTTATCTGCAGACATATCGATAGACATAAACCAAATCACATCGTGCTATTTCAATCGAGATACATCTATTAAAGTTGACATGTTTGAAATCAGATATTTCCAACTTCGTTAAGATGCATCTCTTAACATATCTCCATGTACGCATAGATATAGCTATCCACGGTTACTAGAATACATCGAGATATTTCAATTCAAATACAATAATCTACGTTGTAGTGTTTCAATTCAGCTAGATTCACTTTCTTGGGGAAAAATCTATCTACATATGACAATCAACGAAGACTGATAGATAGCTACATAATTCCATCTACGTGAAGATGTGTCGATATCCATATAACAAACTACATGAAGATGAATCTGACAACATGTATGCTTTTATCTGCAGACATATCTATAGACATAAACCAAATCACATCGTGCTATTTCAATCGAGATACATCTATTAAAGTTGACATGTTTGAAATCAGATATTTCCAACTTCGTTAAGATGCATCTCTTAACATATCTCCATGTACGCATAGATATAACTATCCATGTTTACTAGAATACATCGAGATATTTCAATGCAAATACAATAATCTACGTTGTGGTGTTTCAATTCAGCTAGATTCACTTTCTTGGGGAAAAATCTATCTACATATGACAATCTACGTAGACTGATAGATAGCTACATAATTCCATCTACGTGAAGATGTGTCGATAACCATATAACAAACTACATGAAGATAAATCTGACAACATGTATGCTTTTATCTGCAGACATATCTATAGACATAAACCAAATCACATCGTGCTATTTCAATCGAGATACATCTATTAAAGTTGACATGATTGAAATCAGATATTTCCAACTTCGTTAAGATGCATCTCTTAACATATCTCCATGTACGCATAGATATAACTATCCATGTTTACTAGAATACATCGAGATATTTCAATTCAAATACAATAATCTACGTTGTGGTGTTTCAATTCAGCTAGATTCACTTTCTTGGGGAAAAATCTATCTACATATGACAATCTACGTAGACTGATAGATAGCTACATAATTCCATCTACGTGAAGATGTGTCGATAACCATATAACAAACTACATGAAGATAAATCTGACAACATGTATGCTTTTATCTGCAGACATATCTATAGACATAAACCAAATCACATCGTGCTATTTCAATCGAGATACATCTATTAAAGTTGACATGATTGAAATCAGATATTTCCAACTTCGTTAAGATGCATCTCTTAACATATCTCCATGTACGCATAGATATAACTATCCATGTTTACTAGAATACATCGAGATATTTCAATTCAAATACAATAATCTACGTTGTGGTGTTTCAATTCAGCTAGATTCACTTTCTTGGGGAAAAATCTATCTACATATGACAATCTACGTAGACTGATAGATAGCTACATAATTCCATCTACGTGAAGATGTGTCGATATCCATATAACAAACTACATGAAGATAAATCTGACAACATGTATGCTTTTATCTGCAGACATATCTATAGACATAAACCAAATCACATCGTCCTATTTCAATCGAGATACATCTATTAAAGTTGACATGTTTGAAATCAGATATTTCCAACTTCGTTAAGATTCATCTCTTAACATATCTCCATGTACGCATAGATATAACTATCCACGGTTACTAGAATACATCGAGATATTTCAATGCAAATACAATAATCTACGTTGTGGTGTTTCAATTCAGCTAGATTCACTTTCTTGGGGAAAAATCTATCTACATATGACAATCTACGTAGACTGATAGATAGCTACATAATTCCATCTACGTGAAGATGTGTCGATATCCATATAACAAACTACATGAAGATAAATCTAACAACATGTATGCTTTTATCTGCAGACATATCTATAGACATAAACCAAATCACATCGTGCTATTTCAATCGAGATACATCTATTAAAGTTGACATGTTTGAAATCAGATATTTCCAACTTCGTTAAGATGCATCTCTTAACATATCTCCATGTACGCATAGATACAACTATCCATGTTTACTAGAATACGTCGAGATATTTCAATGCAAATACAATAATCTACGTTGTGGTGTTTCAATTCAGCTAGATTCACTTTCTTGGGGTAAAATCTATCTACATATGACAATCTACGTAGACTGATAGATAGCTACATAATTCCATCTACGTGAAGATGTGTCGATATCCATATAACAAACTACATGAAGATAAATCTGACAACATGTATGCTTTTATCTGCAGACATATCGATAGACATAAACCAAATCACATCGTGCTATTTCAAGCGAGATACATCTATTAAAGTTGACATGTTTGAAATCAGATATTTCCAACTTCGTTAAGATGCATCTCTTAACATATCCCCATGTACGCATAGCTATAACTAACTATCCACGGTTACTAGAATACATCGAGATATTTCAATGCAAATACAATAATCTACGTTGTGGTGTTTCAATTCAGCTAGATTCACTTTCTTGAGGAAAAATCTATCTACATATGACAATCTACGTAGACTGATAGATAGCTACATAATTCCATCCACGTGAAGATGTGTCGATATCCATATAACAAACTACATGAAGATAAATCTGACAACATGTATGCTTTTATCTTCAGACATATCTATAGACATAAACCAAATCACATCGTGCTATTTCAATCGAGATACATCTATTAAAGTTGACATGTTTGAAATCAGATATTTCCAACTTCGTTAAGATGCATCTCTTAACATATCTCCATGTACACATAGATATAACTATCCATGTTTACTAGAATACATCGAGATATTTCAATTCAAATACTATAATCTACGTTGTGGTGTTTCAATTCAGCTAGATTCACTTTCTTGGGGAAAAATCTATATACATATGACAATCTACGTAGACTGATAGATAGCTACATAATTCCATCTACGTGAAGATGTGTCGATATCCATATAACAAACTACATGAAGATAAATCTGACAACATGTATGCTTTTATCTGCAGACATATCTATAGACATAAACCAAATCACATCGTGCTATTTCAATCGAGATACATCTATTAAAGTTGACATGTTTGAAATCAGATATTTCCAACTTCGTTAAGATGAATCTCTTAACATATCTCCATGTACGCTTAGATATAACGATCCATGTTTACTAGAATAGATCGAGATATTTCAATGCAAATACAATAATCTACGTTGTGGTGTTTCAATTCAGCTAGATTCACTTTCTTTGGGAAAAATCTATCTACATATGACAATCTACGTAGACTGATAGATAGCTACATAATTCCATCTACGTGAAGATGTGTCGATATCCATGTAACAAACTACATGAAGATAAATCTGACAACATTTAAGCTTTTATCTGGAGACATATCTATAGACATAAACCATATAAAATCGTGATATATCAACCGGTATAAATCTATTAAAGTTAAAATGTTTGAAATCAGATATTTCCAACTTCGTTAAGATGCATCTCTTAACATATCTCCATGTACGCATAGCTATAACTATCCATGTTTACTAGAATACATTGAGATATTTCAATGCAAATACAATAATCTACGTTGTGGTGTTTCAATTCAGCTAGATTCACTTTCTTGGGGAAAAATCTATCTACATATGACAATCTACGTAGACTGATAGATAGCTACATAATTCCATCTACGTGAAGATGTGTCGATATCCATATAACAAACTACATGAAGATAAATCTGACAACATGTATGCTTTTATCTGCAGACATATCTATAGACATAAACTAAATCACATCGTGCTATTTCAAACGAGATGCATCTATTAAAGTTGACATCTTTGAAATCAGATATTTCCAACTTCATTAAGATGCATCTCTTAACATATCTCCATGTACGCATAGATATAACTATCCATGTTTACTAGAATACATCGAGATATTTCAATGCAAATACAATAATCTACGTTGTGGTGTTTCAATTCAGCTAGATTCACTTTCTTGGGGAAAAATCTATCTACATATGACAATCTACGTAGACTGATACATATCTACATAATTCCATCTACGTGAAGATGTGTCGATATCCATATAACAAACTACATGAAGATAAATCTGACAACATGTATGCTTTTATCTGCAGACATATCTATAGACATAAACCAAATCACATCGTGCTATTTCAATCGAGATACATCTATTAAAGTTGACATGTTTGAAATCAGATATTTCCAACTTCGTTAAGATGCATCTCTTAACATATCTCCATGTACGCATAGATATAACTATCCATGTTTACTAGAATACATCGAGATATTTCAATTCAAATACAATAATCTACGTTGTGGTGTTTCAATTCAGCTAGATTCACTTTCTTGGGGAAAAATCTATCTACATATGAGAATCAAAGAAGACTGATAGATAGCTACATAATTCCATCTACGTGAAAATGTGTCGATATCCATATAACAAACTACATGAAGATAAATCTGACAACATGTATGCTTTTATCTGCAGACATATCTATAGACATAAACCAAATCACATCGTGCTATTTCAATCGAGATACATCTATTAAAGTTGACATGTTTGAAATCAGATATTTCCAACTTCGTTAAGATGCATCTCTTAACATATCTCCATGTACGCATAGCTATAACTATCCACGGTTACTAGAATACATCGAGATATTTCAATGCAAATACAATAATCTACGTTGTGGTGTTTCAATTCAGCTAGATTCACTTTCTTGAGGAAAAATCTATCTACATATGACAATCTACGTAGACTGATAGATAGCTACATAATTCCATCTACGTGAAGATGTGTCGATATCCATATAACAAACTACATGAAGATAAATCTGACAACATGTATGCTTTTATCTGCAGACATATCTATAGACATAAACCAAATCACATCGTGCTATTTCAATCGAGATACATCTATTAAATTTGAAATCAGATATTTCCAACTTCGTTAAGATGCATCTCTTAACATATCTCCATGTACGCATAGATATAACTATCCATGTTTACTAGAATACATCGAGATATTTCAATTCAAATACAATAATCTACGTTGTGGTGTTTCAATTCAGCTAGATTCACTTTCTTGGGGAAAAATCTATCTACATATGAGAATCAACGAAGACTGAGAGATAGCTACATAATTCCATCTACGTGAAAACGTGTCGATATCCATATAACAAACTACATGAAGATAAATCTGACAACATGTATGCTTTTATCTGCAGACATATCTATAGACATTAACCAAATCACATCGTGCTATTTCAATCGAGATACATCTATTAAAGTTGACATGTTTGAAATCAGATATTTCCAACTTCGTTAAGATGCATCTCTTAACATATCTCCATGTACGCATAGCTATAACTATCCACGGTTACTAGAATACATCGAGATATTTCAATGCAAATACAATAATCTACGTTGTGGTGTTTCAATTAAGCTAGATTCACTTTGTTGAGGAAAAATCTATCTACATATGACAATCTACGTAGACTGATAGATAGCTACATAATTCCATCTACGTGAAGATGTGTCGATAACCATATAATAAACTACATGAAGATAAATCTGACAACATGTATGCTTTTATCTGCAGACATATCTATAGACATAAACCAAATCACATCGTGCTATTTCAATCGAGATACATCTATTAAAGTTGACATGTTTGAAATCAGATATTTCCAACTTCGTTAAGATGCATCTCTTAACATATCTCCATGTACGCATAGATATAACTATCCATGTTTACTAGAATACATCGAGATATTTCAATTCAAATACAATAATCTACGTTGTGGTTTTTCAATTCAGCTAGATTCACTTTCTTGGTGAAAAATTTATCTACATATGAGAATCAACGAAGACTGATAGATAGCTACATAATTCCATCTACGTGAAAATGTGTCGATATCCACATAACAAACTACATGAAGATAAATCTGACAACATGTATGCTTTTATCTGCAGACATATCTATAGACATAAACCAAATCACATCGTGCTATTTCAATCGAGATACATCTATTAAATTTGAAATCAGATATTTCCAACTTCGTTAAGATGCATCTCTTAACATATCTCCATGTACGCATAGATATAACTATCCATGTTTACTAGAATACATCGAGATATTTCAATTCAAATACAATAATCTACGTTGTGGTGTTTCAATTCAGCTAGATTCACTTTCTTGGGGAAAAATCTATCTACATATGAGAATCAACGAAGACTGAGAGATAGCTACATAATTCCATCTACGTGAAAACGTGTCGATATCCATATAACAAACTACATGAAGATAAATCTGACAACATGTATGCTTTTATCTGCAGACATATCTATAGACATTAACCAAATCACATCGTGCTATTTCAATCGAGATACATCTATTAAAGTTGACATGTTTGAAATCAGATATTTCCAACTTCGTTAAGATGCATCTCTTAACATATCTCCATGTACGCATAGCTATAACTATCCACGGTTACTAGAATACATCGAGATATTTCAATGCAAATACAATAATCTACGTTGTGGTGTTTCAATTAAGCTAGATTCACTTTGTTGAGGAAAAATCTATCTACATATGACAATCTACGTAGACTGATAGATAGCTACATAATTCCATCTACGTGAAGATGTGTCGATAACCATATAATAAACTACATGAAGATAAATCTGACAACATGTATGCTTTTATCTGCAGACATATCTATAGACATAAACCAAATCACATCGTGCTATTTCAATCGAGATACATCTATTAAAGTTGACATGTTTGAAATCAGATATTTCCAACTTCGTTAAGATGCATCTCTTAACATATCTCCATGTACGCATAGATATAACTATCCATGTTTACTAGAATACATCGAGATATTTCAATTCAAATACAATAATCTACGTTGTGGTTTTTCAATTCAGCTAGATTCACTTTCTTGGTGAAAAATTTATCTACATATGAGAATCAACGAAGACTGATAGATAGCTACATAATTCCATCTACGTGAAAATGTGTCGATATCCACATAACAAACTACATGAAGATAAATCTGACAACATGTATGCTTTTATCTGCAGACATATCTATAGACATAAACCAAATCACATCGTGCTATTTCAATCGAGATACATCTATTAAAGTTGACATGTTTGAAATCAGATATTTCCAACTTCGTTAAGATGCATCTCTTAACATATCTCCATGTACGCATAGCTATAACTATCCACGGTTACTAGAATACATCGAGATATTTCAATGCAAATACAATAATCTACGTTGTGGTGTTTCAATTCAGCTAGATTCACTTTCTTGGGGAAAAATCTATCTACATATGACAATCTACGTAGACTGATAGATAGCTACATAATTCCATCTACGTGAAGATGTGTCGATATCCATATAACAAACTACATGAAGATAAATCTGACAACATGTATGCTTTTATCTGCAGACATATCTATAGACATAAACCAAATCACATCGTGCTATTTCAATCGAGATACATCTATTAAAGTTGACATGTTTGAAATCAGATATTTCCAACTTCGTTAAGATGCATCTCTTAACATATCTCCATGTACGCATAGATATAACTATCCATGTTTACTAGAATACATCGAGATATTTCAATTCAAATACAATAATCTACGTTGTGGTGTTTCAATTCAGCTAGATTCACTTTCTTGGGGAAAAATCTATCTACATATGAGAATCAACGAAGACTGATAGATAGCTACATAATTCCATCTACGTGAAAATGTGTCGATATCCACATAACAAACTACATGAAGATAAATCTGACAACATGTATGCTTTTATCTGCAGACATATCTATAGACATAAACCAAATCACATCGTGCTATTTCAATCGAGATACATCTATTAAAGCTGAAAACAGATATTTCCAACTTCGTTAAGATGCATCTCTTAACATATCTCCGAGAATCAACGAAGACTGATAGATAGCTACATAATTCCATCTACGTGAAAATGTGTCGATATCCCTATAACAAGCTACATGAAGATAAATCTGACAACATGTATGCAATAATCTGCAGACATATCTATAGACATAAACCAAATCACATCGTGCTATTTCATTCGAGATACATCTATTAAAGTTGACATGTTTGAAATCAGATATTTCCAACTTCGTTAAGATGCATCTCTTAACATATCTCCATGTACGCATAGCTATAACTATCCACGGTTACTAGAATACATCGAGATATTTCAATGCAAATACAATAATCTACGTTGTGGTGTTTCAATTCAGCTAGATTCACTTTGTTGGGGAAAAATCTATCTACATATGACAATCTACGTAGACTGATAGATAGCTACATAATTCCATCTACGTGAAGATGTGTCGATATCCAAGTCACAAACTACATGAAGATAAATCTGACAACATTTAAGCTTTTATCTGGAGACATATCTATAGACAGAAACCATATCACATCGTGATATATCAACCGATATAAATCTATTAAAGTTAAAATTTTTGAAATCAGACATTTCCAACTTCGTTGAGATGCATCTCTTAACATATCTCCATGTACGCATTGCTATAACTATCCACGGTTACTAGAATACATCCAGATATTTCAATGCAAATACAATAATCTACGTTGTGGTGTTTCAATTCAGCTAGATTCACTTTCTTGGGGAAAAATCTATCTACATATGACAATCTACGTAGACTGATAGATAGCTACATAATTCCATCTACGTGAAGATGTGTCGATATCCATATAACAAACTACATGAAGATAAATCTGACAACATGTATGCTTTTATCTGCGGACATATCTATAGACATAAACTAAATCACATCGTGCTATTTCAAAACGAGATGCATCTATTAAAGTTGACATGTTTGAAATCAGATATTTCCAACTTCGTTAAGATGCATCTCTTAACATATCTCCATGTACGCATAGATATAACTATCCATGTTTACTAGAATACATCGAGATATTTCAATGCAAATACAATAATCTACGTTGTGGTGTTTCAATGCAGCTAGATTCACTTTCTTGGGGAAAAATCTATCTACATATGACAATCTACGTAGACTGATACATATCTACATAATTCCGTCTACGTGAAGATGTGTCGATATCCATATAACAAACTACATGAAGATAAATCTGACAACATGTATGCTTTTATCTGCAGACATATCTATAGACATAAACCAAATCACATCGTGCTATTTCAATCGAGATACATCTATTAAATTTGAAATCAGATATTTCCAACTTCGTTAAGATGCATCTCTTAACATATCTCCATGTACGCATAGATATAACTATCCATGTTTACTAGAATACATCGAGATATTTCAATTCAAATACAATAATCTACGTTGTGGTTTTTCAATTCAGCTAGATTCACTTTCTTGGGGAAAAATCTATCTACATATGAGAATGAACGAAGACTGATAGATAGCTACATAATTCCATCTACGTGAAAATGTGTCGATATCCATATAACAAACTACATGAAGATAAATCTGACAACATGTATGCTTTTATCTGCAGACATATCTATAGACATAAACCAAATCACATCGTGCTATTTCAATCGAGATACATCTATTAAAGTTGACATGTTTGAAATCAGATATTTCCAACTTCGTTAAGATGCATCTCTTAACATATCTCCATGTACGCATAGCTATAACTATCCACGGTTACTAGAATACATCGAGATATTTCAATGCAAATACAATAATCTACGTTGTGGTGTTTCAATTCAGCTAGATTCACTTTCTTGGGGAAAAATCTATCTACATATGACAATCTACGTAGACTGATAGATAGCTACATAATTCCATCTACGTGAAGATGTGTCGATATCCATATAACAAACTACATGAAGATAAATCTGACAACATGTATGCTTTTATCTGCAGACATATCTATAGACATAAACCAAATCACATCGTGCTATTTCAATCGAGATACATCTATTAAATTTGAAATCAGATATTTCCAACTTCGTTAAGATGCATCTCTTAACATATCTCCATGTACGCATAGATATAACTATCCATGTTTACTAGAATACATCGAGATATTTCAATTCAAATACAATAATCTACGTTGTGGTTTTTCAATTCAGCTAGATTCACTTTCTTGGGGAAAAATCTATCTACATATGAGAATCAACGAAGACTGATAGATAGCTACATAATTCCATCTACGTGAAAATGTGTCGATATCCATATAACAAACTACATGAAGATAAATCTGACAACATGTATGCTTTTATCTGCAGACATATCTATAGACATAAACCAAATCACATCGTGCTATTTCAATCGAGATACATCTATTAAAGTTGACATGTTTGAAATCAGATATTTCCAACTTCGTTAAGATGCATCTCTTAACATATCTCCATGTACGCATAGCTATAACTATCCACGGTTACTAGAATACATCGAGATATTTCAATGCAAATACAATAATCTACGTTGTGGTGTTTCAATTCAGCTAGATTCACTTTCTTGGGGAAAAATCTATCTACATATGACAATCTACGTAGACTGATAGATAGCTACATAATTCCATCTACGTGAAGATGTGTCGATATCCATATAACAAACTACATGAAGATAAATCTGACAACATGTATGCTTTTATCTGCAGACATATCTATAGACATAAACCAAATCACATCGTGCTATTTCAATCGAGATACATCTATTAAAGTTGACATGTTTGAAATCAGATATTTCCAACTTCGTTAAGATGCATCTCTTAACATATCTCCATGTACGCATAGATATAACTATCCATGTTTACTAGAATACATCGAGATATTTCAATTCAAATACAATAATCTACGTTGTGGTGTTTCAATTCAGCTAGATTCACTTTCTTGGGGAAAAATCTATCTACATATGAGAATCAACGAAGACTGATAGATAGCTACATAATTCCATCTACGTGAAAATGTGTCGATATCCACATAACAAACTACATGAAGATAAATCTGACAACATGTATGCTTTTATCTGCAGACATATCTATAGACATAAACCAAATCACATCGTGCTATTTCAATCGAGATACATCTATTAAAGCTGAAAACAGATATTTCCAACTTCGTTAAGATGCATCTCTTAACATATCTCCGAGAATCAACGAAGACTGATAGATAGCTACATAATTCCATCTACGTGAAGATGTGTCGATATCCCTATAACAAGCTACATGAAGATAAATCTGACAACATGTATGCAATAATCTGCAGACATATCTATAGACATAAACCAAATCACATCGTGCTATTTCATTCGAGATACATCTATTAAAGTTGACATGTTTGAAATCAGATATTTCCAACTTCGTTAAGATGCATCTCTTAACATATCTCCATGTACGCATAGCTATAACTATCCACGGTTACTAGAATACATCGAGATATTTCAATGCAAATACAATAATCTACGTTGTGGTGTTTCAATTCAGCTAGATTCACTTTGTTGTGGAAAAATCTATCTACATATGACAATCTACGTAGACTGATAGATAGCTACATAATTCCATCTACGTGAAGATGTGTCGATATCCAAGTCACAAACTACATGAAGATAAATCTGACAACATTTAAGCTTTTATCTGGAGACATATCTATAGACAGAAACCATATCACATCGTGATATATCAACCGATATAAATCTATTAAAGTTAAAAATTTTGAAATCAGACATTTCCAACTTCGTTGAGATGCATCTCTTAACATATCTCCATGTACGCATAGATATAACTATCCATGTTTACTAGAATACATCGAGATATTTCAATGCAAATACAATAATCTACGTTGTGGTGTTTCAATGCAGCTAGATTCACTTTCTTGGGGAAAAATCTATCTACATATGACAATCTACGTAGACTGATACATATCTACATAATTCCGTCTACGTGAAGATGTGTCGATATCCATATAACAAACTACATGAAGATAAATCTGACAACATGTATGCTTTTATCTGCAGACATATCTATAGACATAAACCAAATCACATCGTGCTATTTCAATCGAGATACATCTATTAAATTTGAAATCAGATATTTCCAACTTCGTTAAGATGCATCTCTTAACATATCTCCATGTACGCATAGATATAACTATCCATGTTTACTAGAATACATCGAGATATTTCAATTCAAATACAATAATCTACGTTGTGGTGTTTCAATTCAGCTAGATTCACTTTCTTGGGGAAAAATCTATCTACATATGAGAATCAACGAAGACTGATAGATAGCTACATAATTCCATCTACGTGAAAATGTGTCGATATCCATATAACAAACTACATGAAGATAAATCTGACAACATGTATGCTTTTATCTGCAGACATATCTATAGACATAAACCAAATCAATCGTGCTATTTCATTCGAGATACATCTATTAAAGTTGACATGTTTGAAATCAGATATTTCCAACTTCGTTAAGATGCATCTCTTAACATATCTCCATGTACGCATAGCTATAGCTATCCACGGTTACTAGAATACATCGAGATATTTCAATGCAAATACAATAATCTACGTTGTGGTGTTTCAATTCAGCTAGATTCACTTTCTTGGGGAAAAATCTATCTACATATGACAATCTACGTAGACTGATAGATAGCTACATAATTCCATCTACGTGAAGATGTGTCGATATCCATGTAACAAACTACATGAAGATAAATCTGACAACATTTAAGCTTTTCTCTGGAGACATATCTATAGACATAAACCATATAAAATCGTGATATATAATCCGATATAAATCTATTAAAGTTAAAATGTTTGAAATCAGATATTTCCAACTTCGTTAAGATGCGTCTCTTAACATATCTCCATGTACGCATAGATATAACTATACACGGTTACTAGAATACATCGAGATATTTCAATGCAAATACAATAATCTACGTTGTGGTGTTTCAATTCAGCTAGATTCACCTTCTTGGGGAAAAATCTATCTACATATGACAATCAACGAAGACTGATAGATAGCTACATAATTCCATCTACGTGAAGATGTGTCGATATCCATATAACAAACTACATGAAGATGAATCTGACAACATGTATGCTTTTATCTGCAGACATATCTATAGACATAAACCAAATCACATTGTGCTATTTCAATCGAGATACATCTATTAAAGTTGACATGTTTGAAATCAGATATTTCCAACTTCGTTAAGATGCATCTCTTAACATATCTCCATGTACGCATAGATATAACTATCCATGTTTACTAGAATACATCGAGATATTTCAATGCAAATACAATAATCTACGTTGTGGTGTTTCAATTCAGCTAGATTCACTTTCTTGGGGAAAAATCTATATTCATATGACAATCTACGTAGACTGATAGATAGCTACATAATTCCATCTACGTGAAGATGTGTCGATATCCATAAAACAAACTACATGAAGATAAATCTGACAACATGTATGCTTTTATCTGCAGACATATCTATAGACATAAACCAAATCACATCGTGCTATTTCAATCGAGATACATCTATTAAAGTTGACATCTTTTGAAATCAGATATTTCCAACTTCGTTAAGATGCATCTCTTAACATATCTCCATGTACGCATAGATATAACTATCCATGTTTACTAGAATACATCGAGATATTTCAATTCAAATACAATAATCTACGTTGTGGTGTTTCAATTCAGCTAGATTCACTTTCTTGGGGAAAAATCTATCTACATATGACAATCTACGTAGACTGATAGATAGCTACATAATTCCATCTACGTGTAGATGTGTCGATATCCATATAACAAACTACATGAAGATAAATCTGACAACATGTATGCTTTTATCTGCAGACATATCTATAGACATAAACCAAATCACATTGTGCTATTTCAATCGAGATACATCTATTAAAGTTGACATGCTTGAAATCAGATATTTCCAACTTCGTTAAGATGCATCTCTTAACATATCTCCATGTGCGCATAGATATACCTATCCATGTTTACTAGAATACATCGAGATATTTCAATGCAAATACAATAATCTACGTTGTGGTGTTTCAATTCAGCTAGATTCACTTTCTTGGGGAAAAATCTATCTACATATGACAATCTACGTAGACTGATAGCTACATAATTCCATCTACGTGAAGATGTGTCGATAACCATATAACAAACTACATGAAGATAAATCTGACAACATGTATGCTTTTATCTGCAGACATATCTATAGACATAAACCAAATCACATCGTGCTATTTCAATCGAGATACATCTATTAAATTTGAAATCAGATATTTCCAACTTCGATAAGATGCATCTCTTAACATATCTCCATGTACGCATAGATATAACTATCCATGTTTACTAGAATACATCGATATATTTCAATTAAATACAATAATCTACGTTGTGGTGTTTCAATTCAGCTAGATTCACTTTCTTGGGGAAAAATCTATCTACATATGAGTATCAATGAAGACTGATAGATAGCTTCATAATTCCATCTACGTGAAAATGTGTCGATATCCATATAACAAACTACATGAAGATAAATCTGACAACATGTATGCTTTTATCTGCAGACATATCTATAGACATAAACCAAATCACATCGTTCTATTTCATTGGAGATACATCTATTAAAGTTGACATGTTTGAAATCAGATATTTCCAACTTCGTTAAGATGCATCTCTTAACATATCTCCATGCACGCATAGATATAACTATAGAATACATCGAGATATTTCAATGCAAATACAATAATCTACGTTGTGGTGTTTCAATTCAGCTAGATTCACTTTCTTGGGGAAAAATCTATCTACATATGACAATCTACGTAGACTGATAGATAGCTACATAATTCCATCTACGTGAAGATGTGACGATATCCATGTAACAAACTACATGAAGATAAATCTGACAACATTTAAGCTTTTATCTGGAGACATATCTATATACAGAAACCATATCACATCGTGATATATCAACCATATAAATCTATTAAAGTTAAAATATTTGAAATCAGATATTTCCATCTTCGTTAAGATGCATCTCTTAACATATCTCCATGTACGCATAGCTATAACTATCCACGGTTACTAGAATACATCGAGATATTTCAATGCAAATACAATAATCTACGTTGTGGTGTTTCAATTCAGCTAGATTCACTTTCTTGGGGAAAAATCTATCTTCATATGACAATCTACGTAGACTGATAGATAGCTACATAATTCCATCTACGTGAAGATGTGTCGATATCCATATAACAAACTACATGAAGATAAATCTGACAACATGTATGCTTTAATCTGCAGACATATCTATAGACATAAACCAAATCACATCGTGCTATTTCAATCGAGATACATCTATTAAAGTTGACATGTTTGAAATCAAATATTTCCAACTTCGTTAAGATGCATCTCTAAACATATCTCCATGTACGCAGAGATATAACTATCCACGGTTACTAGAATACATCGAGATATTTCAATGCAAATACAATAATCTACGTTGTGGTGTTTCAATTCAGCTAGATTCACTTTCTTGGGGAAAAATCTATCTACATATGACAATCTACGTAGACTGATAGATAGCTACATAATTCCATCTACGTGAAGATGTGTCGATATCCATATAACAAACTACATGAAGATAAATCTGACAACATGTATGCTTTTATCTGCAGACATATCTATAGAAATAAACCAAATCACATCGTGCTATTTCAATCGAGATACATCAATTAAAGTTGACATGTTTGAAATCCGATATTTCCAACTTAGTTAAGATGCATCTCTTAGCATATCTCCATGTACGCATAGATATAACTATCAACGGTTACTAGAATACATCGAGATATTTCAATGCAAATACAATAATCTACGTTGTGGTGTTTCAATTCAGCTAGATTCACTTTCTTGGGGAAAATCTATCTACATATCACAATCTACGTAGACTGATTGATAGCTACATAATTCCATCTATGTGAAGATGTGTCGATATCCATATAACAAACTACATGAAGATAAATCTGACAACATGTATGCTTTTATCTGCAGACATATCTATAGACATAAACCAAATCACATCGTGCTATTTCAATCGAGATACATCTATTAAAGTTGACATGTTTGAAATCAGATATTTCCAACTTCGTTAAGATGCATCTCTTAACATATCTCCATGTACGCATAGATATAACTATCCATGTTTACTAGAATACATCGAGATATTTCAATGCAAATACAATAATTCTACGTTGTGGTGTTTCAATTCAGCTAGATTCACTTTGTTGGGGAAAAATCTATCTACATATGACAATCAACGAAGACTGATAGATAGCTACATAATTCCATCTACGTGAAGATGTGTCGATATCCATATAACAAACTACATGAAGATAAATCTGACAACATTTAAGCTTTTATCTGGAGACATATCTATAGACAGAAACCATATCACATCGTGATATATCAACCGATATAAATCTGTTAAAGTTAAAATGTTTGAAATCAGATATTTCCAACTTCGTTAAGATGCATCTCTTAACATATCTCTATGTACGCATAGATATAACTATGCACGGTTACTAGAATACATCGAGATATTTCAATGCAAATACAATAATCTACGTTGTGGTGTTTCAATTCAGCTAGATTCACTTTCTTGGGGAAAAATGTATCTTCATATGAGAATCAACGAAGACTGATAGATAGCTACATAATTCCATCTACGTGAAATTGTGTCGATATCCATATAACAAACTACATGAAGATAAATCTGACAACATGTATGCTTTTATCTGCAGACATATCTATTGACATAAACCAAATCACATCGTTCTATTTCATTCGAGATACATCTATTAAAGTTGACATGTTTGAAATCAGATATTTCCAACTTCGTTAAGATGCATCTCTTAACATATCTCCATGTACGCATAGATATAACTATCCATGTTTACTAGAATACATCGAGATATTTCAATGCAAATACAATAATCTACGTTGTGGTGTTTCAATTCAGCTAGATTCACTTTCTTGGGGAAAAATCTATCTACATATGACAATCTACGTAGTCTGATAGATAGCTACATAATTCCATCTACGTGAAGATGTGTCGATATCCATATAACAAACTACATGAAGATAAATCTGACAACATGTATGCTTTTATCTGCAGAGATATCTATAGACATAAATCAAATCACATCGTGCTATTTCAATCGAGATACATCTATTAAAGTTGACATGTTTGAAATCAGATATTTCCAACTTCGATAAGATGCATCTCTTAACATATCTCCATGTACGCATAGATATAACTATCCATGTTTACTAGAATACAACGAGATATTTCACTTCAAATACAATAATCTACGTTGTGGTGTTTCAATTCAGCTAGATTCACTTTCTTGGGGAAAAATCTATCTACATATGAGAATCAATGAAGACTGATAGATAGCTACATAATTCCATCTACGTGAAAATGTGTCGATATCTATATAACAAACTACATGAAGATATATCTGACAACATGTATGCTTTTATCTGCAGACATATCTGTAGACATAAACCAAATCACATCGTTCTATTTCATTGGAGATACATCTATTAAAGTTGACATATTTGAAATCAGATATTTCCAACTTCGTTAAGATGCATCTCTTAACATATCTCCATGCACGCATAAATATAACTATCCATGTTTACTAGAATACATCGAGATATTTCAATTCAAATACAATAATCTACGTTGTGGTGTTTCAATTCAGCTAGATTCACTTTCTTGGGGAAAAATCTATCTACATATGACAATCTACGTAGACTGATAGATAGCTACATAATTCCATCTACGTGAAGATGTGACGATATCCATGTAACAAACTACATGAAGATAAATCTGACAACATTTAAGCTTTTATCTGGAGACATATCTATAGACAGAAACTATATCACATCGTGATATATCAACCGATATAAATCTATTAAAGTTAAAATATTTGAAATCAGATATTTCCAACTTCGTTAAGATGCATCTCTTAATATATCTCCATGTACACATAGCTATAACTATCCACGGTTACTAGAATACATCGAGATATTTCAATGCAAATACAATAATCTACGTTGTGGTGTTTCAATTCAGCTAGATTCACTTTCTTGGGGAAAAATCTATCTACATATGACAATCTACGTAGACTGATAGATAGCTACATAATTCCATCTACGTGAAGATGTGTCGATATAAATATAACAAACTACATGAAGATAAATCTGACAACATGTATGCTTTTATCTGCAGACATATCTATAGACATAAACTAAATCACATCGTGCTATTTCAAACGAGATGCATCTATTAAAGTTGACATCTTTGAAATCAGATATTTCCAACTTCGTTAAGATGCATCATTTTACATATCTCCATGTACTCATAGCTATAACTATCCATGTTTACTAGAATACATCGAGATATTTCAATTCAAATACAATAATCTACGTTGTGGTGTTTCAATTCAGCTAGATTCACTTTCTTGGGGAAAAATCTATCTACATATGACAATCTACGTAGACTGATAGATAGCTACATAATTCCATCTACGTGAAGATGTGTCGATATCCATATAACAAACTACATGAAGATAAATCTGACAACATGTATGCTTTTATCTGCAGACATATCTATAGACATAAACCAAATCACATCGTGCTATTTCAATCGAGATACATCTATTAAAGTTGATATGTTTGAAATCAGATATTTCCAACTTCGTTAAGATGCATCTCTTAACATATCTCCATGTACGCATAGCTATAACTATCCACAGTTACTAGAATACATCGAGATATTTCAATTAAATACAATAATCTACGTTGTGGTGTTTCAATTCAGCTAGATTCACTTTCTTGGGGAAAAATCTATCTACATATGACAATCTACGTAGTCTGATAGATAGCTACATAATTCCATCTACGTGAAGATGTGTCGATATCCATATAACAAACTACATGAAGATAAATCTGACAACATGTATGCTTTTATCTGCAGACATATCTATAGACATAAACCAAATCACATCGTGCTATTTCAATCGAGATACATCTATTAAAGTTGAAATCAGATATTTCCAACTTCGTTAAGATGCATCTCTTAACATATCTCCATGTACGCATAGATATAACTATCCATGTTTACTAGAATACATCGAGATATTTCAATTCAAATACAATAATCTACGTTGTGGTGTTTCAATTCAGCTAGATTCACTTTCTTGGGGAAAAATCTATCTACATATGAGAATCAACGAAGACTGATAGATAGCTACATAATTCCATCTACGTGAAAATGTGTCGATATCCATATAACAAACTACATGAAGATAAATCTGACAACATGTATGCTTTTATCTGCAGACATATCTATAGACATAAACCAAATCACATCGTGCTATTTCATTCGAGATCCATCTATTAAAGTTGACATGTTTGAAATCAGATATTTCCAACTTCGTTAAGATGCATCTCTTAACATATCTCCATGTACGCATAGCTACAACTATCCACGGTTACTAGAATACATCGAGATATTTCAATGCAAATACAATAATCTACGTTGTGGTGTTTCAATTCAGCTAGATTCACTTTCTTGAGGAAAAATCTATTTAAATATGACAATCTACGTAGACTGATAGATAGCTACATAATTCCATCTACGTGAAGATGTGTCGATATCCATATAACAAACTACATGAAGATAAATCTAACAACATGTATGCTTTTATCTGCAGACATATCTATAGACATAAACCAAATCACATCGTGCTATTTCAATCGAGATACATCTATTAAAGTTGACATGTTTGAAATCCGATATTTCCAACTTCGTTAAGATGCATCTCTTAACATATCTCCATGTACGCATAGCTTTAACTATCCATGTTTACTAGAATACATCGAGATATTTCAATGCAAATACAATAATCTACGTTGTGGTGTTTCAATTCAGCTAGATTCACTTTCTTGGGGAAAAATCTATCTACATATGACAATCTACGTAGTCTGATAGATAGCTACATAATTCCATCTACGTGAAGATGTGTCGATATCCATATAACAAACTACATGAAGATAAATCTGACAACATGTATGCTTTTATCTGCAGACATATCTATAGACATAAATCAAATCACATCGTGCTATTTCAATCGAGATACATCTATTAAAGTTGACATGTTTGAAATCAGATATTTCCAACTTCGATAAGATGCATCTCTTAACATATCTCCATGTACGTATAGATATAACTATCCATGTTTACTAGAATACATCGAGATATTTCACTTCAAATACAATAATCTACGTTGTGGTGTTTCAATTCAGCTAGATTCACTTTCTTGGGGAAAAATCTATCTACATATGAGAATCAATGAAGACTGATAGATAGCTACATAATTCCATCTACGTGAAAATGTGTCGATATCTATATAACAAACTACATGAAGATAAATCTGACAACATGTATGCTTTTATCTGCAGACATATCTGTAGACATAAACCAAATCACATCGTTCTATTTCATTGGAGATACATCTATTAAAGTTGACATATTTGAAATCAGATATTTCCAACTTCGTTAAGATGCATCTCTTAACATATCTCCATGCACGCATAAATATAACTATCCATGTTTACTAGAATACATCGAGATATTTCAATTCAAATACAATAATCTACGTTGTGGTGTTTCAATTCAGCTAGATTCACTTTCTTGGGGAAAAATCTATCTACATATGACAATCTACGTAGACTGATAGATAGCTACATAATTCCATCTACGTGAAGATGTGACGATATCCATGTAACAAACTACATGAAGATAAATCTGACAACATTTAAGCTTTTATCTGGAGACATATCTATAGACAGAAACTATATCACATCGTGATATATCAACCGATATAAATCTATTAAAGTTAAAATATTTGAAATCAGATATTTCCAACTTCGTTAAGATGCATCTCTTAACATATCTCTATGTACGCATAGATATAACTATGCACGGTTACTAGAATACATCGAGATATTTCAATGCAAATACAATAATCTACGTTGTGGTGTTTCAATTCAGCTAGATTCACTTTCTTGGGGAAAAATATATCTATATATGAGAATCAACGAAGACTGATAGATAGCTACATAATTCCATCTACGTGAAGATGTGTCGATATCCATATAACAAACTACATGAAGATAAATCTAACAACATGTATGCTTTTATCTGCAGACATATCTATAGACATAAATCAAATCACATCGTCCTATTTCAATCGAGATACATCTATTAAAGTTGACATGTTTGAAATCAGATATTTCCAACTTCGTTAAGATGCATCTCTTAACATATCTCCATGTACGCATAGATATAACTATCCATGTTTACTAGAATACATGGAGATATTTCAATTCAAATACAATAATCTACGTTGTGGTGTTTCAATTCAGCTAGATTCACTTTCTTGGGGAAAAATCTATCTACATATGACAATCTACGTAGACTGATAGATAGCTACATAATTCCATCTACGTGAAGATGTGTCGATATCCATATAACAAACTACATGAAGATAAATCTGACAACATGTATGCTTTTATCTGCAGACATATCTATAGACATAAACCAAATCACATCGTCCTATTTCAATCGAGATCCATCTATTAAAGTTGACATGTTTGAAATCAGATATTTCCAACTTCGTTAAGATGCATCTCTTAACATATCTCCATGTACGCATAGATATAACTATCCACGGTTACTAGAATACATCGAGATATTTCAATGCAAATACAATAATCTACGTTGTGGTGTTTCAATTCAGCTAGATTCACTTTCTTGGGGAAAAATCTATCTACATATGACAATCTACGTAGACTGATAGATAGCTACATAATTCCATCTACGTGAAGATGTGTCGATATCCATATAACAAACTACATGAAGATAAATCTAACAACATGTATGCTTTTATCTGCAGACATATCTATAGACATAAACCAAATCACATCGTGCTATTTCAATCGAGATACATCTATTAAAGTTGACATGTTTGAAATCAGATATTTCCAACTTCGTTAAGATGCATCTCTTAACATATCTCCATGTACGCATAGATATAACTATCCATGTTTACTAGAATACATCGAGATATTTCAATGCAAATACAATAATCTACGTTGTGGTGTTTCAATTCAGCTAGATTCACTTTCTTGGGGAAAAATCTATCTACATATGACAATCTACGTAGACTGATAGATAGCTACATAATTCCATCTACGTGAAGATGTGTCGATATCCATATAACAAACTACATGAAGATAAATCTGACAACATTTAAGCTTTAATCTGGAGACATATCTATAGACAGAAACCATATCACATCGTGATATATCAACCGATATAAATCTGTTAAAGTTAAAATGTTTGAAATCAGATATTTCCAACTACGTTAAGATGCATCTCTTAACATATCTCTATGTACGCATAGATATAACTATGCACGGTTACTAGAATACATCGAGATATTTCAATGCAAATACAATAATCTACGTTGTGGTGTTTCAATTCAGCTAGATTCACTTTCTTGGGGAAAAATATATCTACATATGAGAATCAACGAAGACTGATAGATAGCTACATAATTCCATCTACGTGAAAATGTGTCGATATCCATATAACAAACTACATGAAGATAAATCTGACAACATGTATGCTTTTATCTGCAGACATATCTATAGACATAAACCAAATCACATCGTGCTATTTCAATCGAGATACATCTATTAAAGTTGACATGTTTGAAATCCGATATTTCCAACTTCGTTAAGATGCATCTCTTAACATATCTCCATGTACGCATAGCTTTAACTATCCATGTTTACTAGAATACATCGAGATATTTCAATGCAAATACAATAATCTACGTTGTGGTGTTTCAATTCAGCTAGATTCACTTTCTTGGGGAAAAATCTATCTACATATGAGAATCAATGAAGACTGATAGATAGCTACATAATTCCATCTACGTGAAGATGTGTCGATATCCATATAACAAACTACATGAAGATAAATCTGACAACATGTATGCTTTTATCTGCAGACATATCTGTAGACATAAACCAAATCACATCGTTCTATTTCATTGGAGATAGATCTATTAAAGTTGACATGTTTGAAATCAGATATTTCCAACTTCGTTAAGATGTATCTCTTAACATATCTCCATGCACGCATAGATATAACTATCCATATTTACTAGAATACATCGAGATATTTCAATTCAAATACAATAATCTACGTTGTGGTGTTTCAATTCAGCTAGATTCACTTTCTTGGGGAAAAATCTATCTACATATGACAATCTACGTAGACTGATAGATAGCTACATAATTACATCTACGTGAAGATGTGACGATATCCATGTAACAAACTACATGAAGATAAATCTGACAACATTTAAGCTTTTATCTGGAGACATATCTATAGACAGAAACCATATCACATCGTGATATATCAACCGATATAAATCTATTAAAGTTAAAATATTTGAAATCAGATATTTCCAACTTCGTTAAGATGCATCTCTTAACATATCTCCATGTACGCATAGCTATAACTATCCACGGTTACTAGAATACATCGAGATATTTCAATGCAAATACAATAATCTACGTTGTGGTGTTTCAATTCAGCTAGATTCACTTTCTTGAGGAAAAATCTATCTACATATGACAATCTACGTAGACTGATAGATAGCTACATAATTCCATCTACGTGAAGATGTGTCGATATAAATATAACAAACTACATGAAGATAAATCTGACAACATGTATGCTTTTATCTGCAGACATATCTATAGACATAAACTAAATCACATCGTGCTATTTCAAACGAGATGAATCTATTAAAGTTGACATCTTTGAAATCAGATATTTCCAACTTCGTTAAGATGCATCTTTTTACATATCTCCATGAACTCATAGCTATAACTATCCATGTTTACTAGAATACATCGAGATATTTCAATTCAAATACAATAATATACGTTGTGGTGTTTCAATTCAGCTAGATTCACTTTCTTGGGGAAAAATCTATCTACATATGAGAATCAACGTTGACTGATAGATAGCTACATCATTCCATCTACGTGAAGATGTGTCGATATCCATATAACAAACTACATGAAGATAAATCTGACAACATGTATGCTTTTATCTGCAGACATATCTATAGGCATAAACCAAATCACATCGTGCTATTTCAATCGAGATACATTTATTAAAGTTGACATGTTTGAAATCAGATATTTCCAACTTCGTTAAGATGCATCTATTAACATATCTCCATGTACGCATAGATATAACTATCCACGGTTACTAGAATACATCGAGATATTTCAATGCAAATACAATAATCTACGTTGTGGTGTTTCAATTCAGCTAGATTCACTTTCTTGGGGAAAAATCTATCTACATATGACAATCTACGTAGACTGATAGATAGCTACATAATTCCATCTACGTGAAGATGTGTCGATATCCATATAACAAACTACATGAAGATAAATCTGACAACATGTATGCTTTTATCTGCAGACATATCTATAGACATAAACCAAATCACATCGTGCTTTTTCAATCGAGATACATCTATTAAAGTTGATATGTTTGAAATCAGATATTTCCAACTTCGTTAAGATGCATCTCTTAACATATCTCCATGTACGCATAGATATAACTATCCATGTTTACTAGAATACATCGAGATATTTCAATTCAAATACAATAATCTACGTTGTGGTGTTTCAATTCAGCTAGATTCACTTTCTTGGGGAAAAATCTATCTACATATGAGAATCAACGAAGACTGATAGATAGCTACATAATTCCATCTACGTGAAAATGTGTCGATATCCATATAACAAACTACATGAAGATAAATCTGACAACATGTATGCTTTTATCTGCAGACATATCTATAGACATAAACCAAATCACATCGTGCTATTTCAATCGAGATACATCTATTAAAGTTGACATGTTTGAAATCAGATATTTCCAACTTCGTTAAGATGCATCTCTTAACATGTCTCCATGTACGCATAGATATAACTATCCATGTTTACTAGAATACATCGAGATATTTCAATTCAAATACAATAATCTACGTTGTGGTGTTTCAATTCAGCTAGATTCACTTTCTTGGGGAAAAATCTATCTACATATGACAATCTACGTAGACTGATAGATTGCTAAATAATTCCATCTACGTGAAGATGTGTCGATATCCATGTAACAAACTACATGAAGATAAATCTGACAACATTTAAGCTTTTATCTGGAGACATATCTATAGACAAAAACCATATAAAATCGTGATATATCAACCGATATAAATCTATTAAAGTTAAAATGTTTGAAATCAGATATTTCCAACTTCGTTAAGATGCATCTCTTAACATATCTCCATGTACGCATAGCTATAACTATCCATGTTTACTAGAATACATTGAGATATTTCAATGCAAATACAATAATCTACGTTGTGGTGTTTCAATTCAGCTAGATTCACTTTCTTGGGGAAAAATCTATCTACATATGACAATAAACGTAGACTGATAGATAGCTACATAATTCCATCTACGTGAAGATGTTTCGATATCCATATAACAA
Source organism: Unio pictorum (assembly GCA_030141615.1). Taxonomy (NCBI): domain Eukaryota; kingdom Metazoa; phylum Mollusca; class Bivalvia; order Unionida; family Unionidae; genus Unio; species Unio pictorum. The sequence goes on along the minus strand of JARLTB010000007.1, from coordinate 5,184,888 downwards.
ACTACATGAAGATAAATCTGACAACATGTATGCTTTTATCTGCAGACATATCTATAGACATAAACCAAATCACATCGTGCTATTTAAATCGTGATACATCTATTAAAGTTGACATGTTTGAAATCAGATATTTCCAACTTCGTTAAGATGCATCTCTTAACATATCTCCATGTACGCATAGATATAACTATCCATGTTTACTAGAATACATCGAGATATTTCAATTCAAATACAATAATCTACGTTGTGGTGTTTCAATTCATCTAGATTCACTTTCTTGGGGAAAAATCTATCTACATATGAGAATCAACGAAGACTGATAGATAGCTACATAATTCCATCTACGTGAAAATGTGTCGATATCCACATAACAAAATACATGAAGATAAATCTGACAACATGTATGCTTTTATCTGCAGACATATCTATAGACATAAACCAAATCAATCGTGCTATTTCATTCGAGATACATCTATTAAAGTTGACATGTTTGAAATCAGATATTTCCAACTTCGTTAAGATGCATCTCTTAACATATCTCCATGTACGCATAGCTATAGCTATCCACGGTTACTAGAATACATCGAGATATTTCAATGCAAATACAATAATCTACGTTGTGGTGTATCAATTCAGCTAGATTCACTATCTTGGGGAAAAATTTATCTACATATGACAATCTACGTAGACTTATAGATAGCTACATAATTCCATCTACGTGAAGATGTGTCGATATCCATATAACAAACTACATGAAGATAAATCTGAAAACATTTAAGCTTTTATCTGGAGACATATCTATAGACATAAACCATATAAAATCGTGATATATAATCCGATATAAATCTATTAAAGTTAAAATGTTTGAAATCAGATATTTCCAACTTCGTTAAGATGCATCTCTTAACATATCTCCATGTACGCATAGATATAACTATCAACGGTTACTAGAATACATCGAGATATTTCAATGCAAATACAATAATCTACGTTGTGGTGTTTCAATTCAGCTAGATTCACCTTCTTGGGGAAAAATCTATCTACATATGACAATCAACGAAGACTGATAGATAGCTACATAATTCCATCTACGTGAAGATGTGTCGATATCCATATAACAAACTACATGAAGATGAATCTGACAACATGTATGCTTTTATCTGCAGACATATCTATAGACATAAACCAAATCACATCGTGCTATTTCAATCGAGATACATCTATTAAAGTTGACATGTTTGAAATCAGATATTTCCAACTTCGTTAAGATGCATCTCTTAACATATCTCCATGTACGCATAGATATAACTATCCATGTTTACTAGAATACATCGAGATATTTCAATGCAAATACAATAATCTACGTTGTGGTGTTTCAATTCAGCTAGATTCACTTTCTTGGGGAAAAATCTATATTCATATGACAATCTACGTAGACTGATAGATAGCTACATAATTCCATCTACGTGAAGATGTGTCGATATCCATAAAACAAACTACATGAAGATAAATCTGACAACATGTATGCTTTTATCTGCAGACATATCTATAGACATAAACCAAATCACATCGTGCTATTTCAATCGAGATACATCTATTAAAGTTGACATCTTTGAAATCAGATATTTCCAACTTCGTTAAGATGCATCTCTTAACATATCTCCATGTACGCATAGATATAACTATCCATGTTTACTAGAATACATCGAGATATTTCAATTCAAATACAATAATCTACGTTGTGGTGTTTCAATTCAGCTAGATTCACTTTCTTGGGGAAAAATCTATCTACATATGACAATCTACGTAGACTGATAGATAGCTACATAATTCCATCTACGTGTAGATGTGTCGATATCCATATAACAAACTACATGAAGATAAATCTGACAACATGTATGCTTTTATCTGCAGACATATCTATAGACATAAACCAAATCACATTGTGCTATTTCAATCGAGATACATCTATTAAAGTTGACATGCTTGAAATCAGATATTTCCAACTTCGTTAAGATGCATCTCTTAACATATCTCCATGTGCGCATAGATATAACTATCCATGTTTACTAGAATACATCGAGATATTTCAATGCAAATACAATAATCTACGTTGTGGTGTTTCAATTCAGCTAGATTCACTTTCTTGGGGAAAAATCTATCTACATATGACAATCTACGTAGACTGATAGCTACATAATTCCATCTACGTGAAGATGTGTCGATAACCATATAACAAACTACATGAAGATAAATCTGACAACATGTATGCTTTTATCTGCAGACATATCTATAGACATAAACCAAATCACATCGTGCTATTTCAATCGAGATACATCTATTAAAGTTGACATGTTTGAAATCAGATATTTCCAACTTCGTTAAGATGCATCTCTTAACATATCTCCATGTACGCATAGATATAACTATCCATGTTTACTAGAATACATCGAGATATTTCAATTCAAATACAATAATCTACGTTGTTGTGTTTCAATTCAGCTAGATTCACTTTCTTGGGGAAAAATCTATCTACATATGACAATCTACGTAGACTGATAGATAGCTACATAATTCCATCTACGTGAAGATGTGTCGATATCCATATAACAAACTACATGAAGATAAATCTGACAACATGTATGCTTTTATCTGCAGACATATCTATAGACATAAACCAAATCACATCGTCCTATTTCAATCGAGATACATCTATTAAAGTTGACATGTTTGAAATCAGATATTTCCAACTTCGTTAAGATGCATCTCTTAACATATCTCCATGTACGCATAGATATAACTATCCACGGTTACTACAATACATCGAGATATTTCAATTCAAATACAATAATCTACGTTGTGGTGTTTCAATTCAGCTAGATTCACTTTCTTGGGGAAAAATCTATCTACATATGACAATCTACGTAGACTGATAGATAGCTACATAATTCCATCTACGTGAAGATGTGTCGATATCCATATAACAAACTACATGAAGATAAATCTAACAACATGTATGCTTTTATCTGCAGACATATCTATAGACATAAACCAAATCACATCGTGCTATTTCAATCGAGATACATCTAATAAAGTTGACATGTTTGAAATCAGATATTTCCACCTTCGTTAAGATGCATCTCTTAACATATCTCCATGTACGCATAGATATAACTATCCATGTTTACTAGAATACATCGAGATATTTCAATGCAAATACAATAATCTACGTTGTGGTGTTTCAATTCAGCTAGATTCACTTTCTTGGGGAAAAATCTATATACATATGACAATCTACGTAGACTGATAGATAGCTACATAATTCCATCTACGTGAAGATGTGTCGATATCCATAAAACAAACTACATGAAGATAAATCTGACAACATGTATGCTTTTATCTGGAGACATATCTATAGACATAAACCAAATCACATCGTGCTATTTCAATCGAGATACATCTATTAAAGTTGACATGCTTGAAATCAGATATTTCCAACTTCGTTAAGATGCATCTCTTAACATATCTCCATGTACGCATAGATATAACTATCCATGTTTACTAGAATACATCGAGATATTTCAATTCAAATACAATAATCTACGTTGTGGTGTTTCAATTCAGCTAGATTCACTTTCTTGGGGAAAAATCTATCTACATATGACAATCTACGTAGACTGATAGCTACATAATTCCATCTACGTGAAGATGTGTCGATAACCATATAACAAACTACATGAAGATAAATCTGACAACATGTATGCTTTTATCTGCAGACATATCTATAGACATAAACCAAATCACATCGTGCTATTTCAATCGAGATACATCTATTAAAGTTGAAATCAGATATTTCCAACTTCGTTAAGATGCATCTCTTAACATATCTCCATGTACGCATAGATATAACTATCCATGTTTACTAGAATACATCGAGATATTTCAATTCAAATACAATAATCTACGTTGTGGTGTTTCAATTCAGCTAGATTCACTTTCTTGGGGAAAAATCTATCTACATATGAGAATCAACGAAGACTGATAGATAGCTACATAATTCCATCTACGTGAAAATGTGTCGATATCCATATAACAAACTACATGAAGATAAATCTGACAAAATGTATGCTTTTATCTGCAGACATATCTATAGACATAAACCAAATCACATCGTGCTATTTCAATCGAGATACATCTATTAAAGTTGACATGTTTGAAATCAGATATTTCCAACTTCGTTAAGATGCATCTCTTAACATATCTCCATGTACGCATAGATATAACTATCCATGTTTACTAGAATACATCGAGATATTTCAAATTCAAATACAATAATCTACGTTGTGGTGTTTCAATTCAGCTAGATTCACTTTCTTGGGGAAAAATCTATCTACATATGACAATCTACGTAGACTGATAGATAGCTACATAATTCCATCTACGTGAAGATGTGTCGATATCCATATAACAAACTACATGAAGATAAATCTGACAACATGTATGCTTTTATCTGCAGACATATCTATAGACATAAACCAAATCACATCGTCCTATTTCAATCGAGATACATCTATTAAAGTTGACATGTTTGAAATCAGATATTTCCAACTTCGTTAAGATGCATCTCTTAACATATCTCCATGTAGGCATAGATATAACTATCCACGGTTACTAGAATACATCGAGATATTTCAATGCAAATACAATAATCTACGTTGTGGTGTTTCAATTCAGCTAGATTCACTTTATTGGGGAAAAATCTATCTACATATGACAATCTACGTAGACTGATAGATAGCTACATAATTCCATCTACGTGAAGATGTGTCGATATCTATATAACAAACTACATGAAGATAAATCTAACAACATGTATGCTTTTATCTGCAGACATATCTATAGACATAAACCAAATCACATCGTGCTATTTCAATCGAGATACATCTATTAAAGTTGACATGTTTGAAATCAGATATTTCCAACTTCGTTAAGATGCATCTCTTAACATATCTCCATGTACGCATAGATATAACTATCCATGTTTACTAGAATACATCGAGATATTTCAATGCAAATACAATATTCTACGTTGTGGTGTTTCAATTCAGCTAGATTCACTTTCTTGGGGAAAAATCTATCTACATATGACAATCTACGTAGACTGATAGATAGCTACATAATTCCATCTACGTGAAGATGTGTCGATATCCATATAACAAACTACATGAAGATAAATCTGACAAGATTTAAGCTTTAATCTGGAGACATATCTATAGAGAAAACCATATCACATCGTGATATATCAACCGATATAAATCTGTTAAAGTTAAAATGTTTGAAATCAGATATTTCCAACTTCGTTAAGATGCATCTCTTAACATATCTCTATGTACGCATAGATATAACTATGCACGGTTACTAGAATACATCGAGATATTTCAATGCAAATACAATAATCTACGTTGTGGTGTTTCAATTCAGCTAGATTCACTTTCTTGGGGAAAAATCTATCTACATATGAGAATCAACGAAGACTGATAGATAGCTACATAATTCCATCTACGTGAAAATGTGTCGATATCCATATAACAAACTACATGAAGATAAATCTGACAACATGTATGCTTTTATCTGCAGACATATCTATAGACATAAACCAAATCACATCGTGCTATTTCAATCGAGATACATCTATTAAAGTTGACATGTTTGAAATCCGATATTTCCAACTTCGTTAAGATGAATCTGTTAACATATCTAAATGTACGCATAGCTTTAACTATCCATGTTTACTAGAATACATCGAGATATTTCAATGCAAATACAATAATCTACGTTGTGGTGTTTCAATTCAGCTAGATTCACTTTCTTGGGGGAAAATCTATCTACATATGAGAATCAATGAAGACTGATAGATAGCTACATAATTCCATCTACGTGAAGATGTGTCGATATCCATATAACAAACTACATGAAGATAAATCTGACAACATGTATGCTTTTATCTGCAGACATATCTGTATACATAAACCAAATCACATCGTTCTATTTCATTGGAGATAGATCTATTAAAGTTGACATGTTTGAAATCAGATATTTCCAACTTCGTTAAGATGTATCTCTTAACATATCTCCATGCACGCATATATATAACTATCCATATTTACTAGAATACATCGAGATATTTCAATTCAAATACAATAATCTACGTTGTGGTGTTTCAATTCAGCTAGATTCACTTTCTTGGGGAAAAATCTATCTACATATGACAATCTACGTAGACTGATAGATAGCTACATAATTACATCTACGTGAAGATGTGACGATATCCATGTAACAAACTACATGAAGATAAATCTGACAACATTTAAGCTTTTATCTGGAGACATATCTATAGACAGAAACCATATCACATCGTGATATATCAACCGATATAAATCTATTAAAGTTAAAATATTTGAAATCAGATATTTCCAACTTCGTTAAGATGCATCTCTTAACATATCTCCATGTACGCATAGCTATAACTATCCACGGTTACTAGAATACATCGAGATATTTCAATGCAAATACAATAATCTACGTTGTGGTGTTTCAATTCAGCTAGATTCACTTTCTTGGGGAAAAATCTATCTACATATGACAATCTACGTAGACTGATAGATAGCTACATAATTCCATCTACGTGAAGATGTGTCGATATAAATATAACAAACAACATGAAGATAAATCTGACAACATGTATGCTTTTATCTGCAGACATATCTATAGACATAAACTAAATCACATCGTGCTATTTCAAACGAGATGAATCTATTAAAGTTGACATCTTTGAAATCAGATATTTCCAACTTCGTTAAGATGCATCTTTATACATATCTCCATGAACTCATAGCTATAACTATCCATGTTTACTAGAATACATCGAGATATTTCAATTCAAATACAATAATCTACGTTGTGGTGTTTCAATTCAGCTAGATTCACTTTCTTGGGGAAAAATCTATCTACATATGAGAATCAACGTTGACTGATAGATAGCTACATCATTCCATCTACGTGAAGATGTGTCGATATCCATATAACAAACTACATGAAGATAAATCTGACAACATGTATGCTTTTATCTGCAGACATATCTATAGGCATAAACCAAATCACATCGTGCTATTTCAATCGAGATACATTTATTAAAGTTGACATGTTTGAAATCAGATATTTCCAACTTCGTTAAGATGCATCTCTTAACATATCTCCATGTACGCATAGATATAACTATCCACGGTTACTAGAATACATCGAGATATTTCAATGCAAATACAATAATCTACGTTGTGGTGTTTCAATTCAGCTAGATTCACTTTCTTGGGGAAAAATCTATCTACATATGACAATCTACGTAGACTGATAGATAGCTACATAATTCCATCTACGTGAAGATGTGTCGATATCCATATAACAAACTACATGAAGATAAATCTGACAACATGTATGCTTTTATCTCCAGACATATCTATAGACATAAACCAAATCACATCGTGCTATTTCAATCGAGATACATCTATTAAAGTTGATATGTTTGAAATCAGATATTTCCAACTTCGTTAAGATGCATCTCTTAACATATCTCCATCTACGCATAGATATAACTATCCATGTTTACTAGAATACATCGAGATATTTCAATTCAAATACAATAATCTACGTTGTGGTGTTTCAATTCAGCTAGATTCACTTTCTTTGGGAAAAATCTATCTACATATGAGAATCAACGAAGACTGATAGATAGCTACATAATTCCATCTACGTGAAAATGTGTCGATATCCATATAACAAACTACATGAAGATAAATCTGACAACATGTATGCTTTTATCTGCAGACATATCTATAGACATAAACCAAATCACATCGTGCTATTTCAATCGAGATACATCTATTAAAGTTGACATGTTTGAAATCAGATATTTCCAACTTCGTTAAGATGCATCTCTTAACATATCTCCATGTACGCATAGATATAACTATCCATGTTTACTAGAATACATCGAGATATTTCAATTCAAATACAATAATCTACGTTGTGGTGTTTCAATTCAGCTAGATTCACTTTCTTGGGGAAAAATCTATCTACATATGACAATCTACGTAGACTGATAGATTGCTAAATAATTCCATCTACGTGAAGATGTGTCGATATCCATGTAACAAACTACATGAAGATAAATCTGACAACATTTAAGCTTTTATCTGGAGACATATCTATAGACAAAAACCATATAAAATCGTGATATATCAACCGATATAAATCTATTAAAGTTAAAATGTTTGAAATCAGATATTTCCAACTTCGTTAAGATGCATCTCTTAACATATCTCCATGTACGCATAGCTATAACTATCCATGTTTACTAGAATACATCTAGATATTTCAATTCAAATACAATAATCTACGTTGTGGTGTTTCAATTCAGCTAGATTCACTTTCTTGGGGAAAAATGTATCTTCATATGAGAATCAACGAAGACTGATAGAGAGCTACATAATTCCATCTACGTGAAATTGTGTCGATATCCATATAACAAACTACATGAAGATAAATCTGACAACATGTATGCTTTTATCTGCAGACATATCTATAGACATAAACCAAATCACATCGTTCTATTTCATTCGAGATACATCTATTAAAGTTGACATGTTTGAAATCAGATATTTCCAACTTCGTTAAGATGCATCTCTTAACATATCTCCATGTACGCATAGATATAACTATCCATGTTTACTAGAATACATCGAGATATTTCAATGCAAATACAATAATCTACGTTGTGGTGTTTCAATTCAGCTAGATTCACTTTCTTGGGGAAAAATCTATCTATATATGACAATCTACGTAGACTGATAGATAGCTACACAATTCCATCTACGTGAAGATGTGTCGATATCCATGTAACAAACTACATGAAGATAAATCTGACAACATTTAAGCTTTTCTCTGGAGACATATCTATAGACATAAACCATATAAAATCGTGATATATAATCCGATATAAATCTATTAAAGTTAAAATGTTTGAAATCAGATATTTCCAACTTCGTTCAGATGCATCTCTTAACATATCTCCATGTACGCATATATATAACTATCCACGGTTACTAGAATACATCGAGATATTTCAATGCAAATACAATAATCTACGTTGTGGTGTTTCAATTCAGCTAGATTCACTTTCTTGGGGAAAAATCTATCTAAATATGACAATCAACGAAGACTGATAGATAGCTACATAATTCCATCTACGTGAAGATGTGTCGATATCCATATAACAAACTACATGAAGATGAATCTGACAACATGTATGCTTTTATCTGCAGACATATCTATAGACATAAACCAAATCACATCGTGCTAATTCAATCGAGATACATCTATTAAAGTTGACATGTTTGAAATCAGATATTTCCAACTTCGTTAAGATGCATCTCTTAACATATCTCCATGTACGCTAGCTTTAACTATCCATGTTTACTAGAATACATCGAGATATTTCAATTCAAATACAATAATCTACGTTGTGGTGTTTCAATACAGCTAGATTCACTTTCTTGGGGAAAAATCTATCTACATTTGACAATCTACGTAGACTGATAGATAGCTACATAATTCCATCTACGTGAAGATGTGTCGATATCCATATAACAAACTACATGAAGATAAATCTGACAACATGTATGCTTTTATCTGCAGACATATCTATAGACATAAACGTAATCACATCGTGCTATTTCAATCGAGATACATCTATTAAAGTTGACATGTTTGAAATCAGATATTTCCAACTTCGATAAGATGCATCTTTTAACATATCTCCATGTACGCATAGACATAACTATCCATGTTTACTAGAATACATCGAGATATTTCAATTCAAATACAATAATCTACGTTGTGGTGTTTCAATTCAGCTGGATTCACTTTCTTGGGGAAAAATCTATCTACATATGAGTATCAATGAAGACTGATAGATAGCTACATAATTCCATCTACGTGAAAATGTGTCGATATCCATATAACAAACTACATGAAGATAAATCTGACAACATGTATGCTTTTATCTGCAGACATATCTATAGACATAAACCAAATCACATCGTTCTATTTCATTGGAGATACATCTATTAAAGTTGACATGTTTGAAATCAGATATTTCCAACTTCGATAAGATGCATCTCTTAACATATCTCCATGTACGCATAGATATAACTATCCATGTTTACTAGAATACATCGATATATTTCAATTAAATACAATAATCTACGTTGTGGTGTTTCAATTCAGCTAGATTCACTTTCTTGGGGAAATATCTATCTACATATGAGTATCAATGAAGACTGATAGATAGCTTCATAATTCCATCTACGTGAAAATGTGTCGATATCCATATAACAAACTACATGAAGATAAATCTGACAACATGTATGCTTTTATCTGCAGACATATCTATAGACATAAACCAAATCACATCGTTCTATTTCATTGGAGATACATCTATTAAAGTTGACATGTTTGAAATCAGATATTTCCAACTTCGTTAAGATGCATCTCTTAACATATCTCCATGCACGCATAGATATAACTATAGAATACATCGAGATATTTCAATGCAAATACAATAATCTACGTTGTGGTGTTTCAATTCAGCTAGATTCACTTTCTTGGGGAAAAATCTATCTACATATGACAATCTACGTAGACTGATAGATAGCTACATAATTCCATCTACGTGAAGATGTGACGATATCCATGTAACAAACTACATGAAGATAAATCTGACAACATTTAAGCTTTTATCTGGAGACATATCTATATACAGAAACCATATCACATCGTGATATATCAACCATATAAATCTATTAAAGTTAAAATATTTGAAATCAGATATTTCCATCTTCGTTAAGATGCATCTCTTAACATATCTCCATGTACGCATAGCTATAACTATCCACGGTTACTAGAATACATCGAGATATTTCAATGCAAATACAATAATCTACGTTGTGGTGTTTCAATTCAGCTAGATTCACTTTCTTGGGGAAAAATCTATCTTCATATGACAATCTACGTAGACTGATAGATAGCTACATAATTCCATCTACGTGAAGATGTGTCGATATCCATATAACAAACTACATGAAGATAAATCTGACAACATGTATGCTTTAATCTGCAGACATATCTATAGACATAAACCAAATCACATCGTGCTATTTCAATCGAGATACATCTATTAAAGTTGACATGTTTGAAATCAAATATTTCCAACTTCGTTAAGATGCATCTCTAAACATATCTGCATGTACGCATATATATAACTATCCACGGTTACAAGAATACATCGAGATATTTCAATGCAAATACAATAATCTACGTTGTGGTGTTTCAATTCAGCTAGATTCACTTTCTTGGGGAAAAATCTATCTACATATGACAATCTACGTAGACTGATAGATAGCTACATAATTCCATCTACGTGAAGATGTGTCGATATCCATATAACAAACTACATGAAGATAAATCTGACAACATGTATGCTTTTATCTGCAGACATATCTATAGAAATAAACCAAATCACATCGTGCTATTTCAATCGAGATACATCAATTAAAGTTGACATGTTTGAAATCCGATATTTCCAACTTAGTTAAGATGCATCTCTTAGCATATCTCCATGTACGCATAGATATAACTATCAACGGTTACTAGAATACATCGAGATATTTCAATGCAAATACAATAATCTACGTTGTGGTGTTTCAATTCAGCTAGATTCACTTTCTTGGGGAAAATCTATCTACATATCACAATCTACGTAGACTGATAGATAGCTACATAATTCCATCTATGTGAAGATGTGTCGATATCCATATAACAAACTACATGAAGATAAATCTGACAACATGTATGCTTTTATCTGCAGACATATCTATAGACATAAACCAAATCACATCGTGCTATTTCAATCGAGATACATCTATTAAAGTTGACATGTTTGAAATCATATATTTCCAACTTCGTTAAGATGCATCTCTTAACATATCTCCATGTACGCATAGATATAACTATCCATGTTTACTAGAATACATCGAGATATTTCAATGCAAATACAATAATTCTACGTTGTGGTGTTTCAATTCAGCTAGATTCACTTTGTTGGGGAAAAATCTATCTACATATGACAATCAACGAAGACTGATAGATAGCTACATAATTCCATCTACGTGAAGATGTGTCGATATCCATATAACAAACTACATGAAGATAAATCTGACAACATTTAAGCTTTTATCTGGAGACATATCTATAGACAGAAACCATATCACATCGTGATATATCAACCGATATAAATCTGTTAAAGTTAAAATGTTTGAAATGAGATATTTCCAACTTCGTTAAGATGCATCTCTTAACATATCTCTATGTACGCATAGATATAACTATGCACGGTTACTAGAATACATCGAGATATTTCAATGCAAATACAATAATCTACGTTGTGGTGTTTCAATTCAGCTAGATTCACTTTCTTGGGGAAAAATGTATCTTCATATGAGAATCAACGAAGACTGATAGATAGCTACATAATTCCATCTACGTGAAATTGTGTCGATATCCATATAACAAACTACATGAAGATAAATCTGACAACATGTATGCTTTTATCTGCAGACATATCTATTGACATAAACCAAATCACATCGTTCTATTTCATTCGAGATACATCTATTAAAGTTGACATGTTTGAAATCAGATATTTCCAACTTCGTTAAGATGCATCTCTTAACATATCTCCATGTACGCATAGATATAACTATCCATGTTTACTAGAATACATCGAGATATTTCAATGCAAATACAATAATCTACGTTGTGGTGTTTCAATTCAGCTAGATTCACTTTCTTGGGGAAAAATCTATCTACATATGACAATCTACGTAGTCTGATAGATAGCTACATAATTCCATCTACGTGAAGATGTGTCGATATCCATATAACAAACTACATGAAGATAAATCTGACAACATGTATGCTTTTATCTGCATAGATATCTATAGACATAAATCAAATCACATCGTGCTATTTCAATCGAGATACATCTATTAAAGTTGACATGTTTGAAATCAGATATTTCCAACTACGATAAGATGCATCTCTTAACATATCTCCATGTACGCATAGATATAACTATCCATGTTTACTAGAATACATCGAGATATTTCACTTCAAATACAATAATCTACGTTGTGGTGTTTCAATTCAGCTAGATTCACTTTCTTGGGGAAAAATCTATCTACATATGAGAATCAATGAAGACTGATAGATAGCTACATAATTCCATCTACGTGAAAATGTGTCGATATCTATATAACAAACTACATGAAGATATATCTGACAACATGTATGCTTTTATCTGCAGACATATCTGTAGACATAAACCAAATCACATCGTTCTATTTCATTGGAGATACATCTATTAAAGTTGACATATTTGAAATCAGATATTTCCAACTTCGTTAAGATGCATCTCTTAACATATCTCCATGCACGCATAAATATAACTATCCATGTTTACTAGAATACATCGAGATATTTCAATTCAAATACAATAATCTACGTTGTGGTGTTTCAATTCAGCTAGATTCACTTTCTTGGGGAAAAATCTATCTACATATGACAATCTACGTAGACTGATAGATAGCTACATAATTCCATCTACGTGAAGATGTGACGATATCCATGTAACAAACTACATGAAGATAAATCTGACAACATTTAAGCTTTTATATGGAGACATATCTATAGACAGAAACTATATCACATCGTGATATATCAACCGATATAAATCTATTAAAGTTAAAATATTTGAAATCAGATATTTCCAACTTCGTTAAGATGCATCTCTTAACATATCTCCATGTACACATAGCTATAACTATCCACGGTTACTAGAATACATCGAGATATTTCAATGCAAATACAATAATCTACGTTGTGGTGTTTCAATTCAGCTAGATTCACTTTCTTGGGGAAAAATCTATCTACATATGACAATCTACGTAGACTGATAGATAGCTACATAATTCCATCTACGTGAAGATGTGTCGATATAAATATAACAAACTACATGAAGATAAATCTGACAACATGTATGCTTTTATCTGCAGACATATCAATAGACATAAACTAAATCACATCGTGCTATTTCAAACGAGATGCATCTATTAAAGTTGACATCTTTGAAATCAGATATTTCCAACTTCGTTAAGATGCATCATTTTACATATCTCCATGTACTCATAGCTATAACTATCCATGTTTACTAGAATACATCGAGATATTTCAATTCAAATACAATAATCTACGTTGTGGTGTTTCAATTCAGCTAGATTCACTTTCTTGGGGAAAAATCTATCTACATATGACAATCTACGTAGACTGATAGATAGCTACATAATTCCATCTACGTGAAGATGTGTCGATATCCATATAACAAACTACATGAAGATAAATCTGACAACATGTATGCTTTTATCTGCAGACATATCTATAGACATAAACCAAATCACATCGTGCTATTTCAATCGAGATACATCTATTAAAGTTGATATGTTTGAAATCAGATATTTCCAACTTCGTTAAGATGCATCTCTTAACATATCTCCATGTACGCATAGCTATAACTATCCACGGTTACTAGAATACATCGAGATATTTCAATTAAATACAATAATTCTACGTTGTGGTGTTTCAATTCAGCTAGATTCACTTTCTTGGGGAAAAATCTATCTACATATGACAATCTACGTAGTCTGATAGATAGCTACATAATTCCATCTACGTGAAGATGTGTCGATATCCATATAACAAACTACATGAAGATAAATCTGACAACATGTATGCTTTTATCTGCAGACATATCTATAGACATAAACCAAATCACATCGTGCTATTTCAATCGAGATACATCTATTAAAGTTGAAATCAGATATTTCCAACTTCGTTAAGATGCATCTCTTAACATATCTCCATGTACGCATAGATATAACTATCCATGTTTACTAGAATACATCGAGATATTTCAATTCAAATACAATAATCTACGTTGTGGTGTTTCAATTCAGCTAGATTCACTTTCTTGGGGAAAAATCTATCTACATATGAGAATCAACGAAGACTGATAGATAGCTACATAATTCCATCTACGTGAAAATGTGTCGATATCCATATAACAAACTACATGAAGATAAATCTGACAACATGTATGCTTTTATCTGCAGACATATCTATAGACATAAACCAAATCACATCGTGCTATTTCATTCGAGATCCATCTATTAAAGTTGACATGTTTGAAATCAGATATTTCCAACTTCGTTAAGATGCATCTCTTAACATATCTCCATGTACGCATAGCTACAACTATCCACGGTTACTAGAATACATCGAGATATTTCAATGCAAATACAATAATCTACGTTGTGGTGTTTCAATTCAGCTAGATTCACTTTCTTGAGGAAAAATCTATTTAAATATGACAATCTACGTAGACTGATAGATAGCTACATAATTCCATCTACGTGAAGATGTGTCGATATCCATATAACAAACTACATGAAGATAAATCTAACAACATGTATGCTTTTATCTGCAGACATATCTATAGACATAAACCAAATCACATCGTGCTATTTCAATCGAGATACATCTATTAAAGTTGACATGTTTGAAAACCGATATTTCCAACTTCGTTAAGATGCATCTCTTAACATATCTCCATGTACGCATAGCTTTAACTATCCATGTTTACTAGAATACATCGAGATATTTCAATGCAAATACAATAATCTACGTTGTGGTGTTTCAATTCAGCTAGATTCACTTTCTTGGGGAAAAATCTATCTACATATGACAATCTACGTAGTATGATAGATAGCTACATAATTCCATCTACGTGAAGATGTGTCGATATCCATATAACAAACTACATGAAGATAAATCTGACAACATGTATGCTTTTATCTGCAGACATATCTATAGACATAAATCAAATCACATCGTGCTATTTCAATCGAGATACATCTATTAAAGTTGACATGTTTGAAATCAGATATTTCCAACTTCGATAAGATGCATCTCTTAACATATCTCCATGTACGCATAGATATAACTATCCATGTTTACTAGAATACATCGAGATATTTCACTTCAAATACAATAATCTACGTTGTGGTGTTTCAATTCAGCTAGATTCACTTTCTTGGGGAAAAATCTATCTACATATGAGAATCAATGAAGACTGATAGATAGCTACATAATTCCATCTACGTGAAAATGTGTCGATATCTATATAACAAACTACATGAAGATAAATCTGACAACATGTATGCTTTTATCTGCAGACATATCTGTAGACATAAACCAAATCACATCGTTCTATTTCATTGGAGATACATCTATTAAAGTTGACATATTTGAAATCAGATATTTCCAACTTCGTTAAGATGCATCTCTTAACATATCTCCATGCACGCATAAATATAACTATCCATGTTTACTAGAATACATCGAGATATTTCAATTCAAATACAATAATCTACGTTGTGGTGTTTCAATTCAGCTAGATTCACTTTCTTGGGGAAAAATCTATCTACATATGACAATCTACGTAGACTGATAGATAGCTACATAATTCCATCTACGTGAAGATGTGTCGATATCCAAGTCACAAACTACATGAAGATAAATCTGACAACATTTAAGCTTTTATCTGGAGACATATCTATAGACAGAAACCATATCACATCGTGATATATCAACCGATATAAATCTATTAAAGTTAAAAATTTTGAAATCAGACATTTCCAACTTCGTTGAGATGCATCTCTTAACATATCTCCATGTACGCATTGCTATAACTATCCACGGTTACTAGAATACATCCAGATATTTCAATGCAAATACAATAATCTACGTTGTGGTGTTTCAATTCAGCTAGATTCACTTTCTTGGGGAAAAATCTATCTACATATGACAATCTACGTAGACTGATAGATAGCTACATAATTCCATCTACGTGAAGATGTGTCGATATCCATATAACAAACTACATGAAGATAAATCTGACAACATGTATGCTTTTATCTGCGGACATATCTATAGACATAAACTAAATCACATCGTGCTATTTCAAACGAGATGCATCTATTAAAGTTGACATGTTTGAAATCAGATATTTCCAACTTCGTTAAGATGCATCTCTTAACATATCTCCATGTACGCATAGATATAACTATCCATGTTTACTAGAATACATCGAGATATTTCAATGCAAATACAATAATCTACGTTGTGGTGTTTCAATGCAGCTAGATTCACTTTCTTGGGGAAAAATCTATCTACATATGACAATCTACGTAGACTGATACATATCTACATAATTCCGTCTACGTGAAGATGTGTCGATATCCATATAACAAACTAAATGAAGATAAATCTGACAACATGTATGTTTTTATCTGCAGACATATCTATAGACAAAAACCAAATCACATCGTGCTATTTCAATCGAGATACATCTATTAAATTTGAAATCAGATATTTCCAACTTCGTTAAGATGCATCTCTTAACATATCTCCATGTACGCATAGATATAACTATCCATGTTTACTAGAATACATCGAGATATTTCAATTCAAATACAATAATCTACGTTGTGGTGTTTCAATTCAGCTAGATTCACTTTCTTGGGGAAAAATCTATCTACATATGAGAATCAACGAAGACTGATAGATAGCTACATAATTCCATCTACGTGAAAATGTGTCGATATCCATATAACAAACTACATGAAGATAAATCTGACAACATGTATGCTTTTATCTGCAGACATATCTATAGACATAAACCAAATCAATCGTGCTATTTCATTCGAGATACATCTATTAAAGTTGACATGTTTGAAATCAGATATTTCCAACTTCGTTAAGATGCATCTCTTAACATATCTCCATGTACGCATAGCTATAGCTATCCACGGTTACTAGAATACATCGAGATATTTCAATGCAAATACAATAATCTACGTTGTGGTGTTTCAATTCAGCTAGATTCACTTTCTTGGGGAAAAATCTATCTACATATGACAATCTACGTAGACTGATAGATAGCTACATAATTCCATCTACGTGAAGATGTGTCGATATCCATGTAACAAACTACATGAAGATAAATCTGACAACATTTAAGCTTTTCTCTGGAGACATATCTATAGACATAAACCATATAAAATCGTGATATATAATCCGATATAAATCTATTAAAGTTAAAATGTTTGAAATCAGATATTTCCAACTTCGTTAAGATGCGTCTCTTAACATATCTCCATGTACGCATAGATATAACTATACACGGTTACTAGAATACATCGAGATATTTCAATGCAAATACAATAATCTACGTTGTGGTGTTTCAATTCAGCTAGATTCACTTTCTTGGGGAAAAATCTATCTACATATGACAATCTACGTAGACTGATAGATAGCTACATAATTCCATCTACGTGAAGATGTGACGATATCCATGTAACAAACTACATGAAGATAAATCTGACAACATTTAAGATTTTATCTGGAGACATATCTATAGACAGAAACTATATCACATCGTGATATATCAACCGATATAAATCTATTAAAGTTAAAATATTTGAAATCAGATATTTCCAACTTCGTTAAGATGCATCTCTTAACATATCTCCATGTACACATAGCTATAACTATCCACGGTTACTAGAATACATCGAGATATTTCAATGCAAATACAATAATCTACGTTGTGGTGTTTCAATTCAGCTAGATTCACTTTCTTGGGGAAAAATCTATCTACATATGACAATCTACGTAGACTGATAGATAGCTACATAATTCCATCTACGTGAAGATGTGTCGATATAAATATAACAAACTACATGAAGATAAATCTGACAACATGTATGCTTTTATCTGCAGACATATCTATAGACATAAACTAAATCACATCGTGCTATTTCAAACGAGATGCATCTATTAAAGTTGACATCTTTGAAATCAGATATTTCCAACTTCGTTAAGATGCATCATTTTACATATCTCCATGTACTCATAGCTATAACTATCCATGTTTACTAGAATACATCGAGATATTTCAATTCAAATACAATAATCTACGTTGTGGTGTTTCAATTCAGCTAGATTCACTTTCTTGGGGAAAAATCTATCTACATATGACAATCTACGTAGACTGATAGATAGCTACATAATTCCATCTACGTGAAGATGTGTCGATATCCATATAACAAACTACATGAAGATAAATCTGACAACATGTATGCTTTTATCTGCAGACATATCTATAGACATAAACCAAATCACATCGTGGTATTTCAATCGAGATACATCTATTAAAGTTGATATGTTTGAAATCAGATATTTCCAACTTCGTTAAGATGCATCTCTTAACATATCTCCATGTACGCATAGCTATAACTATCCACGGTTACTAGAATACATCGAGATATTTCAATTCAAATACAATAATCTACGTTGTGGTGTTTCAATTCAGCTAGATTCACTTTCTTGGGGAAAAATCTATCTACATATGACAATCTACGTAGACTGATAGATAGCTACATAATTCCATCTACGTGAAGATGTGTCGATATCCATATAACAAACTACATGAAGATAAATCTGACAACATGTATGCTTTTATCTGCAGACATATCTATAGACATAAACCAAATCACATCGTGCTATTTCAATCGAGATACATCTATTAAAGTTGAAATCAGATATTTCCAACTTCGTTAAGATGCATCTCTTAACATATCTCCATGTACGCATAGATATAACTATCCATGTTTACTAGAATACATCGAGATATTTCAATTCAAATACAATAATCTACGTTGTGGTGTTTCAATTCAGCTAGATTCACTTTCTTGGGGAAAAATCTATCTACATATGAGAATCAACGAAGACTGATAGATAGCTACATAATTCCATCTACGTGAAAATGTGTCGATATCCATATAACAAACTACATGAAGATAAATCTGACAACATGTATGCTTTTATCTGCAGACATATCTATAGACATAAACCAAATCACATCGTGCTATTTCATTCGAGATCCATCTATTAAAGTTGACATGTTTGAAATCAGATATTTCCAACTTCGTTAAGATGCATCTCTTAACATATCTCCATGTACTCATAGCTACAACTATCCACGGTTACTAGAATACATCGAGATATTTCAATGCAAATACAATAATCTACGTTGTGGTGTTTCAATTCAGCTAGATTCACTTTCTTGAGGAAAAATCTATTTAAATATGACAATCTACGTAGACTGATAGATAGCTACATAATTCCATCTACGTGAAGATGTGTCGATATCCATATAACAAACTACATGAAGATAAATCTAACAACATGTATGCTTTTATCTGCAGACATATCTATAGACATAAACCAAATCACATCGTGCTATTTCAATCGAGATACATCTATTAAAGTTGACATGTTTGAAATCAGATATTTCCAACTTCGTTAAGATGCATCTCTTAACATATCTCCATGTACGCATAGATATAACTATCCATGTTTACTAGAATACATCGAGATATTTCAATGCAAATACAATAATCTACGTTGTGGTGTTTCAATTCAGCTAGATTCACTTTCTTGGGGAAAAATCTATCTACATATGACAATCTACGTTGACTGATAGATAGCTACATAATTCCATCTACGTGAAGATGTCTCGATATCCATATAACAAACTACATGAAGATAAATCTGACAACATGTATGCTTTTATCTGCAGACATATCTATAGACATAAACCAAATCACATCGTCCTATTTCAATCGAGATACATCTATTAAAGTTGACATGTTTGAAATCAGATATTTCCAACTTCGTTAAGATGCATCTCTTAACATATCTCCATGTACGCATAGATATAACTATCCACGGTTACTAGAATACATCGAGATATTTCAATGCAAATACAATAATCTACGTTGTGGTGTTTCAATTCAGCTAGATTCACTTTCTTGGGGAAAAATCTATCTACATATGACAATCTACGTAGACTGATAGATAGCTACATAATTCCATCTACGTGAAGATGTGTCGATATCCATATAACAAACTACATGAAGATAAATCTGACAACATTTAAGCTTTAATCTGGAGACATATCTATAGACAGAAACCATATCACATCGTGATATATCAACCGATATAAATCTGTTAAAGTTAAAATGTTTGAAATCAGATATTTCCAACTTCGTTAAGATGCATCTCTTAACATATCTCTATGTACGCATAGATATAACTATGCACGGTTACTAGAATACATCGAGATATTTCAATGCAAATACAATAATCTACGTTGTGGTGTTTCAATTCAACTAGATTCACTTTCTTGGGGAAAAATATATCTATATATGAGAATCAACGAAGACTGATAGATAGCTACATAATTCCATCTACGTGAAAATGTGTCGATATCCATATAACAAACTACATGAAGATAAATCTGACAACATGTATGCTTTTATCTGCAGACATATCTATAGACATAAACCAAATCACATCGTGCTATTTCATTCGAGATCCATCTATTAAAGTTGACATGTTTGAAATCAGATATTTCCAACTTCGTTAAGATGCATCTCTTAACATATCTCCATGTACGCATAGCTACAACTATCCACGGTTACTAGAATACATCGAGATATTTCAATGCAAATACAATAATCTACGTTGTGGTGTTTCAATTCAGCTAGATTCACTTTCTTGAGGAAAAATCTATTTAAATATGACAATCTACGTAGACTGATAGATAGCTACATAATTCCATCTACGTGAAGATGTGTCGATATCCATATAACAAACTACATGAAGATAAATCTAACAACATGTATGCTTTTATCTGCAGACATATCTATAGACATAAATCAAATCACATCGTCCTATTTCAATCGAGATACATCTATTAAAGTTGACATGTTTGAAATCAGATATTTCCAACTTCGTTAAGATGCATCTCTTAACATATCTCCATGTACGCATAGATATAACTATCCATGTTTACTAGAATACATCGAGATATTTCAATGCAAATACAATAATCTACGTTGTGGTGTTTCAATTCAGCTAGATTCACTTTCTTGGGGAAAAATCTATCTACATATGACAATCTACGTTGACTGATAGATAGCTACATAATTCCATCTACGTGAAGATGTCTCGATATCCATATAACAAACTACATGAAGATAAATCTGACAACATGTATGCTTTTATCTGCAGACATATCTATAGACATAAACCAAATCACATCGTCCTATTTCAATCGAGATACATCTATTAAAGTTGACATGTTTGAAATCAGATATTTCCAACTTCGTTAAGATGCATCTCTTAACATATCTCCATGTACGCATAGATATAACTATCCACGGTTACTAGAATACATCGAGATATTTCAATGCAAATACAATAATCTACGTTGTGGTGTTTCAATTCAGCTAGATTCACTTTCTTGGGGAAAAATCTATCTACATATGACAATCTACGTAGACTGATAGATAGCTACATAATTCCATCTACGTGAAGATGTGTCGATATCCATATAACAAACTACATGAAGATAAATCTGACAACATTTAAGCTTTAATCTGGAGACATATCTATAGACAGAAACCATATCACATCGTGATATATCAACCGATATAAATCTGTTAAAGTTAAAATGTTTGAAATCAGATATTTCCAACTTCGTTAAGATGCATCTCTTAACATATCTCTATGTACGCATAGATATAACTATGCACGGTTACTAGAATACATCGAGATATTTCAATGCAAATACAATAATCTACGTTGTGGTGTTTCAATTCAACTAGATTCACTTTCTTGGGGAAAAATATATCTATATATGAGAATCAACGAAGACTGATAGATAGCTACATAATTCCATCTACGTGAAAATGTGTCGATATCCATATAACAAACTACATGAAGATAAATCTGACAACATGTATGCTTTTATCTGCAGACATATCTATAGACATAAACCAAATCACATCGTGCTATTTCATTCGAGATCCATCTATTAAAGTTGACATGTTTGAAATCAGATATTTCCAACTTCGTTAAGATGCATCTCTTAACATATCTCCATGTACGCATAGCTACAACTATCCACGGTTACTAGAATACATCGAGATATTTCAATGCAAATACAATAATCTACGTTGTGGTGTTTCAATTCAGCTAGATTCACTTTCTTGAGGAAAAATCTATTTAAATATGACAATCTACGTAGACTGATAGATAGCTACATAATTCCATCTACGTGAAGATGTGTCGATATCCATATAACAAACTACATGAAGATAAATCTAACAACATGTATGCTTTTATCTGCAGACATATCTATAGACATAAATCAAATCACATCGTCCTATTTCAATCGAGATACATCTATTAAAGTTGACATGTTTGAAATCAGATATTTCCAACTTCGTTAAGATGCATCTCTTAACATAACTCCATGTACGCATAGATATAACTATCCATGTTTACTAGAATACATCGAGATATTTCAATTCAAATACAATAATCTACGTTGTGGTGTTTCAATTCAGCTAGATTCACTTTCTTGGGGAAAAATCTATCTACATATGACAATCTACGTAGACTGATAGATAGCTACATAATTCCATCTACGTGAAGATGTGTCGATATCCATATAACAAACTACATGAAGATAAATCTGACAACATGTATGCTTTTATCTGCAGACATATCTATAGACATAAACCAAATCACATCGTCCTATTTCAATCGAGATCCATCTATTAAAGTTGACATGTTTGAAATCAGATATTTCCAACTTCGTTAAGATGCATCTCTTAACATATCTCCATGTACGCATAGATATAACTATCCACGGTTACTAGAATACATCGAGATATTTCAATGCAAATACAATAATCTACGTTGTGGTGTTTCAATTCAGCTAGATTCACTTTCTTGGGGAAAAATCTATCTACATATGACAATCTACGTAGACTGATAGATAGCTACATAATTCCATCTACGTGAAGATGTGTCGATATCCATATAACAAACTACATGAAGATAAATCTAACAACATGTATGCTTTTATCTGCAGACATATCTATAGACATAAACCAAATCACATCGTGCTATTTCAATCGAGATACATCTATTAAAGTTGACATGTTTGAAATCAGATATTTCCAACTTCGTTAAGATGCATCTCTTAACATATCTCCATGTACGCATAGATATAACTATCCATGTTTACTAGAATACATCGAGATATTTCAATGCAAATACAATAATCTACGTTGTGGTGTTTCAATTCAGCTAGATTCACTTTCTTGGGGAAAAATCTATCTACATATGACAATCTACGTAGACTGATAGATAGCTACATAATTCCATCTACGTGAAGATGTGTCGATATCCATATAACAAACTACATGAAGATAAATCTGACAACATTTAAGCTTTAATCTGGAGACATATCTATAGACAGAAACCATATCACATCGTGATATATCAACCGATATAAATCTGTTAAAGTTAAAATGTTTGAAATCAGATATTTCCAACTTCGTTAAGATGCATCTCTTAACATATCTCTATGTACGCATAGATATAACTATGCACGGTTACTAGAATACATCGAGATATTTCAATGCAAATACAATAATCTACGTTGTGGTGTTTCAATTCAGCTAGATTCACTTTCTTGGGGAAAAATCTATCTAAATATGACAATCAACGAAGACTGATAGATAGCTACATAATTCCATCTACGTGAAGATGTGTCGATATCCATATAACAAACTACATGAAGATAAATCTGACAACATGTATGCTTTTATCTGCAGACATATCTATAGACATAAACCAAATCACATCGTGCTATTTCAATCGAGATACATCTATTAAAGTTGACATGTTTGAAATCAGATATTTCCAACTTCGTTAAGATGCATCTCTTAACATATCTCCATGTACGCATAGATATAACTATCCATGTTTACTAGAATACATCGAGATATTTCAATGCAAATACAATAATCTACGTTGTGGTGTTTCAATTCAGCTAGATTCACTTTCTTGGGGAAAAATCTATCTACATATGACAATCTACGTAGACTGATAGATAGCTACATAATTCCATCTACGTGAAGGTGTGTCGATATCCATATAACAAACTACATGAAGATAAATCTGACAACATGTATGCTTTTATCTGCAGACATATCTATAGACATAAACCAAATCACATCGTGCTATTTCAATCGAGATACATCTATTAAAGTTGACATCTTTGAAATCACATATTTCCAACTTCGTTAAGATGCATCTCTTTACATATCTCCATGTACGCATAGATATAACTATCCATGTTTACTAGAATACATCGAGATATTTCAATGCAAATACAATAATCTTCGTTGTGGTGTTTCAATTCAGCTAGATTCACTTTCTTGGGGAAAAATCTATCTACATATGACAATCTACGTAGACTGATAGATAGCTACATAATTCCATCTACTTGAAGATGTGTCGATATCCATATAACAAACTACATGAAGATAAATCTGACAACATGTATGCTTTTATCTGCAGACATATCTATAGACATAAACCAAATCACATCGTGCTATTTCAATCGAGATACATCTATTAAAGTTGACATGTTTGAAATCAGATATTTCCAACTTCGTTAAGATGCATGTCTTAACATATCTCCATGTACGCATAGATATAACTATCTATGTTTACTAGAATACATCGAGATATTTCAATGCAAATACAATAATCTACGTTGTGGTGTTTCAATTCAGCTAGATTCACTTTCTTGGGGAAAAATCTATCTACATATGACAATCTACGTAGACTGATAGATAGCTACATAATTCCATCTACGTGAAGATGTTTCGATATCCATATAACAAACTACATGAAGATAAATCTGACAACATGTATGCTTTTATCTGCAGACATATCTATAGACATAAACCAAATCACATCGTGCTATTTAAATCGAGATACATCTATTAAAGTTGACATGTTTGAAATCAGATATTTCCAACTTCGTTAAGATGCATCTCTTAACATATCTCCATGTACGCATAGATATAACTATCCATGTTTACTAGAATACATCGAGATATTTCAATTCAAATACAATAATCTACGTTGTGGTGTTTCAATTCATCTAGATTCACTTTCTTGGGGAAAAATCTATCTACATATGAGAATCAACGAAGACTGATAGATAGCTACATAATTCCATCTACGTGAAAATGTGTCGATATCCACATAACAAAATACATGAAGATAAATCTGACAACATGTATGCTTTTATCTGCAGACATATCTATAGACATAAACCAAATCAATCGTGCTATTTCATTCGAGATACATCTATTAAAGTTGACATGTTTGAAATCAGATATTTCCAACTTCGTTAAGATGCATCTCTTAACATATCTCCATGTACGCATAGCTATAGCTATCCACGGTTACTAGAATACATCGAGATATTTCAATGCAAATACAATAATCTACGTTGTGGTGTATCAATTCAGCTAGATTCACTATCTTGGGGAAAAATTTATCTACATATGACAATCTACGTAGACTTATAGATAGCTACATAATTCCATCTACGTGAAGATGTGTCGATATCCATATAACAAACTACATGAAGATAAATCTGAAAACATTTAAGCTTTTATCTGGAGACATATCTATAGACATAAACCATATAAAATCGTGATATATAATCCGATATAAATCTATTAAAGTTAAAATGTTTGAAATCAGATATTTCCAACTTCGTTAAGATGCATCTCTTAACATATCTCCATGTACGCATAGATATAACTATCAACGGTTACTAGAATACATCGAGATATTTCAATGCAAATACAATAATCTACGTTGTGGTGTTTCAATTCAGCTAGATTCACCTTCTTGGGGAAAAATCTATCTACATATGACAATCAACGAAGACTGATAGATAGCTACATAATTCCATCTACGTGAAGATGTGTCGATATCCATATAACAAACTACATGAAGATGAATCTGACAACATGTATGCTTTTATCTGCAGACATATCTATAGACATAAACCAAATCACATCGTGCTATTTCAATCGAGATACATCTATTAAAGTTGACATGTTTGAAATCAGATATTTCCAACTTCGTTAAGATGCATCTCTTAACATATCTCCATGTACGCATAGATATAACTATCCATGTTTACTAGAATACATCGAGATATTTCAATGCAAATACAATAATCTACGTTGTGGTGTTTCAATTCAGCTAGATTCACTTTCTTGGGGAAAAATCTATATTCATATGACAATCTACGTAGACTGATAGATAGCTACATAATTCCATCTACGTGAAGATGTGTCGATATCCATAAAACAAACTACATGAAGATAAATCTGACAACATGTATGCTTTTATCTGCAGACATATCTATAGACATAAACCAAATCACATCGTGCTATTTCAATCGAGATACATCTATTAAAGTTGACATCTTTGAAATCAGATATTTCCAACTTCGTTAAGATGCATCTCTTAACATATCTCCATGTACGCATAGATATAACTATCCATGTTTACTAGAATACATCGAGATATTTCAATTCAAATACAATAATCTACGTTGTGGTGTTTCAATTCAGCTAGATTCACTTTCTTGGGGAAAAATCTATCTACATATGACAATCTACGTAGACTGATAGATAGCTACATAATTCCATCTACGTGTAGATGTGTCGATATCCATATAACAAACTACATGAAGATAAATCTGACAACATGTATGCTTTTATCTGCAGACATATCTATAGACATAAACCAAATCACATTGTGCTATTTCAATCGAGATAGATCTATTAAAGTTGACATGCTTGAAATCAGATATTTCCAACTTCGTTAAGATGCATCTCTTAACATATCTCCATGTGCGCATAGATATAACTATCCATGTTTACTAGAATACATCGAGATATTTCAATGCAAATACAATAATCTACGTTGTGGTGTTTCAATTCAGCTAGATTCACTTTCTTGGGGAAAAATCTATCTACATATGACAATCTACGTAGACTGATAGCTACATAATTCCATCTACGTGAAGATGTGTCGATAACCATATAACAAACTACATGAAGATAAATCTGACAACATGTATGCTTTTATCTGCAGACATATCTATAGACATAAACCAAATCACATCGTGCTATTTCAATCGAGATACATCTATTAAAGTTGACATGTTTGAAATGAGATATTTCCAACTTCGTTAAGATGCATCTCTTAACATATCTCCATGTACGCATAGATATAACTATCCATGTTTACTAGAATACATCTAGATATTTCAATTCAAATACAATAATCTACGTTGTTGTGTTTCAATTCAGCTAGATTCACTTTCTTGGGGAAAAATCTATCTACATATGACAATCTACGTAGACTGATAGATAGCTACATAATTCCATCTACGTGAAGATGTGTCGATATCCATATAACAAACTACATGAAGATAAATCTGACAACATGTATGCTTTTATCTGCAGACATATCTATAGACATAAACCAAATCACATCGTCCTATTTCAATCGAGATACATCTATTAAAGTTGACATGTTTGAAATCAGATATTTCCAACTTCGTTAAGATGCATCTCTTAACATATCTCCATGTACGCATAGATATAACTATCCACGGTTACTAGAATACATCGAGATATTTCAATTCAAATACAATAATCTACGTTGTGGTGTTTCAATTCAGCTAGATTCACTTTCTTGGGGAAAAATCTATCTACATATGACAATCTACGTAGACTGATAGATAGCTACATAATTCCATCTACGTGAAGATGTGTCGATATCCATATAACAAACTACATGAAGATAAATCTAACAACATGTATGCTTTTATCTGCAGACATATCTATAGACATAAACCAAATCACATCGTGCTATTTCAATCGAGATACATCTAATAAAGTTGACATGTTTGAAATCAGATATTTCCACCTTCGTTAAGATGCATCTCTTAACATATCTCCATGTACGCATAGATATAACTATCCATGTTTACTAGAATACATCGAGATATTTCAATGCAAATACAATAATCTACGTTGTGGTGTTTCAATTCAGCTAGATTCACTTTCTTGGGGAAAAATCTATATACATATGACAATCTACGTAGACTGATAGATAGCTACATAATTCCATCTACGTGAAGATGTGTCGATATCCATAAAACAAACTACATGAAGATAAATCTGACAACATGTTTGCTTTTATCTGGAGACATATCTATAGACATAAACCAAATCACATCGTGCTATTTCAATCGAGATACATCTATTAAAGTTGACATGCTTGAAATCAGATATTTCCAACTTCGTTAAGATGCATCTCTTAACATATCTCCATGTACGCATAGATATAACTATCCATGTTTACTAGAATACATCGAGATATTTCAATTCAAATACAATAATCTACGTTGTGGTGTTTCAATTCAGCTAGATTCACTTTCTTGGGGAAAAATCTATCTACATATGACAATCTACGTAGACTGATAGCTACATAATTCCATCTACGTGAAGATGTGTCGATAACCATATAACAAACTACATGAAGATAAATCTGACAACATGTATGCTTTTATCTGCAGACATATCTATAGACATAAACCAAATCACATCGTGCTATTTCAATCGAGATACATCTATTAAAGTTGAAATCAGATATTTCCAACTTCGTTAAGATGCATCTCTTAACATATCTCCATGTACGCATAGATATAACTATCCATGTTTACTAGAATACATCGAGATATTTCAATTCAAATACAATAATCTACGTTGTGGTGTTTCAATTCAGCTAGATTCACTTTCTTGGGGAAAAATCTATCTACATATGAGAATCAACGAAGACTGATAGATAGCTACATAATTCCATCTACGTGAAAATGTGTCGATATCCATATAACAAACTACATGAAGATAAATCTGACAAAATGTATGCTTTTATCTGCAGACATATCTATAGACATAAACCAAATCACATCGTGCTATTTCAATCGAGATACATCTATTAAAGTTGACATGTTTGAAATCAGATATTTCCAACTTCGTTAAGATGCATCTCTTAACATATCTCCATGTACGCATAGATATAACTATCCATGTTTACTAGAATACATCGAGATATTTCAAATTCAAATACAATAATCTACGTTGTGGTGTTTCAATTCAGCTAGATTCACTTTCTTGGGGAAAAATCTATCTACATATGACAATCTACGTAGACTGATAGACAGCTACATAATTCCATCTACGTGAAGATGTGTCGATATCCATATAACAAACTACATGAAGATAAATCTGACAACATGTATGCTTTTATCTGCAGACATATCTATAGACATAAACCAAATCACATCGTCCTATTTCAATCGAGATACATCTATTAAAGTTGACATGTTTGAAATCAGATATTTCCAACTTCGTTAAGATGCATCTCTTAACATATCTCCATGTAGGCATAGATATAACTATCCACGGTTACTAGAATACATCGAGATATTTCAATGCAAATACAATAATCTACGTTGTGGTGTTTCAATTCAGCTAGATTCACTTTATTGGGGAAAAATCTATCTACATATGACAATCTACGTAGACTGATAGATAGCTACATAATTCCATCTACGTGAAGATGTGTCGATATCTATATAACAAACTACATGAAGATAAATCTAACAACATGTATGCTTTTATCTGCAGACATATCTATAGACATAAACCAAATCACATCGTGCTATTTCAATCGAGATACATCTATTAAAGTTGACATGTTTGAAATCAGATATTTCCAACTTCGTTAAGATGCATCTCTTAACATATCTCCATGTACGCATAGATATAACTATCCATGTTTACTAGAATACATCGAGATATTTCAATGCAAATACAATAATCTACGTTGTGGTGTTTCAATTCAGCTAGATTCACTTTCTTGGGGAAAAATCTATCTACATATGACAATCTACGTAGACTGATAGATAGCTACATAATTCCATCTACGTGAAGATGTGTCGATATCCATATAACAAACTACATGAAGATAAATCTGACAAGATTTAAGCTTTAATCTGGAGACATATCTATAGAGAAAACCATATCACATCGTGATATATCAACCGATATAAATCTGTTAAAGTTAAAATGTTTGAAATCAGATATTTCCAACTTCGTTAAGATGCATCTCTTAACATATCTCTATGTACGCATAGATATAACTATGCACGGTTACTAGAATACATCGAGATATTTCAATGCAAATACAATAATCTACGTTGTGGTGTTTCAATTCAGCTAGATTCACTTTCTTGGGGAAAAATCTATCTACATATGAGAATCAACGAAGACTGATAGATAGCTACATAATTCCATCTACGTGAAAATGTGTCGATATCCATATAACAAACTACATGAAGATAAATCTGACAACATGTATGCTTTTATCTGCAGACATATCTATAGACATAAACCAAATCACATCGTGCTATTTCAATCGAGATCCATCTATTAAAGTTGACATGTTTGAAATCCGATATTTCCAACTTCGTTAAGATGCATCTCTTAACATATCTAAATGTACGCATAGCTTTAACTATCCATGTTTACTAGAATACATCGAGATATTTCAATGCAAATACAATAATCTACGTTGTGGTGTTTCAATTCAGCTAGATTCACTTTCTTGGGGTAAAATCTATCTACATATGAGAATCAATGAAGACTGATAGATAGCTACATAATTCCATCTACGTGAAGATGTGTCGATATCCATATAACAAACTACATGAAGATA
Source organism: Unio pictorum (assembly GCA_030141615.1). Lineage (NCBI taxonomy): Eukaryota > Metazoa > Mollusca > Bivalvia > Unionida > Unionidae > Unio > Unio pictorum. Next base: position 5,152,788 of record JARLTB010000007.1, on the reverse strand, counting down.
AATCTGACAACATGTATGCTTTTATCTGCAGACATATCTGTATACATAAACCAAATCACATCGTTCTATTTCATTGGAGATAGATCTATTAAAGTTGACATGTTTGAAATCAGATATTTCCAACTTCGTTAAGATGTATCTCTTAACATATCTCCATGCACGCATATATATAACTATCCATATTTACTAGAATACATCGAGATATTTCAATTCAAATACAATAATCTACGTTGTGGTGTTTCAATTCAGCTAGATTCACTTTCTTGGGGAAAAATCTATCTACATATGACAATCTACGTAGACTGATAGATAGCTACATAATTACATCTACGTGAAGATGTGACGATATCCATGTAACAAACTACATGAAGATAAATCTGACAACATTTAAGCTTTTATATGGAGACATATCTATAGACAGAAACCATATCACATCGTGATATATCAACCGATATAAATCTATTAAAGTTAAAATATTTGAAATCAGATATTTCCAACTTCGTTAAGATGCATCTCTTAACATATCTCCATGTACGCATAGCTATAACTATCCACGGTTACTAGAATACATCGAGATATTTCAATGCAAATACAATAATCTACGTTGTGGTGTTTCAATTCAGCTAGATTCACTTTCTTGGGGAAAAATCTATCTACATATGACAATCTACGTAGACTGATAGATAGCTACATAATTCCATCTACGTGAAGATGTGTCGATATAAATATAACAAACTACATGAAGATAAATCTGACAACATGTATGCTTTTATCTGCAGACATATCTATAGACATAAACTAAATCAATCGTGCTATTTCAAACGAGATGAATCTATTAAAGTTGACATCTTTGAAATCAGATATTTCCAACTTCGTTAAGATGCATCTTTTTACATATCTCCATGAACTCATAGCTATAACTATCCATGTTTACTAGAATACATCGAGATATTTCAATTCAAATACAATAATCTACGTTGTGGTGTTTCAATTCAGCTAGATTCACTTTCTTGGGGAAAAATCTATCTACATATGAGAATCAACGTTGACTGATAGATAGCTACATCATTCCATCTACGTGAAGATGTGTCGATATCCATATAACAAACTACATGAAGATAAATCTGACAACATGTATGCTTTTATCTGCAGACATATCTATAGGCATAAACCAAATCACATCGTGCTATTTCAATCGAGATACATTTATTAAAGTTGACATGTTTGAAATCAGATATTTCCAACTTCGTTAAGATGCATCTCTTAACATATCTCCATGTACGCATAGATATAACTATCCACGGTTACTAGAATACATCGAGATATTTCAATGCAAATACAATAATCTACGTTGTGGTGTTTCAATTCAGCTAGATTCACTTTCTTGGGGAAAAATCTATCTACATATGACAATCTACGTAGACTGATAGATAGCTACATAATTCCATCTACGTGAAGATGTGTCGATATCCATATAACAAACTACATGAAGATAAATCTGACAACATGTATGCTTTTATCTCCAGACATATCTATAGACATAAACCAAATCACATCGTGCTATTTCAATCGAGATACATCTATTAAAGTTGATATGTTTGAAATCAGATATTTCCAACTTCGTTAAGATGCATCTCTTAACATATCTCCATGTACGCATAGATATAACTATCCATGTTTACTAGAATACATCGAGATATTTCAATTCAAATACAATAATCTACGTTGTGGTGTTTCAATTCAGCTAGATTCACTTTCTTTGGGAAAAATCTATCTACATATGAGAATCAACGAAGACTGATAGATAGCTACATAATTCCATCTACGTGAAAATGTGTCGATATCCATATAACAAACTACATGAAGATAAATCTGACAACATGTATGCTTTTATCTGCAGACATATCTATAGACATAAACCAAATCACATCGTGCTATTTCAATCGAGATACATCTATTAAAGTTGACATGTTTGAAATCAGATATTTCCAACTTCGTTAAGATGCATCTCTTAACATATCTCCATGTACGCATAGATATAACTATCCATGTTTACTAGAATACATCGAGATATTTCAATTCAAATACAATAATCTACGTTGTGGTGTTTCAATTCAGCTAGATTCACTTTCTTGGGGAAAAATCTATCTACATATGACAATCTACGTAGACTGATATATTGCTAAATAATTCCATCTACGTGAAGATGTGTCGATATCCATGTAACAAACTACATGAAGATAAATCTGACAACATTTAAGCTTTTATCTGGAGACATATCTATAGACAAAAACCATATAAAATCGTGATATATCAACCGATATAAATCTATTAAAGTTAAAATGTTTGAAATCAGATATTTCCAACTTCGTTAAGATGCATCTCTTAACATATCTCCATGTACGCATAGCTATAACTATCCATGTTTACTAGAATACATCTAGATATTTCAATTCAAATACAATAATCTACGTTGTGGTGTTTCAATTCAGCTAGATTCACTTTCTTGGGGAAAAATGTATCTTCATATGACAATCAACGAAGACTGATAGATAGCTACATAATTCCATCTACGTGAAATTGTGTCGATATCCATATAACAAACTACATGAAGATAAATCTGACAACATGTATGCTTTTATCTGCAGACATATCTATAGACATAAACCAAATCACATCGTTCTATTTCATTCGAGATACATCTATTAAAGTTGACATGTTTGAAATCAGATATTTCCAACTTCGTTAAGATGCATCTCTTAACATATCTCCATGTACGCATAGATATAACTATCCATGTTTACTAGAATACATCGAGATATTTCAATGCAAATACAATAATCTGCGTTGTGGTGTTTCAATTCAGCTAGATTCACTTTCTTGGGGAAAAATCTATCTATATATGACAATCTACGTAGACTGATAGATAGCTACACAATTCCATCTACGTGAAGATGTGTCGATATCCATGTAACAAACTACATGAAGATAAATCTGACAACATTTAAGCTTTTCTCTGGAGACATATCTATAGACATAAACCATATAAAATCGTGATATATAATCCGATATAAATCTATTAAAGTTAAAATGTTTGAAATCAGATATTTCCAACTTCGTTAAGATGCATCTCTTAACATATCTCCATGTACGCATATATATAACTATCCACGGTTACTAGAATACATCGAGATATTTCAATGCAAATACAATAATCTACGTTGTGGTGTTTCAATTCAGCTAGATTCACTTTCTTGGGGAAAAATCTATCTAAATATGACAATCAACGAAGACTGATAGATAGCTACATAATTCCATCTACGTGAAGATGTGTCGATATCCATATAACAAACTACATGAAGATGAATCTGACAACATGTATGCTTTTATCTGCAGACATATCTATAGACATAAACCAAATCACATCGTGCTATTTCAATCGAGATACATCTATTAAAGTTGACATGTTTGAAATCAGATATTTCCAACTTCGTTAAGATGCATCTCTTAACATATCTCCATGTACGCATAGATATAACTATCCATGTTTACTAGAATACATCGAGATATTTCAATGCAAATACAATAATCTACGTTGTGGTGTTTCAATTCAGCTAGATTCACTTTCTTGGGGAAAAATCTATCTACATATGACAATCTACGTAGACTGATAGATAGCTACATACTTCCATCTACGTGAAGATGTGTCGATATCCATATAACAAACTACATGAAGATAAATCTGACAACATGTATGCTTTTATCTGCAGACATATCTATAGACATAAACCAAATCACATCGTGCTATTTCAATCGAGATACATCAATTAAAGTTGACATGTTTGAAATCCGATATTTCCAACTTAGTTAAGATGCATCTCTTAGCATATCTCCATGTACGCATAGATATAACTATCAACGGTTACTAGAATACATCGAGATATTTCAATGCAAATACAATAATCTACGTTGTGGTGTTTCAATTCAGCTAGATTCACTTTGTTGGGGAAAAATCTATCTACATATGACAATCTACGTAGACTGATAGATAGCTACATAATTCCATCTACGTGAAGATGTGTCGATATCCATATAACAAACTACATGAAGATAAATCTGACAACATGTATGCATTTATCTGCAGACATATCTATAGACATAAACCAAATCACATCGTGCAATTTCAATCGAGATACATCTATTAAAGTTGACATGTTTGAAATCAGATATTTCCAACTTCGTTAAGATGCATCTCTTAACATATCTCCATGTACGCTAGCTTTAACTATCCATGTTTACTAGAATACATCGAGATATTTCAATTCAAATACAATAATCTACGTTGTGGTGTTTCAATTCAGCTAGATTCACTTTCTTGTGGAAAAATCTATCTACATTTGACAATCTACGTAGACTGATAGATAGCTACATAATTCCATCTACGTGAAGATGTGTCGATATCCATATAACAAACTACATGAAGATAAATCTGACAACATGTATGCTTTTATCTGCAGACATATCTATAGACATAAACGTAATCACATCGTGCTATTTCAATCGAGATACATCTATTAAAGTTGACATGTTTGAAATCAGATATTTCCAACTTCGATAAGATGCATCTTTTAACATATCTCCATGTACGCATAGACATAACTATCCATGTTTACTAGAATACATCGAGATATTTCAATTCAAATACAATAATCTACGTTGTGGTGTTTCAATTCAGCTGGATTCACTTTCTTGGGGAAAAATCTATCTACATATGAGTATCAATGAAGACTGATAGATAGCTACATAATTCCATCTACGTGAAAATGTGTCGATATCCATATAACAAACTACATGAAGATAAATCTGACAACATATATGCTTTTATCTGCAGACATATCTATAGACATAAACCAAATCACATCGTTCTATTTCATTGGAGATACATCTATTAAAGTTGACATGTTTGAAATCAGATATTTCCAACTTCGATAAGATGCATCTCTTAACATATCTCCATGTACGCATAGATATAACTATCCATGTTTACTAGAATACATCGATATATTTCAATTAAATACAATAATCTACGTTGTGGTGTTTCAATTCAGCTAGATTCACTTTCTTGGGGAAAAATCTATCTACATATGAGTATCAATGAAGACTGATAGATAGCTTCATAATTCCATCTACGTGAAAATGTGTCGATATCCATATAACAAACTACATGAAGATAAATCTGACAACATGTATGCTTTTATCTGCAGACATATCTATAGACATAAACCAAATCACATCGTTCTATTTCATTGGAGATACATCTATTAAAGTTGACATGTTTGAAATCAGATATTTCCAACTTCGTTAAGATGCATCTCTTAACATATCTCCATGCACGCATAGATATAACTATAGAATACATCGAGATATTTCAATGCAAATACAATAATCTACGTTGTGGTGTTTCAATTCAGCTAGATTCACTTTCATGGGGAAAAATCTATCTACATATGACAATCTACGTAGACTGATAGATAGCTACATAATTCCATCTACGTGAAGATGTGACGATATCCATGTAACAAACTACATGAAGATAAATCTGACAACATTTAAGCTTTTATCTGGAGACATATCTATATACAGAAACCATATCACATCGTGATATATCAACCGATATAAATCTATTAAAGTTAAAATATTTGAAATCAGATATTTCCATCTTCGTTAAGATGCATCTCTTAACATATCTCCATGTACGCATAGCTATAACTATCCACGGTTACTAGAATACATCGAGATATTTCAATGCAAATACAATAATCTACGTTGTGGTGTTTCAATTCAGCTAGATTCACTTTCTTGGGGAAAAATCTATCTTCATATGACAATCTACGTAGACTGATAGATAGCTACATAATTCCATCTACGTGAAGATGTGTCGATATCCATATAACAAACTACATGAAGATAAATCTGACAACATGTATGCTTTAATCTGCAGACATATCTATAGACATAAACCAAATCACATCGTGCTATTTCAATCGAGATACATCTATTAAAGTTGACATGTTTGAAATCAAATATTTCCAACTTCGTTAAGATGCATCTCTAAACATATCTCCATGTACGCATAGATATAACTATCCACGGTTACTAGAATACATCGAGATATTTCAATGCAAATACAATAATCTACGTTGTGGTGTTTCAATTCAGCTAGATTCACTTTCTTGGGGAAAAATCTATCTACATATGACAATCTACGTAGACTGATAGATAGCTACATAATTCCATCTACGTGAAGATGTGTCGATATCCATATAACAAACTACATGAAGATAAATCTGACAACATGTATGCTTTTATCTGCAGACATATCTATAGAAATAAACCAAATCACATCGTGCTATTTCAATCGAGATACATCAATTAAAGTTGACATGTTTGAAATCCGATATTTCCAACTTAGTTAAGATGCATCTCTTAGCATATCTCCATGTACGCATAGATATAACTATCAACGGTTACTAGAATACATCGAGATATTTCAATGCAAATACAATAATCTACGTTGTGGTGTTTCAATTCAGCTAGATTCACTTTCTTGGGGAAAATCTATCTACATATCACAATCTACGTAGACTGATAGATAGCTACATAATTCCATCTATGTGAAGATGTGTCGATATCCATATAACAAACTACATGAAGATAAATCTGACAACATGTATGCTTTTATCTGCAGACATATCTATAGACATAAACCAAATCACATCGTGCTATTTCAATCGAGATACATCTATTAAAGTTGACATGTTTGAAATCAGATATTTCCAACTTCGTTAAGATGCATCTCTTAACATATCTCCATGTACGCATAGATATAACTATCCATGTTTACTAGAATACATCGAGATATTTCAATGCAAATACAATAATTCTACGTTGTGGTGTTTCAATTCAGCTAGATTCACTTTGTTGGGGAAAAATCTATCTACATATGACAATCAACGAAGACTGATAGATAGCTACATAATTCCATCTACGTGAAGATGTGTCGATATCCATATAACAAACTACATGAAGATAAATCTGACAACATTTAAGCTTTTATCTGGAGACATATCTATAGACAGAAACCATATCACATCGTGATATATCAACCAATATAAATCTGTTAAAGTTAAAATGTTTGAAATCAGATATTTCCAACTTCGTTAAGATGCATCTCTTAACATATCTCTATGTACGCATAGATATAACTATGCACGGTTACTAGAATACATCGAGATATTTCAATGCAAATACAATAATCTACGTTGTGGTGTTTCAATTCAGCTAGATTCACTTTCTTGGGGAAAAATGTATCTTCATATGAGAATCAACGAAGACTGATAGATAGCTACATAATTCCATCTACGTGAAATTGTGTCGATATCCATATAACAAACTACATGAAGATAAATCTGACAACATGTATGCTTTTATCTGCAGACATATCTATTGACATAAACCAAATCACATCGTTCTATTTCATTCGAGATACATCTATTAAAGTTGACATGTTTGAAATCAGATATTTCCAACTTCGTTAAGATGCATCTCTTAACATATCTCCATGTACGCATAGATATAACTATCCATGTTTACTAGAATACATCGAGATATTTCAATGCAAATACAATAATCTACGTTGTGGTGTTTCAATTCAGCTAGATTCACTTTCTTGGGGAAAAATCTATCTACATATGACAATCTACGTAGTCTGATAGATAGCTACATAATTCCATCTACGTGAAGATGTGTCGATATCCATATAACAAACTACATGAAGATAAATCTGACAACATGTATGCTTTTATCTGCAGAGATATCTATAGACATAAATCAAATCACATCGTGCTATTTCAATCGAGATACATCTATTAAAGTTGACATGTTTGAAATCTTATATTTCCAACTTCGATAAGATGCATCTCTTAACATATCTCCATGTACGCATAGATATAACTATCCATGTTTACTAGAATACATCGAGATATTTCACTTCAAATACAATAATCTACGTTGTGGTGTTTCAATTCAGCTAGATTCACTTTCTTAGGGAAAAATCTATCTACATATGAGAATCAATGAAGACTGATAGATAGCTACATAATTCCATCTACGTGAAAATGTGTCGATATCTATATAACAAACTACATGAAGATATATCTGACAACATGTATGCTTTTATCTGCAGACATATCTGTAGACATAAACCAAATCACATCGTTCTATTTCATTGGAGATACATCTATTAAAGTTGACATATTTGAAATCAGATATTTCCAACTTCGTTAAGATGCATCTCTTAACATATCTCCATGCACGCATAAATATAACTATCCATGTTTACTAGAATACATCGAGATATTTCAATTCAAATACAATAATCTACGTTGTGGTGTTTCAATTCAGCTAGATTCACTTTCTTGGGGAAAAATCTATCTACATATGACAATCTACGTAGACTGATAGATAGCTACATAATTCCATCTACGTGAAGATGTGACGATATCCATGTAACAAACTACATGAAGATAAATCTGACAACATTTAAGCTTTTATCTGGAGACATATCTATAGACAGAAACTATATCACATCGTGATATATCAACCGATATAAATCTATTAAAGTTAAAATATTTGAAATCAGATATTTCCAACTTCGTTAAGATGCATCTCTTAACATATCTCCATGTACACATAGCTATAACTATCCACGGTTACTAGAATACATCGAGATATTTCAATGCAAATACAATAATCTACGTTGTGGTGTTTCAATTCAGCTAGATTCACTTTCTTGGGGAAAAATCTATCTACATATGACAATCTACGTAGACTGATAGATAGCTACATAATTCCATCTACGTGAAGATGTGTCGATATAAATATAACAAACTACATGAAGATAAATCTGACAACATGTATGCTTTTATCTGCAGACATATCTATAGACATAAACTAAATCACATCGTGCTATTTCAAACGAGATGCATCTATTAAAGTTGACATCTTTGAAATCAGATATTTCCAACTTCGTTAAGATGCATCATTTTACATATCTCCATGTACTCATAGCTATAACTATCCATGTTTACTAGAATACATCGAGATATTTCAATTCAAATACAATAATCTACGTTGTGGTGTTTCAATTCAGCTAGATTCACTTTCTTGGGGAAAAATCTATCTACATATGACAATCTACGTAGACTGATAGATAGCTACATAATTCCATCTACGTGAAGATGTGTCGATATCCATATAACAAACTACATGAAGATAAATCTGACAACATGTATGCTTTTATCTGCAGACATATCTATAGACATAAACCAAATCACATCGTGCTATTTCAATCGAGATACATCTATTAAAGTTGATATGTTTGAAATCAGATATTTCCAACTTCGTTAAGATGCATCTCTTAACATATCTCCATGTACGCATAGCTATAACTATCCACGGTTACTAGAATACATCGAGATATTTCAATTAAATACAATAATCTACGTTGTGGTGTTTCAATTCAGCTAGATTCACTTTCTTGGGGAAAAATCTATCTACATATGACAATCTACGTAGTCTGATAGATAGCTACATAATTCCATCTACGTGAAGATGTGTCGATATCCATATAACAAACTACATGAAGATAAATCTGACAACATGTATGCTTTTATCTGCAGACATATCTATAGACATAAACCAAATCACATCGTGCTATTTCAATCGAGATACATCTATTAAAGTTGAAATCAGATATTTCCAACTTCGTTAAGATGCATCTCTTAACATATCTCCATGTACGCATAGATATAACTATCCATGTTTACTAGAATACATCGAGATATTTCAATTCAAATACAATAATCTACGTTGTGGTGTTTCAATTCAGCTAGATTCACTTTCTTGGGGAAAAATCTATCTACATATGAGAATGAACGAAGACTGATAGATAGCTACATAATTCCATCTACGTGAAAATGTGTCGATATCCATATAACAAACTACATGAAGATAAATCTGACAACATGTATGCTTTTATCTGCAGACATATCTATAGACATAAACCAAATCACATCGTGCTATTTCATTCGAGATCCATCTATTAAAGTTGACATGTTTGAAATCAGATATTTCCAACTTCGTTAAGATGCATCTCTTAACATATCTCCATGTACGCATAGCTACAACTATCCACGGTTACTAGAATACATCGAGATATTTCAATGCAAATACAATAATCTACGTTGTGGTGTTTCAATTCAGCTAGATTCACTTTCTTGAGGAAAAATCTATTTAAATATGACAATCTACGTAGACTGATAGATAGCTACATAATTCCATCTACGTGAAGATGTGTCGATATCCATATAACAAACTACATGAAGATAAATCTAACAACATGTATGCTTTTATCTGCAGACATATCTATAGACATAAACCAAATCACATCGTGCTATTTCAATCGAGATACATCTATTAAAGTTGACATGTTTGAAATCCGATATTTCCAACTTCGTTAAGATGCATCTCTTAACATATCTCCATGTACGCATAGCTTTAACTATCCATGTTTACTAGAATACATCGAGATATTTCAATGCAAATACAATAATCTACGTTGTGGTGTTTCAATTCACCTAGATTCACTTTCTTGGGGAAAAATCTATCTACATATGAGAATCAATGAAGACTGATAGATAGCTACATAATTCCATCTACGTGAAAATGTGTCGATATCTATATAACAAACTACATGAAGATAAATCTGACAACATGTATGCTTTTATCTGCAGACATATCTGTAGACATAAACCAAATCACATCGTTCTATTTCATTGGAGATACATCTATTAAAGTTGACATATTTGAAATCAGATATTTCCAACTTCGTTAAGATGCATCTCTTAACATATCTCCATGCACGCATAAATATAACTATCCATGTTTACTAGAATACATCGAGATATTTCAATTCAAATACAATAATCTACGTTGTGGTGTTTCAATTCAGCTAGATTCACTTTCTTGGGGAAAAATCTATCTACATATGACAATCTACGTAGACTGATAGATAGCTACATAATTCCATCTACGTGAAGATGTGACGATATCCATGTAACAAACTACATGAAGATAAATCTGACAACATTTAAGCTTTTATCTGGAGACATATCTATAGACAGAAACTATATCACATCGTGATATATCAACCGATATAAATCTATTAAAGTTAAAATATTTGAAATCAGATATTTCCAACTTCGTTAAGATGCATCTCTTAACATATCTCCATGTACACATAGCTATAACTATCCACGGTTACTAGAATACATCGAGATATTTCAATGCAAATACAATAATCTACGTTGTGGTGTTTCAATTCAGCTAGATTCACTTTCTTGGGGAAAAATCTATCTACATATGACAATCTACGTAGACTGATAGATAGCTACATAATTCCATCTACGTGAAGATGTGTCGATATAAATATAACAAACTACATGAAGATAAATCTGACAACATGTATGCTTTTATCTGCAGACATATCTATAGACATAAACTAAATCACATCGTGCTATTTCAAACGAGATGCATCTATTAAAGTTGACATCTTTGAAATCAGATATTTCCAACTTCGTTAAGATGCATCATTTTACATATCTCCATGTACTCATAGCTATAACTATCCATGTTTACTAGAATACATCGAGATATTTCAATTCAAATACAATAATCTACGTTGTGGTGTTTCAATTCAGCTAGATTCACTTTCTTGGGGAAAAATCTATCTACATATGACAATCTACGTAGACTGATAGATAGCTACATAATTCCATCTACGTGAAGATGTGTCGATATCCATATAACAAACTACATGAAGATAAATCTGACAACATGTATGCTTTTATCTGCAGACATATCTATAGACATAAACCAAATCACATCGTGCTATTTCAATCGAGATACATCTATTAAAGTTGATATGTTTGAAATCAGATATTTCCAACTTCGTTAAGATGCATCTCTTAACATATCTCCATGTACGCATAGCTATAACTATCCACGGTTACTAGAATACATCGAGATATTTCAATTCAAATACAATAATCTACGTTGTGGTGTTTCAATTCAGCTAGATTCACTTTCTTGGGGAAAAATCTATCTACATATGACAATCTACGTAGTCTGATAGATAGCTACATAATTCCATCTACGTGAAGATGTGTCGATATCCATATAACAAACTACATGAAGATAAATCTGACAACATGTATGCTTTTATCTGCAGACATATCTATAGACATAAACCAAATCACATCGTGCTATTTCAATCGAGATACATCTATTAAAGTTGAAATCAGATATTTCCAACTTCGTTAAGATGCATCTCTTAACATATCTCCATGTACGCATAGATATAACTATCCATGTTTACTAGAATACATCGAGATATTTCAATTCAAATACAATAATCTACGTTGTGGTGTTTCAATTCAGCTAGATTCACTTTCTTGGGGAAAAATCTATCTACATATGAGAATCAACGAAGACTGATAGATAGCTACATAATTCCATCTACGTGAAAATGTGTCGATATCCATATAACAAACTACATGAAGATAAATCTGACAACATGTATGCTTTTATCTGCAGACATATCTATAGACATAAACCAAATCACATCGTGCTATTTCATTCGAGATCCATCTATTAAAGTTGACATGTTTGAAATCAGATATTTCCAACTTCGTTAAGATGCATCTCTTAACATATCTCCATGTACGCATAGCTACAACTATCCACGGTTACTAGAATACATCGAGATATTTCAATGCAAATACAATAATCAACGTTGTGGTGTTTCAATTCAGCTAGATTCACTTTCTTGAGGAAAAATCTATTTAAATATGACAATCTACGTAGACTGATAGATAGCTACATAATTCCATCTACGTGAAGATGTGTCGATATCCATATAACAAACTACATGAAGATAAATCTAACAACATGTATGCTTTTATCTGCAGACATATCTATAGACATAAACCAAATCACATCGTGCTATTTCAATCGAGATACATCTATTAAAGTTGACATGTTTGAAATCAGATATTTCCAACTTCGTTAAGATGCATCTCTTAACATATCTCCATGTACGCATAGATATAACTATCCATGTTTACTAGAATACATCGAGATATTTCAATTCAAATACAATAATCTACGTTGTGGTGTTTCAATTCAGCTAGATTCACTTTCTTGGGGAAAAATCTATCTACATATGACAATCTACGTAGTCTGATAGATAGCTACATAATTCCATCTACGTGAAGATGTGTCGATATCCATATAACAAACTACATGAAGATAAATCTGACAACATGTATGCTTTTATCTGCAGACATATCTATAGACATAAATCAAATCACATCGTGCTATTTCAATCGAGATACATCTATTAAAGTTGACATGTTTGAAATCAGATATTTCCAACTTCGATAAGATGCATCTCTTAACATATCTCCATGTACGCATAGATATAACTATCCATGTTTACTAGAATACATCGAGATATTTCACTTCAAATACAATAATCTACGTTGTGGTGTTTCAATTCAGCTAGATTCACTTTCTTGGGGAAAAATCTATCTACATATGAGAATCAATGAAGACTGATAGATAGCTACATAATTCCATCTACGTGAAAATGTGTCGATATCTATATAACAAACTACATGAAGATAAATCTGACAACATGTATGCTTTTATCTGCAGACATATCTGTAGACATAAACCAAATCACATCGTTCTATTTCATTGGAGATACATCTATTAAAGTTGACATATTTGAAATCAGATATTTCCAACTTCGTTAAGATGCATCTCTTAACATATCTCCATGCACGCATAAATATAACTATCCATGTTTACTAGAATACATCGAGATATTTCAATTCAAATACAATAATCTACGTTGTGGTGTTTCAATTCAGCTAGATTCACTTTCTTGGGGAAAAATCTATCTACATATGACAATCTACGTAGACTGATAGATAGCTACATAATTCCATCTACGTGAAGATGTGACGATATCCATGTAACAAACTACATGAAGATAAATCTGACAACATTTAAGCTTTTATCTGGAGACATATCTATAGACAGAAACTATATCACATCGTGATATATCAACCGATATAAATCTATTAAAGTTAAAATATTTGAAATCAGATATTTCCAACTTCGTTAAGATGCATCTCTTAACATATCTCCATGTACACATAGCTATAACTATCCACGGTTACTAGAATACATCGAGATATTTCAATGCAAATACAATAATCTACGTTGTGGTGTTTCAATTCAGCTAGATTCACTTTCTTGGGGAAAAATCTATCTACATATGACAATCTACGTAGACTGATAGATAGCTACATAATTCCATCTACGTGAAGATGTGTCGATATAAATATAACAAACTACATGAAGATAACTCTGACAACATGTATGCTTTTATCTGCAGACATATCTATAGACATAAACTAAATCACATCGTGCTATTTCAAACGAGATGCATCTATTAAAGTTGACATCTTTGAAATCAGATATTTCCAACTTCGTTAAGATGCATCATTTTACATATCTCCATGTACTCATAGCTATAACTATCCATGTTTACTAGAATACATCGAGATATTTCAATTCAAATACAATAATCTACGTTGTGGTGTTTCAATTCAGCTAGATTCACTTTCTTGGGGAAAAATCTATCTACATATGACAATCTACGTAGACTGATAGATAGCTACATAATTCCATCTACGTGAAGATGTGTCGATATCCATATAACAAACTACATGAAGATAAATCTGACAACATGTATGCTTTTATCTGCAGACATATCTATAGACATAAACCAAATCACATCGTGCTATTTCAATCGAGATACATCTAGCAGCAGAGAGGGTGAACCCTACAACGTTTTTAGACAAATTTTGATTGAAATCCTAAAACGAGCCGTCCTATAATCTCATTTTAACCAAAAGATGGCGAATCCTACAACGTTTTCAGACAAAAAAAATTGATTGAATCCTTAAAACGATCCGTAGGATTTCGTTGAAATCTACGAAATCTCATTTTAACTAAAAAAATGAAAACGAAGATTTTACGATTTTTTAATCAATTTTGGTCGCAACTTGTTGTCATCCACCCTCTCTGCTGCTTAGTGATTTCATCACTGGGTTAACAAAAAATAATAAATGATTTGATCAAGTCTTTAGGATCTCACAAACAAACTAATCGCTAACACCTCTTCTTGTAAATCAATCAGATTATTTGACTGATCGGTGAGTTTGAAATTAATTCTGGTTAATGAATTATTATGGCATCGCATGTAGACAGGATTAATTGGGTTTTCAATAATTAGGAATCCTGGAGGAGCTGTTGGTGCAAACGAATAAAGAATATATCCTTGCTGAGCTTGATTTGATCGTTCGAGATTAATTTGATAGCTTCCTTCGATAACATCGCATACTAAATTAAGCGCAATCACTGAGGATATATTCACGTTGAACGCAGCGATATGCCTGCCGCCACCATCTGGGTCATTATTATGTTTGAGGATTTTTATTTCCGGTGATGCTGTTTTTTTCCACGTATCATGAATTATTTTGAAACCAACATCGATGGCATCACTGAGAGATTTTTGTAGTTCTAGGATATTATATCCTGGTAGTTTGAATGTCGGAATATCTTTGACGGGAATTTTATATTGTTTTGCAAATTCTGTTCTCGATAGGGGATAATCGTCACCTAATATCACTTGAATGATTTGCAAATGAAATGTTTCCATATCATTGATGATTTTATTGCATGTTTCTACGACGCTGATAAATTCATCTCGGGTGAGAGAGCCGGATTTAAGGGGTATTAACAACAGTGAAATATCATTATTCATCGCTGTGAAATTATTAACGATTTCAGGTTCGTCAACAATATAATATCCCTTTATCTCTATTCCCCCCCCTGGCTTCTCGTTTCCAGTTGGCCCGTATCCGAGAATAAAAAAATCTGCAGGTATCCTGTATTCTTGATAACTCTTTATTGGATTATCAGGTTTTATTCTGTCGGTGATATAATCAGTTTTTTTTGGTTCTGGTAAATCAACGGTTTTCCCCCCTGGTGGTAATTCAGGCCATCCTAGTACGGTTCTTATTGAGCTTTGATAGATATCTACGACGTATTCTTCTGAGTTTATCTCAATTGCGGATGATAGCGTCGGCTCATGAACTGTTATAGCGATTTTCGATTCTGTTCCAGTGATCGATTTTATTCTACGCGCGAATTCATCATTGATTTGTTCGATTTGGTATGACCCTGTTGGTATCGAAACGACGTTCCAGTCTGGGGTTCCGTCGGGTTTATTCTTATTTGCAAACACCAGTGAATTATTCGGTTGTTGACCACCAAATGATTTTGATCTGATATTAGGCCAACTGTGATACACTCGTAGTTTTGCTAGCGCTATCTCCTTCACTGGAACCGGAGAGGGGAAATTCACACTGAATTCTGGATTCGTTGATGTTATTGATATCATGCTTGTTTGTACTGGGTTCGTGTTCTCCACTATTCGTTGAAGTAATTCCTGCGGTGTCGTCATTGTTATTATACTCATGTTGTCGCTCTAATTTTGACACCGCGGAATCATAAATACTGACCATCACCGAGAACTCACAATCTGGTAATGTTGATATTATTGAGATCATTTTGTTTTTTGGGTTCGTGTTTTCTAATTCCATCGATGTTGTCATTGTTATTATACTCATGTTGTTGCTCTAATTTCGATATCGCGGAATCAAAAATACTGACCATCGCTGAGAATTCACTATCTGATATAATTGTATTATCGAGTGACGATGATATCATCAATGATAATTGCGAGTATGCGGTTGATGCAATATGAAATTGAAGTAAGTAATTCTGCAGTTTGCGTTGGCTGCATGATGATATCTTTTTTGCTATCCCGGTTGATATACCCCCGATTGTAGCCACCGCAGAAATGCAAATTGGAACTACGACCGGGGCAATCATTATAACCGATCCAAGTATTATTCCGGCGCCAGTGAGAACGCTTGACACCGAGTACATAATAATATCAATTGCGGTGATTCTTCGTCGGTATTTTTTTATTTTTATTTGATACTCCTCAGTGAGGGTTTTGAGTCTAGTCTGAAATTCTCTGACCTGATCATAGCGACATTGCGTCGATGACAAAGTCATTGTTGTTATTTTAAAAAAGCTAGCGTTTTCAATTGTGAAATCCTTTCAATTTAGTTATTTACTTAAATCCGCTACGAATTCCACATACCAGGTTACTGAAACCCCAATCAAATTTTTATCAGTAGCTGTTATAGTGAACTTTTCAGTTGTATCCTTGTCGATGATCGTTGAAATCGTATTATTAACCCCGGATGAACTCGACGATGATATATTAAATTGAGTTAATGGTGTTACTAGTGTTAATCGATAAATACCCTTAACGGTTGCAGTGATATTTAATTTGTTGTTTGTAGGTGTCCACTCAAATGATCCGTGTTGGATTGTGTATACCACGTTGTTGGTTTTCTCATGAGGAATTTTTGTTTTTTCAATGATTGTTATCATCCTCGAAAAATCACCTTTGACGGCTTCGATGAAGTTTTTCGTCTCATCGATGGATTTTTTAATATCAGGGAGTTTTATTTCTATTTTATCCAACTGGGTTCCAATAAATTTATCAATGATATTTCTACGAAATGATATAAACTGTTTTCCGTTATCTTCAATTCTAGATTCAAGTGTTTTTAGTACAACCAGAGAATTGTTTAACTCATCGTTGAGAGTTTTTAATCGATCTGTAATCGTCGAAACGAGTACACCCGGTTTGAGTTTACCCTGATCGGAAAATAACGCAACGGTGTTCTCGATTGCGTTTTGTTGTTTAACCAAAATATCATCCAGAGAAATATTACTGGTTTTCAATTTACCCTGTTTGTCTTGAAATACAACTATTTCATTAGGATCAACATTTGTTAAGTTCAACGTCTCAGCTATTTCATCTTTGATTAGTTTTTTTACATCCTTGACAGAATCAGGTGGTGCAGTGCCATCGGGTTTGGGTTTCAAAGATCTCCCCCAAATATCAATCATGTTATTGTAAAACTCTTTCTCTCTTTAAAATCGTTTTTGACGACTTCGTCGTTGCCAGCGATTACTAGTGTATTCATTCACGACAACATGTGGTGGTTTTCCGCTTGGGTTACTCAAGGAGTTAGAAATAGCATCAAGGACATTTAATACTTCGCTGCCACATATTGGTGGGTCAATCATCGTTTGTGTTGGTAGCGTAGAATACCAAGTCTTCATTGGAAGGGTTTTTATATAACGCAAAAACTCTTTTGGTGGGGCTAATCCATATGAATCGAAATAGACAATCCCACGTGGATCAATAGCGTATGCAACCCAGTGAGTTCCAGGTCCGGTGCTGTTATCGAGATTAATAATACCGGTTTCAACGCTGTTTGGTTGATGTGGTAATTGATCTTTCATAAAGACACCTCTGAAATTTTTAATCGCGAGTTTTTTAGCAGCATCCATTAAATCAAAATTGGACATAGGAATCTTCGATTCCCGAATTAATAAATCGTTCCTGGTAGTCTTAGACCCTTTCCGCTGTACCACGAATACGGGGTTCCTGGTAGTCTTAGACCCTTTCCCTTTTTTTTATACCCCTTCCCCGTTGCTTTCTGTAGTGCCATTCCTGCCGCGGTACCAACGGCTCCTAACGCCGCTGCTTTAGCCACCGCTGGGGCTGCTGCTGCAATCAATGCTGGTATCGCAGCTAACAACGGAAATATACCGCCTGTTTTAATCATATTTTTGATAGCAGCCGCAGAAAGAGTAATCTGAACACCCTTTTTTGCTACTAGTGCATCATTGAAATGTTTCACCTGACGAGTTGTCAGCGATAATTTATTTGCACCACCAGTCATTTGGTTGGGTTTCAACGTGATTGTGGTTCCACATTTTTTAGCTGATTCCGATTGCAATTTTTTGATTTGACCAGGAGTTAACGCAACACTAATAACACTATATGACATTATACATAATAGATTGATTCTAAATCGTTTACAATTTCAATTACATGTTTTCCACTGGTGCATCTACCACTCTCATTCTTCCACCAACACCTTCAAGTAGCATTGATTTATCACTGAGAATGACAGCAACCGCTCTATAATTCGGGATAAGGATAGGAGGTACCCCACCAACTGGTGGACCAGTCGGACGGGTTACACGGGCTCTAAAGTGTATATCAACGACAGATTGTCTCATCAAATCGAGATGTTCCAATGAGAAGTAATAGATCGGATAGAGGCTTTTAAAATCCAATTGTGATATTTGCAAACCAGTATCCACATTTAGATCACGTGCCATAAATGACAACAGGTTATGATATACACGTGCAATATGGTTGTGAGTGTAATCAAGTTGTACATCTTCAGATGGTTCCTGTTGTCCGTTTATTCTCAGTGAGACTTCACTAACACCTAACTGATCAAATATCATATGACTTCGTTGTTGATTACCAACTCGTGCATTATTCTGTAACGCCACAAATATATGACGTGGTGCTGAAACCCCTTGTTTTGATGCCAGGTGCCATGTGAATGTACTATCAACATTGTCTTGTTTAATATCCGTGGTCACTGATAACCAACTCAACAATGATTTTCCTCCTTGTTCCATAAATGATAATAATTTTTCTTCTGCTGTGATTGATGGAGTTAACACTGGCATCCACAATGCTAGTTTTGTTAAAATGACTTTACCATCAGCAACATCAGCATCATGCCATATTGCATCATTATCAGTACCCTTTCGTACAAGCGCTACTGTGTGTTTAGCTCCATAAATAACTTTTCGGACATTTCTACAGAATCCGAATATATGATGCAGTGGAATTGCACATGAAAATTGTCGACGCTGTCCTTGCAACGTTGCTACACGTGTTGCAAACCCTAGGTTGTAGTTAATGATATTATTTATGACATCAAAAGTACCAGCTGGTCTTGTATATCCGGCTGGTGCTGGATCAACTGCGGTAGCTTGTGTTGCCTTGACTCTAGAATACTGGTTGTGTTCAGGGTGATCAGTGATATCCTTAGAAAACATCATAGATGGACCCGCTGATCTTGAATAATCATCAGAATATCTCGCTAACCCTATGATTGTTGTGGCCACATCAACTTCACGGTCAATGGATTCAATTTCCTTTCCA
Source organism: Unio pictorum (assembly GCA_030141615.1). NCBI lineage: Eukaryota > Metazoa > Mollusca > Bivalvia > Unionida > Unionidae > Unio > Unio pictorum. The sequence goes on along the minus strand of JARLTB010000007.1, from coordinate 5,132,408 downwards.
TCAATGAGATATCTAGCGCTTTCAAATAACGCCATGATCCCATTATTAACAAAACCAACTTTGATAGTTGGGTTATTGTCATATGGTGGATCATTATGAGCAGCATCATTTGTTACAAGTTCTCCTTCGATTTCGATAAATGCCTCACACGGTAGGAAGTATTTACTGGTATCATGAACTTGAAGTTCAATTCGCGATCGGAGATCTGGTTGTACTGCGTGATAAGAATAAAATTGAAAATCGCGTACAGAATCATCCTTGCCAACTGGGGCGTCTATATCAAATGCTGGATCAGGTGACCTTTTGAACATTTTATTCTATTTATCAGAGTCTAAATCGCGATTTCCCATTTCATCGTCGTGTTTTTTTAAAGCCACTTCCTGCTATCATGTTTGCTATCATGTTATTTTGGTCCTCTTGATTTATCAAGGGAGTCACCATCGACGCTAATTTTTCATCTACTGCGTTATTTATAATTCTACTAACACTTGCAGGCATTTCTGCTGTAGACGGTAACGGTACCGGTTTCTTTTTTCGTCTCACTAATGATGTTATTTTATTCTTCGCAGTTGAAAACGCTTTTCCAGCAAGATCTCCAACAGCACCAATACCCTTATCACGAATAACATCAATGGCTTTCATTCCTAGTTGTTTAGCTAACGGCATCACTTTTGGAGCCATTCTCGCAAATAACCCTGCAATGGTATTGCCTAAACCATCTCCGTAGTATGCTCTATAAACCGGAAACCGTGAATTAACTACGTAGACGGGGGTTGGTTTATCATGATTGTAGTGTATGATCATTATTTTTAATCAGAAACAATTTTTCAATTGTTATTTATCTAATCGATTCAGTCACTATGATAACCATGGACGGTTTCACCGTCTACTAACTCGCCAATGAAATCTCGATATGTGCTGATATCCATGATACCACCCTGAAATAATCGTCTACAGATATCAGCTGCTTCATTAATTATTTCCGGTGAGTTATTTCCAGCTCGGAAACCTCCTACAAGAACTTCTAACCGTGATATATCACTGAGAACACTACCAGGACATGAAATCCTTGGATTCTCACTGGAATCTTGCAATCCGCTTCCGCTATAACCCATTGCTACATCCATTTTTTTTATTTCGTCTAAATCGGCTTTTTGTAAATAACCAAAAGGATCATCATCATCATCATCATAACGTGGTATTTGTTGTTTTTCAGGCGAGAAAAATATCTTTGCAGGTTGTTGTTTTTTAGGTGAAAAAGATATTTTCTTTGCAGGTTGCTGTCGCCGCCTTTGCGTTTTTGGTGGTTTTTGTTGTTGTTTAAACTCTTCGTATTGATTATACACTGTACCCACCTTATTGATATATTCAATGTATGATGCACTCTCTGTCTTTTTTTGACTTTTTCCAGTTTTGATTTTATAGATTATATCAGCCCAGTGAGTTATACTTCTAACATATTTATGATGTTCTGGTTTCAACATTTTTTTTCTGTCTTCATAAGTCGTAACAACAAGCGCAGGAATTTCTGTTGGATCAGTCTTATCGATTTTTGCTAACCCTTCCTCGTTAAATCTCACGCGTAAATCATCTACTGTTCTTTTTGATTCTATTTTTTGTACGGCCTGTTCTGTTTGTTCATTTTTCGCTGCTATTTTTTCGAGTTCACCAATAACAGATTTCCCCGTCTCGGGACCATCTCCCAGTAAAGCACGCTCTACTCCCTTCGTTGCTGTGGTTACTGGTTTAAACAATTCTTCAGACCCTAAAGCAAAATCAGTTTGTAAACTCTGTCGTTGTTGTAGTTTATTCCGTACAGAGTCACGAATTGGTACAAATCTCTTAATTGCATCCAGTCGTTCACGAGCCAATCGGGTTGTTAATGCTTCATTGACCATTATTTGAAATCAGAAACAATTTTTCAATTGTAAAACAATTTTTTTAATCCCAACCTAACACCATCGGATGGTCATGGAAGTGTTTTAACGGCTCTATCAGTGATGAGGGAAGTGTGGAAATTGTATATAAAAATAATTAATATCACACTTCCCTCACTTTTTTGACATGTCGGATGATTTTTGATACCACCATGGAAGTGTTATTTCATCATGAGACAGCTTCGTTCATCGATGGAGAAAGTGTGGAAATCCTTATAAAAATAATTAATATCACACTTTCTCCATTCTATTTTGATCAATCTGATATATCATATCGAGAGAACCAACCATTAACGCCTTTTGTTGTTTTAACGGCTCTATCAATGATGGGGAAACTATCATAATTGTATGTATAAATAAATAATACTGATAGTTTCCCCACTTTTCCATTGATCATCCATCGATTTTTGACATCCCTTGAGGGTCGGCTAAAAAAAAAAATGATAATGGTCGGGCAATCAAATAATGATTAATGGTCGGGCAATCAAATAATGATAAATGGTTGGTCAATCAAAATTGTTCATTTTCTTGAATTAACGCTCGTAGGTTTCTAACTTTAGAATTAACCTCCTTTTTCAATTCGTATTCGTACCCCAATTCTTTTCGTATTCGTTCTACGATGGTATATAACGGAGCGAACACACTTACGTCACTGGAGAATGCGAGAGAGTCCTTAATAGAATTCTGAATTCTTTTGATGAGTGCATATTTCTTTGGCAGCATGTATTTATTGTTGTTAACTCCGTATTCTATATCCTGAAAATCAGACATGATTTGATCAGGATTTAACCCATCTGATAGTTCAATATCCCAACCTTTCAATTTTGAAATCTCGGATATGATGCTATTCATGTTTTCAGAATTCATTATTCTATAGCAATGACATATTTCTAAATGAAAAATATGACGTATTAGACGTAACTAAATCGAATTTTTTGTCCAGTCCCCTTTGAAATAGCCGTCTTGGTTATTCCCTCTGCAACATATCGTACTGAGGATATACAAATATCGAAGTGCCTACTGGCTTCATTCATTGATTGAAATACTTTTTCTTCGTTAGTTATCGTATTCAAAGATTTCACAGGTCTCGCTTTTTTCGAGTATTTCCCAGTCCCCCCTCGTTTGGAATTCTCACTTTGTGTGATAGCCTGCAGATTTGATAAAGAATTATTCTTTGGATTAGAATCGATATGATCAATAACAAAATCATCCTCGATCAATCCATAAAAGCATTCATACACGAAACGATGATTGAGATATCTCTTCTTTCCCCAAACAGTAAACATCAAGTATCCTTGATTATTCACAGAACCAACTGATTTCTTCAGTCTGCGATTTCTTACAACACCATCACTGGATGCTTCATAATTTGTGATCACAGGGTGTGGTCTGAATTCTTGGTTCATTCGTATATATAATACTATTGTTTGTCTAATTCATTGTTTGGTTTAATGATAAATCTTTCGATGTAGTCTTGAGGAGTTCTTATGATTTTATCCTTGATACTGACTTTGTCAGCGTCAAGAATACTGACTTTGTCAGCGTCAAGAATACTGACTTTGTCAGCGTCAGGGTCATAATTTCTGATTGATTGTCCATTTTTTATTCTTTTATCATAATAACGCTTCAACTCCCTGTATCGCTTACCACCGCAATTTAGACACAACTGAGATTTCCCCCTAACCCCAACTCCACATAGAATACAGGGTAACGGACCAAGGCTTCCACGACGAAAGCTTTGCATATGATACCCACAAAACTCACTTCTGCATGATTTGTTACACGGGATTACTGATCCAATCATAAGCCACTTGCAGTGATTCATTATATAAAAATCTTTCATTTAAATGCTTGTTTTAATTATAGAATGAGCGAATTAAGGAAAACGCCTTCGAAAAATGCTGAATTCAATGTTGATAAAGAGTTTAAGAGATTATTAAAAATCAATCCTAGATTTAATCTCGATAGACCCAAAAAACGTATCAAACGTCCAAGAGACGGAAACATGAAAGAGTTTAAGAGATTATTAAAAATCAATCCTAGATTTAATCTCGATAGACCCAAAAAACGTATCAAACGTCCAAGAGACGGAAACATGAAAGAGTTTAAGAGATTATTGAAAATCAGTCCTAGATTTAATCTCGATAGACCCAAAAAACGTAACAAATTTAATCTCGAGAAACCAAAAAAAGCGTCCAAGAAATTACCCTGGAAGGATGCTCAATTCAATCTCGATATAGTCTCTGATACACCAAAGAATAAAATTCTTGATAAAGCCATGATTAATAAAATCAGAGATTGTTTCAATGAATTTAAGCGTGATGGAGCATCCTATTGTTGGTCAACATTTCGAATTGATGGTGTTGTTGACGCTACCATGAATGATGAAAAAGCAGCAGTGATAATTTCACATGTTGGGGAAAAACGGTATTTTTTCCGAATCAAATTCATTATTGAAGTCGATGGCAAATGGATTATTAGGGATAAATTTGAACCAATCCTCAAGAATAAAAAAGCTGTCATTGTGAGTAGAGATTCCAAACCAGGGATTCTAACCGGCATTGACAAACCATACTACGAAAGATCTTATCCCGTAACAGCAATGGTTTATGGGCTATATCCGTTAAATGATAAACCCGATATCGCAAAACTAGCTCCTATGAAATATTCGTCAGGGCTTAATTGTGTAGCAACACGGGTAATGGAGCACTTCACAAATGCATCCCGAGGAAATAAACTAACTGATCTAAGACGAAAAAAAATAACCGAGTGGGAACTGACAGTGAAACAGAACGGTGCAAAGATTTCTGATATAGCTAAGTTAGAAACATCATTAAGATTTCCAATAACAGTTATGACGATAACCGGAGAGGTTTTATACGAACCGAAATATAACAAAAATGGAGCACCAATACAGATTATTGATCATAACAAACACGCGTGGACACCTGCGGTAACAGTATTTCCACGAGAACGAACCGTGAAATATATCCCTAAGGAGTTCGTCGGGGATGTTTTCTATGAAGAGAGATTATTTGATGCTATTAATGCGTTGTGTAAGGATGATCCTGTGTCAGTGTGGTTACTTAGAAGTGATGAAGGATTCGATCAATTTGTAAAACCAAATGGTGAATTATATCGCGTTGAAGAATTAGATAACAGAATGAGAAAAATCGCTAATGATTTTTCACCGGAGAGTTTCCATGAAAAACTACTCACGGATAGTTTTACTATTCCATCAGTGGTAGCTCACTTCGCAAGAGAAAAAAACTCATGGCGTCCAACACGAAGTGATTTTCTTGAGGATGTTAAATCGAGTTGCGTCGAATTTGGTCATGGAGGATTGTGGAATACGAAATACTCACGTGATGGTATGATTTCAATTGATATAGCCGCGTGTTATCCCGGAAGTTTTCTCGGGTATGGGGAATGCGCTGAGTACTTCAAACGATTTGGACACCCAACACATGAAATGACTCGTGTTGCGATTAATGGACCATTACCTGATTTTGATTTAACCGGATTCGCTCGTGTGATATCATTCGAATTAGCTACAGGGTTACATCCGTGTAGTTATGTTTGGCTCGGTAGACACCTATCTGAAAAGGCCTGGATGCCAATAGTGTTACTACGATATATGATTGATTGTGGTATGCTAATATCGTTGATTGTTTCCGAGGCTATTATATGCTATCGAGCTCAGAAAGAAGTTTGGCTACCACAACCCGATCTAGATAGAATAATCAGCGAACTACGAAAACAATTCCCTGATTTCAATGAAGAAGAAATCATAAATTGGTCTAAGAAGTTATTTGAAATTAAAAAAGAACAAGCAAAAGATTTTGGACGAAGAATAATCGGTAAATTCACTCAAGGTGGACGGTACGACAACGCAAAATACTCTTCGCGGTTGATCATAGATGTCGCTGAATACGATTTTCTTGTAGCGGATTTAATGAAACAGGGAAAACTTGTATCCCGTAAGGATGCTTTTCTATCCAATGGTGAGAAATTAGGTACGGTTGTTACCTACTGTGATGGACATAATTCCCAGTACACACATTTGAGAAGTTCAATGCTAGCCTATGCTTCTATTAATCTATTTTCGATGATAAATAGATTTCCTAATACCGCGGTTAGAGTGGCCACTGATTCGATGTATATACACAATAAATACAAATCAGCTGTAGCTAAATTCACAGATCCCGAAGAAAATTGGGGGCGTTGGCGATTTAAAAAGGAGATGCTACATGAGTATTGTGAATCCGCAGACGTTGCCATGGATGATAAATATCTTTGTTGTAACCGTATTGAAATTCAATCAGAATTTTCTAATGCACCACCGGTATCTGATCCAATCTGTAGATATAAAACAGTTTATTTGAACGGTTGTGGTGGGTCAGGAAAGACAACTCGTGCAATTGAATTATATCGTGGTGGTGGAAATACTTGTATTTCTACTAACATGATTGTGCTAACACCGACTCACAGACTCGCCAGAGAGATGATACAGCGAGGGGTAAATGCTTGTACTTACCATAGTTTCTTTCGATGGAAGGGTGACAAATGGACTCCTGAGCGTATGGGTGATAAATTCATTCCTGAAATCATAATCTGGGATGAAATATGCACAGTGTCATTAGATGTATTACAAACATTTCTTGAGTGGTTGTTAAACAAAAACACAAAAGTCGTCATGTGCGGTGATCACGGCCAACCACCACCATTTGTCGGTGCATCTCCACATGAATGGCTAAAGGGTTTTGTAGACTATTACGAAGAAATCACCACTGATTATAGATCAATTGATGAACGATTACGCGAGTTCAAAGCGCTAATTAGATTACAACCGGATAGAATCCAGTGCGAAATAGCGCGTGAAGTGATTTCAGAAACTCAAATAAACGATTTCTGGGAAACATGGAAACCAAATGATTTGATAATTGCAAGTAGAAAAATAGTCAGGGATACACTTCAGATGAAGTTATTTGAATTGCATAAACAAAAATTTGCAACTCTTCCAGTGCCGTTGTGTTATAGGCCATCGGATACACGAAAACAGAATATTGAAGTTGATATTCCAGGACAGAGTGAAAAGCAGATTCTCGTGTTAAATGATATTGTGCTGGTTGATATCAATGTCGTTGAAGATGCATTGCGTGCTAATAAATCCCCGTGGACTCTAGGATACGCAGCAACAATACACTCTTCACAGGGATTGACTATATCGGATACAACTGTTTGGATGGTGGATAATCACATCGAATGGTCGAATTTAGTCTATCTCGCAGTATCCAGAGTACGAAAAATAAATCAACTTCGAAGAGTTGTTTTCGATGATAATGACACAACAATAAGTGATATTGATGTTAGCATCATTAATAAAAAACTCTCCGGTTACAAACAACAGGACAAAAAAAAACAACGAGAATTTGATATTGATGCTGAATTAATAATTACGCTGAAACAACAACAGAATAATCACTGCGCGAGTTGCAATTGTATAATGCGTTGGCAGTATTCGGATAAGGATCCTCGCCAATTCACCGTAGACAGAAAAAATAACAGTCTCGGTCATGTCAGAAATAATGTGATGTTGACTTGTCTTGAGTGCAATAGACGCAACGGTGCTAGTTAAGACCATGCGGTGGCAATTCAGTATCCTCGGGAATTACCTGTAGTTGTTGTCGAGTAAAACCCCGCTGAGGGGCAGTTGAATCCAGTTTATAGACTGGAGGTCTACCCGTAGATCGTGTTATACTAGATATCTTGTGTGTAGTGACGCTCCAAATAGGATCAGTAGCCCTTTTTCTACCCCCTTCAAGCTCTCCTGGTTCGTATAAGTACCTCACAATGACATTACTACCAAGAATTGGTTCTTTGAAATCTTTTTGTGGTTGTGCGGGTATTGACTTCTTTTTAATCGCGTTGATAGGTTTCATGTTGATTGTTCTAGTAATCTCGTTATTCAGTGCAGTAATCACAGATGGTAATCTTTTAACCCATTCACGGGATCGCTTTTCTTGAATGAATTCTTTTGCGTATTGATATCCAAATAACCGCTCAGCAATCGTCCGATTAAATCGTTCGACAATGGCCTGATCGCGATGTAGCGCAGTATGCCCTCGTCGTATGGTGACATTATGATGTTTCATTGTAGATAATACTGCACCCTGAAATTCCTTACCAGGATCAACCTGCAATAGATTTGGCCAGTGCAGAGGACCTCGTCGATAAATCCTTTCAAATGCAGAAGCAACTTCAGTGGCTGATTTTGTTTTTAACGGTTCTGCTTCTTTGTATCGACTTGCAATATCAACTACGGTTAGCGCGTATTTGTAACCACGATCATGTGGCAGAAATAATATATCAGCCTGATGAACTTCATTAGGAGCGGTCACATCAAAATGCGAGAATTGAATTTGTTTAGGCGGTGGTAGATAAATTTGCCATAGTGCCTGTTTGGATAACCAATTAGCCGCAGTGGTTTTTTTCACTTTTGCAGCGCTAGCGAGTTTATGGACTGCTGATTTACCCCTCCAGTATCCTCTTGGGGAATAATAAATTGATTCCATATTATTAATTACCGGCACCTAACATCAATTTACTTTTCATAGCCGATTTTATCAAAAATGAAGCCAATTTTTCTTTGAAGGATTTATCAGGAATAGCATTTAACGCATGAATTAATTTCACATCTGCTAGATGCCTGTGTTGCAGATTGCTGCTTTTATAAGCAACATCATGAAGGTGACAGGCCTTATCAATGGCGTTTATTGGTTCTTCACCGGGGTTGGGTTGATTTTGATTATTGAGTCTGATATCAAGTCTGGTTCCCGGTCCACAGTAGCTATATCCGGGAAGGTGCTTTTCTCCGGGGTACTTTGCCCATGGGGTTCCAGGGAGCTTTGCCAATTTGGCTGCGATATCACCTCCTCGTTTTTTTTTAAATCAGATTTCATTGACACAAATCTAAATTTCTTTGTACCACATTGCATGCATTTACCAGAAAGCGCTGATCGGTTATTTTTAGTTGTAACCGTCGTCACATCTTCTGTGCCAGTACGCGTTTTGCACTTCACACAATATAGATCCATAATTTATGTATAGAGATATGGATATAATTGATTTTTCAGCGACTAAAAGAAGAGAACCGGTTAAGCATCATGCAGCGCTACCAAACTCTATCCGGATGATTATAATCGGGCCATCTGGATCCGGTAAAACGCAATTGTTGCTCAATTTAATAATGAGATGGATGAAGTGGGATAAGTTGTATTTAATTGCTCCTAGCGTAGATGATCAACGATGTTATGAAGTGCTAAAAGATTTTAACGAGAATGCATCAGAAATTAGCGGTGAGAACGCCATTGATTTTATAACCGATATCGATGAAGCACCGAGTATTGATGATATTGATGGAGATATTAACAATTTAGTCGTATACGACGATATAATGTTGGATAAACAAAAAAATCCTGCTAGAATATTTTCCCGTGGGCGTCACAAAAACACTGACGTGATATATGTCACTCAACGCTACACTCAGGTTCCAAAAGTCATCAGAGATAATTGCAATATTCTTTCTGTATTCAACGGCGTTGATACTCATACTCTTAGAAATATATGGCAGACATGGTGTTCTGATATGGACTTCAATCAATTTCGAGATTTCTTTAGTCATGCTCAGTCGACTCCGCACGGATTCGCAACAATAAATCTACATGATCCTCGGACACGATATCGTATCGGACTGGATCAAATATTCGGTTAAAATCATTTATTATTTTTTGTTAACCCAGTGATGAAATCACTAAGCAGCAGAGAGGGTGGATGACAACAAGTTGCGACCAAAATTGATTAAAAAATCGTAAAATCTTCGTTTTCATTTTTTTAGTTAAAATGAGATTTCGTAGATTTCAACGAAATCCTACGGATCGTTTTAAGGATTCAATCAATTTTTTTTGTCTGAAAACGTTGTAGGATTCGCCATCTTTTGGTTAAAATGAGATTATAGGACGGCTCGTTTTAGGATTTCAATCAAAATTTGTCTAAAAACGTTGTAGGGTTAACCCTCTCTGCTGCTCATCTATTAAAGTTGATATGTTTGAAATCAGATATTTCCAACTTCGTTAAGATGCATCTCTTAACATATCTCCATGTACGCATAGCTATAACTATCCACGGTTACTAGAATACATCGAGATATTTCAATTCAAATACAATAATCTACGTTGTGGTGTTTCAATTCAGCTAGATTCACTTTCTTGGGGAAAAATCTATCTACATATGACAATCTACGTAGTCTGATAGATAGCTACATAATTCCATCTACGTGAAGATGTGTCGATATCCATATAACAAACTACATGAAGATAAATCTGACAACATGTATGCTTTTATCTGCAGACATATCTATAGACATAAACCAAATCACATCGTGCTATTTCAATCGAGATACATCTATTAAAGTTGAAATCAGATATTTCCAACTTCGTTAAGATGCATCTCTTAACATATCTCCATGTACGCATAGATATAACTATCCATGTTTACTAGAATACATCGAGATATTTCAATTCAAATACAATAATCTACGTTGTGGTGTTTCAATTCAGCTAGATTCACTTTCTTGGGGAAAAATCTATCTACATATGAGAATCAACGAAGACTGATAGATAGCTACATAATTCCATCTACGTGAAAATGTGTCGATATCCATATAACAAACTACATGAAGATAAATCTGACAACATGTATGCTTTTATCTGCAGACATATCTATAGACATAAACCAAATCACATCGTGCTATTTCATTCGAGATCCATCTATTAAAGTTGACATGTTTGAAATCAGATATTTCCAACTTCGTTAAGATGCATCTCTTAACATATCTCCATGTACGCATAGCTACAACTATCCACGGTTACTAGAATACATCGAGATATTTCAATGCAAATACAATAATCTACGTTGTGGTGTTTCAATTCAGCTAGATTCACTTTCTTGAGGAAAAATCTATTTAAATATGACAATCTACGTAGACTGATAGATAGCTACATAATTCCATCTACGTGAAGATGTGTCGATATCCATATAACAAACTACATGAAGATAAATCTAACAACATGTATGCTTTTATCTGCAGACATATCTATAGACATAAACCAAATCACATCGTGCTATTTCAATCGAGATACATCTATTAAAGTTGACATGTTTGAAATCAGATATTTCCAACTTCGTTAAGATGCATCTCTTAACATATCTCCATGTACGCATAGATATAACTATCCATGTTTACTAGAATACATCGAGATATTTCAATTCAAATACAATAATCTACGTTGTGGTGTTTCAATTCAGCTAGATTCACTTTCTTGGGGAAAAATCTATCTACATATGACAATCTACGTTGACTGATAGATAGCTACATAATTCCATCTACGTGAAGATGTCTCGATATCCATATAACAAACTACATGAAGATAAATCTGACAACATGTATGCTTTTATCTGCAGACATATCTATAGACATAAACCAAATCACATCGTCCTATTTCAATCGAGATACATCTATTAAAGTTGACATGTTTGAAATCAGATATTTCCAACTTCGTTAAGATGCATCTCTTAACATATCTCCATGTACGCATAGATATAACTATCCACGGTTACTAGAATACATCGAGATATTTCAATGCAAATACAATAATCTACGTTGTGGTGTTTCAATTCAGCTAGATTCACTTTCTTGGGGAAAAATCTATCTACATATGACAATCTACGTAGACTGATAGATAGCTACATAATTCCATCTACGTGAAGATGTGTCGATATCCATATAACAAACTACATGAAGATAAATCTGACAACATTTAAGCTTTAATCTGGAGAAACATCTATAGACAGAAACCATATCACATCGTGATATATCAACCGATATAAATCTGTTAAAGTTAAAATGTTTGAAATCAGATATTTCCAACTTCGTTAAGATGCATCTCTTAACATATCTCTATGTACGCATAGATATAACTATGCACGGTTACTAGAATACATCGAGATATTTCAATGCAAATACAATAATCTACGTTGTGGTGTTTCAATTCAGCTAGATTCACTTTCTTGGGGAAAAATATATCTATATATGAGAATCAACGAAGACTGATAGATAGCTACATAATTCCATCTACGTGAAAATGTGTCGATATCCATATAACAAACTACATGAAGATAAATCTGACAACATGTATGCTTTTATCTGCAGACATATCTATAGACATAAACCAAATCACATCGTGCTATTTCATTCGAGATCCATCTATTAAAGTTGACATGTTTGAAATCAGATATTTCCAACTTCGTTAAGATGCATCTCTTAACATATCTCCATGTACGCATAGCTACAACTATCCACGGTTACTAGAATACATCGAGATATTTCAATGCAAATACAATAATCTACGTTGTGGTGTTTCAATTCAGCTAGATTCACTTTCTTGAGGAAAAATCTATTTAAATATGACAATCTACGTAGACTGATAGATAGCTACATAATTCCATCTACGTGAAGATGTGTCGATATCCATATAACAAACTACATGAAGATAAATCTAACAACATGTATGCTTTTATCTGCAGACATATCTATAGACATAAATCAAATCACATCGTCCTATTTCAATCGAGATACATCTATTAAAGTTGACATGTTTGAAATCAGATATTTCCAACTTCGTTAAGATGCATCTCTTAACATATCTCCATGTACGCATAGATATAACTATCCATGTTTACTAGAATACATCGAGATATTTCAATTCAAATACAATAATCTACGTTGTGGTGTTTCAATTCAGCTAGATTCACTTTCTTGGGGAAAAATCTATCTACATATGACAATCTACGTAGACTGATAGATAGCTACATAATTCCATCTACGTGAAGATGTGTCGATATCCATATAACAAACTACATGAAGATAAATCTGACAACATGTATGCTTTTATCTGCAGACATATCTATAGACATAAACCAAATCACATCGTCCTATTTCAATCGAGATCCATCTATTAAAGTTGACATGTTTGAAATCAGATATTTCCAACTTCGTTAAGATGCATCTCTTGACATATCTCCATGTACGCATAGATATAACTATCCACGGTTACTAGAATACATCGAGATATTTCAATGCAAATACAATAATCTACGTTGTGGTGTTTCAATTCAGCTAGATTCACTTTCTTGGGGAAAAATCTATCTACATATGACAATCTACGTAGACTGATAGATAGCTACATAATTCCATCTACGTGAAGATGTGTCGATATCCATATAACAAACTACATGAAGATAAATCTAACAACATGTATGCTTTTATCTGCAGACATATCTATAGACATAAACCAAATCACATCGTGCTATTTCAATCGAGATACATCTATTAAAGTTGACATGTTTGAAATCAGATATTTCCAACTTCGTTAAGATGCATCTCTTAACATATCTCCATGTACGCATAGATATAACTATCCATGTTTACTAGAATACATCGAGATATTTCAATGCAAATACAATAATCTACGTTGTGGTGTTTCAATTCAGCTAGATTCACAATCTTGGGGAAAAATCTATCTACATATGACAATCTACGTAGACTGATAGATAGCTACATAATTCCATCTACGTGAAGATGTGTCGATATCCATATAACAAACTACATGAAGATAAATCTGACAACATTTAAGCTTTAATCTGGAGACATATCTATAGACAGAAACCATATCACATCGTGATATATCAACCGATATAAATCTGTTAAAGTTAAAATGTTTGAAATCAGATATTTCCAACTTCGTTAAGATGCATCTCTTAACATATCTCTATGTACGCATAGATATAACTATGCACGGTTACTAGAATACATCGAGATATTTCAATGCAAATACAATAATCTACGTTGTGGTGTTTCAATTCAGCTAGATTCACTTTCTTGGGGAAAAATATATCTACATATGAGAATCAACGAAGACTGATAGATAGATACATAATTCCATCTACGTGAAAATGTGTCGATATCCATATAACAAACTACATGAAGATAAATCTGACAACATGTATGCTTTTATCTGCAGACATATCTATAGACATAAACCAAATCACATCGTGCTATTTCAATCGAGATACATCTATTAAAGTTGACATGTTTGAAATCCGATATTTCCAACTTCGTTAAGATGCATCTCTTAACATATCTCCATGTACGCATAGCTTTAACTATCCATGTTTACTAGAATACATCGAGATATTTCAATGCAAATACAATAATCTACGTTGTGGTGTTTCAATTCAGCTAGATTCACTTTCTTGGGGAAAAATCTATCTACATATGAGAATCAATGAAGACTGATAGATAGCTACATAATTCCATCTACGTGAAGATGTGTCGATATCCATATAACAAACTACATGAAGATAAATCTGACAACATGTATGCTTTTATCTGCAGACATATCTGTAGACATAAACCAAATCACATCGTTCTATTTCATTGGAGATAGATCTATTAAAGTTGACATGTTTGAAATCAGATATTTCCAACTTCGTTAAGATGTATCTCTTAACATATCTCCATGCACGCATAGATATAACTATCCATATTTACTAGAATACATCGAGATATTTCAATTCAAATACAATAATCTACGTTGTGGTGTTTCAATTCAGCTAGATTCACTTTCTTGGGGAAAAATCTATCTACATATGACAATCTACTTAGACTGATAGATAGCTACATAATTACATCTACGTGAAGATGTGACGATATCCATGTAACAAACTACATGAAGATAAATCTGACAACATTTAAGCTTTTATATGGAGACATATCTATAGACAGAAACCATATCACATCGTGATATATCAACCGATATAAATCTATTAAAGTTAAAATATTTGAAATCAGATATTTCCAACTTCGTTAAGATGCATCTCTTAACATATCTCCATGTACGCATAGCTATAACTATCCACGGTTACTAGAATACATCGAGATATTTCAATGCAAATACAATAATCTACGTTGTGGTGTTTCAATTCAGCTAGATTCACTTTCTTGAGGAAAAATCTATCTACATATGACAATCTACTTAGACTGATAGATAGCTACATAATTCCATCTACGTGAAGATGTGTCGATATAAATATAACAAACTACATGAAGATAAATCTGACAACATGTATGCTTTTATCTGCAGACATATCTATAGACATAAACTAAATCACATCGTGCTATTTCAAACGAGATGAATCTATTAAAGTTGACATCTTTGAAATCAGATATTTCCAACTTCGTTAAGATGCATCTTTTTACATATCTCCATGAACTCATAGCTATAACTATCCATGTTTACTAGAATACATCGAGATATTTCAATTCAAATACAATAATATACGTTGTGGTGTTTCAATTCAGCTAGATTCACTTTCTTGGGGAAAAATCTATCTACATATGAGAATCAACGTTGACTGATAGATAGCTACATCATTCCATCTACGTGAAGATGTGTCGATATCCATATAACAAACTACATGAAGATAAATCTGACAACATGTATGCTTTTATCTGCAGACATATCTATAGACATAAACCAAATCACATCGTGCTATTTCAATCGAGATACATTTATTAAAGTTGACATGTTTGAAATCAGATATTTCCAACTTCGTTAAGATGCATCTATTAACATATCTCCATGTACGCATAGATATAACTATCCACGGTTACTAGAATACATCGAGATATTTCAATGCAAATACAATAATCTACGTTGTGGTGTTTCAATTCAGCTAGATTCACTTTCTTGGGGAAAAATCTATCTACATATGACAATCTACGTAGACTGATAGATAGCTACATAATTCCATCTACGTGAAGATGTGTCGATATCCATATAACAAACTACATGAAGATAAATCTGACAACATGTATGCTTTTATCTGCAGACATATCTATAGACATAAACCAAATCACATCGTGCTATTTCAATCGAGATACATCTATTAAAGTTGATATGTTTGAAATCAGATATTTCCAACTTCGTTAAGATGCATCTCTTAACATATCTCCATGTACGCATAGATATAACTATCCATGTTTACTAGAATACATCGAGATATTTCAATTCAAATACAATAATCTACGTTGTGGTGTTTCAATTCAGCTAGATTCACTTTCTTGGGGAAAAATCTATCTACATATGAGAATCAACGAAGACTGATAGATAGCTACATAATTCCATCTACGTGAAAATGTGTCGATATCCATATAACAAACTACATGAAGATAAATCTGACAACATGTATGCTTTTATCTGCAGACATATCTATAGACATAAACCAAATCACATCGTGCTATTTCAATCGAGATACATCTATTAAAGTTGACATGTTTGAAATCAGATATTTCCAACTTCGTTAAGATGCATCTCTTAACATATCTCCATGTACGCATAGATATAACTATCCATGTTTACTAGAATACATCGAGATATTTCAATTCAAATACAATAATCTACGTTCTGGTGTTTCAATTCAGCTAGATTCACTTTCTTGGGGAAAAATCTATCTACATATGACAATCTACGTAGACTGATAGATTGCTAAATAATTCCATCTACGTGAAGATGTGTCGATATCCATGTAACAAACTACATGAAGATAAATCTGACAACATTTAAGCTTTTATCTGGAGACATATCTATAGACAAAAACCATATAAAATCGTGATATATCAACCAATATAAATCTATTAAAGTTAAAATGTTTGAAATTAGATATTTCCAACTTCGTTAAGATGCATCTCTTAACATATCTCCATGTACGCATAGCTATAACTATCCATGTTTACTAGAATACATCGAGATATTTCAATGCAAATACAATAATCTACGTTGTGGTGTTTCAATTCAGCTAGATTCACTTTCTTGGGGAAAAATGTATCTTCATATGAGAATCAACGAAGACTGATAGATAGCTACATAATTCCATCTACGTGAAATTGTGTCGATATCCATATAACAAACTACATGAAGATAAATCTGACAACATGTATGCTTTTATCTGCAGACATATCTATAGACATAAACCAAATCACATCGTTCTATTTCATTCGAGATACATCTATTAAAGTTGACATGTTTGAAATCAGATATTTCCAACTTCGTTAAGATGCATCTCTTAACATATCTCCATGTACGCATAGATATAACTATCCATGTTTACTAGAATACATCGAGATATTTCAATGCAAATACAATAATCTACGTTGTGGTGTTTCAATTCAGCTAGATTCACTTTCTTGGGGAAAAATCTATCTATATATGACAATCTACGTAGACTGATGGATAGCTACACAATTCAATCTACGTGAAGATGTGTCGATATCCATATAACAAACTACATGAAGATAAATCTGACAACATGTATGCTTTTATCTGCAGACATATCTATAGACATAAACCAAATCACATCGTGCTATTTCAATCGAGATACATCTATTAAAGTTGAAATCAGATATTTCCAACTTCGTTAAGATGCATCTCTTAACATATCTCCATGTACGCATAGATATAACTATCCATGTTTACTAGAATACATCGAGATATTTCAATTCAAATACAATAATCTACGTTGTGGTGTTTCAATTCAGCTAGATTCACTTTCTTGGGGAAAAATCTATCTACATATGAGAATCAACGAAGACTGATAGATAGCTACATAATTCCATCTACGTGAAAATGTGTCGATATCCATATAACAAACTACATGAAGATAAATCTGACAACATGTATGCTTTATCTGCAGACATATCTATAGACATAAACCAAATCACATCGTGCTATTTCATTCGAGATCCATCTATTAAAGTTGACATGTTTGAAATCAGATATTTCCAACTTCGTTAAGATGCATCTCTTAACATATCTCCATGTACGCATAGCTACAACTATCCACGGTTACTAGAATACATCGAGATATTTCAATGCAAATACAATAATCTACGTTGTGGTGTTTCAATTCAGCTAGATTCACTTTCTTGAGGAAAAATCTATTTAAATATGACAATCTACGTAGACTGATAGATAGCTACATAATTCCATCTACGTGAAGATGTGTCGATATCCATATAACAAACTACATGAAGATAAATCTAACAACATGTATGCTTTTATCTGCAGACATATCTATAGACATAAACCAAATCACATCGTGCTATTTCAATCGAGATACATCTATTAATGTTGACATGTTTGAAATCAGATATTTCCAACTTCGATAAGATGCATCTCTTAACATATCTCCATGTACGCATAGATATAACTATCCATGTTTACTAGAATACATCGAGATATTTCAATTCAAATACAATAATCTACGGTGTGGTGTTTCAATTCAGCTAGATTCACTTTCTTGGGGAAAAATCTATCTACATATGAGAATCAACGAAGACTGATAGATAGCTACATAATTCCATCTACGTGAAAATGTGTCGATATCCATATAACAAACTACATGAAGATAAATCTGACAACATGTATGCTTTTATCTGCAGACATATCTATAGACATAAACCAAATCACATCGTGCTATTTCAATCGAGATACATCTATTAAAGTTGACATGTTTGAAATCAGATATTTCCAACTTCGTTAAGATGCATCTCTTAACATATCTCCATGTACGCATAGGTATAACTATCCATGTTTACTAGAATACATCGAGATATTTCAATTCAAATACAATAATCTACGTTGTGGTGTTTCAATTAAGCTAGATTCACTTTCTTGGGGAAAAATCTATCTACATATGAGAATCAACGAAGACTGATAGATAGCTACATAATTCCATCTACGTGAAAATGTGTCGATATCCATATAACAAACTACATGAAGATAAATCTGACAACATGTATGCTTTTATCTGCAGACATATCTATAGACATAAACCAAATCACATCGTGCTATTTCAATCGAGATACATCTATTAAAGTTGATATGTTTGAAATCAGATATTTCCAACTTCGTTAAGATTCATCTCTTAACATATCTCCATGTACGCATAGATATAACTATCCATGTTTACTAGAATACATCGAGATATTTCAATTCAAATACAATAATCTACGTTGTGGTGTTTCAATTCAGCTAGATTCACTTTCTTGGGGAAAAATCTATCTACATATGACAATCTACGTAGACTGATAGATTGCTAAATAATTCCATCTACGTGAAGATGTGTCGATATCCATGTAACAAACTACATGAAGATAAATCTGACAACATTTAAGCTTTTATCTGGAGACATATCTATAGACAAAAACCATATAAAATCGTGATATATCAACCGATATAAATCTATTAAAGTTAAAATGTTTGAAATCAGATATTTCCAACTTCGTTAAGATGCATCTCTTAACATATCTCCATGTACGCATAGCTATAACTATCCATGTTTACTAGAATACATCGAGATATTTCAATGCAAATACAATAATCTACGTTGTGGTGTTTCAATTCAGCTAGATTCACTTTCTTGGGGAAAAATGTATCTTCATATGAGAATCAACGAAGACTGATAGATAGCTACATAATTCCATCTACGTGAAATTGTGTCGATATCCATATAACAAACTACATGAAGATAAATCTGACAACATGTATGCTTTTATCTGCAGACATATCTATAGACATAAACCAAATCACATCGTTCTATTTCATTCGAGATACATCTATTAAAGTTGACATGTTTGAAATCAGATATTTCCAACTTCGTTAAGATGCATCTCTTAACATATCTCCATCTACGCATAGATATAACTATCCATGTTTACTAGAATACATCGAGATATTTCAATGCAAATACAATAATCTACGTTGTGGTGTTTCAATTCAGCTAGATTCACTTTCTTGGGGAAAAATCTATCTATATATGACAATCTACGTAGACTGATAGATAGCTACACAATTCCATCTACGTGAAGATGTGTCGATATCCATATAACAAACTACATGAAGATAAATCTGACAACATGTATGCTTTTATCTGCAGACATATCTATAGACATAAACCAAATCACATTGTGCTATTTCAATCGAGATACATCTATTAAAGTTGAAATCAGATATTTCCAACTTCGTTAAGATGCATCTCTTAACATATCTCCATGTACGCATAGATATAACTATCCATGTTTACTAGAATACATCGAGATATTTCAATTCAAATACAATAATCTACGTTGTGGTGTTTCAATTCAGCTAGATTCACTTTCTTGGGGAAAAATCTATCTACATATGAGAATCAACGAAGACTGATAGATAGCTACATAATTCCATCTACGTGAAAATGTGTCGATATCCATATAACAAACTACATGAAGATAAATCTGACAACATGTATGCTTTATCTGCAGACATATCTATAGACATAAACCAAATCACATCGTGCTATTTCATTCGAGATCCATCTATTAAAGTTGACATGTTTGAAATCAGATATTTCCAACTTCGTTAAGATGCATCTCTTAACATATCTCCATGTACGCATAGCTACAACTATCCATGTTTACTAGAATACATCGAGATATTTCAATTCAAATACAATAATCTACGTTGTGGTGTTTCAATTCAGCTAGATTCACTTTCTTGGGGAAAAATCTATCTACATATGACAATCTACGTAGACTGATAGATAGCTACATAATTCCATCTACGTGAAGATGTGTCGATATCCATATAACAAACTACATGAAGATAAATCTGACAACATGTATGCTTTTATCTGCAGACATATCTATAGACATAAACCAAATCACATCGTCCTATTTCAATCGAGATACATCTATTAAAGTTGACATGTTTGAAATCAGATATTTCCAACTTCGTTAAGATGCATCTCTTAACATATCTCCATGTACGCATAGATATAACTATCCATGTTTACTAGAATACATCGAGATATTTCAATGCAAATACAATAATCTACGTTGTGGTGTTTCAATTCAGCTAGATTCACTTTCTTGGGGAAAAATCTATATACATATGACAATCTACGTAGACTGATAGATAGCTACATAATTCCATCTACGTGAAGATGTGTCGATATCCATAAAACAAACTACATGAAGATAAATCTGACAACATGTATGCTTTTATCTGCAGACATATCTATAGACATAAACCAAATCACATCGTGCTATTTCAATCGAGATACATCTATTAAAGTTGACATGCTTGAAATCAGATATTTCCAACTTCGTTAAGATGCATCTCTTAACATATCTCCATGTACGCATAGATATAACTATCCATGTTTACTAGAATACATCGAGATATTTCAATGCAAATACAATAATCTACGTTGTGGTGTTTCAATTCAGCTAGATTCACTTTCTTGGGGAAAAATCTATCTACATATGACAATCTACGTAGACTGATAGATAGCTACATAATTCCATCTACGTGAAGATGTGTCGATAACCATATAACAAACTACATGAAGATAAATCTGACAACATGTATGCTTTTATCTGCAGACATATCTATAGACATAAACCAAATCACATCGTGCTATTTCAATCGAGATACATCTATTAAAGTTGACATGTTTGAAATCAGATATTTCCAACTTCGTTAAGATGCATCTCTTAACATATCTCCATGTACGCATAGATATAACTATCCATGTTTACTAGAATACATCGAGATATTTCAATGCAAATACAATAATCTACGTTGTGGTGTTTCAATTCAGCTAGATTCACTTTCTTGGGGAAAAATCTATCTACATATGACAATCTACGTAGACTGATAGATAGCTACATAATTCCATCTACGTGAAGATGTGTCGATATCCATATAACAAACTACATGAAGATAAATCTGACAACATTTAAGCTTTAATCTGGAGACATATCTATAGACAGAAACCATATCACATCGTGATATATCAACCGATATAAATCTGTTAAAGTTAAAATGTTTGAAATCAGATATTTCCAACTTCGTTAAGATGCATCTCTTAACATATCTCTATGTACGCATAGATATAACTATGCACGGTTACTAGAATACATCGAGATATTTCAATGCAAATACAATAATCTACGTTGTGGTGTTTCAATTCAGCTAGATTCACTTTCTTGGGGAAAAATATATCTACATATGAGAATCAACGAAGACTGATAGATAGCTACATAATTCCATCTACGTGAAAATGTGTCGATATCCATATAACAAACTACATGAAGATAAATCTGACAACATGTATGCTTTTATCTGCAGACATATCTATAGACATAAACCAAATCACATCGTGCTATTTCAATCGAGATACATCTATTAAAGTTGACATGTTTGAAATCCGATATTTCCAACTTCGTTAAGATGCATCTCTTAACATATCTCCATGTACGCATAGCTTTAACTATCCATGTTTACTAGAATACATCGAGATATTTCAATGCAAATACAATAATCTACGTTGTGGTGTTTCAATTCAGCTAGATTCACTTTCTTGGGGAAAAATCTATCTACATATGAGAATCAATGAAGACTGATAGATAGCTACATAATTCCATCTACGTGAAGATGTGTCGATATCCATATAACAAACTACATGAAGATAAATCTGACAACATGTATGCTTTTATCTGCAGACATATCTGTAGACATAAACCAAATCACATCGTTCTATTTCATTGGAGATAGATCTATTAAAGTTGACATGTTTGAAATCAGATATTTCCAACTTCGTTAAGATGTATCTCTTAACATATCTCCATGCACGCATAGATATAACTATCCATATTTACTAGAATACATCGAGATATTTCAATTCAAATACAATAATCTACGTTGTGGTGTTTCAATTCAGCTAGATTCACTTTCTTGGGGAAAAATCTATCTACATATGACAATCTACGTAGACTGATAGATAGCTACATAATTACATCTACGTGAAGATGTGACGATATCCATGTAACAAACTACATGAAGATAAATCTGACAACATTTAAGCTTTTATATGGAGACATATCTATAGACAGAAACCATATCACATCGTGATATATCAACCGATATAAATCTATTAAAGTTAAAATATTTGAAATCAGATATTTCCAACTTCGTTAAGATGCATCTCTTAACATATCTCCATGTACGCATAGCTATAACTATCCACGGTTACTAGAATACATCGAGATATTTCAATGCAAATACAATAATCTACGTTGTGGTGTTTCAATTCAGCTAGATTCACTTTCTTGAGGAAAAATCTATCTACATATGACAATCTACGTAGACTGATAGATAGCTACATAATTCCATCTACGTGAAGATGTGTCGATATAAATATAACAAACTACATGAAGATAAATCTGACAACATGTATGCTTTTATCTGCAGACATATCTATAGACATAAACTAAATCACATCGTGCTATTTCAAACGAGATGAATCTATTAAAGTTGACATCTTTGAAATCAGATATTTCCAACTTCGTTAAGATGCATCTTTTTACATATCTCCATGAACTCATAGCTATAACTATCCATGTTTACTAGAATACATCGAGATATTTCAATTCAAATACAATAATATACGTTGTGGTGTTTCAATTCAGCTAGATTCACTTTCTTGGGGAAAAATCTATCTACATATGAGAATCAACGTTGACTGATAGATAGCTACATCATTCCATCTACGTGAAGATGTGTCGATATCCATATAACAAACTACATGAAGATAAATCTGACAACATGTATGCTTTTATCTGCAGACATATCTATAGGCATAAACCAAATCACATCGTGCTATTTCAATCGAGATACATTTATTAAAGTTGACATGTTTGAAATCAGATATTTCCAACTTCGTTAAGATGCATCTATTAACATATCTCCATGTACGCATAGATATAACTATCCACGGTTACTAGAATACATCGAGATATTTCAATGCAAATACAATAATCTACGTTGTGGTGTTTCAATTCAGCTAGATTCACTTTCTTGGGGAAAAATCTATCTACATATGACAATCTACGTAGACTGATAGATAGCTACATAATTCCATCTACGTGAAGATGTGTCGATATCCATATAACAAACTACATGAAGATAAATCTGACAACATGTATGCTTTTATCTGCAGACATATCTATAGACATAAACCAAATCACATCGTGCTATTTCAATCGAGATACATCTATTAAAGTTGATATGTTTGAAATCAGATATTTCCAACTTCGTTAAGATGCATCTCTTAACATATCTCCATGTACGCATAGATATAACTATCCATGTTTACTAGAATACATCGAGATATTTCAATTCAAATACAATAATCTCCGTTGTGGTGTTTCAATTCAGCTAGATTCACTTTCTTGGGGAAAAATCTATCTACATATGAGAATCAACGAAGACTGATAGATAGCTACATAATTCCATCTACGTGAAAATGTGTCGATATCCATATAACAAACTACATGAAGATAAATCTGACAACATGTATGCTTTTATCTGCAGACATATCTATAGACATAAACCAAATCACATCGTGCTATTTCAATCGAGATACATCTATTAAAGTTGACATGTTTGAAATCAGATATTTCCAACTTCGTTAAGATGCATCTCTTAACATATCTCCATGTACGCATAGATATAACTATCCATGTTTACTAGAATACATCGAGATATTTCAATTCAAATACAATAATCTACGTTCTGGTGTTTCAATTCAGCTAGATTCACTTTCTTGGGGAAAAATCTATCTACATATGACAATCTACGTAGACTGATAGATTGCTAAATAATTCCATCTACGTGAAGATGTGTCGATATCCATGTAACAAACTACATGAAGATAAATCTGACAACATTTAAGCTTTTATCTGGAGACATATCTATAGACAAAAACCATATAAAATCGTGATATATCAACCAATATAAATCTATTAAAGTTAAAATGTTTGAAATCAGATATTTCCAACTTCGTTAAGATGCATCTCTTAACATATCTCCATGTACGCATAGCTATAACTATCCATGTTTACTAGAATACATCGAGATATTTCAATGCAAATACAATAATCTACGTTGTGGTGTTTCAATTCAGCTAGATTCACTTTCTTGGGGAAAAATGTATCTTCATATGAGAATCAACGAAGACTGATAGATAGCTACATAATTCCATCTACGTGAAATTGTGTCGATATCCATATAACAAACTACATGAAGATAAATCTGACAACATGTATGCTTTTATCTGCAGACATATCTATAGACATAAACCAAATCACATCGTTCTATTTCATTCGAGATACATCTATTAAAGTTGACATGTTTGAAATCAGATATTTCCAACTTCGTTAAGATGCATCTCTTAACATATCTCCATGTACGCATAGATATAACTATCCATGTTTACTAGAATACATCGAGATATTTCAATGCAAATACAATAATCTACGTTGTGGTGTTTCAATTCAGCTAGATTCACTTTCTTGGGGAAAAATCTATCTATATATGACAATCTACGTAGACTGATAGATAGCTACACAATTCAATCTACGTGAAGATGTGTCGATATCCATATAACAAACTACATGAAGATAAATCTGACAACATGTATGCTTTTATCTGCAGACATATCTATAGACATAAACCAAATCACATCGTGCTATTTCAATCGAGATACATCTATTAAAGTTGAAATCAGATATTTCCAACTTCGTTAAGATGCATCTCTTAACATATCTCCATGTACGCATAGATATAACTATCCATGTTTACTAGAATACATCGAGATATTTCAATTCAAATACAATAATCTACGTTGTGGTGTTTCAATTCAGCTAGATTCACTTTCTTGGGGAAAAATCTATCTACATATGAGAATCAACGAAGACTGATAGATAGCTACATAATTCCATCTACGTGAAAATGTGTCGATATCCATATAACAAACTACATGAAGATAAATCTGACAACATGTATGCTTTATCTGCAGACATATCTATAGACATAAACCAAATCACATCGTGCTATTTCATTCGAGATCCATCTATTAAAGTTGACATGTTTGAAATCAGATATTTCCAACTTCGTTAAGATGCATCTCTTAACATATCTCCATGTACGCATAGCTACAACTATCCACGGTTACTAGAATACATCGAGATATTTCAATGCAAATACAATAATCTACGTTGTGGTGTTTCAATTCAGCTAGATTCACTTTCTTGAGGAAAAATCTATTTAAATATGACAATCTACGTAGTCTGATAGATAGCTACATAATTCCATCTACGTGAAGATGTGTCGATATCCATATAACAAACTACATGAAGATAAATCTAACAACATGTATGCTTTTATCTGCAGACATATCTATAGACATAAACCAAATCACATCGTGCTATTTCAATCGAGATACATCTATTAATGTTGACATGTTTGAAATCAGATATTTCCAACTTCGATAAGATGCATCTCTTAACATATCTCCATGTACGCATAGATATAACTATCCATGTTTACTAGAATACATCGAGATATTTCAATTCAAATACAATAATCTACGGTGTGGTGTTTCAATTCAGCTAGATTCACTTTCTTGGGGAAAAATCTATCTACATATGAGAATCAACGAAGACTGATAGATAGCTACATAATTCCATCTACGTGAAAATGTGTCGATATCCATATAACAAACTACATGAAGATAAATCTGACAACATGTATGCTTTTATCTGCAGACATATCTATAGACATAAACCAAATCACATCGTGCTATTTCAATCGAGATACATCTATTAAAGTTGAAATCAGATATTTCCAACTTCGTTAAGATGCATCTCTTAACATATCTCCATGTACGCATAGATATAACTATCCATGTTTACTAGAATACATCGAGATATTTCAATTCAAATACAATAATCTACGTTGTGGTGTTTCAATTCAGCTAGATTCACTTTCTTGGGGAAAAATCTATCTACATATGACAATCTACGTAGACTGATAGATAGCTACATAATTCCATCTACGTGAAGATGTGTCGATATCCATATAACAAACTACATGAAGATAAATCTGACAACATGTATGCTTTTATCTGCAGACATATCTATAGACATAAACCAAATCACATCGTCCTATTTCAATCGAGATACATCTATTAAAGTTGACATGTTTGAAATCAGATATTTCCAACTTCGTTAAGATGCATCTCTTAACATATCTCCATGTACGCATAGATATAACTATCCACGGTTACTAGAATACATCGAGATATTTCAATGCAAATACAATAATCTACGTTGTGGTGTTTCAATTCAGCTAGATTCACTTTCTTGGGGAAAAATCTATCTACATATGACAATCTACGTAGACTGATAGATAGCTACATAATTCCATCTACGTGAAGATGTGTCGATATCCATATAACAAACTACATGAAGATAAATCTAACAACATGTATGCTTTTATCTGCAGACATATCTATAGACATAAACCAAATCACATCGTGCTATTTCAATCGAGATACATCTATTAAAGTTGACATGTTTGAAATCAGATATTTCCAACTTCGTTAAGATGCATCTCTTAACATATCTCCATGTACGCATAGATATAACTATCCACGGTTACTAGAATACATCGAGATATTTCAATGCAAATACAATAATCTACGTTGTGGTGTTTCAATTCAGCTAGATTCACTTTCTTGGGGAAAAATCTATATACATATGACAATCTACGTAGACTGATAGATAGCTACCTAAATCCATCTACGTGAAGATGTGTCGATATCCATAAAACAAACTACATGAAGATAAATCTGACAACATGTATGCTTTTATCTGCAGACATATCTATAGACATTAACCAAATCACATCGTGCTATTTCAATCGAGATACATCTATTAAAGTTGACATCTTTGAAATCAGATATTTCCAACTTCGTTAAGATGCATCTCTAAACAATCGAGATACTTCAATGCAAATACAATAATCTACGTTGTGGTGTTTCAATTCAGCTAGATTCACTTTCTTGGGGAAAAATCTATCTACATATGACAATCTACGTAGACTGATAGATAGCTACATAATTCCATCTACGTGAAGATGTGTCGATATCCATATAACAAACTACATGAAGATAAATCTGACAACATGTATGCTTTTATCTGCAGACATATCTATAGAAATAAACCAAATCACATCGTGCTATTTCAATCGAGATACATCAATTAAAGTTGACATGTTTGAAATCCGATATTTCCAACTTAGTTAAGATGCATCTCTTAGCATATCTCCATGTACGCATAGATATAACTATCAACGGTTACTAGAATACATCGAGATATTTCAATGCAAATACAATAATCTACGTTGTGGTGTTTCAATTCAGCTAGATTCACTTTCTTGGGGAAAATCTATCTACATATCACAATCTACGTAGACTGATTGATAGCTACATAATTCCATCTATGTGAAGATGTGTCGATATCCATATAACAAACTACATGAAGATAAATCTGACAACATGTATGCTTTTATCTGCAGACATATCTATAGACATAAACCAAATCACATCGTGCTATTTCAATCGAGATACATCTATTAAAGTTGACATGTTTGAAATCAGATATTTCCAACTTCGTTAAGATGCATCTCTTAACATATCTCCATGTACGCATAGATATAACTATCCATGTTTACTAGAATACATCGAGATATTTCAATGCAAATACAATAATTCTACGTTGTGGTGTTTCAATTCAGCTAGATTCACTTTGTTGGGGAAAAATCTATCTACATATGACAATCAACGAAGACTGATAGATAGCTACATAATTCCATCTACGTGAAGATGTGTCGATATCCATATAACAAACTACATGAAGATAAATCTGACAACATTTAAGCTTTTATCTGGAGACATATCTATAGACAGAAACCATATCACATCGTGATATATCAACCGATATAAATCTGTTAAAGTTAAAATGTTTGAAATCAGATATTTCCAACTTCGTTAAGATGCATCTCTTAACATATCTCTATGTACGCATAGATATAACTATGCACGGTTACTAGAATACATCGAGATATTTCAATGCAAATACAATAATCTACGTTGTGGTGTTTCAATTCAGCTAGATTCACTTTCTTGGGGAAAAATGTATCTTCATATGAGAATCAACGAAGACTGATAGATAGCTACATAATTCCATCTACGTGAAATTGTGTCGATATCCATATAACAAACTACATGAAGATAAATCTGACAACATGTATGCTTTTATCTGCAGACATATCTATTGACATAAACCAAATCACATCGTTCTATTTCATTCGAGATACATCTATTAAAGTTGACATGTTTGAAATCAGATATTTCCAACTTCGTTAAGATGCATCTCTTAACATATCTCCATGTACGCATAGATATAACTATCCATGTTTACTAGAATACATCGAGATATTTCAATGCAAATACAATAATCTACGTTGTGGTGTTTCAATTCAGCTAGATTCACTTTCTTGGGGAAAAATCTATCTACATATGACAATCTACGTAGTCTGATAGATAGCTACATAATTCCATCTACGTGAAGATGTGTCGATATCCATATAACAAACTACATGAAGATAAATCTGACAACATGTATGCTTTTATCTGCAGAGATATCTATAGACATAAATCAAATCACATCGTGCTATTTCAATCGAGATACATCTATTAAAGTTGACATGTTTGAAATCAGATATTTCCAACTTCGATAAGATGCATCTCTTAACATATCTCCATGTACGCATAGATATAACTATCCATGTTTACTAGAATACATCGAGATATTTCACTTCAAATACAATAATCTACGTTGTGGTGTTTCAATTCAGCTAGATTCACTTTCTTGGGGAAAAATCTATCTACATATGAGAATCAATGAAGACTGATAGATAGCTACATAATTCCATCTACGTGAAAATGTGTCGATATCTATATAACAAACTACATGAAGATATATCTGACAACATGTATGCTTTTATCTGCAGACATATCTGTAGACATAAACCAAATCACATCGTTCTATTTCATTGGAGATACATCTATTAAAGTTGACATATTTGAAATCAGATATTTCCAACTTCGTTAAGATGCATCTCTTAACATATCTCCATGCACGCATAAATATAACTATCCATGTTTACTAGAATACATCGAGATATTTCAATTCAAATACAATAATCTACGTTGTGGTGTTTCAATTCAGCTAGATTCACTTTCTTGGGGAAAAATCTATCTACATATGACAATCTACGTAGACTGATAGATAGCTACATAATTCCATCTACGTGAAGATGTGACGATATCCATGTAACAAACTACATGAAGATAAATCTGACAACATTTAAGCTTTTATCTGGAGACATATCTATAGACAGAAACTATATCACATCGTGATATATCAACCGATATAAATCTATTAAAGTTAAAATATTTGAAATCAGATATTTCCAACTTCGTTAAGATGCATCTCTTAATATATCTCCATGTACACATAGCTATAACTATCCACGGTAACTAGAATACATCGAGATATTTCAATGCAAATACAATAATCTACGTTGTGGTGTTTCAATTCAGCTAGATTCACTTTCTTGGGGAAAAATCTATCTACATATGACAATCTACGTAGACTGATAGATAGCTACATAATTCCATCTACGTGAAGATGTGTCGATATAAATATAACAAACTACATGAAGATAAATCTGACAACATGTATGCTTTTATCTGCAGACATATCTATAGACATAAACTAAATCACATCGTGCTATTTCAAACGAGATGCATCTATTAAAGTTGACATCTTTGAAATCAGATATTTCCAACTTCGTTAAGATGCATCATTTTACATATCTCCATGTACTCATAGCTATAACTATCCATGTTTACTAGAATACATCGAGATATTTCAATTCAAATACAATAATCTACGTTGTGGTGTTTCAATTCAGCTAGATTCACTTTCTTGGGGAAAAATCTATCTACATATGACAATCTACGTAGACTGATAGATAGCTACATAATTCCATCTACGTGAAGATGTGTCGATATCCATATAACAAACTACATGAAGATAAATCTGACAACATGTATGCTTTTATCTGCAGACATATCTATAGACATAAACCAAATCACATCGTGCTATTTCAATCGAGATACATCTATTAAAGTTGATATGTTTGAAATCAGATATTTCCAACTTCGTTAAGATGCATCTCTTAACATATCTCCATGTACGCATAGCTATAACTATCCACGGTTACTAGAATACATCGAGATATTTCAATTAAATACAATAATCTACGTTGTGGTGTTTCAATTCAGCTAGATTCACTTTCTTGGGGAAAAATCTATCTACATATGACAATCTACGTAGTCTGATAGATAGCTACATAATTCCATCTACGTGAAGATGTGTCGATATCCATATAACAAACTACATGAAGATAAATCTGACAACATGTATGCTTTTATCTGCAGACATATCTATAGACATAAACCAAATCACATCGTGCTATTTCAATCGAGATACATCTATTAAAGTTGAAATCAGATATTTCCAACTTCGTTAAGATGCATCTCTTAACATATCTCCATGTACGCATAGATATAACTATCCATGTTTACTAGAATACATCGAGATATTTCAATTCAAATACAATAATCTACGTTGTGGTGTTTCAATTCAGCTAGATTCACTTTCTTGGGGAAAAATCTATCTACATATGAGAATCAACGAAGACTGATAGATAGCTACATAATTCCATCTACGTGAAAATGTGTCGATATCCATATAACAAACTACATGAAGATAAATCTGACAACATGTATGCTTTTATCTGCAGACATATCTATAGACATAAACCAAATCACATCGTGCTATTTCATTCGAGATCCATCTATTAAAGTTGACATGTTTGAAATCAGATATTTCCAACTTCGTTAAGATGCATCTCTTAACATATCTCCATGTACGCATAGCTACAACTATCCACGGTTACTAGAATACATCGAGATATTTCAATGCAAATACAATAATCTACGTTGTGGTGTTTCAATTCAGCTAGATTCACTTTCTTGAGGAAAAATTTATTTAAATATGACAATCTACGTAGACTGATAGATAGCTACATAATTCCATCTACGTGAAGATGTGTCGATATCCATATAACAAACTACATGAAGATAAATCTAACAACATGTATGCTTTTATCTGCAGACATATCTATAGACATAAACCAAATCACATCGTGCTATTTCAATCGAGATACATCTATTAAAGTTGACATGTTTGAAATCCGATATTTCCAACTTCGTTAAGATGCATCTCTTAACATATCTCCATGTACGCATAGCTTTAACTATCCATGTTTACTAGAATACATCGAGATATTTCATTGCAAATACAATAATCTACGTTGTGGTGTTTCAATTCAGCTAGATTCACTTTCTTGGGGAAAAATCTATCTACATATGACAATCTACGTAGTCTGATAGATAGCTACATAATTCCATCTACGTGAAGATGTGTCGATATCCATATAACAAACTACATGAAGATAAATCTGACAACATGTATGCTTTTATCTGCAGACATATCTATAGACATAAATCAAATCACATCGTGCTATTTCAATCGAGATACATCTATTAAAGTTGACATGTTTGAAATCAGATATTTCCAACTTCGATAAGATGCATCTCTTAACATATCTCCATGTACGTATAGATATAACTATCCATGTTTACTAGAATACATCGAGATATTTCACTTCAAATACAATAATCTACGTTGTGGTGTTTCAATTCAGCTAGATTCACTTTCTTGGGGAAAAATCTATCTACATATGAGAATCAATGAAGACTGATAGATAGCTACATAATTCCATCTACGTGAAAATGTGTCGATATCTATATAACAAACTACATGAAGATAAATCTGACAACATGTATGCTTTTATCTGCAGACATATCTGTAGACATAAACCAAATCACATCGTTCTATTTCATTGGAGATACATCTATTAAAGTTGACATATTTGAAATCAGATATTTCCAACTTCGTTAAGATGCATCTCTTAACATATCTCCATGCACGCATAAATATAACTATCCATGTTTACTAGAATACATCGAGATATTTCAATTCAAATACAATAATCTACGTTGTGGTGTTTCAATTCAGCTAGATTCACTTTCTTGGGGAAAAATCTATCTACATATGACAATCTACGTAGACTGATAGATAGCTACATAATTCCATCTACGTGAAGATGTGACGATATCCATGTAACAAACTACATGAAGATAAATCTGACAACATTTAAGCTTTTATCTGGAGACATATCTATAGACAGAAACTATATCACATCGTGATATATCAACCGATATAAATCTATTAAAGTTAAAATATTTGAAATCAGATATTTCCAACTTCGTTAAGATGCATCTCTTAACATATCTCTATGTACGCATAGATATAACTATGCACGGTTACTAGAATACATCGAGATATTTCAATGCAAATACAATAATCTACGTTGTGGTGTTTCAATTCAGCTAGATTCACTTTCTTGGGGAAAAATATATCTATATATGAGAATCAACGAAGACTGATAGATAGCTACATAATTCCATCTACGTGAAGATGTGTCGATATCCATATAACAAACTACATGAAGATAAATCTAACAACATGTATGCTTTTATCTGCAGACATATCTATAGACATAAATCAAATCACATCGTCCTATTTCAATCGAGATACATCTATTAAAGTTGACATGTTTGAAATCAGATATTTCCAACTTCGTTAAGATGCATCTCTTAACATATCTCCATGTACGCATAGATATAACTATCCATGTTTACTAGAATACATGGAGATATTTCAATTCAAATACAATAATCTACGTTGTGGTGTTTCAATTCAGCTAGATTCACTTTCTTGGGGAAAAATCTATCTACATATGACAATCTACGTAGACTGATAGATAGCTACATAATTCCATCTACGTGAAGATGTGTCGATATCCATATAACAAACTACATGAAGATAAATCTGACAACATGTATGCTTTTATCTGCAGACATATCTATAGACATAAACCAAATCACATCGTCCTATTTCAATCGAGATCCATCTATTAAAGTTGACATGTTTGAAATCAGATATTTCCAACTTCGTTAAGATGCATCTCTTAACATATCTCCATGTACGCATAGATATAACTATCCACGGTTACTAGAATACATCGAGATATTTCAATGCAAATACAATAATCTACGTTGTGGTGTTTCAATTCAGCTAGATTCACTTTCTTGGGGAAAAATCTATCTACATATGACAATCTACGTAGACTGATAGATAGCTACATAATTCCATCTACGTGAAGATGTGTCGATATCCATATAACAAACTACATGAAGATAAATCTAACAACATGTATGCTTTTATCTGCAGACATATCTATAGACATAAACCAAATCACATCGTGCTATTTCAATCGAGATACATCTATTAAAGTTGACATGTTTGAAATCAGATATTTCCAACTTCGTTAAGATGCATCTCTTAACATATCTCCATGTACGCATAGATATAACTATCCATGTTTACTAGAATACATCGAGATATTTCAATGCAAATACAATAATCTACGTTGTGGTGTTTCAATTCAGCTAGATTCACTTTCTTGGGGAAAAATCTATCTACATATGACAATCTACGTAGACTGATAGATAGCTACATAATTCCATCTACGTGAAGATGTGTCGATATCCATATAACAAACTACATGAAGATAAATCTGACAACATTTAAGCTTTAATCTGGAGACATATCTATAGACAGAAACCATATCACATCGTGATATATCAACCGATATAAATCTGTTAAAGTTAAAATGTTTGAAATCAGATATTTCCAACTACGTTAAGATGCATCTCTTAACATATCTCTATGTACGCATAGATATAACTATGCACGGTTACTAGAATACATCGAGATATTTCAATGCAAATACAATAATCTACGTTGTGGTGTTTCAATTCAGCTAGATTCACTTTCTTGGGGAAAAATATATCTACATATGAGAATCAACGAAGACTGATAGATAGCTACATAATTCCATCTACGTGAAAATGTGTCGATATCCATATAACAAACTACATGAAGATAAATCTGACAACATGTATGCTTTTATCTGCAGACATATCTATAGACATAAACCAAATCACATCGTGCTATTTCAATCGAGATACATCTATTAAAGTTGACATGTTTGAAATCCGATATTTCCAACTTCGTTAAGATGCATCTCTTAACATATCTCCATGTACGCATAGCTTTAACTATCCATGTTTACTAGAATACATCGAGATATTTCAATGCAAATACAATAATCTACGTTGTGGTGTTTCAATTCAGCTAGATTCACTTTCTTGGGGAAAAATCTATCTACATATGAGAATCAATGAAGACTGATAGATAGCTACATAATTCCATCTACGTGAAGATGTGTCGATATCCATATAACAAACTACATGAAGATAAATCTGACAACATGTATGCTTTTATCTGCAGACATATCTGTAGACATAAACCAAATCACATCGTTCTATTTCATTGGAGATAGATCTATTAAAGTTGACATGTTTGAAATCAGATATTTCCAACTTCGTTAAGATGTATCTCTTAACATATCTCCATGCACGCATAGATATAACTATCCATATTTACTAGAATACATCGAGATATTTCAATTCAAATACAATAATCTACGTTGTGGTGTTTCAATTCAGCTAGATTCACTTTCTTGGGGAAAAATCTATCTACATATGACAATCTACGTAGACTGATAGATAGCTACATAATTACATCTACGTGAAGATGTGACGATATCCATGTAACAAACTACATGAAGATAAATCTGACAACATTTAAGCTTTTATCTGGAGACATATCTATAGACAGAAACCATATCACATCGTGATATATCAACCGATATAAATCTATTAAAGTTAAAATATTTGAAATCAGATATTTCCAACTTCGTTAAGATGCATCTCTTAACATATCTCCATGTACGCATAGCTATAACTATCCACGGTTACTAGAATACATCGAGATATTTCAATGCAAATACAATAATCTACGTTGTGGTGTTTCAATTCAGCTAGATTCACTTTCTTGAGGAAAAATCTATCTACATATGACAATCTACGTAGACTGATAGATAGCTACATAATTCCATCTACGTGAAGATGTGTCGATATAAATATAACAAACTACATGAAGATAAATCTGACAACATGTATGCTTTTATCTGCAGACATATCTATAGACATAAACTAAATCACATCGTGCTATTTCAAACGAGATGAATCTATTAAAGTTGACATCTTTGAAATCAGATATTTCCAACTTCGTTAAGATGCATCTTTTTACATATCTCCATGAACTCATAGCTATAACTATCCATGTTTACTAGAATACATCGAGATATTTCAATTCAAATACAATAATATACGTTGTGGTGTTTCAATTCAGCTAGATTCACTTTCTTGGGGAAAAATCTATCTACATATGAGAATCAACGTTGACTGATAGATAGCTACATCATTCCATCTACGTGAAGATGTGTCGATATCCATATAACAAACTACATGAAGATAAATCTGACAACATGTATGCTTTTATCTGCAGACATATCTATAGGCATAAACCAAATCACATCGTGCTATTTCAATCGAGATACATTTATTAAAGTTGACATGTTTGAAATCAGATATTTCCAACTTCGTTAAGATGCATCTATTAACATATCTCCATGTACGCATAGATATAACTATCCACGGTTACTAGAATACATCGAGATATTTCAATGCAAATACAATAATCTACGTTGTGGTGTTTCAATTCAGCTAGATTCACTTTCTTGGGGAAAAATCTATCTACATATGACAATCTACGTAGACTGATAGATAGCTACATAATTCCATCTACGTGAAGATGTGTCGATATCCATATAACAAACTACATGAAGATAAATCTGACAACATGTATGCTTTTATCTGCAGACATATCTATAGACATAAACCAAATCACATCGTGCTTTTTCAATCGAGATACATCTATTAAAGTTGATATGTTTGAAATCAGATATTTCCAACTTCGTTAAGATGCATCTCTTAACATATCTCCATGTACGCATAGATATAACTATCCATGTTTACTAGAATACATCGAGATATTTCAATTCAAATACAATAATCTACGTTGTGGTGTTTCAATTCAGCTAGATTCACTTTCTTGGGGAAAAATCTATCTACATATGAGAATCAACGAAGACTGATAGATAGCTACATAATTCCATCTACGTGAAAATGTGTCGATATCCATATAACAAACTACATGAAGATAAATCTGACAACATGTATGCTTTTATCTGCAGACATATCTATAGACATAAACCAAATCACATCGTGCTATTTCAATCGAGATACATCTATTAAAGTTGACATGTTTGAAATCAGATATTTCCAACTTCGTTAAGATGCATCTCTTAACATATCTCCATGTACGCATAGATATAACTATCCATGTTTACTAGAATACATCGAGATATTTCAATTCAAATACAATAATCTACGTTGTGGTGTTTCAATTCAGCTAGATTCACTTTCTTGGGGAAAAATCTATCTACATATGACAATCTACGTAGACTGATAGATTGCTAAATAATTCCATCTACGTGAAGATGTGTCGATATCCATGTAACAAACTACATGAAGATAAATCTGACAACATTTAAGCTTTTATCTGGAGACATATCTATAGACAAAAACCATATAAAATCGTGATATATCAACCGATATAAATCTATTAAAGTTAAAATGTTTGAAATCAGATATTTCCAACTTCGTTAAGATGCATCTCTTAACATATCTCCATGTACGCATAGCTATAACTATCCATGTTTACTAGAATACATTGAGATATTTCAATGCAAATACAATAATCTACGTTGTGGTGTTTCAATTCAGCTAGATTCACTTTCTTGGGGAAAAATGTATCTTCATATGAGAATCAACGAAGAATGATAGATAGCTACATAATTCCATCTACGTGAAATTGTGTCGATATCCATATAACAAACTACATGAAGATAAATCTGACAACATTTAAGCTTTTCTCTGGAGACATATCTATAGACATAAACCATATAAAATCGTGATATATAATCCGATATAAATCTATTAAAGTTAAAATGTTTGAAATCAGATATTTCCAACTTCGTTAAGATGCGTCTCTTAACATATCTCCATGTACGTATAGATATAACTATACACGGTTACTAGAATACATCGAGATTTTTCAATGCAAATACAATAATCTACGTTGTGGTGTTTCAATTCAGCTAGATTCACTTTCTTGGGGAAAAATCTATCTAAATATGACAATCAACGAAGACTGATAGATAGCTACATAATTCCATCTACGTGAAGATGTGTCGATATCCATATAACAAACTACATGAAGATAAATCTGACAACATGTATGCTTTTATCTGCAGACATATCTATAGACATAAACCAAATCACATCGTGCTATTTCAATCGAGATACATCTATTAAAGTTGACATGTTTGAAATCAGATATTTCCAACTTCGTTAAGATGCTTCTCTTAACATATCTCCATGTACGCATAGATATAACTATCCATGTTTACTAGAATACATCGAGATATTTCAATGCAAATACAATAATCTACGTTGTGGTGTTTCAATTCAGCTAGATTCACTTTCTTGGGGAAAAATCTATCTACATATGACAATCTACGTAGACTGATAGATAGCTACATAATTCCATCTACGTGAAGATGTGTCGATATCCATATAACAAACTACATGAAGATAAATCTGACAACATGTATGCTTTTATCTGCAGACATATCTATAGACATAAACCAAATCACATCGTGCTATTTCAATCGAGATACATCTATTAAAGTTGACATCTTTGAAATCAGATATTTCCAACTTCGTTAAGATGCATCTCTTTACATATCTCCATGTACGCATAGATATAACTATCCATGTTTACTAGAATACATCGAGATATTTCAATGCAAATACAATAATCTTCGTTGTGGTGTTTCAATTCAGCTAGATTCACTTTCTTGGGGAAAAATATATCTACATATGACAATCTACGTAGACTGATAGATAGCTACATAATTCCATCTACGTGAAGATGTGTCGATAT
Source organism: Unio pictorum (assembly GCA_030141615.1). Lineage (NCBI taxonomy): Eukaryota > Metazoa > Mollusca > Bivalvia > Unionida > Unionidae > Unio > Unio pictorum. The sequence continues at coordinate 5,093,051 of JARLTB010000007.1, read as the reverse complement.
CCATATAACAAACTACATGAAGATAAATCTGACAACATGTATGCTTTTATCTGCAGACATATATATAGACATAAACCAAATCACATCGTGCTATTTCAATCGAGATACATCTATTAAAGTTGACATGTTTGAAATCAGATATTTCCAACTTCGTTAAGATGCATGTCTTAACATATCTCCATGTATGCATAGATATAACTATCTATGTTTACTAGAATACATCGAGATATTTCAATGCAAATACAATAATCTACGTTGTGGTGTTTCAATTCAGCTAGATTCACTTTCTTGGGGAAAAATCTATCTACATATGACAATAAACGTAGACTGATAGATAGCTACATAATTCCATCTACGTGAAGATGTTTCGATATCCATATAACAAACTACATGAAGATAAATCTGACAACATGTATGCTTTTATCTGCAGACATATCTATAGACATAAACCAAATCACATCGTGCTATTTAAATCGAGATACATCTATTAAAGTTGACATGTTTGAAATCAGATATTTCCAACTTCGTTAAGATGCATCTCTTAACATATCTCCATGTACGCATAGATATAACTATCCATGTTTACTAGAATACATCGAGATATTTCAATTCAAATACAATAATCTACGTTGTGGTGTTTCAATTCATCTAGATTCACTTTCTTGGGGAAAAATCTATCTACATATGAGAATCAACGAAGACTGATAGATAGCTACATAATTCCATCTACGTGAAAATGTGTCGATATCCACATAACAAAATACATGAAGATAAATCTGACAACATGTATGCTTTTATCTGCAGACATATCTATAGACATAAACCAAATCAATCGTGCTATTTCATTCGAGATACATCTATTAAAGTTGACATGTTTGAAATCAGATATTTCCAACTTCGTTAAGATGCATCTCTTAACATATCTCCATGTACGCATAGCTATAGCTATCCACGGTTACTAGAATACATCGAGATATTTCAATGCAAATACAATAATCTACGTTGTGGTGTATCAATTCAGCTAGATTCACTATCTTGGGGAAAAATTTATCTACATATGACAATCTACGTAGACTTATAGATAGCTACATAATTCCATCTACGTGAAGATGTGTCGATATCCATATAACAAACTACATGAAGATAAATCTGAAAACATTTAAGCTTTTATCTGGAGACATATCTATAGACATAAACCATATAAAATCGTGATATATAATCCGATATAAATCTATTAAAGTTAAAATGTTTGAAATCAGATATTTCCAACTTCGTTAAGATGCATCTCTTAACATATCTCCATGTACGCATAGATATAACTATCAACGGTTACTAGAATACATCGAGATATTTCAATGCAAATACAATAATCTACGTTGTGGTGTTTCAATTCAGCTAGATTCACCTTCTTGGGGAAAAATCTATCTACATATGACAATCAACGAAGACTGATAGATAGCTACATAATTCCATCTACGTGAAGATGTGTCGATATCCATATAACAAACTACATGAAGATGAATCTGACAACATGTATGCTTTTATCTGCAGACATATCTATAGACATAAACCAAATCACATCGTGCTATTTCAATCGAGATACATCTATTAAAGTTGACATGTTTGAAATCAGATATTTCCAACTTCGTTAAGATGCATCTCTTAACATATCTCCATGTACGCATAGATATAACTATCCATGTTTACTAGAATACATCGAGATATTTCAATGCAAATACAATAATCTACGTTGTGGTGTTTCAATTCAGCTAGATTCACTTTCTTGGGGAAAAATCTATATTCATATGACAATCTACGTAGACTGATAGATAGCTACATAATTCCATCTACGTGAAGATGTGTCGATATCCATAAAACAAACTACATGAAGATAAATCTGACAACATGTATGCTTTTATCTGCAGACATATCTATAGACATAAACCAAATCACATCGTGCTATTTCAATCGAGATACATCTATTAAAGTTGACATCTTTGAAATCAGATATTTCCAACTTCGTTAAGATGCATCTCTTAACATATCTCCATGTACGCATAGATATAACTATCCATGTTTACTAGAATACATCGAGATATTTCAATTCAAATACAATAATCTACGTTGTGGTGTTTCAATTCAGCTAGATTCACTTTCTTGGGGAAAAATCTATCTACATATGACAATCTACGTAGACTGATAGATAGCTACATAATTCCATCTACGTGTAGATGTGTCGATATCCATATAACAAACTACATGAAGATAAATCTGACAACATGTATGCTTTTATCTGCAGACATATCTATAGACATAAACCAAATCACATCGTCCTATTTCAATCGAGATACATCTATTAAAGTTGACATGTTTGAAATCAGATATTTCCAACTTCGTTAAGATGCATCTCTTAACATATCTCCATGTACGCATAGATATAACTATCCACGGTTACTAGAATACATCGAGATATTTCAATTCAAATACAATAATCTACGTTGTGGTGTTTCAATTCAGCTAGATTCACTTTCTTGGGGAAAAATCTATCTACATATGACAATCTACGTAGACTGATAGATAGCTACATAATTCCATCTACGTGAAGATGTGTCGATATCCATATAACAAACTACATGAAGATAAATCTAACAACATGTATGCTTTTATCTGCAGACATATCTATAGACATAAACCAAATCACATCGTGCTATTTCAATCGAGATACATCTAATAAAGTTGACATGTTTGAAATCAGATATTTCCACCTTCGTTAAGATGCATCTCTTAACATATCTCCATGTACGCATAGATATAACTATCCATGTTTACTAGAATACATCGAGATATTTCAATGCAAATACAATAATCTACGTTGTGGTGTTTCAATTCAGCTAGATTCACTTTCTTGGGGAAAAATCTATATACATATGACAATCTACGTAGACTGATAGATAGCTACATAATTCCATCTACGTGAAGATGTGTCGATATCCATAAAACAAACTACATGAAGATAAATCTGACAACATGTATGCTTTTATCTGGAGACATATCTATAGACATAAACCAAATCACATCGTGCTATTTCAATCGAGATACATCTATTAAAGTTGACATGCTTGAAATCAGATATTTCCAACTTCGTTAAGATGCATCTCTTAACATATCTCCATGTACGCATAGATATAACTATCCATGTTTACTAGAATACATCGAGATATTTCAATTCAAATACAATAATCTACGTTGTGGTGTTTCAATTCAGCTAGATTCACTTTCTTGGGGAAAAATCTATCTACATATGACAATCTACGTAGACTGATAGCTACATAATTCCATCTACGTGAAGATGTGTCGATAACCATATAACAAACTACATGAAGATAAATCTGACAACATGTATGCTTTTATCTGCAGACATATCTATAGACATAAACCAAATCACATCGTGCTATTTCAATCGAGATACATCTATTAAAGTTGAAATCAGATATTTCCAACTTCGTTAAGATGCATCTCTTAACATATCTCCATGTACGCATAGATATAACTATCCATGTTTACTAGAATACATCGAGATATTTCAATTCAAATACAATAATCTACGTTGTGGTGTTTCAATTCAGCTAGATTCACTTTCTTGGGGAAAAATCTATCTACATATGAGAATCAACGAAGACTGATAGATAGCTACATAATTCCATCTACGTGAAAATGTGTCGATATCCATATAACAAACTACATGAAGATAAATCTGACAAAATGTATGCTTTTATCTGCAGACATATCTATAGACATAAACCAAATCACATCGTGCTATTTCAATCGAGATACATCTAATAAAGTTGACATGTTTGAAATCAGATATTTCCACCTTCGTTAAGATGCATCTCTTAACATATCTCCATGTACGCATAGATATAACTATCCATGTTTACTAGAATACATCGAGATATTTCAATGCAAATACAATAATCTACGTTGTGGTGTTTCAATTCAGCTAGATTCACTTTCTTGGGGAAAAATCTATATACATATGACAATCTACGTAGACTGATAGATAGCTACATAATTCCATCTACGTGAAGATGTGTCGATATCCATAAAACAAACTACATGAAGATAAATCTGACAACATGTATGCTTTTATCTGGAGACATATCTATAGACATAAACCAAATCACATCGTGCTATTTCAATCGAGATACATCTATTAAAGTTGACATGCTTGAAATCAGATATTTCCAACTTCGTTAAGATGCATCTCTTAACATATCTCCATGTACGCATAGATATAACTATCCATGTTTACTAGAATACATCGAGATATTTCAATTCAAATACAATAATCTACGTTGTGGTGTTTCAATTCAGCTAGATTCACTTTCTTGGGGAAAAATCTATCTACATATGACAATCTACGTAGACTGATAGCTACATAATTCCATCTACGTGAAGATGTGTCGATAACCATATAACAAACTACATGAAGATAAATCTGACAACATGTATGCTTTTATCTGCAGACATATCTATAGACATAAACCAAATCACATCGTGCTATTTCAATCGAGATACATCTATTAAAGTTGAAATCAGATATTTCCAACTTCGTTAAGATGCATCTCTTAACATATCTCCATGTACGCATAGATATAACTATCCATGTTTACTAGAATACATCGAGATATTTCAATTCAAATACAATAATCTACGTTGTGGTGTTTCAATTCAGCTAGATTCACTTTCTTGGGGAAAAATCTATCTACATATGAGAATCAACGAAGACTGATAGATAGCTACATAATTCCATCTACGTGAAAATGTGTCGATATCCATATAACAAACTACATGAAGATAAATCTGACAAAATGTATGCTTTTATCTGCAGACATATCTATAGACATAAACCAAATCACATCGTGCTATTTCAATCGAGATACATCTATTAAAGTTGACATGTTTGAAATCAGATATTTCCAACTTCGTTAAGATGCATCTCTTAACATATCTCCATGTACGCATAGATATAACTATCCATGTTTACTAGAATACATCGAGATATTTCAAATTCAAATACAATAATCTACGTTGTGGTGTTTCAATTCAGCTAGATTCACTTTCTTGGGGAAAAATCTATCTACATATGACAATCTACGTAGACTGATAGATAGCTACATAATTCCATCTACGTGAAGATGTGTCGATATCCATATAACAAACTACATGAAGATAAATCTGACAACATGTATGCTTTTATCTGCAGACATATCTATAGACATAAACCAAATCACATCGTCCTATTTCAATCGAGATACATCTATTAAAGTTGACATGTTTGAAATCAGATATTTCCAACTTCGTTAAGATGCATCTCTTAACATATCTCCATGTAGGCATAGATATAACTATCCACGGTTACTAGAATACATCGAGATATTTCAATGCAAATACAATAATCTACGTTGTGGTGTTTCAATTCAGCTAGATTCACTTTATTGGGGAAAAATCTATCTACATATGACAATCTACGTAGACTGATAGATAGCTACATAATTCCATCTACGTGAAGATGTGTCGATATCTATATAACAAACTACATGAAGATAAATCTAACAACATGTATGCTTTTATCTGCAGACATATCTATAGACATAAACCAAATCACATCGTGCTATTTCAATCGAGATACATCTATTAAAGTTGACATGTTTGAAATCAGATATTTCCAACTTCGTTAAGATGCATCTCTTAACATATCTCCATGTACGCATAGATATAACTATCCATGTTTACTAGAATACATCGAGATATTTCAATGCAAATACAATATTCTACGTTGTGGTGTTTCAATTCAGCTAGATTCACTTTCTTGGGGAAAAATCTATCTACATATGACAATCTACGTAGACTGATAGATAGCTACATAATTCCATCTACGTGAAGATGTGTCGATATCCATATAACAAACTACATGAAGATAAATCTGACAAGATTTAAGCTTTAATCTGGAGACATATCTATAGAGAAAACCATATCACATCGTGATATATCAACCGATATAAATCTGTTAAAGTTAAAATGTTTGAAATCAGATATTTCCAACTTCGTTAAGATGCATCTCTTAACATATCTCTATGTACGCATAGATATAACTATGCACGGTTACTAGAATACATCGAGATATTTCAATGCAAATACAATAATCTACGTTGTGGTGTTTCAATTCAGCTAGATTCACTTTCTTGGGGAAAAATCTATCTACATATGAGAATCAACGAAGACTGATAGATAGCTACATAATTCCATCTACGTGAAAATGTGTCGATATCCATATAACAAACTACATGAAGATAAATCTGACAACATGTATGCTTTTATCTGCAGACATATCTATAGACATAAACCAAATCACATCGTGCTATTTCAATCGAGATACATCTATTAAAGTTGACATGTTTGAAATCCGATATTTCCAACTTCGTTAAGATGAATCTGTTAACATATCTAAATGTACGCATAGCTTTAACTATCCATGTTTACTAGAATACATCGAGATATTTCAATGCAAATACAATAATCTACGTTGTGGTGTTTCAATTCAGCTAGATTCACTTTCTTGGGGGAAAATCTATCTACATATGAGAATCAATGAAGACTGATAGATAGCTACATAATTCCATCTACGTGAAGATGTGTCGATATCCATATAACAAACTACATGAAGATAAATCTGACAACATGTATGCTTTTATCTGCAGACATATCTGTATACATAAACCAAATCACATCGTTCTATTTCATTGGAGATAGATCTATTAAAGTTGACATGTTTGAAATCAGATATTTCCAACTTCGTTAAGATGTATCTCTTAACATATCTCCATGCACGCATATATATAACTATCCATATTTACTAGAATACATCGAGATATTTCAATTCAAATACAATAATCTACGTTGTGGTGTTTCAATTCAGCTAGATTCACTTTCTTGGGGAAAAATCTATCTACATATGACAATCTACGTAGACTGATAGATAGCTACATAATTACATCTACGTGAAGATGTGACGATATCCATGTAACAAACTACATGAAGATAAATCTGACAACATTTAAGCTTTTATCTGGAGACATATCTATAGACAGAAACCATATCACATCGTGATATATCAACCGATATAAATCTATTAAAGTTAAAATATTTGAAATCAGATATTTCCAACTTCGTTAAGATGCATCTCTTAACATATCTCCATGTACGCATAGCTATAACTATCCACGGTTACTAGAATACATCGAGATATTTCAATGCAAATACAATAATCTACGTTGTGGTGTTTCAATTCAGCTAGATTCACTTTCTTGGGGAAAAATCTATCTACATATGACAATCTACGTAGACTGATAGATAGCTACATAATTCCATCTACGTGAAGATGTGTCGATATAAATATAACAAACTACATGAAGATAAATCTGACAACATGTATGCTTTTATCTGCAGACATATCTATAGACATAAACTAAATCACATCGTGCTATTTCAAACGAGATGAATCTATTAAAGTTGACATCTTTGAAATCAGATATTTCCAACTTCGTTAAGATGCATCTTTATACATATCTCCATGAACTCATAGCTATAACTATCCATGTTTACTAGAATACATCGAGATATTTCAATTCAAATACAATAATCTACGTTGTGGTGTTTCAATTCAGCTAGATTCACTTTCTTGGGGAAAAATCTATCTACATATGAGAATCAACGTTGACTGATAGATAGCTACATCATTCCATCTACGTGAAGATGTGTCGATATCCATATAACAAACTACATGAAGATAAATCTGACAACATGTATGCTTTTATCTGCAGACATATCTATAGGCATAAACCAAATCACATCGTGCTATTTCAATCGAGATACATTTATTAAAGTTGACATGTTTGAAATCAGATATTTCCAACTTCGTTAAGATGCATCTCTTAACATATCTCCATGTACGCATAGATATAACTATCCACGGTTACTAGAATACATCGAGATATTTCAATGCAAATACAATAATCTACGTTGTGGTGTTTCAATTCAGCTAGATTCACTTTCTTGGGGAAAAATCTATCTACATATGACAATCTACGTAGACTGATAGATAGCTACATAATTCCATCTACGTGAAGATGTGTCGATATCCATATAACAAACTACATGAAGATAAATCTGACAACATGTATGCTTTTATCTCCAGACATATCTATAGACATAAACCAAATCACATCGTGCTATTTCAATCGAGATACATCTATTAAAGTTGATATGTTTGAAATCAGATATTTCCAACTTCGTTAAGATGCATCTCTTAACATATCTCCATCTACGCATAGATATAACTATCCATGTTTACTAGAATACATCGAGATATTTCAATTCAAATACAATAATCTACGTTGTGGTGTTTCAATTCAGCTAGATTCACTTTCTTTGGGAAAAATCTATCTACATATGAGAATCAACGAAGACTGATAGATAGCTACATAATTCCATCTACGTGAAAATGTGTCGATATCCATATAACAAACTACATGAAGATAAATCTGACAACATGTATGCTTTTATCTGCAGACATATCTATAGACATAAACCAAATCACATCGTGCTATTTCAATCGAGATACATCTATTAAAGTTGACATGTTTGAAATCAGATATTTCCAACTTCGTTAAGATGCATCTCTTAACATATCTCCATGTACGCATAGATATAACTATCCATGTTTACTAGAATACATCGAGATATTTCAATTCAAATACAATAATCTACGTTGTGGTGTTTCAATTCAGCTAGATTCACTTTCTTGGGGAAAAATCTATCTACATATGACAATCTACGTAGACTGATAGATTGCTAAATAATTCCATCTACGTGAAGATGTGTCGATATCCATGTAACAAACTACATGAAGATAAATCTGACAACATTTAAGCTTTTATCTGGAGACATATCTATAGACAAAAACCATATAAAATCGTGATATATCAACCGATATAAATCTATTAAAGTTAAAATGTTTGAAATCAGATATTTCCAACTTCGTTAAGATGCATCTCTTAACATATCTCCATGTACGCATAGCTATAACTATCCATGTTTACTAGAATACATCTAGATATTTCAATTCAAATACAATAATCTACGTTGTGGTGTTTCAATTCAGCTAGATTCACTTTCTTGGGGAAAAATGTATCTTCATATGAGAATCAACGAAGACTGATAGATAGCTACATAATTCCATCTACGTGAAATTGTGTCGATATCCATATAACAAACTACATGAAGATAAATCTGACAACATGTATGCTTTTATCTGCAGACATATCTATAGACATAAACCAAATCACATCGTTCTATTTCATTCGAGATACATCTATTAAAGTTGACATGTTTGAAATCAGATATTTCCAACTTCGTTAAGATGCATCTCTTAACATATCTCCATGTACGCATAGATATAACTATCCATGTTTACTAGAATACATCGAGATATTTCAATGCAAATACAATAATCTACGTTGTGGTGTTTCAATTCAGCTAGATTCACTTTCTTGGGGAAAAATCTATCTATATATGACAATCTACGTAGACTGATAGATATCTACACAATTCCATCTACGTGAAGATGTGTCGATATCCATGTAACAAACTACATGAAGATAAATCTGACAACATTTAAGCTTTTCTCTGGAGACATATCTATAGACATAAACCATATAAAATCGTGATATATAATCCGATATAAATCTATTAAAGTTAAAATGTTTGAAATCAGATATTTCCAACTTCGTTCAGATGCATCTCTTAACATATCTCCATGTACGCATATATATAACTATCCACGGTTACTAGAATACATCGAGATATTTCAATGCAAATACAATAATCTACGTTGTGGTGTTTCAATTCAGCTAGATTCACTTTCTTGGGGAAAAATCTATCTAAATATGACAATCAACGAAGACTGATAGATAGCTACATAATTCCATCTACGTGAAGATGTGTCGATATCCATATAACAAACTACATGAAGATGAATCTGACAACATGTATGCTTTTATCTGCAGACATATCTATAGACATAAACGTAATCACATCGTGCTATTTCAATCGAGATACATCTATTAAAGTTGACATGTTTGAAATCAGATATTTCCAACTTCGATAAGATGCATCTTTTAACATATCTCCATGTACGCATAGACATAACTATCCATGTTTACTAGAATACATCGAGATATTTCAATTCAAATACAATAATCTACGTTGTGGTGTTTCAATTCAGCTGGATTCACTTTCTTGGGGAAAAATCTATCTACATATGAGTATCAATGAAGACTGATAGATAGCTACATAATTCCATCTACGTGAAAATGTGTCGATATCCATATAACAAACTACATGAAGATAAATCTGACAACATGTATGCTTTTATCTGCAGACATATCTATAGACATAAACCAAATCACATCGTTCTATTTCATTGGAGATACATCTATTAAAGTTGACATGTTTGAAATCAGATATTTCCAACTTCGATAAGATGCATCTCTTAACATATCTCCATGTACGCATAGATATAACTATCCATGTTTACTAGAATACATCGATATATTTCAATTAAATACAATAATCTACGTTGTGGTGTTTCAATTCAGCTAGATTCACTTTCTTGGGGAAATATCTATCTACATATGAGTATCAATGAAGACTGATAGATAGCTTCATAATTCCATCTACGTGAAAATGTGTCGATATCCATATAACAAACTACATGAAGATAAATCTGACAACATGTATGCTTTTATCTGCAGACATATCTATAGACATAAACCAAATCACATCGTTCTATTTCATTGGAGATACATCTATTAAAGTTGACATGTTTGAAATCAGATATTTCCAACTTCGTTAAGATGCATCTCTTAACATATCTCCATGCACGCATAGATATAACTATAGAATACATCGAGATATTTCAATGCAAATACAATAATCTACGTTGTGGTGTTTCAATTCAGCTAGATTCACTTTCTTGGGGAAAAATCTATCTACATATGACAATCTACGTAGACTGATAGATAGCTACATAATTCCATCTACGTGAAGATGTGACGATATCCATGTAACAAACTACATGAAGATAAATCTGACAACATTTAAGCTTTTATCTGGAGACATATCTATATACAGAAACCATATCACATCGTGATATATCAACCATATAAATCTATTAAAGTTAAAATATTTGAAATCAGATATTTCCATCTTCGTTAAGATGCATCTCTTAACATATCTCCATGTACGCATAGCTATAACTATCCACGGTTACTAGAATACATCGAGATATTTCAATGCAAATACAATAATCTACGTTGTGGTGTTTCAATTCAGCTAGATTCACTTTCTTGGGGAAAAATCTATCTTCATATGACAATCTACGTAGACTGATAGATAGCTACATAATTCCATCTACGTGAAGATGTGTCGATATCCATATAACAAACTACATGAAGATAAATCTGACAACATGTATGCTTTAATCTGCAGACATATCTATAGACATAAACCAAATCACATCGTGCTATTTCAATCGAGATAAATCTATTAAAGTTGACATGTTTGAAATCAAATATTTCCAACTTCGTTAAGATGCATCTCTAAACATATCTCCATGTACGCATAGATATAACTATCCACGGTTACAAGAATACATCGAGATATTTCAATGCAAATACAATAATCTACGTTGTGGTGTTTCAATTCAGCTAGATTCACTTTCTTGGGGAAAAATCTATCTACATATCACAATCTACGTAGACTGATAGATAGCTACATAATTCCATCTACGTGAAGATGTGTCGATATCCATATAACAAACTACATGAAGATAAATCTGACAACATGTATGCTTTTATCTGCAGACATATCTATAGAAATAAACCAAATCACATCGTGCTATTTCAATCGAGATACATCAATTAAAGTTGACATGTTTGAAATCCGATATTTCCAACTTAGTTAAGATGCATCTCTTAGCATATCTCCATGTACGCATAGATATAACTATCAACGGTTACTAGAATACATCGAGATATTTCAATGCAAATACAATAATCTACGTTGTGGTGTTTCAATTCAGCTAGATTCACTTTCTTGGGGAAAATCTATCTACATATCACAATCTACGTAGACTGATAGATAGCTACATAATTCCATCTATGTGAAGATGTGTCGATATCCATATAACAAACTACATGAAGATAAATCTGACAACATGTATGCTTTTATCTGCAGACATATCTATAGACATAAACCAAATCACATCGTGCTATTTCAATCGAGATACATCTATTAAAGTTGACATGTTTGAAATCATATATTTCCAACTTCGTTAAGATGCATCTCTTAACATATCTCCATGTACGCATAGATATAACTATCCATGTTTACTAGAATACATCGAGATATTTCAATGCAAATACAATAATTCTACGTTGTGGTGTTTCAATTCAGCTAGATTCACTTTGTTGGGGAAAAATCTATCTACATATGACAATCAACGAAGACTGATAGATAGCTACATAATTCCATCTACGTGAAGATGTGTCGATATAAATATAACAAACTACATGAAGATAAATCTGACAACATGTATGCTTTTATCTGCAGACATATCTATAGACATAAACTAAATCACATCGTGCTATTTCAAACGAGATGAATCTATTAAAGTTGATATCTTTGAAATCAGATATTTCCAACTTCGTTAAGATGCATCTTTATACATATCTCCATGAACTCATAGCTATAACTATCCATGTTTACTAGAATACATCGAGATATTTCAATTCAAATACAATAATCTACGTTGTGGTGTTTCAATTCAGCTAGATTCACTTTCTTGGGGAAAAATCTATCTACATATGAGAATCAACGTTGACTGATAGATAGCTACATCATTCCATCTACGTGAAGATGTGTCGATATCCATATAACAAACTACATGAAGATAAATCTGACAACATGTATGCTTTTATCTGCAGACATATCTATAGGCATAAACCAAATCACATCGTGCTATTTCAATCGAGATACATTTATTAAAGTTGACATGTTTGAAATCAGATATTTCCAACTTCGTTAAGATGCATCTCTTAACATATCTCCATGTACGCATAGATATAACTATCCACGGTTACTAGAATACATCGAGATATTTCAATGCAAATACAATAATCTACGTTGTGGTGTTTCAATTCAGCTAGATTCACTTTCTTGGGGAAAAATCTATCTACATATGACAATCTACGTAGACTGATAGATAGCTACATAATTCCATCTACGTGAAGATGTGTCGATATCCATATAACAAACTACATGAAGATAAATCTGACAACATGTATGCTTTTATCTCCAGACATATCTATAGACATAAACCAAATCACATCGTGCTATTTCAATCGAGATACATCTATTAAAGTTGATATGTTTGAAATCAGATATTTCCAACTTCGTTAAGATGCATCTCTTAACATATCTCCATCTACGCATAGATATAACTATCCATGTTTACTAGAATACATCGAGATATTTCAATTCAAATACAATAATCTACGTTGTGGTGTTTCAATTCAGCTAGATTCACTTTCTTTGGGAAAAATCTATCTACATATGAGAATCAACGAAGACTGATAGATAGCTACATAATTCCATCTACGTGAAAATGTGTCGATATCCATATAACAAACTACATGAAGATAAATCTGACAACATGTATGCTTTTATCTGCAGACATATCTATAGACATAAACCAAATCACATCGTGCTATTTCAATCGAGATACATCTATTAAAGTTGACATGTTTGAAATCAGATATTTCCAACTTCGTTAAGATGCATCTCTTAACATATCTCCATGTACGCATAGATATAACTATCCATGTTTACTAGAATACATCGAGATATTTCAATTCAAATACAATAATCTACGTTGTGGTGTTTCAATTCAGCTAGATTCACTTTCTTGGGGAAAAATCTATCTACATATGACAATCTACGTAGACTGATAGATTGCTAAATAATTCCATCTACGTGAAGATGTGTCGATATCCATGTAACAAACTACATGAAGATAAATCTGACAACATTTAAGCTTTTATCTGGAGACATATCTATAGACAAAAACCATATAAAATCGTGATATATCAACCGATATAAATCTATTAAAGTTAAAATGTTTGAAATCAGATATTTCCAACTTCGTTAAGATGCATCTCTTAACATATCTCCATGTACGCATAGCTATAACTATCCATGTTTACTAGAATACATCTAGATATTTCAATTCAAATACAATAATCTACGTTGTGGTGTTTCAATTCAGCTAGATTCACTTTCTTGGGGAAAAATGTATCTTCATATGAGAATCAACGAAGACTGATAGATAGCTACATAATTCCATCTACGTGAAATTGTGTCGATATCCATATAACAAACTACATGAAGATAAATCTGACAACATGTATGCTTTTATCTGCAGACATATCTATAGACATAAACCAAATCACATCGTTCTATTTCATTCGAGATACATCTATTAAAGTTGACATGTTTGAAATCAGATATTTCCAACTTCGTTAAGATGCATCTCTTAACATATCTCCATGTACGCATAGATATAACTATCCATGTTTACTAGAATACATCGAGATATTTCAATGCAAATACAATAATCTACGTTGTGGTGTTTCAATTCAGCTAGATTCACTTTCTTGGGGAAAAATCTATCTATATATGACAATCTACGTAGACTGATAGATAGCTACACAATTCCATCTACGTGAAGATGTGTCGATATCCATGTAACAAACTACATGAAGATAAATCTGACAACATTTAAGCTTTTCTCTGGAGACATATCTATAGACATAAACCATATAAAATCGTGATATATAATCCGATATAAATCTATTAAAGTTAAAATGTTTGAAATCAGATATTTCCAACTTCGTTCAGATGCATCTCTTAACATATCTCCATGTACGCATATATATAACTATCCACGGTTACTAGAATACATCGAGATATTTCAATGCAAATACAATAATCTACGTTGTGGTGTTTCAATTCAGCTAGATTCACTTTCTTGGGGAAAAATCTATCTAAATATGACAATCAACGAAGACTGATAGATAGCTACATAATTCCATCTACGTGAAGATGTGTCGATATCCATATAACAAACTACATGAAGATGAATCTGACAACATGTATGCTTTTATCTGCAGACATATCTATAGACATAAACGTAATCACATCGTGCTATTTCAATCGAGATACATCTATTAAAGTTGACATGTTTGAAATCAGATATTTCCAACTTCGATAAGATGCATCTTTTAACATATCTCCATGTACGCATAGACATAACTATCCATGTTTACTAGAATACATCGAGATATTTCAATTCAAATACAATAATCTACGTTGTGGTGTTTCAATTCAGCTGGATTCACTTTCTTGGGGAAAAATCTATCTACATATGAGTATCAATGAAGACTGATAGATAGCTACATAATTCCATCTACGTGAAAATGTGTCGATATCCATATAACAAACTACATGAAGATAAATCTGACAACATGTATGCTTTTATCTGCAGACATATCTATAGACATAAACCAAATCACATCGTTCTATTTCATTGGAGATACATCTATTAAAGTTGACATGTTTGAAATCAGATATTTCCAACTTCGATAAGATGCATCTCTTAACATATCTCCATGTACGCATAGATATAACTATCCATGTTTACTAGAATACATCGATATATTTCAATTAAATACAATAATCTACGTTGTGGTGTTTCAATTCAGCTAGATTCACTTTCTTGGGGAAATATCTATCTACATATGAGTATCAATGAAGACTGATAGATAGCTTCATAATTCCATCTACGTGAAAATGTGTCGATATCCATATAACAAACTACATGAAGATAAATCTGACAACATGTATGCTTTTATCTGCAGACATATCTATAGACATAAACCAAATCACATCGTTCTATTTCATTGGAGATACATCTATTAAAGTTGACATGTTTGAAATCAGATATTTCCAACTTCGTTAAGATGCATCTCTTAACATATCTCCATGCACGCATAGATATAACTATAGAATACATCGAGATATTTCAATGCAAATACAATAATCTACGTTGTGGTGTTTCAATTCAGCTAGATTCACTTTCTTGGGGAAAAATCTATCTACATATGACAATCTACGTAGACTGATAGATAGCTACATAATTCCATCTACGTGAAGATGTGACGATATCCATGTAACAAACTACATGAAGATAAATCTGACAACATTTAAGCTTTTATCTGGAGACATATCTATATACAGAAACCATATCACATCGTGATATATCAACCATATAAATCTATTAAAGTTAAAATATTTGAAATCAGATATTTCCATCTTCGTTAAGATGCATCTCTTAACATATCTCCATGTACGCATAGCTATAACTATCCACGGTTACTAGAATACATCGAGATATTTCAATGCAAATACAATAATCTACGTTGTGGTGTTTCAATTCAGCTAGATTCACTTTCTTGGGGAAAAATCTATCTTCATATGACAATCTACGTAGACTGATAGATAGCTACATAATTCCATCTACGTGAAGATGTGTCGATATCCATATAACAAACTACATGAAGATAAATCTGACAACATGTATGCTTTAATCTGCAGACATATCTATAGACATAAACCAAATCACATCGTGCTATTTCAATCGAGATAAATCTATTAAAGTTGACATGTTTGAAATCAAATATTTCCAACTTCGTTAAGATGCATCTCTAAACATATCTCCATGTACGCATAGATATAACTATCCACGGTTACAAGAATACATCGAGATATTTCAATGCAAATACAATAATCTACGTTGTGGTGTTTCAATTCAGCTAGATTCACTTTCTTGGGGAAAAATCTATCTACATATCACAATCTACGTAGACTGATAGATAGCTACATAATTCCATCTACGTGAAGATGTGTCGATATCCATATAACAAACTACATGAAGATAAATCTGACAACATGTATGCTTTTATCTGCAGACATATCTATAGAAATAAACCAAATCACATCGTGCTATTTCAATCGAGATACATCAATTAAAGTTGACATGTTTGAAATCCGATATTTCCAACTTAGTTAAGATGCATCTCTTAGCATATCTCCATGTACGCATAGATATAACTATCAACGGTTACTAGAATACATCGAGATATTTCAATGCAAATACAATAATCTACGTTGTGGTGTTTCAATTCAGCTAGATTCACTTTCTTGGGGAAAATCTATCTACATATCACAATCTACGTAGACTGATAGATAGCTACATAATTCCATCTATGTGAAGATGTGTCGATATCCATATAACAAACTACATGAAGATAAATCTGACAACATGTATGCTTTTATCTGCAGACATATCTATAGACATAAACCAAATCACATCGTGCTATTTCAATCGAGATACATCTATTAAAGTTGACATGTTTGAAATCATATATTTCCAACTTCGTTAAGATGCATCTCTTAACATATCTCCATGTACGCATAGATATAACTATCCATGTTTACTAGAATACATCGAGATATTTCAATGCAAATACAATAATTCTACGTTGTGGTGTTTCAATTCAGCTAGATTCACTTTGTTGGGGAAAAATCTATCTACATATGACAATCAACGAAGACTGATAGATAGCTACATAATTCCATCTACGTGAAGATGTGTCGATATCCATATAACAAACTACATGAAGATAAATCTGACAACATTTAAGCTTTTATCTGGAGACATATCTATAGACAGAAACCATATCACATCGTGATATATCAACCGATATAAATCTGTTAAAGTTAAAATGTTTGAAATGAGATATTTCCAACTTCGTTAAGATGCATCTCTTAACATATCTCTATGTACGCATAGATATAACTATGCACGGTTACTAGAATACATCGAGATATTTCAATGCAAATACAATAATCTACGTTGTGGTGTTTCAATTCAGCTAGATTCACTTTCTTGGGGAAAAATGTATCTTCATATGAGAATCAACGAAGACTGATAGATAGCTACATAATTCCATCTACGTGAAATTGTGTCGATATCCATATAACAAACTACATGAAGATAAATCTGACAACATGTATGCTTTTATCTGCAGACATATCTATTGACATAAACCAAATCACATCGTTCTATTTCATTCGAGATACATCTATTAAAGTTGACATGTTTGAAATCAGATATTTCCAACTTCGTTAAGATGCATCTCTTAACATATCTCCATGTACGCATAGATATAACTATCCATGTTTACTAGAATACATCGAGATATTTCAATGCAAATACAATAATCTACGTTGTGGTGTTTCAATTCAGCTAGATTCACTTTCTTGGGGAAAAATCTATCTACATATGACAATCTACGTAGTCTGATAGATAGCTACATAATTCCATCTACGTGAAGATGTGTCGATATCCATATAACAAACTACATGAAGATAAATCTGACAACATGTATGCTTTTATCTGCAGAGATATCTATAGACATAAATCAAATCACATCGTGCTATTTCAATCGAGATACATCTATTAAAGTTGACATGTTTGAAATCAGATATTTCCAACTACGATAAGATGCATCTCTTAACATATCTCCATGTACGCATAGATATAACTATCCATGTTTACTAGAATACATCGAGATATTTCACTTCAAATACAATAATCTACGTTGTGGTGTTTCAATTCAGCTAGATTCACTTTCTTGGGGAAAAATCTATCTACATATGAGAATCAATGAAGACTGATAGATAGCTACATAATTCCATCTACGTGAAAATGTGTCGATATCTATATAACAAACTACATGAAGATATATCTGACAACATGTATGCTTTTATCTGCAGACATATCTGTAGACATAAACCAAATCACATCGTTCTATTTCATTGGAGATACATCTATTAAAGTTGACATATTTGAAATCAGATATTTCCAACTTCGTTAAGATGCATCTCTTAACATATCTCCATGCACGCATAAATATAACTATCCATGTTTACTAGAATACATCGAGATATTTCAATTCAAATACAATAATCTACGTTGTGGTGTTTCAATTCAGCTAGATTCACTTTCTTGGGGAAAAATCTATCTACATATGAAAATCTACGTAGACTGATAGATAGCTACATAATTCCATCTACGTGAAGATGTGACGATATCCATGTAACAAACTACATGAAGATAAATCTGACAACATTTAAGCTTTTATATGGAGACATATCTATAGACAGAAACTATATCACATCGTGATATATCAACCGATATAAATCTATTAAAGTTAAAATATTTGAAATCAGATATTTCCAACTTCGTTAAGATGCATCTCTTAACATATCTCCATGTACACATAGCTATAACTATCCACGGTTACTAGAATACATCGAGATATTTCAATGCAAATACAATAATCTACGTTGTGGTGTTTCAATTCAGCTAGATTCACTTTCTTGGGGAAAAATCTATCTACATATGACAATCTACGTAGACTGATAGATAGCTACATAATTCCATCTACGTGAAGATGTGTCGATATAAATATAACAAACTACATGAAGATAAATCTGACAACATGTATGCTTTTATCTGCAGACATATCTATAGACATAAACTAAATCACATCGTGCTATTTCAAACGAGATGCATCTATTAAAGTTGACATCTTTGAAATCAGATATTTCCAACTTCGTTAAGATGCATCATTTTACATATCTCCATGTACTCATAGCTATAACTATCCATGTTTACTAGAATACATCGAGATATTTCAATTCAAATACAATAATCTACGTTGTGGTGTTTCAATTCAGCTAGATTCACTTTCTTGGGGAAAAATCTATCTACATATGACAATCTACGTAGACTGATAGATAGCTACATAATTCCATCTACGTGAAGATGTGTCGATATCCATATAACAAACTACATGAAGATAAATCTGACAACATGTATGCTTTTATCTGCAGACATATCTATAGACATAAACCAAATCACATCGTGCTATTTCAATCGAGATACATCTATTAAAGTTGATATGTTTGAAATCAGATATTTCCAACTTCGTTAAGATGCATCTCTTAACATATCTCCATGTACGCATAGCTATAACTATCCACGGTTACTAGAATACATCGAGATATTTCAATTAAATACAAAAATTCTACGTTGTGGTGTTTCAATTCAGCTAGATTCACTTTCTTGGGGAAAAATCTATCTACATATGACAATCTACGTAGTCTGATAGATAGCTACATAATTCCATCTACGTGAAGATGTGTCGATATCCATATAACAAACTACATGAAGATAAATCTGACAACATGTATGCTTTTATCTGCAGACATATCTATAGACATAAACCAAATCACATCGTGCTATTTCAATCGAGATACATCTATTAAAGTTGAAATCAGATATTTCCAACTTCGTTAAGATGCATCTCTTAACATATCTCCATGTACGCATAGATATAACTATCCATGTTTACTAGAATACATCGAGATATTTCAATTCAAATACAATAATCTACGTTGTGGTGTTTCAATTCAGCTAGATTCACTTTCTTGGGGAAAAATCTATCTACATATGAGAATCAACGAAGACTGATAGATAGCTACATAATTCCATCTACGTGAAAATGTGTCGATATCCATATAACAAACTACATGAAGATAAATCTGACAACATGTATGCTTTTATCTGCAGACATATCTATAGACATAAACCAAATCACATCGTGCTATTTCATTCGAGATCCATCTATTAAAGTTGACATGTTTGAAATCAGATATTTCCAACTTCGTTAAGATGCATCTCTTAACATATCTCCATGTACGCATAGCTACAACTATCCACGGTTACTAGAATACATCGAGATATTTCAATGCAAATACAATAATCTACGTTGTGGTGTTTCAATTCAGCTAGATTCACTTTCTTGAGGAAAAATCTATTTAAATATGACAATCTACGTAGACTGATAGATAGCTACATAATTCCATCTACGTGAAGATGTGTCGATATCCATATAACAAACTACATGAAGATAAATCTAACAACATGTATGCTTTTATCTGCAGACATATCTATAGACATAAACCAAATCACATCGTGCTATTTCAATCGAGATACATCTATTAAAGTTGACATGTTTGAAAACCGATATTTCCAACTTCGTTAAGATGCATCTCTTAACATATCTCCATGTACGCATAGCTTTAACTATCCATGTTTACTAGAATACATCGAGATATTTCAATGCAAATACAATAATCTACGTTGTGGTGTTTCAATTCAGCTAGATTCACTTTCTTGGGGAAAAATCTATCTACATATGACAATCTACGTAGTATGATAGATAGCTACATAATTCCATCTACGTGAAGATGTGTCGATATCCATATAACAAACTACATGAAGATAAATCTGACAACATGTATGCTTTTATCTGCAGACATATCTATAGACATAAATCAAATCACATCGTGCTATTTCAATCGAGATACATCTATTAAAGTTGACATGTTTGAAATCAGATATTTCCAACTTCGATAAGATGCATCTCTTAACATATCTCCATGTACGCATAGATATAACTATGCATGTTTACTAGAATACATCGAGATATTTCACTTCAAATACAATAATCTACGTTGTGGTGTTTCAATTCAGCTAGATTCACTTTCTTGGGGAAAAATCTATCTACATATGAGAATCAATGAAGACTGATAGATAGCTACATAATTCCATCTACGTGAAAATGTGTCGATATCTATATAACAAACTACATGAAGATAAATCTGACAACATGTATGCTTTTATCTGCAGACATATCTGTAGACATAAACCAAATCACATCGTTCTATTTCATTGGAGATACATCTATTAAAGTTGACATATTTGAAATCAGATATTTCCAACTTCGTTAAGATGCATCTCTTAACATATCTCCATGCACGCATAAATATAACTATCCATGTTTACTAGAATACATCGAGATATTTCAATTCAAATACAATAATCTACGTTGTGGTGTTTCAATTCAGCTAGATTCACTTTCTTGGGGAAAAATCTATCTACATATGACAATCTACGTAGACTGATAGATAGCTACATAATTCCATCTACGTGAAGATGTGTCGATATCCAAGTCACAAACTACATGAAGATAAATCTGACAACATTTAAGCTTTTATCTGGAGACATATCTATAGACAGAAACCATATCACATCGTGATATATCAACCGATATAAATCTATTAAAGTTAAAAATTTTGAAATCAGACATTTCCAACTTCGTTGAGATGCATCTCTTAACATATCTCCATGTACGCATTGCTATAACTATCCACGGTTACTAGAATACATCCAGATATTTCAATGCAAATACAATAATCTACGTTGTGGTGTTTCAATTCAGCTAGATTCACTTTCTTGGGGAAAAATCTATCTACATATGACAATCTACGTAGACTGATAGATAGCTACATAATTCCATCTACGTGAAGATGTGTCGATATCCATATAACAAACTACATGAAGATAAATCTGACAACATGTATGCTTTTATCTGCGGACATATCTATAGACATAAACTAAATCACATCGTGCTATTTCAAACGAGATGCATCTATTAAAGTTGACATGTTTGAAATCAGATATTTCCAACTTCGTTAAGATGCATCTCTTAACATATCTCCATGTACGCATAGATATAACTATCCATGTTTACTAGAATACATCGAGATATTTCAATGCAAATACAATAATCTACGTTGTGGTGTTTCAATGCAGCTAGATTCACTTTCTTGGGGAAAAATCTATCTACATATGACAATCTACGTAGACTGATACATATCTACATAATTCCGTCTACGTGAAGATGTGTCGATATCCATATAACAAACTAAATGAAGATAAATCTGACAACATGTATGCTTTTATCTGCAGACATATCTATAGACAAAAACCAAATCACATCGTGCTATTTCAATCGAGATACATCTATTAAATTTGAAATCAGATATTTCCAACTTCGTTAAGATGCATCTCTTAACATATCTCCATGTACGCATAGATATAACTATCCATGTTTACTAGAATACATCGAGATATTTCAATTCAAATACAATAATCTACGTTGTGGTGTTTCAATTCAGCTAGATTCACTTTCTTGGGGAAAAATCTATCTACATATGAGAATCAACGAAGACTGATAGATAGCTACATAATTCCATCTACGTGAAAATGTGTCGATATCCATATAACAAACTACATGAAGATAAATCTGACAACATGTATGCTTTTATCTGCAGACATATCTATAGACATAAACCAAATCAATCGTGCTATTTCATTCGAGATACATCTATTAAAGTTGACATGTTTGAAATCAGATATTTCCAACTTCGTTAAGATGCATCTCTTAACATATCTCCATGTACGCATAGCTATAGCTATCCACGGTTACTAGAATACATCGAGATATTTCAATGCAAATACAATAATCTACGTTGTGGTGTTTCAATTCAGCTAGATTCACTTTCTTGGGGAAAAATCTATCTACATATGACAATCTACGTAGACTGATAGATAGCTACATAATTCCATCTACGTGAAGATGTGTCGATATCCATGTAACAAACTACATGAAGATAAATCTGACAACATTTAAGCTTTTCTCTGGAGACATATCTATAGACATAAACCATATAAAATCGTGATATATAATCCGATATAAATCTATTAAAGTTAAAATGTTTGAAATCAGATATTTCCAACTTCGTTAAGATGCGTCTCTTAACATATCTCCATGTACGCATAGATATAACTATACACGGTTACTAGAATACATCGAGATATTTCAATGCAAATACAATAATCTACGTTGTGGTGTTTCAATTCAGCTAGATTCACTTTCTTGGGGAAAAATCTATCTACATATGACAATCTACGTAGACTGATAGATAGCTACATAATTCCATCTACGTGAAGATGTGACGATATCCATGTAACAAACTACATGAAGATAAATCTGACAACATTTAAGATTTTATCTGGAGACATATCTATAGACAGAAACTATATCACATCGTGATATATCAACCGATATAAATCTATTAAAGTTAAAATATTTGAAATCAGATATTTCCAACTTCGTTAAGATGCATCTCTTAACATATCTCCATGTACACATAGCTATAACTATCCACGGTTACTAGAATACATCGAGATATTTCAATGCAAATACAATAATCTACGTTGTGGTGTTTCAATTCAGCTAGATTCACTTTCTTGGGGAAAAATCTATCTACATATGACAATCTACGTAGACTGATAGATAGCTACATAATTCCATCTACGTGAAGATGTGTCGATATAAATATAACAAACTACATGAAGATAAATCTGACAACATGTATGCTTTTATCTGCAGACATATCTATAGACATAAACTAAATCACATCGTGCTATTTCAAACGAGATGCATCTATTAAAGTTGACATCTTTGAAATCAGATATTTCCAACTTCGTTAAGATGCATCATTTTACATATCTCCATGTACTCATAGCTATAACTATCCATGTTTACTAGAATACATCGAGATATTTCAATTCAAATACAATAATCTACGTTGTGGTGTTTCAATTCAGCTAGATTCACTTTCTTGGGGAAAAATCTATCTACATATGACAATCTACGTAGACTGATAGATAGCTACATAATTCCATCTACGTGAAGATGTGTCGATATCCATATAACAAACTACATGAAGATAAATCTGACAACATGTATGCTTTTATCTGCAGACATATCTATAGACATAAACCAAATCACATCGTGGTATTTCAATCGAGATACATCTATTAAAGTTGATATGTTTGAAATCAGATATTTCCAACTTCGTTAAGATGCATCTCTTAACATATCTCCATGTACGCATAGCTATAACTATCCACGGTTACTAGAATACATCGAGATATTTCAATTCAAATACAATAATCTACGTTGTGGTGTTTCAATTCAGCTAGATTCACTTTCTTGGGGAAAAATCTATCTACATATGACAATCTACGTAGACTGATAGATAGCTACATAATTCCATCTACGTGAAGATGTGTCGATATCCATATAACAAACTACATGAAGATAAATCTGACAACATGTATGCTTTTATCTGCAGACATATCTATAGACATAAACCAAATCACATCGTGCTATTTCAATCGAGATACATCTATTAAAGTTGAAATCAGATATTTCCAACTTCGTTAAGATGCATCTCTTAACATATCTCCATGTACGCATAGATATAACTATCCATGTTTACTAGAATACATCGAGATATTTCAATTCAAATACAATAATCTACGTTGTGGTGTTTCAATTCAGCTAGATTCACTTTCTTGGGGAAAAATCTATCTACATATGAGAATCAACGAAGACTGATAGATAGCTACATAATTCCATCTACGTGAAAATGTGTCGATATCCATATAACAAACTACATGAAGATAAATCTGACAACATGTATGCTTTTATCTGCAGACATATCTATAGACATAAACCAAATCACATCGTGCTATTTCATTCGAGATCCATCTATTAAAGTTGACATGTTTGAAATCAGATATTTCCAACTTCGTTAAGATGCATCTCTTAACATATCTCCATGTACTCATAGCTACAACTATCCACGGTTACTAGAATACATCGAGATATTTCAATGCAAATACAATAATCTACGTTGTGGTGTTTCAATTCAGCTAGATTCACTTTCTTGAGGAAAAATCTATTTAAATATGACAATCTACGTAGACTGATAGATAGCTACATAATTCCATCTACGTGAAGATGTGTCGATATCCATATAACAAACTACATGAAGATAAATCTAACAACATGTATGCTTTTATCTGCAGACATATCTATAGACATAAACCAAATCACATCGTGCTATTTCAATCGAGATACATCTATTAAAGTTGACATGTTTGAAATCAGATATTTCCAACTTCGTTAAGATGCATCTCTTAACATATCTCCATGTACGCATAGATATAACTATCCATGTTTACTAGAATACATCGAGATATTTCAATGCAAATACAATAATCTACGTTGTGGTGTTTCAATTCAGCTAGATTCACTTTCTTGGGGAAAAATCTATCTACATATGACAATCTACGTTGACTGATAGATAGCTACATAATTCCATCTACGTGAAGATGTCTCGATATCCATATAACAAACTACATGAAGATAAATCTGACAACATGTATGCTTTTATCTGCAGACATATCTATAGACATAAACCAAATCACATCGTCCTATTTCAATCGAGATACATCTATTAAAGTTGACATGTTTGAAATCAGATATTTCCAACTTCGTTAAGATGCATCTCTTAACATATCTCCATGTACGCATAGATATAACTATCCACGGTTACTAGAATACATCGAGATATTTCAATGCAAATACAATAATCTACGTTGTGGTGTTTCAATTCAGCTAGATTCACTTTCTTGGGGAAAAATCTATCTACATATGACAATCTACGTAGACTGATAGATAGCTACATAATTCCATCTACGTGAAGATGTGTCGATATCCATATAACAAACTACATGAAGATAAATCTGACAACATTTAAGCTTTAATCTGGAGACATATCTATAGACAGAAACCATATCACATCGTGATATATCAACCGATATAAATCTGTTAAAGTTAAAATGTTTGAAATCAGATATTTCCAACTTCGTTAAGATGCATCTCTTAACATATCTCTATGTACGCATAGATATAACTATGCACGGTTACTAGAATACATCGAGATATTTCAATGCAAATACAATAATCTACGTTGTGGTGTTTCAATTCAACTAGATTCACTTTCTTGGGGAAAAATATATCTATATATGAGAATCAACGAAGACTGATAGATAGCTACATAATTCCATCTACGTGAAAATGTGTCGATATCCATATAACAAACTACATGAAGATAAATCTGACAACATGTATGCTTTTATCTGCAGACATATCTATAGACATAAACCAAATCACATCGTGCTATTTCATTCGAGATCCATCTATTAAAGTTGACATGTTTGAAATCAGATATTTCCAACTTCGTTAAGATGCATCTCTTAACATATCTCCATGTACGCATAGCTACAACTATCCACGGTTACTAGAATACATCGAGATATTTCAATGCAAATACAATAATCTACGTTGTGGTGTTTCAATTCAGCTAGATTCACTTTCTTGAGGAAAAATCTATTTAAATATGACAATCTACGTAGACTGATAGATAGCTACATAATTCCATCTACGTGAAGATGTGTCGATATCCATATAACAAACTACATGAAGATAAATCTAACAACATGTATGCTTTTATCTGCAGACATATCTATAGACATAAATCAAATCACATCGTCCTATTTCAATCGAGATACATCTATTAAAGTTGACATGTTTGAAATCAGATATTTCCAACTTCGTTAAGATGCATCTCTTAACATATCTCCATGTACGCAAGGATATAACTATCCATGTTTACTAGAATACATCGAGATATTTCAATGCAAATACAATAATCTACGTTGTGGTGTTTCAATTCAGCTAGATTCACTTTCTTGGGGAAAAATCTATCTACATATGACAATCTACGTTGACTGATAGATAGCTACATAATTCCATCTACGTGAAGATGTCTCGATATCCATATAACAAACTACATGAAGATAAATCTGACAACATGTATGCTTTTATCTGCAGACATATCTATAGACATAAACCAAATCACATCGTCCTATTTCAATCGAGATACATCTATTAAAGTTGACATGTTTGAAATCAGATATTTCCAACTTCGTTAAGATGCATCTCTTAACATATCTCCATGTACGCATAGATATAACTATCCACGGTTACTAGAATACATCGAGATATTTCAATGCAAATACAATAATCTACGTTGTGGTGTTTCAATTCAGCTAGATTCACTTTCTTGGGGAAAAATCTATCTACATATGACAATCTACGTAGACTGATAGATAGCTACATAATTCCATCTACGTGAAGATGTGTCGATATCCATATAACAAACTACATGAAGATAAATCTGACAACATTTAAGCTTTAATCTGGAGACATATCTATAGACAGAAACCATATCACATCGTGATATATCAACCGATATAAATCTGTTAAAGTTAAAATGTTTGAAATCAGATATTTCCAACTTCGTTAAGATGCATCTCTTAACATATCTCTATGTACGCATAGATATAACTATGCACGGTTACTAGAATACATCGAGATATTTCAATGCAAATACAATAATCTACGTTGTGGTGTTTCAATTCAACTAGATTCACTTTCTTGGGGAAAAATATATCTATATATGAGAATCAACGAAGACTGATAGATAGCTACATAATTCCATCTACGTGAAAATGTGTCGATATCCATATAACAAACTACATGAAGATAAATCTGACAACATGTATGCTTTTATCTGCAGACATATCTATAGACATAAACCAAATCACATCGTGCTATTTCATTCGAGATCCATCTATTAAAGTTGACATGTTTGAAATCAGATATTTCCAACTTCGTTAAGATGCATCTCTTAACATATCTCCATGTACGCATAGCTACAACTATCCACGGTTACTAGAATACATCGAGATATTTCAATGCAAATACAATAATCTACGTTGTGGTGTTTCAATTCAGCTAGATTCACTTTCTTGAGGAAAAATCTATTTAAATATGACAATCTACGTAGACTGATAGATAGCTACATAATTCCATCTACGTGAAGATGTGTCGATATCCATATAACAAACTACATGAAGATAAATCTAACAACATGTATGCTTTTATCTGCAGACATATCTATAGACATAAATCAAATCACATCGTCCTATTTCAATCGAGATACATCTATTAAAGTTGACATGTTTGAAATCAGATATTTCCAACTTCGTTAAGATGCATCTCTTAACATATCTCCATGTACGCATAGATATAACTATCCATGTTTACTAGAATACATCGAGATATTTCAATTCAAATACAATAATCTACGTTGTGGTGTTTCAATTCAGCTAGATTCACTTTCTTGGGGAAAAATCTATCTACATATGACAATCTACGTAGACTGATAGATAGCTACATAATTCCATCTACGTGAAGATGTGTCGATATCCATATAACAAACTACATGAAGATAAATCTGACAACATGTATGCTTTTATCTGCAGACATATCTATAGACATAAACCAAATCACATCGTCCTATTTCAATCGAGATCCATCTATTAAAGTTGACATGTTTGAAATCAGATATTTCCAACTTCGTTAAGATGCATCTCTTAACATATCTCCATGTACGCATAGATATAACTATCCACGGTTACTAGAATACATCGAGATATTTCAATGCAAATACAATAATCTACGTTGTGGTGTTTCAATTCAGCTAGATTCACTTTCTTGGGGAAAAATCTATCTACATATGACAATCTACGTAGACTGATAGATAGCTACATAATTCCATCTACGTGAAGATGTGTCGATATCCATATAACAAACTACATGAAGATAAATCTAACAACATGTATGCTTTTATCTGCAGACATATCTATAGACATAAACCAAATCACATCGTGCTATTTCAATCGAGATACATCTATTAAAGTTGACATGTTTGAAATCAGATATTTCCAACTTCGTTAAGATGCATCTCTTAACATATCTCCATGTACGCATAGATATAACTATCCATGTTTACTAGAATACATCGAGATATTTCAATGCAAATACAATAATCTACGTTGTGGTGTTTCAATTCAGCTAGATTCACTTTCTTGGGGAAAAATCTATCTACATATGACAATCTACGTAGACTGATAGATAGCTACATAATTCCATCTACGTGAAGATGTGTCGATATCCATATAACAAACTACATGAAGATAAATCTGACAACATTTAAGCTTTAATCTGGAGACATATCTATAGACAGAAACCATATCACATCGTGATATATCAACCGATATAAATCTGTTAAAGTTAAAATGTTTGAAATCAGATATTTCCAACTTCGTTAAGATGCATCTCTTAACATATCTCTATGTACGCATAGATATAACTATGCACGGTTACTAGAATACATCGAGATATTTCAATGCAAATACAATAATCTACGTTGTGGTGTTTCAATTCAGCTAGATTCACTTTCTTGGGGAAAAATCTATCTAAATATGACAATCAACGAAGACTGATAGATAGCTACATAATTCCATCTACGTGAAGATGTGTCGATATCCATATAACAAACTACATGAAGATAAATCTGACAACATGTATGCTTTTATCTGCAGACATATCTATAGACATAAACCAAATCACATCGTGCTATTTCAATCGAGATACATCTATTAAAGTTGACATGTTTGAAATCAGATATTTCCAACTTCGTTAAGATGCATCTCTTAACATATCTCCATGTACGCATAGATATAACTATCCATGTTTACTAGAATACATCGAGATATTTCAATGCAAATACAATAATCTACGTTGTGGTGTTTCAATTCAGCTAGATTCACTTTCTTGGGGAAAAATCTATCTACATATGACAATCTACGTAGACTGATAGATAGCTACATAATTCCATCTACGTGAAGATGTGTCGATATCCATATAACAAACTACATGAAGATAAATCTGACAACATGTATGCTTTTATCTGCAGACATATCTATAGACATAAACCAAATCACATCGTGCTATTTCAATCGAGATACATCTATTAAAGTTGACATCTTTGAAATCAGATATTTCCAACTTCGTTAAGATGCATCTCTTTACATATCTCCATGTACGCATAGATATAACTATCCATGTTTACTAGAATACATCGAGATATTTCAATGCAAATACAATAATCTTCGTTGTGGTGTTTCAATTCAGCTAGATTCACTTTCTTGGGGAAAAATCTATCTACATATGACAATCTACGTAGACTGATAGATAGCTACATAATTCCATCTACTTGAAGATGTGTCGATATCCATATAACAAACTACATGAAGATAAATCTGACAACATGTATGCTTTTATCTGCAGACATATCTATAGACATAAACCAAATCACATCGTGCTATTTCAATCGAGATACATCTATTAAAGTTGACATGTTTGAAATCAGATATTTCCAACTTCGTTAAGATGCATGTCTTAACATATCTCCATGTACGCATAGATATAACTATCTATGTTTACTAGAATACATCGAGATATTTCAATGCAAATACAATAATCTACGTTGTGGTGTTTCAATTCAGCTAGATTCACTTTCTTGGGGAAAAATCTATCTACATATGACAATCTACGTAGACTGATAGATAGCTACATAATTCCATCTACGTGAAGATGTTTCGATATCCATATAACAAACTACATGAAGATAAATCTGACAACATGTATGCTTTTATCTGCAGACATATCTATAGACATAAACCAAATCACATCGTGCTATTTAAATCGAGATACATCTATTAAAGTTGACATGTTTGAAATCAGATATTTCCAACTTCGTTAAGATGCATCTCTTAACATATCTCCATGTACGCATAGATATAACTATCCATGTTTACTAGAATACATCGAGATATTTCAATTCAAATACAATAATCTACGTTGTGGTGTTTCAATTCATCTAGATTCACTTTCTTGGGGAAAAATCTATCTACATATGAGAATCAACGAAGACTGATAGATAGCTACATAATTCCATCTACGTGAAAATGTGTCGATATCCACATAACAAAATACATGAAGATAAATCTGACAACATGTATGCTTTTATCTGCAGACATATCTATAGACATAAACCAAATCAATCGTGCTATTTCATTTGAGATACATCTATTAAAGTTGACATGTTTGAAATCAGATATTTCCAACTTCGTTAAGATGCATCTCTTAACATATCTCCATGTACGCATAGCTATAGCTATCCACGGTTACTAGAATACATCGAGATATTTCAATGCAAATACAATAATCTACGTTGTGGTGTATCAATTCAGCTAGATTCACTATCTTGGGGAAAAATTTATCTACATATGACAATCTACGTAGACTTATAGATAGCTACATAATTCCATCTACGTGAAGATGTGTCGATATCCATATAACAAACTACATGAAGATAAATCTGAAAACATTTAAGCTTTTATCTGGAGACATATCTATAGACATAAACCATATAAAATCGTGATATATAATCCGATATAAATCTATTAAAGTTAAAATGTTTGAAATCAGATATTTCCAACTTCGTTAAGATGCATCTCTTAACATATCTCCATGTACGCATAGATATAACTATCAACGGTTACTAGAATACATCGAGATATTTCAATGCAAATACAATAATCTACGTTGTGGTGTTTCAATTCAGCTAGATTCACCTTCTTGGGGAAAAATCTATCTACATATGACAATCAACGAAGACTGATAGATAGCTACATAATTCCATCTACGTGAAGATGTGTCGATATCCATATAACAAACTACATGAAGATGAATCTGACAACATGTATGCTTTTATCTGCAGACATATCTATAGACATAAACCAAATCACATCGTGCTATTTCAATCGAGATACATCTATTAAAGTTGACATGTTTGAAATCAGATATTTCCAACTTCGTTAAGATGCATCTCTTAACATATCTCCATGTACGCATAGATATAACTATCCATGTTTACTAGAATACATCGAGATATTTCAATGCAAATACAATAATCTACGTTGTGGTGTTTCAATTCAGCTAGATTCACTTTCTTGGGGAAAAATCTATATTCATATGACAATCTACGTAGACTGATAGATAGCTACATAATTCCATCTACGTGAAGATGTGTCGATATCCATAAAACAAACTACATGAAGATAAATCTGACAACATGTATGCTTTTATCTGCAGACATATCTATAGACATAAACCAAATCACATCGTGCTATTTCAATCGAGATACATCTATTAAAGTTGACATCTTTGAAATCAGATATTTCCAACTTCGTTAAGATGCATCTCTTAACATATCTCCATGTACGCATAGATATAACTATCCATGTTTACTAGAATACATCGAGATATTTCAATTCAAATACAATAATCTACGTTGTGGTGTTTCAATTCAGCTAGATTCACTTTCTTGGGGAAAAATCTATCTACATATGACAATCTACGTAGACTGATAGATAGCTACATAATTCCATCTACGTGTAGATGTGTCGATATCCATATAACAAACTACATGAAGATAAATCTGACAACATGTATGCTTTTATCTGCAGACATATCTATAGACATAAACCAAATCACATTGTGCTATTTCAATCGAGATAGATCTATTAAAGTTGACATGCTTGAAATCAGATATTTCCAACTTCGTTAAGATGCATCTCTTAACATATCTCCATGTGCGCATAGATATAACTATCCATGTTTACTAGAATACATCGAGATATTTCAATGCAAATACAATAATCTACGTTGTGGTGTTTCAATTCAGCTAGATTCACTTTCTTGGGGAAAAATCTATCTACATATGACAATCTACGTAGACTGATAGCTACATAATTCCATCTACGTGAAGATGTGTCGATAACCATATAACAAACTACATGAAGATAAATCTGACAACATGTATGCTTTTATCTGCAGACATATCTATAGACATAAACCAAATCACATCGTGCTATTTCAATCGAGATACATCTATTAAAGTTGACATGTTTGAAATGAGATATTTCCAACTTCGTTAAGATGCATCTCTTAACATATCTCCATGTACGCATAGATATAACTATCCATGTTTACTAGAATACATCTAGATATTTCAATTCAAATACAATAATCTACGTTGTTGTGTTTCAATTCAGCTAGATTCACTTTCTTGGGGAAAAATCTATCTACATATGACAATCTACGTAGACTGATAGATAGCTACATAATTCCATCTACGTGAAGATGTGTCGATATCCATATAACAAACTACATGAAGATAAATCTGACAACATGTATGCTTTTATCTGCAGACATATCTATAGACATAAACCAAATCACATCGTCCTATTTCAATCGAGATACATCTATTAAAGTTGACATGTTTGAAATCAGATATTTCCAACTTCGTTAAGATGCATCTCTTAACATATCTCCATGTACGCATAGATATAACTATCCACGGTTACTAGAATACATCGAGATATTTCAATTCAAATACAATAATCTACGTTGTGGTGTTTCAATTCAGCTAGATTCACTTTCTTGGGGAAAAATCTATCTACATATGACAATCTACGTAGACTGATAGATAGCTACATAATTCCATCTACGTGAAGATGTGTCGATATCCATATAACAAACTACATGAAGATAAATCTAACAACATGTATGCTTTTATCTGCAGACATATCTATAGACATAAACCAAATCACATCGTGCTATTTCAATCGAGATACATCTAATAAAGTTGACATGTTTGAAATCAGATATTTCCACCTTCGTTAAGATGCATCTCTTAACATATCTCCATGTACGCATAGATATAACTATCCATGTTTACTAGAATACATCGAGATATTTCAATGCAAATACAATAATCTACGTTGTGGTGTTTCAATTCAGCTAGATTCACTTTCTTGGGGAAAAATCTATATACATATGACAATCTACGTAGACTGATAGATAGCTACATAATTCCATCTACGTGAAGATGTGTCGATATCCATAAAACAAACTACATGAAGATAAATCTGACAACATGTATGCTTTTATCTGGAGACATATCTATAGACATAAACCAAATCACATCGTGCTATTTCAATCGAGATACATCTATTAAAGTTGACATGCTTGAAATCAGATATTTCCAACTTCGTTAAGATGCATCTCTTAACATATCTCCATGTACGCATAGATATAACTATCCATGTTTACTAGAATACATCGAGATATTTCAATTCAAATACAATAATCTACGTTGTGGTGTTTCAATTCAGCTAGATTCACTTTCTTGGGGAAAAATCTATCTACATATGACAATCTACGTAGACTGATAGCTACATAATTCCATCTACGTGAAGATGTGTCGATAACCATATAACAAACTACATGAAGATAAATCTGACAACATGTATGCTTTTATCTGCAGACATATCTATAGACATAAACCAAATCACATCGTGCTATTTCAATCGAGATACATCTATTAAAGTTGAAATCAGATATTTCCAACTTCGTTAAGATGCATCTCTTAACATATCTCCATGTACGCATAGATATAACTATCCATGTTTACTAGAATACATCGAGATATTTCAATTCAAATACAATAATCTACGTTGTGGTGTTTCAATTCAGCTGGATTCACTTTCTTGGGGAAAAATCTATCTACATATGAGTATCAATGAAGACTGATAGATAGCTACATAATTCCATCTACGTGAAAATGTGTCGATATCCATATAACAAACTACATGAAGATAAATCTGACAACATGTATGCTTTTATCTGCAGACATATCTATAGACATAAACCAAATCACATCGTTCTATTTCATTGGAGATACATCTATTAAAGTTGACATGTTTGAAATCAGATATTTCCAACTTCGATAAGATGCATCTCTGAACATATCTCCATGTACGCATAGATATAACTATCCATGTTTACTAGAATACATCGATATATTTCAATTAAATACAATAATCTACGTTGTGGTGTTTCAATTCAGCTAGATTCACTTTCTTGGGGAAATATCTATCTACATATGAGTATCAATGAAGACTGATAGATAGCTTCATAATTCCATCTACGTGAAAATGTGTCGATATCCATATAACAAACTACATGAAGATAAATCTGACAACATGTATGCTTTTATCTGCAGACATATCTATAGACATAAACCAAATCACATCGTTCTATTTCATTGGAGATACATCTATTAAAGTTGACATGTTTGAAATCAGATATTTCCAACTTCGTTAAGATGCATCTCTTAACATATCTCCATGCACGCATAGATATAACTATAGAATACATCGAGATATTTCAATGCAAATACAATAATCTACGTTGTGGTGTTTCAATTCAGCTAGATTCACTTTCTTGGGGAAAAATCTATCTACATATGACAATCTACGTAGACTGATAGATAGCTACATAATTCCATCTACGTGAAGATGTGACGATATCCATGTAACAAACTACATGAAGATAAATCTGACAACATTTAAGCTTTTATCTGGAGACATATCTATAGACAGAAACTATATCACATCGTGATATATCAACCGATATAAATCTATTAAAGTTAAAATATTTGAAATCAGATATTTCCATCTTCGTTAAGATGCATCTCTTAACATATCTCCATGTACGCATAGCTATAACTATCCACGGTTACTAGAATAAATCGAGATATTTCAATGCAAATACAATAATCTACGTTGTGGTGTTTCAATTCAGCTAGATTCACTTTCTTGGGGAAAAATCTATCTTCATATGACAATCTACGTAGACTGATAGATAGCTACATAATTCCATCTACGTGAAGATGTGTCGATATCCATATAACAAACTACATGAAGATAAATCTGACAACATGTATGCTTTAATCTGCAGACATATCTATAGACATAAACCAAATCACATCGTGCTATTTCAATCGAGATACATCTATTAAAGTTGACATTTTTGAAATCAAATATTTCCAACTTCGTTAAGATGCATCTCTAAACATATCTCCATGTACGCATAGATATAACTATCCACGGTTACTAGAATACATCGAGATATTTCAATGCAAATACAATAATCTACGTTGTGGTGTTTCAATTCAGCTAGATTCACTTTCTTGGGGAAAAATCTATCTACATATGACAATCTACGTAGACTGATAGATAGCTACATAATTCCATCTACGTGAAGATGTGTCGATATCCATATAACAAACTACATGAAGATAAATCTGACAACATGTATGCTTTTATCTGCAGACATATCTATAGAAATAAACCAAATCACATCGTGCTATTTCAATCGAGATACATCAATTAAAGTTGACATGTTTGAAATCCGATATTTCCAACTTAGTTAAGATGCATCTCTTAGCATATCTCCATGTACGCATAGATATAACTATCAACGGTTACTAGAATACATCGAGATATTTCAATGCAAATACAATAATCTACGTTGTGGTGTTTCAATTCAGCTAGATTCACTTTCTTGGGGAAAATCTATCTACATATCACAATCTACGTAGACTGATAGATAGCTACATAATTCCATCTATGTGAAGATGTGTCGATATCCATATAACAAACTACATGAAGATAAATCTGACATGTATGCTTTTATCTGCAGACATATCTATAGACATAAACCAAATCACATCGTGCTATTTCAATCGAGATACATCTATTAAAGTTGACATGTTTGAAATCAGATATTTCCAACTTCGTTAAGATGCATCTCTTAACATATCTCCATGTACGCATAGATATAACTATCCATGTTTACTAGAATACATCGAGATATTTCAATGCAAATACAATAATTCTACGTTGTGGTGTTTCAATTCAGCTAGATTCACTTTGTTGGGGAAAAATCTATCTACATATGACAATCAACGAAGACTGATAGATAGCTACATAATTCCATCTACGTGAAGATGTGTCGATATCCATATAACAAACTACATGAAGATAAATCTGACAACATTTAAGCTTTTATCTGGAGACATATCTATAGACAGAAACCATATCACATCGTGATATATCAACCGATATAAATCTGTTAAAGTTAAAATGTTTGAAATGAGATATTTCCAACTTCGTTAAGATGCATCTCTTAACATATCTCTATGTACGCATAGATATAACTATGCACGGTTACTAGAATACATCGAGATATTTCAATGCAAATACAATAATCTACGTTGTGGTGTTTCAATTCAGCTAGATTCACTTTCTTGGGGAAAAATGTATCTTCATATGAGAATCAACGAAGACTGATAGATAGCTACATAATTCCATCTACGTGAAATTGTGTCGATATCCATATAACAAACTACATGAAGATAAATCTGACAACATGTATGCTTTTATCTGCAGACATATCTATTGACATAAACCAAATCACATCGTTCTATTTCATTCGAGATACATCTATTAAAGTTGACATGTTTGAAATCAGATATTTCCAACTTCGTTAAGATGCATCTCTTAACATATCTCCATGTACGCATAGATATAACTATCCATGTTTACTAGAATACATCGAGATATTTCAATGCAAATACAATAATCTACGTTGTGGTGTTTCAATTCAGCTAGATTCACTTTCTTGGGGAAAAATCTATCTACATATGACAATCTACGTAGTCTGATAGATAGCTACATAATTCCATCTACGTGAAGATGTGTCGATATCCATATAACAAACTACATGAAGATAAATCTGACAACATGTATGCTTTTATCTGCAGAGATATCTATAGACATAAATCAAATCACATCGTGCTATTTCAATCGAGATACATCTATTAAAGTTGACATGTTTGAAATCAGATATTTCCAACTTCGATAAGATGCATCTCTTAACATATCTCCATGTACGCATAGATATAACTATCCATGTTTACTAGAATACATCGAGATATTTCACTTCAAATACAATAATCTACGTTGTGGTGTTTCAATTCAGCTAGATTCACTTTCTTGGGGAAAAATCTATCTACATATGAGAATCAATGAAGACTGATAGATAGCTACATAATTCCATCTACGTGAAAATGTGTCGATATCTATATAACAAACTACATGAAGATATATCTGACAACATGTATGCTTTTATCTGCAGACATATCTGTTGACATAAACCAAATCACATCGTTCTATTTCATTGGAGATACATCTATTAAAGTTGACATATTTGAAATCAGATATTTCCAACTTCGTTAAGATGCATCTCTTAACATATCTCCATGCACGCATAAATATAACTATCCATGTTTACTAGAATACATCGAGATATTTCAATTCAAATACAATAATCTACGTTGTGGTGTTTCAATTCAGCTAGATTCACTTTCTTGGGGAAAAATCTATCTACATATGACAATCTACGTAGACTGATAGATAGCAAAGAGCTGAATTGAAACACCACAACGTAATTCCATAACATAATTCCATCTACGTGAAGATGTGACGATATCCATGTAACAAACTACATGAAGATAAATCTGACAACATTTAAGCTTTTATCTGGAGACATATCTATAGACAGAAACTATATCACATCGTGATATATCAACCGATATAAATCTATTAAAGTTAAAATATTTGAAATCAGATATTTCCAACTTCGTTAAGATGCATCTCTTAACATATCTCCATGTACACATAGCTATAACTATCCACGGTTACTAGAATACATCGAGATATTTCAATGCAAATACAATAATCTACGTTGTGGTGTTTCAATTCAGCTAGATTCACTTTCTTGGGGAAAAATCTATCTACATATGACAATCTACGTAGACTGATAGATAGCTACATAATTCCATCTACGTGAAGATGTGTCGATATAAATATAACAAACTACATGAAGATAAATCTGACAACATGTATGCTTTTATCTGCAGACATATCTATAGACATAAACTAAATCACATCGTGCTATTTCAAACGAGATGCATCTATTAAAGTTGACATCTTTGAAATCAGATATTTCCAACTTCGTTAAGATGCATCATTTTACATATCTCCATGTACTCATAGCTATAACTATCCATGTTTACTAGAATACATCGAGATATTTCAATTCAAATACAATAATCTACGTTGTGGTGTTTCAATTCAGCTAGATTCACTTTCTTGGGGAAAAATCTATCTACATATGACAATCTACGTAGACTGATAGATAGCTACATAATTCCATCTACGTGAAGATGTGTCGATATCCATATAACAAACTACATGAAGATAAATCTGACAACATGTATGCTTTTATCTGCAGACATATCTATAGACATAAACCAAATCACATCGTGCTATTTCAATCGAGATACATCTATTAAAGTTGATATGTTTGAAATCAGATATTTCCAACTTCGTTAAGATGCATCTCTTAACATATCTCCATGTACGCATAGCTATAACTATCCACGGTTACTAGAATACATCGAGATATTTCAATTAAATACAATAATCTACGTTGTGGTGTTTCAATTCAGCTAGATTCACTTTCTTGGGGAAAAATCTATCTACATATGACAATCTACGTAGTCTGATAGATAGCTACATAATTCCATCTACGTGAAGATGTGTCGATATCCATATAACAAACTACATGAAGATAAATCTGACAACATGTATGCTTTTATCTGCAGACATATCTATAGACATAAACCAAATCACATCGTGCTATTTCAATCGAGATACATCTATTAAAGTTGAAATCAGATATTTCCAACTTCGTTAAGATGCATCTCTTAACATATCTCCATGTAAGCATAGATATAACTATCCATGTTTACTAGAATACATCGAGATATTTCAATTCAAATACAATAATCTACGTTGTGGTGTTTCAATTCAGCTAGATTCACTTTCTTGGGGAAAAATCTATCTACATATGAGAATCAACGAAGACTGATAGATAGCTACATAATTCCATCTACGTGAAAATGTGTCGATATCCATATAACAAACTACATGAAGATAAATCTGACAACATGTATGCTTTTATCTGCAGAAATATCTATAGACATAAACCAAATCACATCGTGCTATTTCATTCGAGATCCATCTATTAAAGTTGACATGTTTGAAATCAGATATTTCCAACTTCGTTAAGATGCATCTCTTAACATATCTCCATGTACGCATAGCTACAACTATCCACGGTTACTAGAATACATCGAGATATTTCAATGCAAATACAATAATCTACGTTGTGGTGTTTCAATTCAGCTAGATTCACTTTCTTGAGGAAAAATCTATTTAAATATGACAATCTACGTAGACTGATAGATAGCTACATAATTCCATCTACGTGAAGATGTGTCGATATCCATATAACAAACTACATGAAGATAAATCTAACAACATGTATGCTT
Organism: Unio pictorum; assembly: GCA_030141615.1. Lineage (NCBI taxonomy): Eukaryota > Metazoa > Mollusca > Bivalvia > Unionida > Unionidae > Unio > Unio pictorum. Next base: position 5,051,579 of record JARLTB010000007.1, on the reverse strand, counting down.
TTATCTGCAGACATATCTATAGACATAAACCAAATCACATCGTGCTATTTCAATCGAGATACATCTATTAAAGTTGACATGTTTGAAATCCGATATTTCCAACTTCGTTAAGATGCATCTCTTAACATATCTCCATGTACGCATAGCTTTAACTATCCATGTTTACTAGAATACATCGAGATATTTCAATGCAAATACAATAATCTACGTTGTGGTGTTTCAATTCAGCTAGATTCACTTTCTTGGGGAAAAATCTGTCTACATATGACAATCTACGTAGTCTGATAGATAGCTACATAATTCCATCTACGTGAAGATGTGTCGATATCCATATAACAAACTACATGAAGATAAATCTGACAACATGTATGCTTTTATCTGCAGACATATCTATAGACATAAATCAAATCACATCGTGCTATTTCAATCGAGATACATCTATTAAAGTTGACATGTTTGAAATCAGATATTTCCAACTTCGATAAGATGCATCTCTTAACATATCTCCATGTACGCATAGACATAACTATCCATGTTTACTAGAATACATCGAGATATTTCAATTCAAATACAATAATCTACGTTGTGGTGTTTCAATTCAGCTGGATTCACTTTCTTGGGGAAAAATCTATCTACATATGAGTATCAATGAAGACTGATAGATAGCTACATAATTCCATCTACGTGAAAATGTGTCGATATCCATATAACAAACTACATGAAGATAAATCTGACAACATATATGCTTTTATCTGCAGACATATCTATAGACATAAACCAAATCACATCGTTCTATTTCATTGGAGATACATCTATTAAAGTTGACATGTTTGAAATCAGATATTTCCAACTTCGATAAGATGCATCTCTTAACATATCTCCATGTACGCATAGATATAACTATCCATGTTTACTAGAATACATCGATATATTTCAATTAAATACAATAATCTACGTTGTGGTGTTTCAATTCAGCTAGATTCACTTTCTTGGGGAAAAATCTATCTACATATGAGTATCAATGAAGACTGATAGATAGCTTCATAATTCCATCTACGTGAAAATGTGTCGATATCCATATAACAAACTACATGAAGATAAATCTGACAACATGTATGCTTTTATCTGCAGACATATCTATAGACATAAACCAAATCACATCGTGCTATTTCAATCGAGATACATCTATTAAAGTTGAAATCAGATATTTCCAACTTCGTTAAGATGCATCTCTTAACATATCTCCATGTAAGCATAGATATAACTATCCATGTTTACTAGAATACATCGAGATATTTCAATTCAAATACAATAATCTACGTTGTGGTGTTTCAATTCAGCTAGATTCACTTTCTTGGGGAAAAATCTATCTACATATGAGAATCAACGAAGACTGATAGATAGCTACATAATTCCATCTACGTGAAAATGTGTCGATATCCATATAACAAACTACATGAAGATAAATCTGACAACATGTATGCTTTTATCTGCAGAAATATCTATAGACATAAACCAAATCACATCGTGCTATTTCATTCGAGATCCATCTATTAAAGTTGACATGTTTGAAATCAGATATTTCCAACTTCGTTAAGATGCATCTCTTAACATATCTCCATGTACGCATAGCTACAACTATCCACGGTTACTAGAATACATCGAGATATTTCAATGCAAATACAATAATCTACGTTGTGGTGTTTCAATTCAGCTAGATTCACTTTCTTGAGGAAAAATCTATTTAAATATGACAATCTACGTAGACTGATAGATAGCTACATAATTCCATCTACGTGAAGATGTGTCGATATCCATATAACAAACTACATGAAGATAAATCTAACAACATGTATGCTTTTATCTGCAGACATATCTATAGACATAAACCAAATCACATCGTGCTATTTCAATCGAGATACATCTATTAAAGTTGACATGTTTGAAATCCGATATTTCCAACTTCGTTAAGATGCATCTCTTAACATATCTCCATGTACGCATAGCTTTAACTATCCATGTTTACTAGAATACATCGAGATATTTCAATGCAAATACAATAATCTACGTTGTGGTGTTTCAATTCAGCTAGATTCACTTTCTTGGGGAAAAATCTATCTACATATGACAATCTACGTAGTCTGATAGATAGCTACATAATTCCATCTACGTGAAGATGTGTCGATATCCATATAACAAACTACATGAAGATAAATCTGACAACATGTATGCTTTTATCTGCAGACATATCTATAGACATAAATCAAATCACATCGTGCTATTTCAATCGAGATACATCTATTAAAGTTGACATGTTTGAAATCAGATATTTCCAACTTCGATAAGATGCATCTCTTAACATATCTCCATGTACGCATAGACATAACTATCCATGTTTACTAGAATACATCGAGATATTTCAATTCAAATACAATAATCTACGTTGTGGTGTTTCAATTCAGCTGGATTCACTTTCTTGGGGAAAAATCTATCTACATATGAGTATCAATGAAGACTGATAGATAGCTACATAATTCCATCTACGTGAAAATGTGTCGATATCCATATAACAAACTACATGAAGATAAATCTGACAACATATATGCTTTTATCTGCAGACATATCTATAGACATAAACCAAATCACATCGTTCTATTTCATTGGAGATACATCTATTAAAGTTGACATGTTTGAAATCAGATATTTCCAACTTCGATAAGATGCATCTCTTAACATATCTCCATGTACGCATAGATATAACTATCCATGTTTACTAGAATACATCGATATATTTCAATTAAATACAATAATCTACGTTGTGGTGTTTCAATTCAGCTAGATTCACTTTCTTGGGGAAAAATCTATCTACATATGAGTATCAATGAAGACTGATAGATAGCTTCATAATTCCATCTACGTGAAAATGTGTCGATATCCATATAACAAACTACATGAAGATAAATCTGACAACATGTATGCTTTTATCTGCAGACATATCTATAGACATAAACCAAATCACATCGTTCTATTTCATTGGAGATACATCTATTAAAGTTGACATGTTTGAAATCAGATATTTCCAACTTCGTTAAGATGCATCTCTTAACATATCTCCATGCACGCATAGATATAACTATAGAATACATCGAGATATTTCAATGCAAATACAATAATCTACGTTGTGGTGTTTCAATTCAGCTAGATTCACTTTCATGGGGAAAAATCTATCTACATATGACAATCTACGTAGACTGATAGATAGCTACATAATTCCATCTACGTGAAGATGTGACGATATCCATGTAACAAACTACATGAAGATAAATCTGACAACATTTAAGCTTTTATCTGGAGACATATCTATATACAGAAACCATATCACATCGTGATATATCAACCGATATAAATCTATTAAAGTTAAAATATTTGAAATCAGATATTTCCATCTTCGTTAAGATGCATCTCTTAACATATCTCCATGTACGCATAGCTATAACTATCCACGGTTACTAGAATACATCGAGATATTTCAATGCAAATACAATAATCTACGTTGTGGTGTTTCAATTCAGCTAGATTCACTTTCTTGGGGAAAAATCTATCTTCATATGACAATCTACGTAGACTGATAGATAGCTACATAATTCCATCTACGTGAAGATGTGTCGATATCCATATAACAAACTACATGAAGATAAATCTGACAACATGTATGCTTTAATCTGCAGACATATCTATAGACATAAACCAAATCACATCGTGCTATTTCAATCGAGATACATCTATTAAAGTTGACATGTTTGAAATCAAATATTTCCAACTTCGTTAAGATGCATCTCTAAACATATCTCCATGTACGCATAGATATAACTATCCACGGTTACTAGAATACATCGAGATATTTCAATGCAAATACAATAATCTACGTTGTGGTGTTTCAATTCAGCTAGATTCACTTTCTTGGGGAAAAATCTATCTACATATGACAATCTACGTAGACTGATAGATAGCTACATAATTCCATCTACGTGAAGATGTGTCGATATCCATATAACAAACTACATGAAGATAAATCTGACAACATGTATGCTTTTATCTGCAGACATATCTATAGAAATAAACCAAATCACATCGTGCTATTTCAATCGAGATACATCAATTAAAGTTGACATGTTTGAAATCCGATATTTCCAACTTAGTTAAGATGCATCTCTTAGCATATCTCCATGTACGCATAGATATAACTATCAACGGTTACTAGAATACATCGAGATATTTCAATGCAAATACAATAATCTACGTTGTGGTGTTTCAATTCAGCTAGATTCACTTTCTTGGGGAAAATCTATCTACATATCACAATCTACGTAGACTGATAGATAGCTACATAATTCCATCTATGTGAAGATGTGTCGATATCCATATAACAAACTACATGAAGATAAATCTGACAACATGTATGCTTTTATCTGCAGACATATCTATAGACATAAACCAAATCACATCGTGCTATTTCAATCGAGATACATCTATTAAAGTTGACATGTTTGAAATCAGATATTTCCAACTTCGTTAAGATGCATCTCTTAACATATCTCCATGTACGCATAGATATAACTATCCATGTTTACTAGAATACATCGAGATATTTCAATGCAAATACAATAATTCTACGTTGTGGTGTTTCAATTCAGCTAGATTCACTTTGTTGGGGAAAAATCTATCTACATATGACAATCAACGAAGACTGATAGATAGCTACATAATTCCATCTACGTGAAGATGTGTCGATATCCATATAACAAACTACATGAAGATAAATCTGACAACATTTAAGCTTTTATCTGGAGACATATCTATAGACAGAAACCATATCACATCGTGATATATCAACCAATATAAATCTGTTAAAGTTAAAATGTTTGAAATCAGATATTTCCAACTTCGTTAAGATGCATCTCTTAACATATCTCTATGTACGCATAGATATAACTATGCACGGTTACTAGAATACATCGAGATATTTCAATGCAAATACAATAATCTACGTTGTGGTGTTTCAATTCAGCTAGATTCACTTTCTTGGGGAAAAATGTATCTTCATATGAGAATCAACGAAGACTGATAGATAGCTACATAATTCCATCTACGTGAAATTGTGTCGATATCCATATAACAAACTACATGAAGATAAATCTGACAACATGTATGCTTTTATCTGCAGACATATCTATTGACATAAACCAAATCACATCGTTCTATTTCATTCGAGATACATCTATTAAAGTTGACATGTTTGAAATCAGATATTTCCAACTTCGTTAAGATGCATCTCTTAACATATCTCCATGTACGCATAGATATAACTATCCATGTTTACTAGAATACATCGAGATATTTCAATGCAAATACAATAATCTACGTTGTGGTGTTTCAATTCAGCTAGATTCACTTTCTTGGGGAAAAATCTATCTACATATGACAATCTACGTAGTCTGATAGATAGCTACATAATTCCATCTACGTGAAGATGTGTCGATATCCATATAACAAACTACATGAAGATAAATCTGACAACATGTATGCTTTTATCTGCAGAGATATCTATAGACATAAATCAAATCACATCGTGCTATTTCAATCGAGATACATCTATTAAAGTTGACATGTTTGAAATCTTATATTTCCAACTTCGATAAGATGCATCTCTTAACATATCTCCATGTACGCATAGATATAACTATCCATGTTTACTAGAATACATCGAGATATTTCACTTCAAATACAATAATCTACGTTGTGGTGTTTCAATTCAGCTAGATTCACTTTCTTAGGGAAAAATCTATCTACATATGAGAATCAATGAAGACTGATAGATAGCTACATAATTCCATCTACGTGAAAATGTGTCGATATCTATATAACAAACTACATGAAGATATATCTGACAACATGTATGCTTTTATCTGCAGACATATCTGTAGACATAAACCAAATCACATCGTTCTATTTCATTGGAGATACATCTATTAAAGTTGACATATTTGAAATCAGATATTTCCAACTTCGTTAAGATGCATCTCTTAACATATCTCCATGCACGCATAAATATAACTATCCATGTTTACTAGAATACATCGAGATATTTCAATTCAAATACAATAATCTACGTTGTGGTGTTTCAATTCAGCTAGATTCACTTTCTTGGGGAAAAATCTATCTACATATGACAATCTACGTAGACTGATAGATAGCTACATAATTCCATCTACGTGAAGATGTGACGATATCCATGTAACAAACTACATGAAGATAAATCTGACAACATTTAAGCTTTTATCTGGAGACATATCTATAGACAGAAACTATATCACATCGTGATATATCAACCGATATAAATCTATTAAAGTTAAAATATTTGAAATCAGATATTTCCAACTTCGTTAAGATGCATCTCTTAACATATCTCCATGTACACATAGCTATAACTATCCACGGTTACTAGAATACATCGAGATATTTCAATGCAAATACAATAATCTACGTTGTGGTGTTTCAATTCAGCTAGATTCACTTTCTTGGGGAAAAATCTATCTACATATGACAATCTACGTAGACTGATAGATAGCTACATAATTCCATCTACGTGAAGATGTGTCGATATAAATATAACAAACTACATGAAGATAAATCTGACAACATGTATGCTTTTATCTGCAGACATATCTATAGACATAAACTAAATCACATCGTGCTATTTCAAACGAGATGCATCTATTAAAGTTGACATCTTTGAAATCAGATATTTCCAACTTCGTTAAGATGCATCATTTTACATATCTCCATGTACTCATAGCTATAACTATCCATGTTTACTAGAATACATCGAGATATTTCAATTCAAATACAATAATCTACGTTGTGGTGTTTCAATTCAGCTAGATTCACTTTCTTGGGGAAAAATCTATCTACATATGACAATCTACGTAGACTGATAGATAGCTACATAATTCCATCTACGTGAAGATGTGTCGATATCCATATAACAAACTACATGAAGATAAATCTGACAACATGTATGCTTTTATCTGCAGACATATCTATAGACATAAACCAAATCACATCGTGCTATTTCAATCGAGATACATCTATTAAAGTTGATATGTTTGAAATCAGATATTTCCAACTTCGTTAAGATGCATCTCTTAACATATCTCCATGTACGCATAGCTATAACTATCCACGGTTACTAGAATACATCGAGATATTTCAATTAAATACAATAATCTACGTTGTGGTGTTTCAATTCAGCTAGATTCACTTTCTTGGGGAAAAATCTATCTACATATGACAATCTACGTAGTCTGATAGATAGCTACATAATTCCATCTACGTGAAGATGTGTCGATATCCATATAACAAACTACATGAAGATAAATCTGACAACATGTATGCTTTTATCTGCAGACATATCTATAGACATAAACCAAATCACATCGTGCTATTTCAATCGAGATACATCTATTAAAGTTGAAATCAGATATTTCCAACTTCGTTAAGATGCATCTCTTAACATATCTCCATGTACGCATAGATATAACTATCCATGTTTACTAGAATACATCGAGATATTTCAATTCAAATACAATAATCTACGTTGTGGTGTTTCAATTCAGCTAGATTCACTTTCTTGGGGAAAAATCTATCTACATATGAGAATGAACGAAGACTGATAGATAGCTACATAATTCCATCTACGTGAAAATGTGTCGATATCCATATAACAAACTACATGAAGATAAATCTGACAACATGTATGCTTTTATCTGCAGACATATCTATAGACATAAACCAAATCACATCGTGCTATTTCATTCGAGATCCATCTATTAAAGTTGACATGTTTGAAATCAGATATTTCCAACTTCGTTAAGATGCATCTCTTAACATATCTCCATGTACGCATAGCTACAACTATCCACGGTTACTAGAATACATCGAGATATTTCAATGCAAATACAATAATCTACGTTGTGGTGTTTCAATTCAGCTAGATTCACTTTCTTGAGGAAAAATCTATTTAAATATGACAATCTACGTAGACTGATAGATAGCTACATAATTCCATCTACGTGAAGATGTGTCGATATCCATATAACAAACTACATGAAGATAAATCTAACAACATGTATGCTTTTATCTGCAGACATATCTATAGACATAAACCAAATCACATCGTGCTATTTCAATCGAGATACATCTATTAAAGTTGACATGTTTGAAATCCGATATTTCCAACTTCGTTAAGATGCATCTCTTAACATATCTCCATGTACGCATAGCTTTAACTATCCATGCTTACTAGAATACATCGAGATATTTCAATGCAAATACAATAATCTACGTTGTGGTGTTTCAATTCACCTAGATTCACTTTCTTGGGGAAAAATCTATCTACATATGAGAATCAATGAAGACTGATAGATAGCTACATAATTCCATCTACGTGAAAATGTGTCGATATCTATATAACAAACTACATGAAGATAAATCTGACAACATGTATGCTTTTATCTGCAGACATATCTGTAGACATAAACCAAATCACATCGTTCTATTTCATTGGAGATACATCTATTAAAGTTGACATATTTGAAATCAGATATTTCCAACTTCGTTAAGATGCATCTCTTAACATATCTCCATGCACGCATAAATATAACTATCCATGTTTACTAGAATACATCGAGATATTTCAATTCAAATACAATAATCTACGTTGTGGTGTTTCAATTCAGCTAGATTCACTTTCTTGGGGAAAAATCTATCTACATATGACAATCTACGTAGACTGATAGATAGCTACATAATTCCATCTACGTGAAGATGTGACGATATCCATGTAACAAACTACATGAAGATAAATCTGACAACATTTAAGCTTTTATCTGGAGACATATCTATAGACAGAAACTATATCACATCGTGATATATCAACCGATATAAATCTATTAAAGTTAAAATATTTGAAATCAGATATTTCCAACTTCGTTAAGATGCATCTCTTAACATATCTCCATGTACACATAGCTATAACTATCCACGGTTACTAGAATACATCGAGATATTTCAATGCAAATACAATAATCTACGTTGTGGTGTTTCAATTCAGCTAGATTCACTTTCTTGGGGAAAAATCTATCTACATATGACAATCTACGTAGACTGATAGATAGCTACATAATTCCATCTACGTGAAGATGTGTCGATATAAATATAACAAACTACATGAAGATAAATCTGACAACATGTATGCTTTTATCTGCAGACATATCTATAGACATAAACTAAATCACATCGTGCTATTTCAAACGAGATGCATCTATTAAAGTTGACATCTTTGAAATCAGATATTTCCAACTTCGTTAAGATGCATCATTTTACATATCTCCATGTACTCATAGCTATAACTATCCATGTTTACTAGAATACATCGAGATATTTCAATTCAAATACAATAATCTACGTTGTGGTGTTTCAATTCAGCTAGATTCACTTTCTTGGGGAAAAATCTATCTACATATGACAATCTACGTAGACTGATAGATAGCTACATAATTCCATCTACGTGAAGATGTGTCGATATCCATATAACAAACTACATGAAGATAAATCTGACAACATGTATGCTTTTATCTGCAGACATATCTATAGACATAAACCAAATCACATCGTGCTATTTCAATCGAGATACATCTATTAAAGTTGATATGTTTGAAATCAGATATTTCCAACTTCGTTAAGATGCATCTCTTAACATATCTCCATGTACGCATAGCTATAACTATCCACGGTTACTAGAATACATCGAGATATTTCAATTCAAATACAATAATCTACGTTGTGGTGTTTCAATTCAGCTAGATTCACTTTCTTGGGGAAAAATCTATCTACATATGACAATCTACGTAGACTGATAGATAGCTACATAATTCCATCTACGTGAAGATGTGTCGATATCCATATAACAAACTACATGAAGATAAATCTGACAACATGTATGCTTTTATCTGCAGACATATCTATAGACATAAACCAAATCACATCGTGCTATTTCAATCGAGATACATCTATTAAAGTTGATATGTTTGAAATCAGATATTTCCAACTTCGTTAAGATGCATCTCTTAACATATCTCCATGTACGCATAGCTATAACTATCCACGGTTACTAGAATACATCGAGATATTTCAATTCAAATACAATAATCTACGTTGTGGTGTTTCAATTCAGCTAGATTCACTTTCTTGGGGAAAAATCTATCTACATATGACAATCTACGTAGTCTGATAGATAGCTACATAATTCCATCTACGTGAAGATGTGTCGATATCCATATAACAAACTACATGAAGATAAATCTGACAACATGTATGCTTTTATCTGCAGACATATCTATAGACATAAACCAAATCACATCGTGCTATTTCAATCGAGATACATCTATTAAAGTTGAAATCAGATATTTCCAACTTCGTTAAGATGCATCTCTTAACATATCTCCATGTACGCATAGATATAACTATCCATGTTTACTAGAATACATCGAGATATTTCAATTCAAATACAATAATCTACGTTGTGGTGTTTCAATTCAGCTAGATTCACTTTCTTGGGGAAAAATCTATCTACATATGAGAATCAACGAAGACTGATAGATAGCTACATAATTCCATCTACGTGAAAATGTGTCGATATCCATATAACAAACTACATGAAGATAAATCTGACAACATGTATGCTTTTATCTGCAGACATATCTATAGACATAAACCAAATCACATCGTGCTATTTCATTCGAGATCCATCTATTAAAGTTGACATGTTTGAAATCAGATATTTCCAACTTCGTTAAGATGCATCTCTTAACATATCTCCATGTACGCATAGCTACAACTATCCACGGTTACTAGAATACATCGAGATATTTCAATGCAAATACAATAATCTACGTTGTGGTGTTTCAATTCAGCTAGATTCACTTTCTTGAGGAAAAATCTATTTAAATATGACAATCTACGTAGACTGATAGATAGCTACATAATTCCATCTACGTGAAGATGTGTCGATATCCATATAACAAACTACATGAAGATAAATCTAACAACATGTATGCTTTTATCTGCAGACATATCTATAGACATAAACCAAATCACATCGTGCTATTTCAATCGAGATACATCTATTAAAGTTGACATGTTTGAAATCAGATATTTCCAACTTCGTTAAGATGCATCTCTTAACATATCTCCATGTACGCATAGATATAACTATCCATGTTTACTAGAATACATCGAGATATTTCAATTCAAATACAATAATCTACGTTGTGGTGTTTCAATTCAGCTAGATTCACTTTCTTGGGGAAAAATCTATCTACATATGACAATCTACGTAGTCTGATAGATAGCTACATAATTCCATCTACGTGAAGATGTGTCGATATCCATATAACAAACTACATGAAGATAAATCTGACAACATGTATGCTTTTATCTGCAGACATATCTATAGACATAAATCAAATCACATCGTGCTATTTCAATCGAGATACATCTATTAAAGTTGACATGTTTGAAATCAGATATTTCCAACTTCGATAAGATGCATCTCTTAACATATCTCCATGTACGCATAGATATAACTATCCATGTTTACTAGAATACATCGAGATATTTCACTTCAAATACAATAATCTACGTTGTGGTGTTTCAATTCAGCTAGATTCACTTTCTTGGGGAAAAATCTATCTACATATGAGAATCAATGAAGACTGATAGATAGCTACATAATTCCATCTACGTGAAAATGTGTCGATATCTATATAACAAACTACATGAAGATAAATCTGACAACATGTATGCTTTTATCTGCAGACATATCTGTAGACATAAACCAAATCACATCGTTCTATTTCATTGGAGATACATCTATTAAAGTTGACATATTTGAAATCAGATGTTTCCAACTTCGTTAAGATGCATCTCTTAACATATCTCCATGCACGCATAAATATAACTATCCATGTTTACTAGAATACATCGAGATATTTCAATTCAAATACAATAATCTACGTTGTGGTGTTTCAATTCAGCTAGATTCACTTTCTTGGGGAAAAATCTATCTACATATGACAATCTACGTAGACTGATAGATAGCTACATAATTCCATCTACGTGAAGATGTGACGATATCCATGTAACAAACTACATGAAGATAAATCTGACAACATTTAAGCTTTTATCTGGAGACATATCTATAGACAGAAACTATATCACATCGTGATATATCAACCGATATAAATCTATTAAAGTTAAAATATTTGAAATCAGATATTTCCAACTTCGTTAAGATGCATCTCTTAACATATCTCCATGTACACATAGCTATAACTATCCACGGTTACTAGAATACATCGAGATATTTCAATGCAAATACAATAATCTACGTTGTGGTGTTTCAATTCAGCTAGATTCACTTTCTTGGGGAAAAATCTATCTACATATGACAATCTACGTAGACTGATAGATAGCTACATAATTCCATCTACGTGAAGATGTGTCGATATAAATATAACAAACTACATGAAGATAAATCTGACAACATGTATGCTTTTATCTGCAGACATATCTATAGACATAAACTAAATCACATCGTGCTATTTCAAACGAGATGCATCTATTAAAGTTGACATCTTTGAAATCAGATATTTCCAACTTCGTTAAGATGCATCATTTTACATATCTCCATGTACTCATAGCTATAACTATCCATGTTTACTAGAATACATCGAGATATTTCAATTCAAATACAATAATCTACGTTGTGGTGTTTCAATTCAGCTAGATTCACTTTCTTGGGGAAAAATCTATCTACATATGACAATCTACGTAGACTGATAGATAGCTACATAATTCCATCTACGTGAAGATGTGTCGATATCCATATAACAAACTACATGAAGATAAATCTGACAACATGTATGCTTTTATCTGCAGACATATCTATAGACATAAACCAAATCACATCGTGCTATTTCAATCGAGATACATCTAGCAGCAGAGAGGGTGAACCCTACAACGTTTTTAGACAAATTTTGATTGAAATCCTAAAACGAGCCGTCCTATAATCTCATTTTAACCAAAAGATGGCGAATCCTACAACGTTTTCAGACAAAAAAAATTGATTGAATCCTTAAAACGATCCGTAGGATTTCGTTGAAATCTACGAAATCTCATTTTAACTAAAAAAATGAAAACGAAGATTTTACGATTTTTTAATCAATTTTGGTCGCAACTTGTTGTCATCCACCCTCTCTGCTGCTTAGTGATTTCATCACTGGGTTAACAAAAAATAATAAATGATTTGATCAAGTCTTTAGGATCTCACAAACAAACTAATCGCTAACACCTCTTCTTGTAAATCAATCAGATTATTTGACTGATCGGTGAGTTTGAAATTAATTCTGGTTAATGAATTATTATGGCATCGCATGTAGACAGGATTAATTGGGTTTTCAATAATTAGGAATCCTGGAGGAGCTGTTGGTGCAAACGAATAAAGAATATATCCTTGCTGAGCTTGATTTGATCGTTCGAGATTAATTTGATAGCTTCCTTCGATAACATCGCATACTAAATTAAGCGCAATCACTGAGGATATATTCACGTTGAACGCAGCGATATGCCTGCCGCCACCATCTGGGTCATTATTATGTTTGAGGATTTTTATTTCCGGTGATGCTGTTTTTTTCCACGTATCATGAATTATTTTGAAACCAACATCGATGGCATCACTGAGAGATTTTTGTAGTTCTAGGATATTATATCCTGGTAGTTTGAATGTCGGAATATCTTTGACGGGAATTTTATATTGTTTTGCAAATTCTGTTCTCGATAGGGGATAATCGTCACCTAATATCACTTGAATGATTTGCAAATGAAATGTTTCCATATCATTGATGATTTTATTGCATGTTTCTACGACGCTGATAAATTCATCTCGGGTGAGAGAGCCGGATTTAAGGGGTATTAACAACAGTGAAATATCATTATTCATCGCTGTGAAATTATTAACGATTTCAGGTTCGTCAACAATATAATATCCCTTTATCTCTATTCCCCCCCCTGGCTTCTCGTTTCCAGTTGGCCCGTATCCGAGAATAAAAAAATCTGCAGGTATCCTGTATTCTTGATAACTCTTTATTGGATTATCAGGTTTTATTCTGTCGGTGATATAATCAGTTTTTTTTGGTTCTGGTAAATCAACGGTTTTCCCCCCTGGTGGTAATTCAGGCCATCCTAGTACGGTTCTTATTGAGCTTTGATAGATATCTACGACGTATTCTTCTGAGTTTATCTCAATTGCGGATGATAGCGTCGGCTCATGAACTGTTATAGCGATTTTCGATTCTGTTCCAGTGATCGATTTTATTCTACGCGCGAATTCATCATTGATTTGTTCGATTTGGTATGACCCTGTTGGTATCGAAACGACGTTCCAGTCTGGGGTTCCGTCGGGTTTATTCTTATTTGCAAACACCAGTGAATTATTCGGTTGTTGACCACCAAATGATTTTGATCTGATATTAGGCCAACTGTGATACACTCGTAGTTTTGCTAGCGCTATCTCCTTCACTGGAACCGGAGAGGGGAAATTCACACTGAATTCTGGATTCGTTGATGTTATTGATATCATGCTTGTTTGTACTGGGTTCGTGTTCTCCACTATTCGTTGAAGTAATTCCTGCGGTGTCGTCATTGTTATTATACTCATGTTGTCGCTCTAATTTTGACACCGCGGAATCATAAATACTGACCATCACCGAGAACTCACAATCTGGTAATGTTGATATTATTGAGATCATTTTGTTTTTTGGGTTCGTGTTTTCTAATTCCATCGATGTTGTCATTGTTATTATACTCATGTTGTTGCTCTAATTTCGATATCGCGGAATCAAAAATACTGACCATCGCTGAGAATTCACTATCTGATATAATTGTATTATCGAGTGACGATGATATCATCAATGATAATTGCGAGTATGCGGTTGATGCAATATGAAATTGAAGTAAGTAATTCTGCAGTTTGCGTTGGCTGCATGATGATATCTTTTTTGCTATCCCGGTTGATATACCCCCGATTGTAGCCACCGCAGAAATGCAAATTGGAACTACGACCGGGGCAATCATTATAACCGATCCAAGTATTATTCCGGCGCCAGTGAGAACGCTTGACACCGAGTACATAATAATAT
Source organism: Unio pictorum (assembly GCA_030141615.1). Lineage (NCBI taxonomy): Eukaryota > Metazoa > Mollusca > Bivalvia > Unionida > Unionidae > Unio > Unio pictorum. Next base: position 5,036,262 of record JARLTB010000007.1, on the reverse strand, counting down.
CAATTGCGGTGATTCTTCGTCGGTATTTTTTTATTTTTATTTGATACTCCTCAGTGAGGGTTTTGAGTCTAGTCTGAAATTCTCTGACCTGATCATAGCGACATTGCGTCGATGACAAAGTCATTGTTGTTATTTTAAAAAAGCTAGCGTTTTCAATTGTGAAATCCTTTCAATTTAGTTATTTACTTAAATCCGCTACGAATTCCACATACCAGGTTACTGAAACCCCAATCAAATTTTTATCAGTAGCTGTTATAGTGAACTTTTCAGTTGTATCCTTGTCGATGATCGTTGAAATCGTATTATTAACCCCGGATGAACTCGACGATGATATATTAAATTGAGTTAATGGTGTTACTAGTGTTAATCGATAAATACCCTTAACGGTTGCAGTGATATTTAATTTGTTGTTTGTAGGTGTCCACTCAAATGATCCGTGTTGGATTGTGTATACCACGTTGTTGGTTTTCTCATGAGGAATTTTTGTTTTTTCAATGATTGTTATCATCCTCGAAAAATCACCTTTGACGGCTTCGATGAAGTTTTTCGTCTCATCGATGGATTTTTTAATATCAGGGAGTTTTATTTCTATTTTATCCAACTGGGTTCCAATAAATTTATCAATGATATTTCTACGAAATGATATAAACTGTTTTCCGTTATCTTCAATTCTAGATTCAAGTGTTTTTAGTACAACCAGAGAATTGTTTAACTCATCGTTGAGAGTTTTTAATCGATCTGTAATCGTCGAAACGAGTACACCCGGTTTGAGTTTACCCTGATCGGAAAATAACGCAACGGTGTTCTCGATTGCGTTTTGTTGTTTAACCAAAATATCATCCAGAGAAATATTACTGGTTTTCAATTTACCCTGTTTGTCTTGAAATACAACTATTTCATTAGGATCAACATTTGTTAAGTTCAACGTCTCAGCTATTTCATCTTTGATTAGTTTTTTTACATCCTTGACAGAATCAGGTGGTGCAGTGCCATCGGGTTTGGGTTTCAAAGATCTCCCCCAAATATCAATCATGTTATTGTAAAACTCTTTCTCTCTTTAAAATCGTTTTTGACGACTTCGTCGTTGCCAGCGATTACTAGTGTATTCATTCACGACAACATGTGGTGGTTTTCCGCTTGGGTTACTCAAGGAGTTAGAAATAGCATCAAGGACATTTAATACTTCGCTGCCACATATTGGTGGGTCAATCATCGTTTGTGTTGGTAGCGTAGAATACCAAGTCTTCATTGGAAGGGTTTTTATATAACGCAAAAACTCTTTTGGTGGGGCTAATCCATATGAATCGAAATAGACAATCCCACGTGGATCAATAGCGTATGCAACCCAGTGAGTTCCAGGTCCGGTGCTGTTATCGAGATTAATAATACCGGTTTCAACGCTGTTTGGTTGATGTGGTAATTGATCTTTCATAAAGACACCTCTGAAATTTTTAATCGCGAGTTTTTTAGCAGCATCCATTAAATCAAAATTGGACATAGGAATCTTCGATTCCCGAATTAATAAATCGTTCCTGGTAGTCTTAGACCCTTTCCGCTGTACCACGAATACGGGGTTCCTGGTAGTCTTAGACCCTTTCCCTTTTTTTTATACCCCTTCCCCGTTGCTTTCTGTAGTGCCATTCCTGCCGCGGTACCAACGGCTCCTAACGCCGCTGCTTTAGCCACCGCTGGGGCTGCTGCTGCAATCAATGCTGGTATCGCAGCTAACAACGGAAATATACCGCCTGTTTTAATCATATTTTTGATAGCAGCCGCAGAAAGAGTAATCTGAACACCCTTTTTTGCTACTAGTGCATCATTGAAATGTTTCACCTGACGAGTTGTCAGCGATAATTTATTTGCACCACCAGTCATTTGGTTGGGTTTCAACGTGATTGTGGTTCCACATTTTTTAGCTGATTCCGATTGCAATTTTTTGATTTGACCAGGAGTTAACGCAACACTAATAACACTATATGACATTATACATAATAGATTGATTCTAAATCGTTTACAATTTCAATTACATGTTTTCCACTGGTGCATCTACCACTCTCATTCTTCCACCAACACCTTCAAGTAGCATTGATTTATCACTGAGAATGACAGCAACCGCTCTATAATTCGGGATAAGGATAGGAGGTACCCCACCAACTGGTGGACCAGTCGGACGGGTTACACGGGCTCTAAAGTGTATATCAACGACAGATTGTCTCATCAAATCGAGATGTTCCAATGAGAAGTAATAGATCGGATAGAGGCTTTTAAAATCCAATTGTGATATTTGCAAACCAGTATCCACATTTAGATCACGTGCCATAAATGACAACAGGTTATGATATACACGTGCAATATGGTTGTGAGTGTAATCAAGTTGTACATCTTCAGATGGTTCCTGTTGTCCGTTTATTCTCAGTGAGACTTCACTAACACCTAACTGATCAAATATCATATGACTTCGTTGTTGATTACCAACTCGTGCATTATTCTGTAACGCCACAAATATATGACGTGGTGCTGAAACCCCTTGTTTTGATGCCAGGTGCCATGTGAATGTACTATCAACATTGTCTTGTTTAATATCCGTGGTCACTGATAACCAACTCAACAATGATTTTCCTCCTTGTTCCATAAATGATAATAATTTTTCTTCTGCTGTGATTGATGGAGTTAACACTGGCATCCACAATGCTAGTTTTGTTAAAATGACTTTACCATCAGCAACATCAGCATCATGCCATATTGCATCATTATCAGTACCCTTTCGTACAAGCGCTACTGTGTGTTTAGCTCCATAAATAACTTTTCGGACATTTCTACAGAATCCGAATATATGATGCAGTGGAATTGCACATGAAAATTGTCGACGCTGTCCTTGCAACGTTGCTACACGTGTTGCAAACCCTAGGTTGTAGTTAATGATATTATTTATGACATCAAAAGTACCAGCTGGTCTTGTATATCCGGCTGGTGCTGGATCAACTGCGGTAGCTTGTGTTGCCTTGACTCTAGAATACTGGTTGTGTTCAGGGTGATCAGTGATATCCTTAGAAAACATCATAGATGGACCCGCTGATCTTGAATAATCATCAGAATATCTCGCTAACCCTATGATTGTTGTGGCCACATCAACTTCACGGTCAATGGATTCAATTTCCTTTCCATCAATGAGATATCTAGCGCTTTCAAATAACGCCATGATCCCATTATTAACAAAACCAACTTTGATAGTTGGGTTATTGTCATATGGTGGATCATTATGAGCAGCATCATTTGTTACAAGTTCTCCTTCGATTTCGATAAATGCCTCACACGGTAGGAAGTATTTACTGGTATCATGAACTTGAAGTTCAATTCGCGATCGGAGATCTGGTTGTACTGCGTGATAAGAATAAAATTGAAAATCGCGTACAGAATCATCCTTGCCAACTGGGGCGTCTATATCAAATGCTGGATCAGGTGACCTTTTGAACATTTTATTCTATTTATCAGAGTCTAAATCGCGATTTCCCATTTCATCGTCGTGTTTTTTTAAAGCCACTTCCTGCTATCATGTTTGCTATCATGTTATTTTGGTCCTCTTGATTTATCAAGGGAGTCACCATCGACGCTAATTTTTCATCTACTGCGTTATTTATAATTCTACTAACACTTGCAGGCATTTCTGCTGTAGACGGTAACGGTACCGGTTTCTTTTTTCGTCTCACTAATGATGTTATTTTATTCTTCGCAGTTGAAAACGCTTTTCCAGCAAGATCTCCAACAGCACCAATACCCTTATCACGAATAACATCAATGGCTTTCATTCCTAGTTGTTTAGCTAACGGCATCACTTTTGGAGCCATTCTCGCAAATAACCCTGCAATGGTATTGCCTAAACCATCTCCGTAGTATGCTCTATAAACCGGAAACCGTGAATTAACTACGTAGACGGGGGTTGGTTTATCATGATTGTAGTGTATGATCATTATTTTTAATCAGAAACAATTTTTCAATTGTTATTTATCTAATCGATTCAGTCACTATGATAACCATGGACGGTTTCACCGTCTACTAACTCGCCAATGAAATCTCGATATGTGCTGATATCCATGATACCACCCTGAAATAATCGTCTACAGATATCAGCTGCTTCATTAATTATTTCCGGTGAGTTATTTCCAGCTCGGAAACCTCCTACAAGAACTTCTAACCGTGATATATCACTGAGAACACTACCAGGACATGAAATCCTTGGATTCTCACTGGAATCTTGCAATCCGCTTCCGCTATAACCCATTGCTACATCCATTTTTTTTATTTCGTCTAAATCGGCTTTTTGTAAATAACCAAAAGGATCATCATCATCATCATCATAACGTGGTATTTGTTGTTTTTCAGGCGAGAAAAATATCTTTGCAGGTTGTTGTTTTTTAGGTGAAAAAGATATTTTCTTTGCAGGTTGCTGTCGCCGCCTTTGCGTTTTTGGTGGTTTTTGTTGTTGTTTAAACTCTTCGTATTGATTATACACTGTACCCACCTTATTGATATATTCAATGTATGATGCACTCTCTGTCTTTTTTTGACTTTTTCCAGTTTTGATTTTATAGATTATATCAGCCCAGTGAGTTATACTTCTAACATATTTATGATGTTCTGGTTTCAACATTTTTTTTCTGTCTTCATAAGTCGTAACAACAAGCGCAGGAATTTCTGTTGGATCAGTCTTATCGATTTTTGCTAACCCTTCCTCGTTAAATCTCACGCGTAAATCATCTACTGTTCTTTTTGATTCTATTTTTTGTACGGCCTGTTCTGTTTGTTCATTTTTCGCTGCTATTTTTTCGAGTTCACCAATAACAGATTTCCCCGTCTCGGGACCATCTCCCAGTAAAGCACGCTCTACTCCCTTCGTTGCTGTGGTTACTGGTTTAAACAATTCTTCAGACCCTAAAGCAAAATCAGTTTGTAAACTCTGTCGTTGTTGTAGTTTATTCCGTACAGAGTCACGAATTGGTACAAATCTCTTAATTGCATCCAGTCGTTCACGAGCCAATCGGGTTGTTAATGCTTCATTGACCATTATTTGAAATCAGAAACAATTTTTCAATTGTAAAACAATTTTTTTAATCCCAACCTAACACCATCGGATGGTCATGGAAGTGTTTTAACGGCTCTATCAGTGATGAGGGAAGTGTGGAAATTGTATATAAAAATAATTAATATCACACTTCCCTCACTTTTTTGACATGTCGGATGATTTTTGATACCACCATGGAAGTGTTATTTCATCATGAGACAGCTTCGTTCATCGATGGAGAAAGTGTGGAAATCCTTATAAAAATAATTAATATCACACTTTCTCCATTCTATTTTGATCAATCTGATATATCATATCGAGAGAACCAACCATTAACGCCTTTTGTTGTTTTAACGGCTCTATCAATGATGGGGAAACTATCATAATTGTATGTATAAATAAATAATACTGATAGTTTCCCCACTTTTCCATTGATCATCCATCGATTTTTGACATCCCTTGAGGGTCGGCTAAAAAAAAAAATGATAATGGTCGGGCAATCAAATAATGATTAATGGTCGGGCAATCAAATAATGATAAATGGTTGGTCAATCAAAATTGTTCATTTTCTTGAATTAACGCTCGTAGGTTTCTAACTTTAGAATTAACCTCCTTTTTCAATTCGTATTCGTACCCCAATTCTTTTCGTATTCGTTCTACGATGGTATATAACGGAGCGAACACACTTACGTCACTGGAGAATGCGAGAGAGTCCTTAATAGAATTCTGAATTCTTTTGATGAGTGCATATTTCTTTGGCAGCATGTATTTATTGTTGTTAACTCCGTATTCTATATCCTGAAAATCAGACATGATTTGATCAGGATTTAACCCATCTGATAGTTCAATATCCCAACCTTTCAATTTTGAAATCTCGGATATGATGCTATTCATGTTTTCAGAATTCATTATTCTATAGCAATGACATATTTCTAAATGAAAAATATGACGTATTAGACGTAACTAAATCGAATTTTTTGTCCAGTCCCCTTTGAAATAGCCGTCTTGGTTATTCCCTCTGCAACATATCGTACTGAGGATATACAAATATCGAAGTGCCTACTGGCTTCATTCATTGATTGAAATACTTTTTCTTCGTTAGTTATCGTATTCAAAGATTTCACAGGTCTCGCTTTTTTCGAGTATTTCCCAGTCCCCCCTCGTTTGGAATTCTCACTTTGTGTGATAGCCTGCAGATTTGATAAAGAATTATTCTTTGGATTAGAATCGATATGATCAATAACAAAATCATCCTCGATCAATCCATAAAAGCATTCATACACGAAACGATGATTGAGATATCTCTTCTTTCCCCAAACAGTAAACATCAAGTATCCTTGATTATTCACAGAACCAACTGATTTCTTCAGTCTGCGATTTCTTACAACACCATCACTGGATGCTTCATAATTTGTGATCACAGGGTGTGGTCTGAATTCTTGGTTCATTCGTATATATAATACTATTGTTTGTCTAATTCATTGTTTGGTTTAATGATAAATCTTTCGATGTAGTCTTGAGGAGTTCTTATGATTTTATCCTTGATACTGACTTTGTCAGCGTCAAGAATACTGACTTTGTCAGCGTCAAGAATACTGACTTTGTCAGCGTCAGGGTCATAATTTCTGATTGATTGTCCATTTTTTATTCTTTTATCATAATAACGCTTCAACTCCCTGTATCGCTTACCACCGCAATTTAGACACAACTGAGATTTCCCCCTAACCCCAACTCCACATAGAATACAGGGTAACGGACCAAGGCTTCCACGACGAAAGCTTTGCATATGATACCCACAAAACTCACTTCTGCATGATTTGTTACACGGGATTACTGATCCAATCATAAGCCACTTGCAGTGATTCATTATATAAAAATCTTTCATTTAAATGCTTGTTTTAATTATAGAATGAGCGAATTAAGGAAAACGCCTTCGAAAAATGCTGAATTCAATGTTGATAAAGAGTTTAAGAGATTATTAAAAATCAATCCTAGATTTAATCTCGATAGACCCAAAAAACGTATCAAACGTCCAAGAGACGGAAACATGAAAGAGTTTAAGAGATTATTAAAAATCAATCCTAGATTTAATCTCGATAGACCCAAAAAACGTATCAAACGTCCAAGAGACGGAAACATGAAAGAGTTTAAGAGATTATTGAAAATCAGTCCTAGATTTAATCTCGATAGACCCAAAAAACGTAACAAATTTAATCTCGAGAAACCAAAAAAAGCGTCCAAGAAATTACCCTGGAAGGATGCTCAATTCAATCTCGATATAGTCTCTGATACACCAAAGAATAAAATTCTTGATAAAGCCATGATTAATAAAATCAGAGATTGTTTCAATGAATTTAAGCGTGATGGAGCATCCTATTGTTGGTCAACATTTCGAATTGATGGTGTTGTTGACGCTACCATGAATGATGAAAAAGCAGCAGTGATAATTTCACATGTTGGGGAAAAACGGTATTTTTTCCGAATCAAATTCATTATTGAAGTCGATGGCAAATGGATTATTAGGGATAAATTTGAACCAATCCTCAAGAATAAAAAAGCTGTCATTGTGAGTAGAGATTCCAAACCAGGGATTCTAACCGGCATTGACAAACCATACTACGAAAGATCTTATCCCGTAACAGCAATGGTTTATGGGCTATATCCGTTAAATGATAAACCCGATATCGCAAAACTAGCTCCTATGAAATATTCGTCAGGGCTTAATTGTGTAGCAACACGGGTAATGGAGCACTTCACAAATGCATCCCGAGGAAATAAACTAACTGATCTAAGACGAAAAAAAATAACCGAGTGGGAACTGACAGTGAAACAGAACGGTGCAAAGATTTCTGATATAGCTAAGTTAGAAACATCATTAAGATTTCCAATAACAGTTATGACGATAACCGGAGAGGTTTTATACGAACCGAAATATAACAAAAATGGAGCACCAATACAGATTATTGATCATAACAAACACGCGTGGACACCTGCGGTAACAGTATTTCCACGAGAACGAACCGTGAAATATATCCCTAAGGAGTTCGTCGGGGATGTTTTCTATGAAGAGAGATTATTTGATGCTATTAATGCGTTGTGTAAGGATGATCCTGTGTCAGTGTGGTTACTTAGAAGTGATGAAGGATTCGATCAATTTGTAAAACCAAATGGTGAATTATATCGCGTTGAAGAATTAGATAACAGAATGAGAAAAATCGCTAATGATTTTTCACCGGAGAGTTTCCATGAAAAACTACTCACGGATAGTTTTACTATTCCATCAGTGGTAGCTCACTTCGCAAGAGAAAAAAACTCATGGCGTCCAACACGAAGTGATTTTCTTGAGGATGTTAAATCGAGTTGCGTCGAATTTGGTCATGGAGGATTGTGGAATACGAAATACTCACGTGATGGTATGATTTCAATTGATATAGCCGCGTGTTATCCCGGAAGTTTTCTCGGGTATGGGGAATGCGCTGAGTACTTCAAACGATTTGGACACCCAACACATGAAATGACTCGTGTTGCGATTAATGGACCATTACCTGATTTTGATTTAACCGGATTCGCTCGTGTGATATCATTCGAATTAGCTACAGGGTTACATCCGTGTAGTTATGTTTGGCTCGGTAGACACCTATCTGAAAAGGCCTGGATGCCAATAGTGTTACTACGATATATGATTGATTGTGGTATGCTAATATCGTTGATTGTTTCCGAGGCTATTATATGCTATCGAGCTCAGAAAGAAGTTTGGCTACCACAACCCGATCTAGATAGAATAATCAGCGAACTACGAAAACAATTCCCTGATTTCAATGAAGAAGAAATCATAAATTGGTCTAAGAAGTTATTTGAAATTAAAAAAGAACAAGCAAAAGATTTTGGACGAAGAATAATCGGTAAATTCACTCAAGGTGGACGGTACGACAACGCAAAATACTCTTCGCGGTTGATCATAGATGTCGCTGAATACGATTTTCTTGTAGCGGATTTAATGAAACAGGGAAAACTTGTATCCCGTAAGGATGCTTTTCTATCCAATGGTGAGAAATTAGGTACGGTTGTTACCTACTGTGATGGACATAATTCCCAGTACACACATTTGAGAAGTTCAATGCTAGCCTATGCTTCTATTAATCTATTTTCGATGATAAATAGATTTCCTAATACCGCGGTTAGAGTGGCCACTGATTCGATGTATATACACAATAAATACAAATCAGCTGTAGCTAAATTCACAGATCCCGAAGAAAATTGGGGGCGTTGGCGATTTAAAAAGGAGATGCTACATGAGTATTGTGAATCCGCAGACGTTGCCATGGATGATAAATATCTTTGTTGTAACCGTATTGAAATTCAATCAGAATTTTCTAATGCACCACCGGTATCTGATCCAATCTGTAGATATAAAACAGTTTATTTGAACGGTTGTGGTGGGTCAGGAAAGACAACTCGTGCAATTGAATTATATCGTGGTGGTGGAAATACTTGTATTTCTACTAACATGATTGTGCTAACACCGACTCACAGACTCGCCAGAGAGATGATACAGCGAGGGGTAAATGCTTGTACTTACCATAGTTTCTTTCGATGGAAGGGTGACAAATGGACTCCTGAGCGTATGGGTGATAAATTCATTCCTGAAATCATAATCTGGGATGAAATATGCACAGTGTCATTAGATGTATTACAAACATTTCTTGAGTGGTTGTTAAACAAAAACACAAAAGTCGTCATGTGCGGTGATCACGGCCAACCACCACCATTTGTCGGTGCATCTCCACATGAATGGCTAAAGGGTTTTGTAGACTATTACGAAGAAATCACCACTGATTATAGATCAATTGATGAACGATTACGCGAGTTCAAAGCGCTAATTAGATTACAACCGGATAGAATCCAGTGCGAAATAGCGCGTGAAGTGATTTCAGAAACTCAAATAAACGATTTCTGGGAAACATGGAAACCAAATGATTTGATAATTGCAAGTAGAAAAATAGTCAGGGATACACTTCAGATGAAGTTATTTGAATTGCATAAACAAAAATTTGCAACTCTTCCAGTGCCGTTGTGTTATAGGCCATCGGATACACGAAAACAGAATATTGAAGTTGATATTCCAGGACAGAGTGAAAAGCAGATTCTCGTGTTAAATGATATTGTGCTGGTTGATATCAATGTCGTTGAAGATGCATTGCGTGCTAATAAATCCCCGTGGACTCTAGGATACGCAGCAACAATACACTCTTCACAGGGATTGACTATATCGGATACAACTGTTTGGATGGTGGATAATCACATCGAATGGTCGAATTTAGTCTATCTCGCAGTATCCAGAGTACGAAAAATAAATCAACTTCGAAGAGTTGTTTTCGATGATAATGACACAACAATAAGTGATATTGATGTTAGCATCATTAATAAAAAAACTCTCCGGTTACAAACAACAGGACAAAAAAAAACAACGAGAATTTGATATTGATGCTGAATTAATAATTACGCTGAAACAACAACAGAATAATCACTGCGCGAGTTGCAATTGTATAATGCGTTGGCAGTATTCGGATAAGGATCCTCGCCAATTCACCGTAGACAGAAAAAATAACAGTCTCGGTCATGTCAGAAATAATGTGATGTTGACTTGTCTTGAGTGCAATAGACGCAACGGTGCTAGTTAAGACCATGCGGTGGCAATTCAGTATCCTCGGGAATTACCTGTAGTTGTTGTCGAGTAAAACCCCGCTGAGGGGCAGTTGAATCCAGTTTATAGACTGGAGGTCTACCCGTAGATCGTGTTATACTAGATATCTTGTGTGTAGTGACGCTCCAAATAGGATCAGTAGCCCTTTTTCTACCCCCTTCAAGCTCTCCTGGTTCGTATAAGTACCTCACAATGACATTACTACCAAGAATTGGTTCTTTGAAATCTTTTTGTGGTTGTGCGGGTATTGACTTCTTTTTAATCGCGTTGATAGGTTTCATGTTGATTGTTCTAGTAATCTCGTTATTCAGTGCAGTAATCACAGATGGTAATCTTTTAACCCATTCACGGGATCGCTTTTCTTGAATGAATTCTTTTGCGTATTGATATCCAAATAACCGCTCAGCAATCGTCCGATTAAATCGTTCGACAATGGCCTGATCGCGATGTAGCGCAGTATGCCCTCGTCGTATGGTGACATTATGATGTTTCATTGTAGATAATACTGCACCCTGAAATTCCTTACCAGGATCAACCTGCAATAGATTTGGCCAGTGCAGAGGACCTCGTCGATAAATCCTTTCAAATGCAGAAGCAACTTCAGTGGCTGATTTTGTTTTTAACGGTTCTGCTTCTTTGTATCGACTTGCAATATCAACTACGGTTAGCGCGTATTTGTAACCACGATCATGTGGCAGAAATAATATATCAGCCTGATGAACTTCATTAGGAGCGGTCACATCAAAATGCGAGAATTGAATTTGTTTAGGCGGTGGTAGATAAATTTGCCATAGTGCCTGTTTGGATAACCAATTAGCCGCAGTGGTTTTTTTCACTTTTGCAGCGCTAGCGAGTTTATGGACTGCTGATTTACCCCTCCAGTATCCTCTTGGGGAATAATAAATTGATTCCATATTATTAATTACCGGCACCTAACATCAATTTACTTTTCATAGCCGATTTTATCAAAAATGAAGCCAATTTTTCTTTGAAGGATTTATCAGGAATAGCATTTAACGCATGAATTAATTTCACATCTGCTAGATGCCTGTGTTGCAGATTGCTGCTTTTATAAGCAACATCATGAAGGTGACAGGCCTTATCAATGGCGTTTATTGGTTCTTCACCGGGGTTGGGTTGATTTTGATTATTGAGTCTGATATCAAGTCTGGTTCCCGGTCCACAGTAGCTATATCCGGGAAGGTGCTTTTCTCCGGGGTACTTTGCCCATGGGGTTCCAGGGAGCTTTGCCAATTTGGCTGCGATATCACCTCCTCGTTTTTTTTTAAATCAGATTTCATTGACACAAATCTAAATTTCTTTGTACCACATTGCATGCATTTACCAGAAAGCGCTGATCGGTTATTTTTAGTTGTAACCGTCGTCACATCTTCTGTGCCAGTACGCGTTTTGCACTTCACACAATATAGATCCATAATTTATGTATAGAGATATGGATATAATTGATTTTTCAGCGACTAAAAGAAGAGAACCGGTTAAGCATCATGCAGCGCTACCAAACTCTATCCGGATGATTATAATCGGGCCATCTGGATCCGGTAAAACGCAATTGTTGCTCAATTTAATAATGAGATGGATGAAGTGGGATAAGTTGTATTTAATTGCTCCTAGCGTAGATGATCAACGATGTTATGAAGTGCTAAAAGATTTTAACGAGAATGCATCAGAAATTAGCGGTGAGAACGCCATTGATTTTATAACCGATATCGATGAAGCACCGAGTATTGATGATATTGATGGAGATATTAACAATTTAGTCGTATACGACGATATAATGTTGGATAAACAAAAAAATCCTGCTAGAATATTTTCCCGTGGGCGTCACAAAAACACTGACGTGATATATGTCACTCAACGCTACACTCAGGTTCCAAAAGTCATCAGAGATAATTGCAATATTCTTTCTGTATTCAACGGCGTTGATACTCATACTCTTAGAAATATATGGCAGACATGGTGTTCTGATATGGACTTCAATCAATTTCGAGATTTCTTTAGTCATGCTCAGTCGACTCCGCACGGATTCGCAACAATAAATCTACATGATCCTCGGACACGATATCGTATCGGACTGGATCAAATATTCGGTTAAAATCATTTATTATTTTTTGTTAACCCAGTGATGAAATCACTAAGCAGCAGAGAGGGTGGATGACAACAAGTTGCGACCAAAATTGATTAAAAAATCGTAAAATCTTCGTTTTCATTTTTTTAGTTAAAATGAGATTTCGTAGATTTCAACGAAATCCTACGGATCGTTTTAAGGATTCAATCAATTTTTTTTGTCTGAAAACGTTGTAGGATTCGCCATCTTTTGGTTAAAATGAGATTATAGGACGGCTCGTTTTAGGATTTCAATCAAAATTTGTCTAAAAACGTTGTAGGGTTCACCCTCTCTGCTGCTCATCTATTAAAGTTGATATGTTTGAAATCAGATATTTCCAACTTCGTTAAGATGCATCTCTTAACATATCTCCATGTACGCATAGCTATAACTATCCACGGTTACTAGAATACATCGAGATATTTCAATTCAAATACAATAATCTACGTTGTGGTGTTTCAATTCAGCTAGATTCACTTTCTTGGGGAAAAATCTATCTACATATGACAATCTACGTAGTCTGATAGATAGCTACATAATTCCATCTACGTGAAGATGTGTCGATATCCATATAACAAACTACATGAAGATAAATCTGACAACATGTATGCTTTTATCTGCAGACATATCTATAGACATAAACCAAATCACATCGTGCTATTTCAATCGAGATACATCTATTAAAGTTGAAATCAGATATTTCCAACTTCGTTAAGATGCATCTCTTAACATATCTCCATGTACGCATAGATATAACTATCCATGTTTACTAGAATACATCGAGATATTTCAATTCAAATACAATAATCTACGTTGTGGTGTTTCAATTCAGCTAGATTCACTTTCTTGGGGAAAAATCTATCTACATATGAGAATCAACGAAGACTGATAGATAGCTACATAATTCCATCTACGTGAAAATGTGTCGATATCCATATAACAAACTACATGAAGATAAATCTGACAACATGTATGCTTTTATCTGCAGACATATCTATAGACATAAACCAAATCACATCGTGCTATTTCATTCGAGATCCATCTATTAAAGTTGACATGTTTGAAATCAGATATTTCCAACTTCGTTAAGATGCATCTCTTAACATATCTCCATGTACGCATAGCTACAACTATCCACGGTTACTAGAATACATCGAGATATTTCAATGCAAATACAATAATCTACGTTGTGGTGTTTCAATTCAGCTAGATTCACTTTCTTGAGGAAAAATCTATTTAAATATGACAATCTACGTAGACTGATAGATAGCTACATAATTCCATCTACGTGAAGATGTGTCGATATCCATATAACAAACTACATGAAGATAAATCTAACAACATGTATGCTTTTATCTGCAGACATATCTATAGACATAAACCAAATCACATCGTGCTATTTCAATCGAGATACATCTATTAAAGTTGACATGTTTGAAATCAGATATTTCCAACTTCGTTAAGATGCATCTCTTAACATATCTCCATGTACGCATAGATATAACTATCCATGTTTACTAGAATACATCGAGATATTTCAATTCAAATACAATAATCTACGTTGTGGTGTTTCAATTCAGCTAGATTCACTTTCTTGGGGAAAAATCTATCTACATATGACAATCTACGTTGACTGATAGATAGCTACATAATTCCATCTACGTGAAGATGTCTCGATATCCATATAACAAACTACATGAAGATAAATCTGACAACATGTATGCTTTTATCTGCAGACATATCTATAGACATAAACCAAATCACATCGTCCTATTTCAATCGAGATACATCTATTAAAGTTGACATGTTTGAAATCAGATATTTCCAACTTCGTTAAGATGCATCTCTTAACATATCTCCATGTACGCATAGATATAACTATCCACGGTTACTAGAATACATCGAGATATTTCAATGCAAATACAATAATCTACGTTGTGGTGTTTCAATTCAGCTAGATTCACTTTCTTGGGGAAAAATCTATCTACATATGACAATCTACGTAGACTGATAGATAGCTACATAATTCCATCTACGTGAAGATGTGTCGATATCCATATAACAAACTACATGAAGATAAATCTGACAACATTTAAGCTTTAATCTGGAGAAACATCTATAGACAGAAACCATATCACATCGTGATATATCAACCGATATAAATCTGTTAAAGTTAAAATGTTTGAAATCAGATATTTCCAACTTCGTTAAGATGCATCTCTTAACATATCTCTATGTACGCATAGATATAACTATGCACGGTTACTAGAATACATCGAGATATTTCAATGCAAATACAATAATCTACGTTGTGGTGTTTCAATTCAGCTAGATTCACTTTCTTGGGGAAAAATATATCTATATATGAGAATCAACGAAGACTGATAGATAGCTACATAATTCCATCTACGTGAAAATGTGTCGATATCCATATAACAAACTACATGAAGATAAATCTGACAACATGTATGCTTTTATCTGCAGACATATCTATAGACATAAAAGAAATCACATCGTGCTATTTCATTCGAGATCCATCTATTAAAGTTGACATGTTTGAAATCAGATATTTCCAACTTCGTTAAGATGCATCTCTTAACATATCTCCATGTACGCATAGCTACAACTATCCACGGTTACTAGAATACATCGAGATATTTCAATGCAAATACAATAATCTACGTTGTGGTGTTTCAATTCAGCTAGATTCACTTTCTTGAGGAAAAATCTATTTAAATATGACAATCTACGTAGACTGATAGATAGCTACATAATTCCATCTACGTGAAGATGTGTCGATATCCATATAACAAACTACATGAAGATAAATCTAACAACATGTATGCTTTTATCTGCAGACATATCTATAGACATAAATCAAATCACATCGTCCTATTTCAATCGAGATACATCTATTAAAGTTGACATGTTTGAAATCAGATATTTCCAACTTCGTTAAGATGCATCTCTTAACATATCTCCATGTACGCATAGATATAACTATCCATGTTTACTAGAATACATCGAGATATTTCAATTCAAATACAATAATCTACGTTGTGGTGTTTCAATTCAGCTAGATTCACTTTCTTGGGGAAAAATCTATCTACATATGACAATCTACGTAGACTGATAGATAGCTACATAATTCCATCTACGTGAAGATGTGTCGATATCCATATAACAAACTACATGAAGATAAATCTGACAACATGTATGCTTTTATCTGCAGACATATCTATAGACATAAACCAAATCACATCGTCCTATTTCAATCGAGATCCATCTATTAAAGTTGACATGTTTGAAATCAGATATTTCCAACTTCGTTAAGATGCATCTCTTGACATATCTCCATGTACGCATAGATATAACTATCCACGGTTACTAGAATACATCGAGATATTTCAATGCAAATACAATAATCTACGTTGTGGTGTTTCAATTCAGCTAGATTCACTTTCTTGGGGAAAAATCTATCTACATATGACAATCTACGTAGACTGATAGATAGCTACATAATTCCATCTACGTGAAGATGTGTCGATATCCATATAACAAACTACATGAAGATAAATCTAACAACATGTATGCTTTTATCTGCAGACATATCTATAGACATAAACCAAATCACATCGTGCTATTTCAATCGAGATACATCTATTAAAGTTGACATGTTTGAAATCAGATATTTCCAACTTCGTTAAGATGCATCTCTTAACATATCTCCATGTACGCATAGATATAACTATCCATGTTTACTAGAATACATCGAGATATTTCAATGCAAATACAATAATCTACGTTGTGGTGTTTCAATTCAGCTAGATTCACAATCTTGGGGAAAAATCTATCTACATATGACAATCTACGTAGACTGATAGATAGCTACATAATTCCATCTACGTGAAGATGTGTCGATATCCATATAACAAACTACATGAAGATAAATCTGACAACATTTAAGCTTTAATCTGGAGACATATCTATAGACAGAAACCATATCACATCGTGATATATCAACCGATATAAATCTGTTAAAGTTAAAATGTTTGAAATCAGATATTTCCAACTTCGTTAAGATGCATCTCTTAACATATCTCTATGTACGCATAGATATAACTATGCACGGTTACTAGAATACATCGAGATATTTCAATGCAAATACAATAATCTACGTTGTGGTGTTTCAATTCAGCTAGATTCACTTTCTTGGGGAAAAATATATCTACATATGAGAATCAACGAAGACTGATAGATAGCTACATAATTCCATCTACGTGAAAATGTGTCGATATCCATATAACAAACTACATGAAGATAAATCTGACAACATGTATGCTTTTATCTGCAGACATATCTATAGACATAAACCAAATCACATCGTGCTATTTCAATCGAGATACATCTATTAAAGTTGACATGTTTGAAATCCGATATTTCCAACTTCGTTAAGATGCATCTCTTAACATATCTCCATGTACGCATAGCTTTAACTATCCATGTTTACTAGAATACATCGAGATATTTCAATGCAAATACAATAATCTACGTTGTGGTGTTTCAATTCAGCTAGATTCACTTTCTTGGGGAAAAATCTATCTACATATGAGAATCAATGAAGACTGATAGATAGCTACATAATTCCATCTACGTGAAGATGTGTCGATATCCATATAACAAACTACATGAAGATAAATCTGACAACATGTATGCTTTTATCTGCAGACATATCTGTAGACATAAACCAAATCACATCGTTCTATTTCATTGGAGATAGATCTATTAAAGTTGACATGTTTGAAATCAGATATTTCCAACTTCGTTAAGATGTATCTCTTAACATATCTCCATGCACGCATAGATATAACTATCCATATTTACTAGAATACATCGAGATATTTCAATTCAAATACAATAATCTACGTTGTGGTGTTTCAATTCAGCTAGATTCACTTTCTTGGGGAAAAATCTATCTACATATGACAATCTACGTAGACTGATAGATAGCTACATAATTACATCTACGTGAAGATGTGACGATATCCATGTAACAAACTACATGAAGATAAATCTGACAACATTTAAGCTTTTATATGGAGACATATCTATAGACAGAAACCATATCACATCGTGATATATCAACCGATATAAATCTATTAAAGTTAAAATATTTGAAATCAGATATTTCCAACTTCGTTAAGATGCATCTCTTAACATATCTCCATGTACGCATAGCTATAACTATCCACGGTTACTAGAATACATCGAGATATTTCAATGCAAATACAATAATCTACGTTGTGGTGTTTCAATTCAGCTAGATTCACTTTCTTGAGGAAAAATCTATCTACATATGACAATCTACTTAGACTGATAGATAGCTACATAATTCCATCTACGTGAAGATGTGTCGATATAAATATAACAAACTACATGAAGATAAATCTGACAACATGTATGCTTTTATCTGCAGACATATCTATAGACATAAACTAAATCACATCGTGCTATTTCAAACGAGATGAATCTATTAAAGTTGACATCTTTGAAATCAGATATTTCCAACTTCGTTAAGATGCATCTTTTTACATATCTCCATGAACTCATAGCTATAACTATCCATGTTTACTAGAATACATCGAGATATTTCAATTCAAATACAATAATATACGTTGTGGTGTTTCAATTCAGCTAGATTCACTTTCTTGGGGAAAAATCTATCTACATATGAGAATCAACGTTGACTGATAGATAGCTACATCATTCCATCTACGTGAAGATGTGTCGATATCCATATAACAAACTACATGAAGATAAATCTGACAACATGTATGCTTTTATCTGCAGACATATCTATAGACATAAACCAAATCACATCGTGCTATTTCAATCGAGATACATTTATTAAAGTTGACATGTTTGAAATCAGATATTTCCAACTTCGTTAAGATGCATCTATTAACATATCTCCATGTACGCATAGATATAACTATCCACGGTTACTAGAATACATCGAGATATTTCAATGCAAATACAATAATCTACGTTGTGGTGTTTCAATTCAGCTAGATTCACTTTCTTGGGGAAAAATCTATCTACATATGACAATCTACGTAGACTGATAGATAGCTACATAATTCCATCTACGTGAAGATGTGTCGATATCCATATAACAAACTACATGAAGATAAATCTGACAACATGTATGCTTTTATCTGCAGACATATCTATAGACATAAACCAAATCACATCGTGCTATTTCAATCGAGATACATCTATTAAAGTTGATATGTTTGAAATCAGATATTTCCAACTTCGTTAAGATGCATCTCTTAACATATCTCCATGTACGCATAGATATAACTATCCATGTTTACTAGAATACATCGAGATATTTCAATTCAAATACAATAATCTACGTTGTGGTGTTTCAATTCAGCTAGATTCACTTTCTTGGGGAAAAATCTATCTACATATGAGAATCAACGAAGACTGATAGATAGCTACATAATTCCATCTACGTGAAAATGTGTCGATATCCATATAACAAACTACATGAAGATAAATCTGACAACATGTATGCTTTTATCTGCAGACATATCTATAGACATAAACCAAATCACATCGTGCTATTTCAATCGAGATACATCTATTAAAGTTGACATGTTTGAAATCAGATATTTCCAACTTCGTTAAGATGCATCTCTTAACATATCTCCATGTACGCATAGATATAACTATCCATGTTTACTAGAATACATCGAGATATTTCAATTCAAATACAATAATCTACGTTCTGGTGTTTCAATTCAGCTAGATTCACTTTCTTGGGGAAAAATCTATCTACATATGACAATCTACGTAGACTGATAGATTGCTAAATAATTCCATCTACGTGAAGATGTGTCGATATCCATGTAACAAACTACATGAAGATAAATCTGACAACATTTAAGCTTTTATCTGGAGACATATCTATAGACAAAAACCATATAAAATCGTGATATATCAACCAATATAAATCTATTAAAGTTAAAATGTTTGAAATTAGATATTTCCAACTTCGTTAAGATGCATCTCTTAACATATCTCCATGTACGCATAGCTATAACTATCCATGTTTACTAGAATACATCGAGATATTTCAATGCAAATACAATAATCTACGTTGTGGTGTTTCAATTCAGCTAGATTCACTTTCTTGGGGAAAAATGTATCTTCATATGAGAATCAACGAAGACTGATAGATAGCTACATAATTCCATCTACGTGAAATTGTGTCGATATCCATATAACAAACTACATGAAGATAAATCTGACAACATGTATGCTTTTATCTGCAGACATATCTATAGACATAAACCAAATCATATCGTTCTATTTCATTCGAGATACATCTATTAAAGTTGACATGTTTGAAATCAGATATTTCCAACTTCGTTAAGATGCATCTCTTAACATATCTCCATGTACGCATAGATATAACTATCCATGTTTACTAGAATACATCGAGATATTTCAATGCAAATACAATAATCTACGTTGTGGTGTTTCAATTCAGCTAGATTCACTTTCTTGGGGAAAAATCTATCTATATATGACAATCTACGTAGACTGATGGATAGCTACACAATTCAATCTACGTGAAGATGTGTCGATATCCATATAACAAACTACATGAAGATAAATCTGACAACATGTATGCTTTTATCTGCAGACATATCTATAGACATAAACCAAATCACATCGTGCTATTTCAATCGAGATACATCTATTAAAGTTGAAATCAGATATTTCCAACTTCGTTAAGATGCATCTCTTAACATATCTCCATGTACGCATAGATATAACTATCCATGTTTACTAGAATACATCAAGATATTTCAATTCAAATACAATAATCTACGTTGTGGTGTTTCAATTCAGCTAGATTCACTTTCTTGGGGAAAAATCTATCTACATATGAGAATCAACGAAGACTGATAGATAGCTACATAATTCCATCTACGTGAAAATGTGTCGATATCCATATAACAAACTACATGAAGATAAATCTGACAACATGTATGCTTTATCTGCAGACATATCTATAGACATAAACCAAATCACATCGTGCTATTTCATTCGAGATCCATCTATTAAAGTTGACATGTTTGAAATCAGATATTTCCAACTTCGTTAAGATGCATCTCTTAACATATCTCCATGTACGCATAGCTACAACTATCCACGGTTACTAGAATACATCGAGATATTTCAATGCAAATACAATAATCTACGTTGTGGTGTTTCAATTCAGCTAGATTCACTTTCTTGAGGAAAAATCTATTTAAATATGACAATCTACGTAGACTGATAGATAGCTACATAATTCCATCTACGTGAAGATGTGTCGATATCCATATAACAAACTACATGAAGATAAATCTAACAACATGTATGCTTTTATCTGCAGACATATCTATAGACATAAACCAAATCACATCGTGCTATTTCAATCGAGATACATCTATTAATGTTGACATGTTTGAAATCAGATATTTCCAACTTCGATAAGATGCATCTCTTAACATATCTCCATGTACGCATAGATATAACTATACATGTTTACTAGAATACATCGAGATATTTCAATTCAAATACAATAATCTACGGTGTGGTGTTTCAATTCAGCTAGATTCACTTTCTTGGGGAAAAATCTATCTACATATGAGAATCAACGAAGACTGATAGATAGCTACATAATTCCATCTACGTGAAATTGTGTCGATATCCATATAACAAACTACATGAAGATAAATCTGACAACATGTATGCTTTTATCTGCAGACATATCTATAGACATAAACCAAATCACATCGTGCTATTTCAATCGAGATACATCTATTAAAGTTGACATGTTTGAAATCAGATATTTCCAACTTCGTTAAGATGCATCTCTTAACATATCTCCATGTACGCATAGGTATAACTATCCATGTTTACTAGAATACATCGAGATATTTCAATTCAAATACAATAATCTACGTTGTGGTGTTTCAATTAAGCTAGATTCACTTTCTTGGGGAAAAATCTATCTACATATGAGAATCAACGAAGACTGATAGATAGCTACATAATTCCATCTACGTGAAAATGTGTCGATATCCATATAACAAACTACATGAAGATAAATCTGACAACATGTATGCTTTTATCTGCAGACATATCTATAGACATAAACCAAATCACATCGTGCTATTTCAATCGAGATACATCTATTAAAGTTGATATGTTTGAAATCAGATATTTCCAACTTCGTTAAGATTCATCTCTTAACATATCTCCATGTACGCATAGATATAACTATCCATGTTTACTAGAATACATCGAGATATTTCAATTCAAATACAATAATCTACGTTGTGGTGTTTCAATTCAGCTAGATTCACTTTCTTGGGGAAAAATCTATCTACATATGACAATCTACGTAGACTGATAGATTGCTAAATAATTCCATCTACGTGAAGATGTGTCGATATCCATGTAACAAACTACATGAAGATAAATCTGACAACATTTAAGCTTTTATCTGGAGACATATCTATAGACAAAAACCATATAAAATCGTGATATATCAACCGATATAAATCTATTAAAGTTAAAATGTTTGAAATCAGATATTTCCAACTTCGTTAAGATGCATCTCTTAACATATCTCCATGTACGCATAGCTATAACTATCCATGTTTACTAGAATACATCGAGATATTTCAATGCAAATACAATAATCTACGTCGTGGTGTTTCAATTCAGCTAGATTCACTTTCTTGGGGAAAAATGTATCTTCATATGAGAATCAACGAAGACTGATAGATAGCTACATAATTCCATCTACGTGAAATTGTGTCGATATCCATATAACAAACTACATGAAGATAAATCTGACTACATGTATGCTTTTATCTGCAGACATATCTATAGACATAAACCAAATCACATCGTTCTATTTCATTCGAGATACATCTATTAAAGTTGACATGTTTGAAATCAGATATTTCCAACTTCGTTAAGATGCATCTCTTAACATATCTCCATCTACGCATAGATATAACTATCCATGTTTACTAGAATACATCGAGATATTTCAATGCAAATACAATAATCTACGTTGTGGTGTTTCAATTCAGCTAGATTCACTTTCTTGGGGAAAAATCTATCTATATATGACAATCTACGTAGACTGATAGATAGCTACACAATTCCATCTACGTGAAGATGTGTCGATATCCATATAACAAACTACATGAAGATAAATCTGACAACATGTATGCTTTTATCTGCAGACATATCTATAGACATAAACCAAATCACATTGTGCTATTTCAATCGAGATACATCTATTAAAGTTGAAATCAGATATTTCCAACTTCGTTAAGATGCATCTCTTAACATATCTCCATGTACGCATAGATATAACTATCCATGTTTACTAGAATACATCGAGATATTTCAATTCAAATACAATAATCTACGTTGTGGTGTTTCAATTCAGCTAGATTCACTTTCTTGGGGAAAAATCTATCTACATATGAGAATCAACGAAGACTGATAGATAGCTACATAATTCCATCTACGTGAAAATGTGTCGATATCCATATAACAAACTACATGAAGATAAATCTGACAACATGTATGCTTTATCTGCAGACATATCTATAGACATAAACCAAATCACATCGTGCTATTTCATTCGAGATCCATCTATTAAAGTTGACATGTTTGAAATCAGATATTTCCAACTTCGTTAAGATGCATCTCTTAACATATCTCCATGTACGCATAGCTACAACTATCCATGTTTACTAGAATACATCGAGATATTTCAATTCAAATACAATAATCTACGTTGTGGTGTTTCAATTCAGCTAGATTCACTTTCTTGGGGAAAAATCTATCTACATATGACAATCTACGTAGACTGATAGATAGCTACATAATTCCATCTACGTGAAGATGTGTCGATATCCATATAACAAACTACATGAAGATAAATCTGACAACATGTATGCTTTTATCTGCAGACATATCTATAGACATAAACCAAATCACATCGTCCTATATCAATCGAGATACATCTATTAAAGTTGACATGTTTGAAATCAGATATTTCCAACTTCGTTAAGATGCATCTCTTAACATATCTCCATGTACGCATAGATATAACTATCCATGTTTACTAGAATACATCGAGATATTTCAATGCAAATACAATAATCTACGTTGTGGTGTTTCAATTCAGCTAGATTCACTTTCTTGGGGAAAAATCTATATACATATGACAATCTACGTAGACTGATAGATAGCTACATAATTCCATCTACGTGAAGATGTGTCGATATCAATAAAACAAACTACATGAAGATAAATCTGACAACATGTATGCTTTTATCTGCAGACATATCTATAGACATAAACCAAATCACATCGTGCTATTTCAATCGAGATACATCTATTAAAGTTGACATGCTTGAAATCAGATATTTCCAACTTCGTTAAGATGCATCTCTTAACATATCTCCATGTACGCATAGATATAACTATCCATGTTTACTAGAATACATCGAGATATTTCAATGCAAATACAATAATCTACGTTGTGGTGTTTCAATTCAGCTAGATTCACTTTCTTGGGGAAAAATCTATCTACATATGACAATCTACGTAGACTGATAGATAGCTACATAATTCCATCTACGTGAAGATGTGTCGATAACCATATAACAAACTACATGAAGATAAATCTGACAACATGTATGCTTTTATCTGCAGACATATCTATAGACATAAACCAAATCACATCGTGCTATTTCAATCGAGATACATCTATTAAAGTTGACATGTTTGAAATCAGATATTTCCAACTTCGTTAAGATGCATCTCTTAACATATCTCCATGTACGCATAGATATAACTATCCATGTTTACTAGAATACATCGAGATATTTCAATGCAAATACAATAATCTACGTTGTGGTGTTTCAATTCAGCTAGATTCACTTTCTTGGGGAAAAATCTATCTACATATGACAATCTACGTAGACTGATAGATAGCTACATAATTCCATCTACGTGAAGATGTGTCGATATCCATATAACAAACTACATGAAGATAAATCTGACAACATTTAAGCTTTAATCTGGAGACATATCTATAGACAGAAACCATATCACATCGTGATATATCAACCGATATAAATCTGTTAAAGTTAAAATGTTTGAAATCAGATATTTCCAACTTCGTTAAGATGCATCTCTTAACATATCTCTATGTACGCATAGATATAACTATGCACGGTTACTAGAATACATCGAGATATTTCAATGCAAATACAATAATCTACGTTGTGGTGTTTCAATTCAGCTAGATTCACTTTCTTGGGGAAAAATATATCTACATATGAGAATCAACGAAGACTGATAGATAGCTACATAATTCCATCTACGTGAAAATGTGTCGATATCCATATAACAAACTACATGAAGATAAATCTGACAACATGTATGCTTTTATCTGCAGACATATCTATAGACATAAACCAAATCACATCGTGCTATTTCAATCGAGATACATCTATTAAAGTTGACATGTTTGAAATCCGATATTTCCAACTTCGTTAAGATGCATCTCTTAACATATCTCCATGTACGCATAGCTTTAACTATCCATGTTTACTAGAATACATCGAGATATTTCAATGCAAATACAATAATCTACGTTGTGGTGTTTCAATTCAGCTAGATTCACTTTCTTGGGGAAAAATCTATCTACATATGAGAATCAATGAAGACTGATAGATAGCTACATAATTCCATCTACGTGAAGATGTGTCGATATCCATATAACAAACTACATGAAGATAAATCTGACAACATGTATGCTTTTATCTGCAGACATATCTGTAGACATAAACCAAATCACATCGTTCTATTTCATTGGAGATAGATCTATTAAAGTTGACATGTTTGAAATCAGATATTTCCAACTTCGTTAAGATGTATCTCTTAACATATCTCCATGCACGCATAGATATAACTATCCATATTTACTAGAATACATCGAGATATTTCAATTCAAATACAATAATCTACGTTGTGGTGTTTCAATTCAGCTAGATTCACTTTCTTGGGGAAAAATCTATCTACATATGACAATCTACGTAGACTGATAGATAGCTACATAATTACATCTACGTGAAGATGTGACGATATCCATGTAACAAACTACATGAAGATAAATCTGACAACATTTAAGCTTTTATATGGAGACATATCTATAGACAGAAACCATATCACATCGTGATATATCAACCGATATAAATCTATTAAAGTTAAAATATTTGAAATCAGATATTTCCAACTTCGTTAAGATGCATCTCTTAACATATCTCCATGTACGCATAGCTATAACTATCCACGGTTACTAGAATACATCGAGATATTTCAATGCAAATACAATAATCTACGTTGTGGTGTTTCAATTCAGCTAGATTCACTTTCTTGAGGAAAAATCTATCTACATATGACAATCTACGTAGACTGATAGATAGCTACATAATTCCATCTACGTGAAGATGTGTCGATATAAATATAACAAACTACATGAAGATAAATCTGACAACATGTATGCTTTTATCTGCAGACATATCTATAGACATAAACTAAATCACATCGTGCTATTTCAAACGAGATGAATCTATTAAAGTTGACATCTTTGAAATCAGATATTTCCAACTTCGTTAAGATGCATCTTTTTACATATCTCCATGAACTCATAGCTATAACTATCCATGTTTACTAGAATACATCGAGATATTTCAATTCAAATACAATAATATACGTTGTGGTGTTTCAATTCAGCTAGATTCACTTTCTTGGGGAAAAATCTATCTACATATGAGAATCAACGTTGACTGATAGATAGCTACATCATTCCATCTACGTGAAGATGTGTCGATATCCATATAACAAACTACATGAAGATAAATCTGACAACATGTATGCTTTTATCTGCAGACATATCTATAGGCATAAACCAAATCACATCGTGCTATTTCAATCGAGATACATTTATTAAAGTTGACATGTTTGAAATCAGATATTTCCAACTTCGTTAAGATGCATCTATTAACATATCTCCATGTACGCATAGATATAACTATCCACGGTTACTAGAATACATCGAGATATTTCAATGCAAATACAATAATCTACGTTGTGGTGTTTCAATTCAGCTAGATTCACTTTCTTGGGGAAAAATCTATCTACATATGACAATCTACGTAGACTGATAGATAGCTACATAATTCCATCTACGTGAAGATGTGTCGATATCCATATAACAAACTACATGAAGATAAATCTGACAACATGTATGCTTTTATCTGCAGACATATCTATAGACATAAACCAAATCACATCGTGCTATTTCAATCGAGATACATCTATTAAAGTTGATATGTTTGAAATCAGATATTTCCAACTTCGTTAAGATGCATCTCTTAACATATCTCCATGTACGCATAGATATAACTATCCATGTTTACTAGAATACATCGAGATATTTCAATTCAAATACAATAATCTACGTTGTGGTGTTTCAATTCAGCTAGATTCACTTTCTTGGGGAAAAATCTATCTACATATGAGAATCAACGAAGACTGATAGATAGCTACATAATTCCATCTACGTGAAAATGTGTCGATATCCATATAACAAACTACATGAAGATAAATCTGACAACATGTATGCTTTTATCTGCAGACATATCTATAGACATAAACCAAATCACATCGTGCTATTTCAATCGAGATACATCTATTAAAGTTGACATGTTTGAAATCAGATATTTCCAACTTCGTTAAGATGCATCTCTTAACATATCTCCATGTACGCATAGATATAACTATCCATGTTTACTAGAATACATCGAGATATTTCAATTCAAATACAATAATCTACGTTCTGGTGTTTCAATTCAGCTAGATTCACTTTCTTGGGGAAAAATCTATCTACATATGACAATCTACGTAGACTGATAGATTGCTAAATAATTCCATCTACGTGAAGATGTGTCGATATCCATGTAACAAACTACATGAAGATAAATCTGACAACATTTAAGCTTTTATCTGGAGACATATCTATAGACAAAAACCATATAAAATCGTGATATATCAACCAATATAAATCTATTAAAGTTAAAATGTTTGAAATCAGATATTTCCAACTTCGTTAAGATGCATCTCTTAACATATCTCCATGTACGCATAGCTATAACTATCCATGTTTACTAGAATACATCGAGATATTTCAATGCAAATACAATAATCTACGTTGTGGTGTTTCAATTCAGCTAGATTCACTTTCTTGGGGAAAAATGTATCTTCATATGAGAATCAACGAAGACTGATAGATAGCTACATAATTCCATCTACGTGAAATTGTGTCGATATCCATATAACAAACTACATGAAGATAAATCTGACAACATGTATGCTTTTATCTGCAGACATATCTATAGACATAAACCAAATCACATCGTTCTATTTCATTCGAGATACATCTATTAAAGTTGACATGTTTGAAATCAGATATTTCCAACTTCGTTAAGATGCATCTCTTAACATATCTCCATGTACGCATAGATATAACTATCCATGTTTACTAGAATACATCGAGATATTTCAATGCAAATACAATAATCTACGTTGTGGTGTTTCAATTCAGCTAGATTCACTTTCTTGGGGAAAAATCTATCTATATATGACAATCTACGTAGACTGATAGATAGCTACACAATTCAATCTACGTGAAGATGTGTCGATATCCATATAACAAACTACATGAAGATAAATCTGACAACATGTATGCTTTTATCTGCAGACATATCTATAGACATAAACCAAATCACATCGTGCTATTTCAATCGAGATACATCTATTAAAGTTGAAATCAGATATTTCCAACTTCGTTAAGATGCATCTCTTAACATATCTCCATGTACGCATAGATATAACTATCCATGTTTACTAGAATACATCGAGATATTTCAATTCAAATACAATAATCTACGTTGTGGTGTTTCAATTCAGCTAGATTCACTTTCTTGGGGAAAAATCTATCTACATATGAGAATCAACGAAGACTGATAGATAGCTACATAATTCCATCTACGTGAAAATGTGTCGATATCCATATAACAAACTACATGAAGATAAATCTGACAACATGTATGCTTTATCTGCAGACATATCTATAGACATAAACCAAATCACATCGTGCTATTTCATTCGAGATCCATCTATTAAAGTTGACATGTTTGAAATCAGATATTTCCAACTTCGTTAAGATGCATCTCTTAACATATCTCCATGTACGCATAGCTACAACTATCCACGGTTACTAGAATACATCGAGATATTTCAATGCAAATACAATAATCTACGTTGTGGTGTTTCAATTCAGCTAGATTCACTTTCTTGAGGAAAAATCTATTTAAATATGACAATCTACGTAGTCTGATAGATAGCTACATAATTCCATCTACGTGAAGATGTGTCGATATCCATATAACAAACTACATGAAGATAAATCTAACAACATGTATGCTTTTATCTGCAGACATATCTATAGACATAAACCAAATCACATCGTGCTATTTCAATCGAGATACATCTATTAATGTTGACATGTTTGAAATCAGATATTTCCAACTTCGATAAGATGCATCTCTTAACATATCTCCATGTACGCATAGATATAACTATCCATGTTTACTAGAATACATCGAGATATTTCAATTCAAATACAATAATCTACGGTGTGGTGTTTCAATTCAGTTAGATTCACTTTCTTGGGGAAAAATCTATCTACATATGAGAATCAACGAAGACTGATAGATAGCTAGATAATTCCATCTACGTGAAAATGTGTCGATATCCATATAACAAACTACATGAAGATAAATCTGACAACATGTATGCTTTTATCTGCAGACATATCTATAGACATAAACCAAATCACATCGTGCTATTTCAATCGAGATACATCTATTAAAGTTGACATGTTTGAAATCAGATATTTCCAACTTCGTTAAGATGCATCTCTTAACATATCTCCATGTACGCATAGGTATAACTATCCATGTTTACTAGAATACATCGAGATATTTCAATTCAAATACAATAATCTACGTTGTGGTGTTTCAATTAAGCTAGATTCACTTTCTTGGGGAAAAATCTATCTACATATGAGAATCAACGAAGACTGATAGATAGCTACATAATTCCATCTACGTGAAAATGTGTCGATATCCATATAACAAACTACATGAAGATAAATCTGACAACATGTATGCTTTTATCTGCAGACATATCTATAGACATAAACCAAATCACATCGTGCTATTTCAATCGAGATACATCTATTAAAGTTGATATGTTTGAAATCAGATATTTCCAACTTCGTTAAGATGCATCTCTTAACATATCTCCATGTACGCATAGATATAACTATCCATGTTTACTAGAATACATCGAGATATTTCAATTCAAATACAATAATCTACGTTGTGGTGTTTCAATTCAGCTAGATTCACTTTCTTGGGGAAAAATCTATCTACATATGACAATCTACGTAGACTGATAGATTGCTAAATAATTCCATCTACGTGAAGATGTGTCGATATCCATGTAACAAACTACATGAAGATAAATCTGACAACATTTAAGCTTTTATCTGGAGACATATCTATAGACAAAAACCATATAAAATCGTGATATATCAACCGATATAAATCTATTAAAGTTAAAATGTTTGAAATCAGATATTTCCAACTTCGTTAAGATGCATCTCTTAACATATCTCCATGTACGCATAGCTATAACTATCCATGTTTACTAGAATACATCGAGATATTTCAATGCAAATACAATAATCTACGTTGTGGTGTTTCAATTCAGCTAGATTCACTTTCTTGGGGAAAAATGTATCTTCATATGAGAATCAACGAAGACTGATAGATAGCTACATAATTCCATCTACGTGAAATTGTGTCGATATCCATATAACAAACTACATGAAGATAAATCTGACAACATGTATGCTTTTATCTGCAGACATATCTATAGACATAAACCAAATCACATCGTTCTATTTCATTCGAGATACATCTATTAAAGTTGACATGTTTGATATCAGATATTTCCAACTTCGTTAAGATGCATCTCTTAACATATCTCCATGTACGCATAGATATAACTATCCATGTTTACTAGAATACATCGAGATATTTCAATGCAAATACAATAATCTACGTTGTGGTGTTTCAATTCAGCTAGATTCACTTTCTTGGGGAAAAATCTATCTATATATGACAATCTACGTAGACTGATAGATAGCTACACAATTTAATCTACGTGAAGATGTGTCGATATCCATATAACAAACTACATGAAGATAAATCTGACAACATGTATGCTTTTATCTGCAGACATATCTATAGACATAAACCAAATCACATCGTGCTATTTCAATCGAGATACATCTATTAAAGTTGAAATCAGATATTTCCAACTTCGTTAAGATGCATCTCTTAACATATCTCCATGTACGCATAGATATAACTATCAATGTTTACTAGAATACATCGAGATATTTCAATTCAAATACAATAATCTACGTTGTGGTGTTTCAATTCAGCTAGATTCACTTTCTTGGGGAAAAATCTATCTACATATGAGAATCAACGAAGACTGATAGATAGCTACATAATTCCATCTACGTGAAAATGTGTCGATATCCATATAACAAACTACATGAAGATAAATCTGACAACATGTATGCTTTATCTGCAGACATATCTATAGACATAAACCAAATCACATCGTGCTATTTCATTCGAGATCCATCTATTAAAGTTGACATGTTTGAAATCAGATATTTCCAACTTCGTTAAGATGCATCTCTTAACATATCTCCATGTACGCATAGCTACAACTATCCACGGTTACTAGAATACATCGAGATATTTCAATGCAAATACAATAATCTACGTTGTGGTGTTTCAATTCAGCTAGATTCACTTTCTTGAGGAAAAATCTATTTAAATATGACAATCTACGTAGACTGATCGATAGCTACATAATTCCATCTACGTGAAGATGTGTCGATATCCATATAACAAACTACATGAAGATAAATCTAACAACATGTATGCTTTTATCTGCAGACATATCTATAGACATAAACCAAATCACATCGTGCTATTTCAATCGAGATACATCTATTAATGTTGACATGTTTGAAATCAGATATTTCCAACTTCGATAAGATGCATCTCTTAACATATCTCCATGTACGCATAGATATAACTATCCATGTTTACTAGAATACATCGAGATATTTCAATTCAAATACAATAATCTACGGTGTGGTGTTTCAATTCAGCTAGATTCACTTTCTTGGGGAAAAATCTATCTACATATGAGAATCAACGAAGACTGATAGATAGCTACATAATTCCATCTACGTGAAAATGTGTCGATATCCATATAACAAACTACATGAAGATAAATCTGACAACATGTATGCTTTTATCTGCAGACATATCTATAGACATAAACCAAATCACATCGTGCTATTTCAATCGAGATACATCTATTAAAGTTGACATGTTTGAAATCAGATATTTCCAACTTCGTTAAGATGCATCTCTTAACATATCTCCATGTACGCATAGGTATAACTATCCATGTTTACTAGAATACATCGAGATATTTCAATTCAAATACAATAATCTACGTTGTGGTGTTTCAATTAAGCTAGATTCACTTTCTTGGGGAAAAATCTATCTACATATGAGAATCAACGAAGACTGATAGATAGCTACATAATTCCATCTACGTGAAAATGTGTCGATATCCATATAACAAACTACATGAAGATAAATCTGACAACATGTATGCTTTTATCTGCAGACATATCTATAGACATAAACCAAATCACATCGTGCTATTTCAATCGAGATACATCTATTAAAGTTGATATGTTTGAAATCAGATATTTCCAACTTCGTTAAGATGCATCTCTTAACATATCTCCATGTACGCATAGATATAACTATCCATGTTTACTAGAATACATCGAGATATTTCAATTCAAATACAATAATCTACGTTGTGGTGTTTCAATTCAGCTAGATTCACTTTCTTGGGGAAAAATCTATCTACATATGACAATCTACGTAGACTGATAGATTGCTAAATAATTCCATCTACGTGAAGATGTGTCGATATCCATGTAACAAACTACATGAAGATAAATCTGACAACATTTAAGCTTTTATCTGGAGACATATCTATAGACAAAAACCATATAAAATCGTGATATATCAACCGATATAAATCTATTAAAGTTAAAATGTTTGAAATCAGATATTTCCAACTTCGTTAAGATGCATCTCTTAACATATCTCCATGTACGCATAGCTATAACTATCCATGTTTACTAGAATACATCGAGATATTTCAATGCAAATACAATAATCTACGTTGTGGTGTTTCAATTCAGCTAGATTCACTTTCTTGGGGAAAAATGTATCTTCATATGAGAATCAACGAAGACTGATAGATAGCTACATAATTCCATCTACGTGAAATTGTGTCGATATCCATATAACAAACTACATGAAGATAAATCTGACAACATGTATGCTTTTATCTGCAGACATATCTATAGACATAAACCAAATCACATCGTTCTATTTCATTCGAGATACATCTATTAAAGTTGACATGTTTGAAATCAGATATTTCCAACTTCGTTAAGATGCATCTCTTAACATATCTCCATCTACGCATAGATATAACTATCCATGTTTACTAGAATACATCGAGATATTTCAATGCAAATACAATAATCTACGTTGTGGTGTTTCAATTCAGCTAGATTCACTTTCTTGGGGAAAAATCTATCTATATATGACAATCTACGTAGACTGATAGATAGCTACACAATTACATCTACGTGAAGATGTGTCGATATCCATATAACAAACTACATGAAGATAAATCTGACAACATGTATGCTTTTATCTGCAGACATATCTATAGACATAAACCAAATCACATCGTGCTATTTCAATCGAGATACATCTATTAAAGTTGAAATCAGATATTTCCAACTTCGTTAAGATGCATCTCTTAACATATCTCCATGTACGCATAGATATAACTATCCATGTTTACTAGAATACATCGAGATATTTCAATTCAAATACAATAATCTACGTTGTGGTGTTTCAATTCAGCTAGATTCACTTTCTTGGGGAAAAATCTATCTACATATGAGAATCAACGAAGACTGATAGATAGCTACATAATTCCATCTACGTGAAAATGTGTCGATATCCATATAACAAACTACATGAAGATAAATCTGACAACATGTATGCTTTTATCTGCAGACATATCTATAGACATAAACCAAATCACATCGTGCTATTTCATTCGAGATCCATCTATTAAAGTTGACATGTTTGAAATCAGATATTTCCAACTTCGTTAAGATGCATCTCTTAACATATCTCCATGTACGCATAGCTACAACTATCCATGTTTACTAGAATACATCGAGATATTTCAATTCAAATACAATAATCTACGTTGTGGTGTTTCAATTCAGCTAGATTCACTTTCTTGGGGAAAAATCTATCTACATATGACAATCTACGTAGACTGATAGATAGCTACATAATTCCATCTACGTGAAGATGTGTCGATATCCATATAACAAACTACATGAAGATAAATCTGACAACATGTATGCTTTTATCTGCAGACATATCTATAGACATAAACCAAATCACATCGTCCTATTTCAATCGAGATACATCTATTAAAGTTGACATGTTTGAAATCAGATATTTCCAACTTCGTTAAGATGCATCTCTTAACATATCTCCATGTACGCATAGATATAACTATCCATGTTTACTAGAATACATCGAGATATTTCAATGCAAATACAATAATCTACGTTGTGGTGTTTCAATTCAGCTAGATTCACTTTCTTGGGGAAAAATCTATATACATATGACAATCTACGTAGACTGATAGATAGCTACATAATTCCATCTACGTGAAGATGTGTCGATATCCATAAAACAAACTACATGAAGATAAATCTGACAACATGTATGCTTTTATCTGCAGACATATCTATAGACATAAACCAAATCACATCGTGCTATTTCAATCGAGATACATCTATTAAAGTTGACATGCTTGAAATCAGATATTTCCAACTTCGTTAAGATGCATCTCTTAACATATCTCCATGTACGCATAGATATAACTATCCATGTTTACTAGAATACATCGAGATATTTCAATGCAAATACAATAATCTACGTTGTGGTGTTTCAATTCAGCTAGATTCACTTTCTTGGGGAAAAATCTATCTACATATGACAATCTACGTAGACTGATAGATAGCTACATAATTCCATCTACGTGAAGATGTGTCGATAACCATATAACAAACTACATGAAGATAAATCTGACAACATGTATGCTTTTATCTGCAGACATATCTATAGACATAAACCAAATCACATCGTGCTATTTCAATCGAGATACATCTATTAAAGTTGACATGTTTGAAATCAGATATTTCCAACTTCGTTAAGATGCATCTCTTAACATATCTCCATGTACGCATAGATATAACTATCCATGTTTACTAGAATACATCGAGATATTTCAATGCAAATACAATAATCTACGTTGTGGTGTTTCAATTCAGCTAGATTCACTTTCTTGGGGAAAAATCTATCTACATATGACAATCTACGTAGACTGATAGATAGCTACATAATTCCATCTACGTGAAGATGTGTCGATAACCATATAACAAACTACATGAAGATAAATCTGACAACATGTATGCTTTTATCTGCAGACATATCTATAGACATAAACCAAATCACATCGTGCTATTTCAATCGAGATACATCTATTAAAGTTGACATGTTTGAAATCAGATATTTCCAACTTCGTTAAGATGCATCTCTTAACATATCTCCATGTACGCATAGATATAACTATCCATGTTTACTAGAATACATCGAGATATTTCAATTCAAATACAATAATCTACGTTGTGGTGTTTCAATTCAGCTAGATTCACTTTCTTGGGGAAAAATCTATCTACATATGACAATCTACGTAGACTGATAGATAGCTACATAATTCCATCTACGTGAAGATGTGTCGATATCCATATAACAAACTACATGAAGATAAATCTGACAACATGTATGCTTTTATCTGCAGACATATCTATAGACATAAACCAAATCACATCGTCCTATTTCAATCGAGATACATCTATTAAAGTTGACATGTTTGAAATCAGATATTTCCAACTTCGTTAAGATGCATCTCTTAACATATCTCCATGTACGCATAGATATAACTATCCACGGTTACTAGAATACATCGAGATATTTCAATGCAAATACAATAATCTACGTTGTGGTGTTTCAATTCAGCTAGATTCACTTTCTTGGGGAAAAATATATCTACATATGAGAATCAACGAAGACTGATAGATAGCTACATAATTCCATCTACGTGAAAATGTGTCGATATCCATATAACAAACTACATGAAGATAAATCTGACAACATGTATGCTTTTATCTGCAGACATATCTATAGACATAAACCAAATCACATCGTGCTATTTCAATCGAGATACATCTATTAAAGTTGACATGTTTGAAATCCGATATTTCCAACTTCGTTAAGATGCATCTCTTAACATATCTCCATGTACGCATAGCTTTAACTATCCATGTTTACTAGAATACATCGAGATATTTCAATGCAAATACAATAATCTACGTTGTGGTGTTTCAATTCAGCTAGATTCACTTTCTTGGGGAAAAATCTATCTACATATGAGAATCAATGAAGACTGATAGATAGCTACATAATTCCATCTACGTGAAGATGTGTCGATATCCATATAACAAACTACATGAAGATAAATCTGACAACATGTATGCTTTTATCTGCAGACATATCTGTAGACATAAACCAAATCACATCGTTCTATTTCATTGGAGATAGATCTATTAAAGTTGACATGTTTGAAATCAGATATTTCCAACTTCGTTAAGATGTATCTCTTAACATATCTCCATGCACGCATAGATATAACTATCCATATTTACTAGAATACATCGAGATATTTCAATTCAAATACAATAATCTACGTTGTGGTGTTTCAATTCAGCTAGATTCACTTTCTTGGGGAAAAATCTATCTACATATGACAATCTACGTAGACTGATAGATAGCTACATAATTACATCTACGTGAAGATGTGACGATATCCATGTAACAAACTACATGAAGATAAATCTGACAACATTTAAGCTTTTATATGGAGACATATATATAGACAGAAACCATATCACATCGTGATATATCAACCGATATAAATCTATTAAAGTTAAAATATTTGAAATCAGATATTTCCAACTTCGTTAAGATGCATCTCTTAACATATCTCCATGTACGCATAGCTATAACTATCCACGGTTACTAGAATACATCGAGATATTTCAATGCAAATACAATAATCTACGTTGTGGTGTTTCAATTCAGCTAGATTCACTTTCTTGAGGAAAAATCTATCTACATATGACAATCTACGTAGACTGATAGATAGCTACATAATTCCATCTACGTGAAGATGTGTCGATATAAATATAACAAACTACATGAAGATAAATCTGACAACATGTATGCTTTTATCTGCAGACATATCTATAGACATAAACTAAATCACATCGTGCTATTTCAAACGAGATGAATCTATTAAAGTTGACATCTTTGAAATCAGATATTTCCAACTTCGTTAAGATGCATCTTTTTACATATCTCCATGAACTCATAGCTATAACTATCCATGTTTACTAGAATACATCGAGATATTTCAATTCAAATACAATAATATACGTTGTGGTGTTTCAATTCAGCTAGATTCACTTTCTTGGGGAAAAATCTATCTACATATGAGAATCAACGTTGACTGATAGATAGCTACATCATTCCATCTACGTGAAGATGTGTCGATATCCATATAACAAACTACATGAAGATAAATCTGACAACATGTATGCTTTTATCTGCAGACATATCTATAGGCATAAACCAAATCACATCGTGCTATTTCAATCGAGATACATTTATTAAAGTTGACATGTTTGAAATCAGATATTTCCAACTTCGTTAAGATGCATCTATTAACATATCTCCATGTACGCATAGATATAACTATCCACGGTTACTAGAATACATCGAGATATTTCAATGCAAATACAATAATCTACGTTGTGGTGTTTCAATTCAGCTAGATTCACTTTCTTGGGGAAAAATCTATCTACATATGACAATCTACGTAGACTGATAGATAGCTACATAATTCCATCTACGTGAAGATGTGTCGATATCCATATAACAAACTACATGAAGATAAATCTGACAACATGTATGCTTTTATCTGCAG
The DNA here is from genome assembly GCA_030141615.1 of Unio pictorum. Lineage (NCBI taxonomy): Eukaryota > Metazoa > Mollusca > Bivalvia > Unionida > Unionidae > Unio > Unio pictorum. The sequence continues at coordinate 4,997,751 of JARLTB010000007.1, read as the reverse complement.
ACATATCTATAGACATAAACCAAATCACATCGTGCTATTTCAATCGAGATACATCTATTAAAGTTGATATGTTTGAAATCAGATATTTCCAACTTCGTTAAGATGCATCTCTTAACATATCTCCATGTACGCATAGATATAACTATCCATGTTTACTAGAATACATCGAGATATTTCAATTCAAATACAATAATCTACGTTGTGGTGTTTCAATTCAGCTAGATTCACTTTCTTGGGGAAAAATCTATCTACATATGAGAATCAACGAAGACTGATAGATAGCTACATAATTCCATCTACGTGAAAATGTGTCGATATCCATATAACAAACTACATGAAGATAAATCTGACAACATGTATGCTTTTATCTGCAGACATATCTATAGACATAAACCAAATCACATCGTGCTATTTCAATCGAGATACATCTATTAAAGTTGACATGTTTGAAATCAGATATTTCCAACTTCGTTAAGATGCATCTCTTAACATATCTCCATGTACGCATAGATATAACTATCCATGTTTACTAGAATACATCGAGATATTTCAATTCAAATACAATAATCTACGTTCTGGTGTTTCAATTCAGCTAGATTCACTTTCTTGGGGAAAAATCTATCTACATATGACAATCTACGTAGACTGATAGATTGCTAAATAATTCCATCTACGTGAAGATGTGTCGATATCCATGTAACAAACTACATGAAGATAAATCTGACAACATTTAAGCTTTTATCTGGAGACATATCTATAGACAAAAACCATATAAAATCGTGATATATCAACCAATATAAATCTATTAAAGTTAAAATGTTTGAAATCAGATATTTCCAACTTCGTTAAGATGCATCTCTTAACATATCTCCATGTACGCATAGCTATAACTATCCATGTTTACTAGAATACATCGAGATATTTCAATGCAAATACAATAATCTACGTTGTGGTGTTTCAATTCAGCTAGATTCACTTTCTTGGGGAAAAATGTATCTTCATATGAGAATCAACGAAGACTGATAGATAGCTACATAATTCCATCTACGTGAAATTGTGTCGATATCCATATAACAAACTACATGAAGATAAATCTGACAACATGTATGCTTTTATCTGCAGACATATCTATAGACATAAACCAAATCACATCGTTCTATTTCATTCGAGATACATCTATTAAAGTTGACATGTTTGAAATCAGATATTTCCAACTTCGTTAAGATGCATCTCTTAACATATCTCCATGTACGCATAGATATAACTATCCATGTTTACTAGAATACATCGAGATATTTCAATGCAAATACAATAATCTACGTTGTGGTGTTTCAATTCAGCTAGATTCACTTTCTTGGGGAAAAATCTATCTATATATGACAATCTACGTAGACTGATAGATAGCTACACAATTCAATCTACGTGAAGATGTGTCGATATCCATATAACAAACTACATGAAGATAAATCTGACAACATGTATGCTTTTATCTGCAGACATATCTATAGACATAAACCAAATCACATCGTGCTATTTCAATCGAGATACATCTATTAAAGTTGAAATCAGATATTTCCAACTTCGTTAAGATGCATCTCTTAACATATCTCCATGTACGCATAGATATAACTATCCATGTTTACTAGAATACATCGAGATATTTCAATTCAAATACAATAATCTACGTTGTGGTGTTTCAATTCAGCTAGATTCACTTTCTTGGGGAAAAATCTATCTACATATGAGAATCAACGAAGACTGATAGATAGCTACATAATTCCATCTACGTGAAAATGTGTCGATATCCATATAACAAACTACATGAAGATAAATCTGACAACATGTATGCTTTATCTGCAGACATATCTATAGACATAAACCAAATCACATCGTGCTATTTCATTCGAGATCCATCTATTAAAGTTGACATGTTTGAAATCAGATATTTCCAACTTCGTTAAGATGCATCTCTTAACATATCTCCATGTACGCATAGCTACAACTATCCACGGTTACTAGAATACATCGAGATATTTCAATGCAAATACAATAATCTACGTTGTGGTGTTTCAATTCAGCTAGATTCACTTTCTTGAGGAAAAATCTATTTAAATATGACAATCTACGTAGTCTGATAGATAGCTACATAATTCCATCTACGTGAAGATGTGTCGATATCCATATAACAAACTACATGAAGATAAATCTAACAACATGTATGCTTTTATCTGCAGACATATCTATAGACATAAACCAAATCACATCGTGCTATTTCAATCGAGATACATCTATTAATGTTGACATGTTTGAAATCAGATATTTCCAACTTCGATAAGATGCATCTCTTAACATATCTCCATGTACGCATAGATATAACTATCCATGTTTACTAGAATACATCGAGATATTTCAATTCAAATACAATAATCTACGGTGTGGTGTTTCAATTCAGCTAGATTCACTTTCTTGGGGAAAAATCTATCTACATATGAGAATCAACGAAGACTGATAGATAGCTACATAATTCCATCTACGTGAAAATGTGTCGATATCCATATAACAAACTACATGAAGATAAATCTGACAACATGTATGCTTTTATCTGCAGACATATCTATAGACATAAACCAAATCACATCGTGCTATTTCAATCGAGATACATCTATTAAAGTTGACATGTTTGAAATCAGATATTTCCAACTTCGTTAAGATGCATCTCTTAACATATCTCCATGTACGCATAGGTATAACTATCCATGTTTACTAGAATACATCGAGATATTTCAATTCAAATACAATAATCTACGTTGTGGTGTTTCAATTAAGCTAGATTCACTTTCTTGGGGAAAAATCTATCTACATATGAGAATCAACGAAGACTGATAGATAGCTACATAATTCCATCTACGTGAAAATGTGTCGATATCCATATAACAAACTACATGAAGATAAATCTGACAACATGTATGCTTTTATCTGCAGACATATCTATAGACATAAACCAAATCACATCGTGCTATTTCAATCGAGATACATCTATTAAAGTTGATATGTTTGAAATCAGATATTTCCAACTTCGTTAAGATGCATCTCTTAACATATCTCCATGTACGCATAGATATAACTATCCATGTTTACTAGAATACATCGAGATATTTCAATTCAAATACAATAATCTACGTTGTGGTGTTTCAATTCAGCTAGATTCACTTTCTTGGGGAAAAATCTATCTACATATGACAATCTACGTAGACTGATAGATTGCTAAATAATTCCATCTACGTGAAGATGTGTCGATATCCATGTAACAAACTACATGAAGATAAATCTGACAACATTTAAGCTTTTATCTGGAGACATATCTATAGACAAAAACCATATAAAATCGTGATATATCAACCGATATAAATCTATTAAAGTTAAAATGTTTGAAATCAGATATTTCCAACTTCGTTAAGATGCATCTCTTAACATATCTCCATGTACGCATAGCTATAACTATCCATGTTTACTAGAATACATCGAGATATTTCAATGCAAATACAATAATCTACGTTGTGGTGTTTCAATTCAGCTAGATTCACTTTCTTGGGGAAAAATGTATCTTCATATGAGAATCAACGAAGACTGATAGATAGCTACATAATTCCATCTACGTGAAATTGTGTCGATATCCATATAACAAACTACATGAAGATAAATCTGACAACATGTATGCTTTTATCTGCAGACATATCTATAGACATAAACCAAATCACATCGTTCTATTTCATTCGAGATACATCTATTAAAGTTGACATGTTTGAAATCAGATATTTCCAACTTCGTTAAGATGCATCTCTTAACATATCTCCATGTACGCATAGATATAACTATCCATGTTTACTAGAATACATCGAGATATTTCAATGCAAATACAATAATCTACGTTGTGGTGTTTCAATTCAGCTAGATTCACTTTCTTGGGGAAAAATCTATCTATATATGACAATCTACGTAGACTGATAGATAGCTACACAATTTAATCTACGTGAAGATGTGTCGATATCCATATAACAAACTACATGAAGATAAATCTGACAACATGTATGCTTTTATCTGCAGACATATCTATAGACATAAACCAAATCACATCGTGCTATTTCAATCGAGATACATCTATTAAAGTTGAAATCAGATATTTCCAACTTCGTTAAGATGCATCTCTTAACATATCTCCATGTACGCATAGATATAACTATCAATGTTTACTAGAATACATCGAGATATTTCAATTCAAATACAATAATCTACGTTGTGGTGTTTCAATTCAGCTAGATTCACTTTCTTGGGGAAAAATCTATCTACATATGAGAATCAACGAAGACTGATAGATAGCTACATAATTCCATCTACGTGAAAATGTGTCGATATCCATATAACAAACTACATGAAGATAAATCTGACAACATGTATGCTTTATCTGCAGACATATCTATAGACATAAACCAAATCACATCGTGCTATTTCATTCGAGATCCATCTATTAAAGTTGACATGTTTGAAATCAGATATTTCCAACTTCGTTAAGATGCATCTCTTAACATATCTCCATGTACGCATAGCTACAACTATCCACGGTTACTAGAATACATCGAGATATTTCAATGCAAATACAATAATCTACGTTGTGGTGTTTCAATTCAGCTAGATTCACTTTCTTGAGGAAAAATCTATTTAAATATGACAATCTACGTAGACTGATAGATAGCTACATAATTCCATCTACGTGAAGATGTGTCGATATCCATATAACAAACTACATGAAGATAAATCTAACAACATGTATGCTTTTATCTGCAGACATATCTATAGACATAAACCAAATCACATCGTGCTATTTCAATCGAGATACATCTATTAATGTTGACATGTTTGAAATCAGATATTTCCAACTTCGATAAGATGCATCTCTTAACATATCTCCATGTACGCATAGATATAACTATCCATGTTTACTAGAATACATCGAGATATTTCAATTCAAATACAATAATCTACGGTGTGGTGTTTCAATTCAGCTAGATTCACTTTCTTGGGGAAAAATCTATCTACATATGAGAATCAACGAAGACTGATAGATAGCTACATAATTCCATCTACGTGAAAATGTGTCGATATCCATATAACAAACTACATGAAGATAAATCTGACAACATGTATGCTTTTATCTGCAGACATATCTATAGACATAAACCAAATCACATCGTGCTATTTCAATCGAGATACATCTATTAAAGTTGACATGTTTGAAATCAGATATTTCCAACTTCGTTAAGATGCATCTCTTAACATATCTCCATGTACGCATAGGTATAACTATCCATGTTTACTAGAATACATCGAGATATTTCAATTCAAATACAATAATCTACGTTGTGGTGTTTCAATTAAGCTAGATTCACTTTCTTGGGGAAAAATCTATCTACATATGAGAATCAACGAAGACTGATAGATAGCTACATAATTCCATCTACGTGAAAATGTGTCGATATCCATATAACAAACTACATGAAGATAAATCTGACAACATGTATGCTTTTATCTGCAGACATATCTATAGACATAAACCAAATCACATCGTGCTATTTCAATCGAGATACATCTATTAAAGTTGATATGTTTGAAATCAGATATTTCCAACTTCGTTAAGATGCATCTCTTAACATATCTCCATGTACGCATAGATATAACTATCCATGTTTACTAGAATACATCGAGATATTTCAATTCAAATACAATAATCTACGTTGTGGTGTTTCAATTCAGCTAGATTCACTTTCTTGGGGAAAAATCTATCTACATATGACAATCTACGTAGACTGATAGATTGCTAAATAATTCCATCTACGTGAAGATGTGTCGATATCCATGTAACAAACTACATGAAGATAAATCTGACAACATTTAAGCTTTTATCTGGAGACATATCTATAGACAAAAACCATATAAAATCGTGATATATCAACCGATATAAATCTATTAAAGTTAAAATGTTTGAAATCAGATATTTCCAACTTCGTTAAGATGCATCTCTTAACATATCTCCATGTACGCATAGCTATAACTATCCATGTTTACTAGAATACATCGAGATATTTCAATGCAAATACAATAATCTACGTTGTGGTGTTTCAATTCAGCTAGATTCACTTTCTTGGGGAAAAATGTATCTTCATATGAGAATCAACGAAGACTGATAGATAGCTACATAATTCCATCTACGTGAAATTGTGTCGATATCCATATAACAAACTACATGAAGATAAATCTGACAACATGTATGCTTTTATCTGCAGACATATCTATAGACATAAACCAAATCACATCGTTCTATTTCATTCGAGATACATCTATTAAAGTTGACATGTTTCAAATCAGATATTTCCAACTTCGTTAAGATGCATCTCTTAACATATCTCCATCTACTCATAGATATAACTATCCATGTTTACTAGAATACATCGAGATATTTCAATGCAAATACAATAATCTACGTTGTGGTGTTTCAATTCAGCTAGATTCACTTTCTTGGGGAAAAATCTATCTATATATGACAATCTACGTAGACTGATAGATAGCTACACAATTCCATCTACGTGAAGATGTGTCGATATCCATATAACAAACTACATGAAGATAAATCTGACAACATGTATGCTTTTATCTGCAGACATATCTATAGACATAAACCAAATCACATCGTGCTATTTCAATCGAGATACATCTATTAAAGTTGAAATCAGATATTTCCAACTTCGTTAAGATGCATCTCTTAACATATCTCCATGTACGCATAGATATAACTATCCATGTTTACTAGAATACATCGAGATATTTCAATTCAAATACAATAATCTACGTTGTGGTGTTTCAATTCAGCTAGATTCACTTTCTTGGGGAAAAATCTATCTACATATGAGAATCAACGAAGACTGATAGATAGCTACATAATTCCATCTACGTGAAAATGTGTCGATATCCATATAACAAACTACATGAAGATAAATCTGACAACATGTATGCTTTTATCTGCAGACATATCTATAGACATAAACCAAATCACATCGTGCTATTTCATTCGAGATCCATCTATTAAAGTTGACATGTTTGAAATCAGATATTTCCAACTTCGTTAAGATGCATCTCTTAACATATCTCCATGTACGCATAGCTACAACTATCCATGTTTACTAGAATACATCGAGATATTTCAATTCAAATACAATAATCTACGTTGTGGTGTTTCAATTCAGCTAGATTCACTTTCTTGGGGAAAAATCTATCTACATATGACAATCTACGTAGACTGATAGATAGCTACATAATTCCATCTACGTGAAGATGTGTCGATATCCATATAACAAACTACATGAAGATAAATCTGACAACATGTATGCTTTTATCTGCAGACATATCTATAGACATAAACCAAATCACATCGTCCTATTTCAATCGAGATACATCTATTAAAGTTGACATGTTTGAAATCAGATATTTCCAACTTCGTTAAGATGCATCTCTTAACATATCTCCATGTACGCATAGATATAACTATCCATGTTTACTAGAATACATCGAGATATTTCAATGCAAATACAATAATCTACGTTGTGGTGTTTCAATTCAGCTAGATTCACTTTCTTGGGGAAAAATCTATATACATATGACAATCTACGTAGACTGATAGATAGCTACATAATTCCATCTACGTGAAGATGTGTCGATATCCATAAAACAAACTACATGAAGATAAATCTGACAACATGTATGCTTTTATCTGCAGACATATCTATAGACATAAACCAAATCACATCGTGCTATTTCAATCGAGATACATCTATTAAAGTTGACATGCTTGAAATCAGATATTTCCAACTTCGTTAAGATGCATCTCTTAACATATCTCCATGTACGCATAGATATAACTATCCATGTTTACTAGAATACATCGAGATATTTCAATGCAAATACAATAATCTACGTTGTGGTGTTTCAATTCAGCTAGATTCACTTTCTTGGGGAAAAATCTATCTACATATGACAATCTACGTAGACTGATAGATAGCTACATAATTCCATCTACGTGAAGATGTGTCGATAACCATATAACAAACTACATGAAGATAAATCTGACAACATGTATGCTTTTATCTGCAGACATATCTATAGACATAAACCAAATCACATCGTGCTATTTCAATCGAGATACATCTATTAAAGTTGACATGTTTGAAATCAGATATTTCCAACTTCGTTAAGATGCATCTCTTAACATATCTCCATGTACGCATAGATATAACTATCCATGTTTACTAGAATACATCGAGATATTTCAATTCAAATACAATAATCTACGTTGTGGTGTTTCAATTCAGCTAGATTCACTTTCTTGGGGAAAAATCTATCTACATATGACAATCTACGTAGACTGATAGATAGCTACATAATTCCATCTACGTGAAGATGTGTCGATATCCATATAACAAACTACATGAAGATAAATCTGACAACATGTATGCTTTTATCTGCAGACATATCTATAGACATAAACCAAATCACATCGTCCTATTTCAATCGAGATACATCTATTAAAGTTGACATGTTTGAAATCAGATATTTCCAACTTCGTTAAGATGCATCTCTTAACATATCTCCATGTACGCATAGATATAACTATCCACGGTTACTAGAATACATCGAGATATTTCAATGCAAATACAATAATCTACGTTGTGGTGTTTCAATTCAGCTAGATTCACTTTCTTGGGGAAAAATCTATCTACATATGACAATCTACGTAGACTGATAGATAGCTACATAATTCCATCTACGTGAAGATGTGTCGATATCCATATAACAAACTACATGAAGATAAATCTAACAACATGTATGCTTTTATCTGCAGACATATCTATAGACATAAACCAAATCACATCGTGCTATTTCAATCGAGATACATCTATTAAAGTTGACATGTTTGAAATCAGATATTTCCAACTTCGTTAAGATGCATCTCTTAACATATCTCCATGTACGCATAGATATAACTATCCACGGTTACTAGAATACATCGAGATATTTCAATGCAAATACAATAATCTACGTTGTGGTGTTTCAATTCAGCTAGATTCACTTTCTTGGGGAAAAATCTATATACATATGACAATCTACGTAGACTGATAGATAGCTACCTAAATCCATCTACGTGAAGATGTGTCGATATCCATAAAACAAACTACATGAAGATAAATCTGACAACATGTATGCTTTTATCTGCAGACATATCTATAGACATTAACCAAATCACATCGTGCTATTTCAATCGAGATACATCTATTAAAGTTGACATCTTTGAAATCAGATATTTCCAACTTCGTTAAGATGCATCTCTAAACATATCTCCATGTACGCATAGATATAACTATCCATGTTTACTAGAATACATCGAGATATTTCAATTCAAATACAATAATCTACGTTGTGGTGTTTCAATTCAGCTAGATTCACTTTCTTGGGGAAAAATCTATCTACATATGACAATCTACGTAGACTGATAGATAGCTACATAATTCCATCTACGTGAAGATGTGTCGATATCCATATAACAAACTACATGAAGATAAATCTAACAACATGTATGCTTTTATCTGCAGACATATCTATAGACATAAACCAAATCACATCGTGCTATTTCAATCGAGATACATCTATTAAAGTTGACATGTTTGAAATCAGATATTTCCAACTTCGTTAAGATGCATCTCTTAACATATCTCCATGTACGCATAGATATAACTATCCATGTTTACTAGAATACATCGAGATATTTCAATGCAAATACAATAATCTACGTTGTGGTGTTTCAATTCAGCTAGATTCACTTTCTTGGGGAAAAATCTATCTACATATGACAATCTACGTAGACTGATAGATAGCTACATAATTCCATCTACGTGAAGATGTGTCGATAACCATATAACAAACTACATGAAGATAAATCTGACAACATGTTTGCTTTTATCTGCAGACATATCTATAGACATAAACCAAATCACATCGTGCTATTTCAATCGAGATACATCTATTAAAGTTGACATGTTTGAAATCAGATATTTCCAACTTCGTTAAGATGCATCTCTTAACATATCTCCATGTTCGCATAGATATAACTATCCACGGTTACTAGAATACATCGAGATATTTCAATGCAAATACAATAATCTACGTTGTGGTGTTTCAATTCAGCTAGATTCACTTTCTTGGGGAAAAATCTATCTACATATGACAATCTACGTAGACTGATAGATAGCTACATAATTCCATCTACGTGAAGATGTGTCGATATCCATATAACAAACTACATGAAGATAAATCTAACAACATGTATGCTTTTATCTGCAGACATATCTATAGACATAAACCAAATCACATCGTGCTATTTCAATCGAGATACATCTATTAAAGTTGACATGTTTGAAATCAGATATTTCCAACTTCGTTAAGATGCATCTCTTAACATATCTCCATGTACGCATAGATATAACTATCCACGGTTACTAGAATACATCGAGATATTTCAATGCAAATACAATAATCTACGTTGTGGTGTTTCAATTCAGCTAGATTCACTTTCTTGGGGAAAAATCTATATACATATGACAATCTACGTAGACTGATAGATAGCTACCTAAATCCATCTACGTGAAGATGTGTCGATATCCATAAAACAAACTACATGAAGATAAATCTGACAACATGTATGCTTTTATCTGCAGACATATCTATAGACATAAACCAAATCACATCGTGCTATTTCAATCGAGATACATCTATTAAAGTTGACATCTTTGAAATCAGATATTTCCAACTTCGTTAAGATGCATCTCTAAACATATCTCCATGTACGCATAGATATAACTATCCATGTTTACTAGAATACATCGAGATATTTCAATTCAAATACAATAATCTACGTTGTGGTGTTTCAATTCAGCTAGATACACTTTCTTGGGGAAAAATCTATCTACATATGACAATCTACGTAGACTGATAGATAGCTACATAATTACATCTACGTGAAGATGTGTCGATATCCATATAACAAACTACATGAAGATAAATCTAACAACATGTATGCTTTTATCTGCAGACATATCTATAGACATAAACCAAATCACATCGTGCTATTTCAATCGAGATACATCTATTAAAGTTGACATGTTTGAAATCAGATATTTCCAACTTCGTTAAGATGCATCTCTTAACATATCTCCATGTACGCATAGATATAACTATCCATGTTTACTAGAATACATCGAGATATTTCAATGCAAATACAATAATCTACGTTGTGGTGTTTCAATTCAGCTAGATTCACTTTCTTGGGGAAAAATCTATATACATATGACAATCTACGTAGACTGATAGATAGCTACATAATTCCATCTACGTGAAGATGTGTCGATATCCATAAAACAAACTACATGAAGATAAATCTGACAACATGTATGCTTTTATCTGCAGACATATCTATAGACATAAACCAAATCACATCGTGCTATTTCAATCGAGATACATCTATTAAAGTTGACATCTTTGAAATCAGATATTTCCAACTTCGTTAAGATGCATCTCTAAACATATCTCCATGTACGCATAGATATAACTATCCATGTTTACTAGAATACATCGAGATATTTCAATTCAAATACAATAATCTACGTTGTGGTGTTTCAATTCAGCTAGATTCACTTTCTTGGGGAAAAATCTATCTACATATGACAATCTACGTAGATTGATAGATAGCTACATAATTCCATCTACGTGAAGATGTGTCGATATCCATATAACAAACTACATGAAGATAAATCTGACAACATGTATGCTTTTATCTGCAGACATATCTATAGACATAAACCAAATCACATTGTGCTATTTCAATCGAGATACATCTATTAAAGTTGACATGCTTGAAATCAGATATTTCCAACTTCGTTAAGATGCATCTCTTAACATATCTCCATGTACGCATAGATATAACTATCCATGTTTACTAGAATACATCGAGATATTTCAATGCAAATACAATAATCTACGTTGTGGTGTTTCAATTCAGCTAGATTCACTTTCTTGGGGAAAAATCTATCTACATATGACAATCTACGTAGACTGATAGATAGCTACATAATTCCATCTACGTGAAGATGTGTCGATAACCATATAACAAACTACATGAAGATAAATCTGACAACATGTATGCTTTTATCTGCAGACATATCTATAGACTTAAACCAAATCACATCGTGCTATTTCAATCGAGATACATCTATTAAAGTTGAAATCAGATATTTCCAACTTCGTTAAGATGCATCTCTTAACATATCTCCATGTACGCATAGATATAACTATCCATGTTTACTAGAATACATCGAGATATTTCAATTCAAATACAATAATCTACGTTGTGGTGTTTCAATTCAGCTAGATTCACTTTCTTGGGGAAAAATCTATCTACATATGAGAATCGACGAAGACTGATAGATAGCTACATAATTCCATCTACGTGAAAATGTGTCGATATCCATATAACAAACTACATGAAGATAAATCTGACAACATGTATGCTTTTATCTGCAGACATATCTATAGACATAAACCAAATCACATCGTGCTATTTCAATCGAGATACATCTATTAAAGTTGACATGTTTGAAATCAGATATTTCCAACTTCGTTAAGATGCATCTCTTAACATATCTCCATGTACGCATAGATATAACTATCCATGTTTACTAGAATACATCGAGATATTTCAATGCAAATACAATAATCTACGTTGTGGTGTTTCAATTCAGCTAGATTCACTTTCTTGGGGAAAAATCTATCTACATATGACAATCTAGGTAGACTGATAGATAGCTACATAATTCCATCTACGTGAAGATGTGTCGATATCCATATAACAAACTACATGAAGATAAATCTGACAACATGTATGCTTTTATCTGCAGACATATCTATAGACATAAACCAAATCACATCGTGCTATTTCAATCGAGATACATCTATTAAAGTTGACATCTTTGAAATCAGATATTTCCAACTTCGTTAAGATGCATCTCTTTCCATATCTCCATGTACGCATAGATATAACTATCCATGTTTACTAGAATACATCGAGATATTTCAATGCAAATACAATATTCTACGTTGTGGTGTTTCAATTCAGCTAGATTCACTTTCTTGGGGAAAAATCTATCTACATATGACAATCTACGTAGACTGATAGATAGCTACATAATTCCATCTACGTGAAGATGTGTCGATATCCATATAACAAACTAGATGAAGATAAATCTGACAACATGTATGCTTTTATCTGCAGACATATCTATAGACATAAACCAAATCACATCGTGCTATTTCAATCGAGATACATCTATTAAAGTTGACATGTTTGAAATCAGATATTTCCAACTTCGTTAAGATGCATCTCTTGACATATCTCCATGTACGCATAGATATAACTATCCATGTTTACTAGAATACATCGAGATATTTCAATGCAAATACAATAATCTACGTTGTGGTGTTTCAATTCAGCTAGATTCACTTTCTTGGGGAAAAATCTATCTACATATGACAATCTACGTAGACTGATAGATAGCTACATAATTCCATCTACGTGAAGATGTGTCGATATCCATATAACAAACTACATGAAGATAAATCTGACAACATGTATGCTTTTATCTGCAGACATATCTATAGACATAAACCAAATCACATCGTGCTATTTCAATCGAGATACATCTATTAAAGTTGACATGTTTGAAATCAGATATTTCCAACTTCGTTAAGATGCATCTCTTAACATATCTCCATGTACACATAGATATAACTATCCATGTTTACTAGAATACATCGAGATATTTCAATTCAAATACAATAATCAACGTTGTGGTGTTTCAATTCAGCTAGATTCACTTTCTTGGGGAAAAATCTATCTACATATGAGAATCAACGAAGACTGATAGATAGCTACATAATTCCATCTACGTGAAAATGTGTCGATATCCACATAACTAACTACATGAAGATAAATCTGACAACATGTATGCTTTTATCTGCAGACATATCTATAGACATAAACCAAATAAATCGTGCTATTTCATTCGAGATACATCTATTAAAGTTGACATGTTTGAAATCAGATATTTCCAACTTCGTTAAGATGCATCTCTTAACATATCTCCATGTACGCATAGATATAGATATCCACGGTTACTAGAATACATCGAGATATTTCAATGCAAATACAATAATCTACGCTGTGGTGTTTCAATTCAGCTAGATTCACTATCTTGGGGAAAAATTTATCTACATATGACAATCTACGTAGACTGATAGATAGCTACATAATTCCATCTACGTGAAGATGTGTCGATATCCATATAACAAACTACATGAAGATAAATCTGACAACATGTATGCTTTTATCTGCAGACATATCTATAGACATAAACCAAATCACATCGTGCTATTTCAATCGAGATACATCTATTAAAGTTGACATGTTTGAAATCAGATATTTCCAACTTCGTTAAGATGCATCTCTTAACATATCTCCATGTACGCATAGATATAACTATCCACGGTTACTAGAATACATCGAGATATTTCAATGCAAATACAATAATCTACGTTGTGGTGTTTCAATTCAGCTAGATTCACTTTCTTGGGGAAAAATCTATATACATATGACAATCTACGTAGACTGATAGATAGCTACCTAAATCCATCTACGTGAAGATGTGTCGATATCCATAAAACAAACTACATGAAGATAAATCTGACAACATGTATGCTTTTATCTGCAGACATATCTATAGACATAAACCAAATCACATCGTGCTATTTCAATCGAGATACATCTATTAAAGTTGACATCTTTGAAATCAGATATTTCCAACTTCGTTAAGATGCATCTCTAAACATATCTCCATGTACGCATAGATATAACTATCCATGTTTACTAGAATACATCGAGATATTTCAATTCAAATACAATAATCTACGTTGTGGTGTTTCAATTCAGCTAGATACACTTTCTTGGGGAAAAATCTATCTACATATGACAATCTACGTAGACTGATAGATAGCTACATAATTCCATCTACGTGAAGATGTGTCGATATCCATATAACAAACTACATGAAGATAAATCTAACAACATGTATGCTTTTATCTGCAGACATATCTATAGACATAAACCAAATCACATCGTGCTATTTCAATCGAGATACATCTATTAAAGTTGACATGTTTGAAATCAGATATTTCCAACTTAGTTAAGATGCATCTCTTAACATATCTCCATGTACGCATAGATATAACTATCCATGTTTACTAGAATACATCGAGATATTTCAATGCAAATACAATAATCTACGTTGTGGTGTTTCAATTCAGCTAGATTCACTTTCTTGGGGAAAAATCTATATACATATGACAATCTACGTAGACTGATAGATAGCTACATAATTCCATCTACGTGAAGATGTATCGATATCCATAAAACAAACTACATGAAGATAAATCTGACAACATGTATGCTTTTATCTGCAGACATATCTATAGACATAAACCAAATCACATCGTGCTATTTCAATCGAGATACATCTATTAAAGTTGACATCTTTGAAATCAGATATTTCCAACTTCGTTAAGATGCATCTCTAAACATATCTCCATGTACGCATAGATATAACTATCCATGTTTACTAGAATACATCGAGATATTTCAATTCAAATACAATAATCTACGTTGTGGTGTTTCAATTCAGCTAGATTCACTTTCTTGGGGAAAAATCTATCTACATATGACAATCTACGTAGATTGATAGATAGCTACATAATTCCATCTACGTGAAGATGTGTCGATATCCATATAACAAACTACATGAAGATAAATCTGACAACATGTATGCTTTTATCTGCAGACATATCTATAGACATAAACCAAATCACATTGTGCTATTTCAATCGAGATACATCTATTAAAGTTGACATGCTTGAAATCAGATATTTCCAACTTCGTTAAGATGCATCTCTTAACATATCTCCATGTACGCATAGATATAACTATCCATGTTTACTAGAATACATCGAGATATTTCAATGCAAATACAATAATCTACGTTGTGGTGTTTCAATTCAGCTAGATTCACTTTCTTGGGGAAAAATCTATCTACATATGACAATCTACGTAGACTGATAGATAGCTACATAATTCCATCTACGTGAAGATGTGTCGATAACCATATAACAAACTACATGAAGATAAATCTGACAACATGTATGCTTTTATCTGCAGACATATCTATAGACATAAACCAAATCACATCGTGCTATTTCAATCGAGATACATCTATTAAAGTTGAAATCAGATATTTCCAACTTCGTTAAGATGCATCTCTTAACATATCTCCATGTACGCATAGATATAACTATCCATGTTTACTAGAATACATCGAGATATTTCAATTCAAATACAATAATCTACGTTGTGGTGTTTCAATTCAGCTAGATTCACTTTCTTGGGGAAAAATCTATCTACATATGAGAATCGACGAAGACTGATAGATAGCTACATAATTCCATCTACGTGAAAATGTGTCGATATCCATATAACAAACTACATGAAGATAAATCTGACAACATGTATGCTTTTATCTGCAGACATATCTATAGACATAAACCAAATCACATCGTGCTATTTCAATCGAGATACATCTATTAAAGTTGACATGTTTGAAATCAGATATTTCCAACTTCGTTAAGATGCATCTCTTAACATATCTCCATGTACGCATATATATAACTATCCATGTTTACTAGAATACATCGAGATATTTCAATGCAAATACAATAATCTACGTTGTGGTGTTTCAATTCAGCTAGATTCACTTTCTTGGGGAAAAATCTATCTACATATGACAATCTAGGTAGACTGAGAGATAGCTACATAATTCCATCTACGTGAAGATGTGTCGATATACATATAACAAACTACATGAAGATAAATCTGACAACATTTATGCTTTTATCTGCAGACATATCTATAGACATAAACCAAATCACATCGTGCTATTTCAATCGAGATACATCTATTAAAGTTGACATCTTTGAAATCAGATATTTCCAACTTCGTTAAGATGCATCTCTTTCCATATCTCCATGTACGCATAGATATAACTATCCATGTTTACTAGAATACATCGAGATATTTCAATGCAAATACAATATTCTACGTTGTGGTGTTTCAATTCAGCTAGATTCACTTTCTTGGGGAAAAATCTATCTACATATGACAATCTACGTAGACTGATAGATAGCTACATAATTCCATCTACGTGAAGATGTGTCGATATCCATATAACAAACTACATGAAGATAAATCTGACAACATGTATGCTTTTATCTGCAGACATATCTATAGACATAAACCAAATCACATCGTGCTATTTCAATCGAGATACATCTATTAAAGTTGACATGTTTGAAATCAGATATTTCCAACTTCGTTAAGATGCATCTCTTGACATATCTCCATGTACGCATAGATATAACTATCCATGTTTACTAGAATACATCGAGATATTTCAATGCAAATACAATAATCTACGTTGTGGTGTTTCAATTCAGCTAGATTCACTTTCTTGGGGAAAAATCTATCTACATATGACAATCTACGTAGACTGATAGATAGCTACATAATTCCATCTACGTGAAGATGTGTCGATATCCATATAACAAACTACATGAAGATAAATCTGACAACATGTATGCTTTTATCTGCAGACATATCTATAGACATAAACCAAATCACATCGTGCTATTTCAATCGAGATACATCTATTAAAGTTGACATATTTGAAATCAGATATTTCCAACTTCGTTAAGATGCATCTCTTAACATATCTCCATGTACGCATAGATATAACTATCCATGTTTACTAGAATACATCGAGATATTTCAATTCAAATACAATAATCAACGTTGTGGTGTTTCAATTCAGCTAGATTCACTTTCTTGGGGAAAAATCTATCTACATATGAGAATCAACGAAGACTGATAGATAGCTACATAATTCCATCTACGTGAAAATGTGTCGATATCCACATAACAAACTACATGAAGATAAATCTGACAACATGTATGCTTTTATCTGCAGACATATCTATAGACATAAACCAAATCAATCGTGCTATTTCATTCGAGATACATCTATTAAAGTTGACATGTTTGAAATCAGATATTTCCAACTTCGTTAAGATGCATCTCTTAACATATCTCCATGTACGCATAGATATAGCTATCCACGGTTACTAGAATACATCGAGATATTTCAATGCAAATACAATAATCTACGCTGTGGTGTTTCAATTCAGCTAGATTCAATGTCTTGGGGAAAAATTTATCTACATATGACAATCTACGTAGACTGATAGATAGCTACATAATTCCATCTACGTGAAGATGTGTCGATATCCATATAACAAACTACATGAAGATAAATCTGACAACATGTATGCTTTTATCTGCAGACATATCTATAGACATAAACCAAATCACATCGTCTTATTTCAATCGAGATACATCTATTAAAGTTGACATGTTTGAAATCAGATATTTCCAACTTCGTTAAGATGCATCTCTTAACATATCTCCATGTACGCATAGATATAACTATCCACGGTTACTAGAATACATCGAGATATTTCAATGCAAATACAATAATCTACGTTGTGGTGTTTCAATTCAGCTAGATTCACTTTCTTGGGGAAAAATCTATCTACATATGACAATCTACGTAGACTGATAGATAGCTACATAATTCCATCTACGTGAAGATGTGTCGATATCCATATAACAAACTACATGAAGATAAATCTAACAACATGTATGCTTTTATCTGCAGACATATCTATAGACATAAACCAAATCACATCGTGCTATTTCAATCGAGATACATCTATTAAAGTTGACATGTTTGAAATCAGATATTTCCAACTTCGTTAAGATGCATCTCTTAACATATCTCCATGTACGCATAGATATAACTATCCACGGTTACTAGAATACATCGAGATATTTCAATGCAAATACAATAATCTACGTTGTGGTGTTTCAATTCAGCTAGATTCACTTTCTTGGGGAAAAATCTATCTACATATGACAATCAACGAAGACTGATAGTTAGCTACATAATTCCATCTACGTGCAGATGTGTCGATATCCATATAACAAACTACATGAAGATGAATCTGACAACATGTATGCTTTTATCTGCAGACATATCTATAGACATAAACCAAATCACATCGTGCTATTTCAATCGAGATACATCTATTAAAGTTGACATCTTTGAAATCAGATATTTCCAACTTCGTTACGATGCATCTCTTAACATATCTCCATGTACGCATAGATATAACTATCCATGTTTACTAGAATACATCGAGATATTTCAATGCAAATACAATAATCTACGTTGTGGTGTTTCAATTCAGCTAGATTCACTTTCTTGGGGAAAAATCTATATACATATGACAATCTACGTACACTGATAGATAGCTACCTAAATCCATCTACGTGAAGATGTGTCGATATCCATAAAACAAACTACATGAAGATAAATCTGACAACATGTATGCTTTTATCTGCAGACATATCTGTAGACATAAACCAAATCACATCGTGCTATTTCAATCGAGATACATCTATTAAAGTTGACATCTTTGAAATCAGATATTTCCAACTTCGTTAAGATGCATCTCTAAACATATCTCCATGTACGCATAGATATAACTATCCATGTTTACTAGAATACATCGAGATATTTCAATTCAAATACAATAATCTACGTTGTGGTGTTTCAATTCAGCTAGATTCACTTTCTTGGGGAAAAATCTATCTACATATGACAATCTACGTAGACTGATAGATAGCTACATAATTCCATCTACGTGAAGATGTGTCGATAACCATATAACAAACTACATGAAGATAAATCTGACAACATGTATGCTTTTATCTGCAGACATATCTATAGACATAAACCAAATCACATCGTCCTATTTCAATCGAGATACATCTATTAAAGTTGACATGTTTGAAATCAGATATTTCCAACTTCGTTAAGATGCATCTCTTAACATATCTCCATGTACGCATAGATATAACTATCCACGGTTACTAGAATACATCGAGATATTTCAATGCAAATACAATAATCTACGTTGTGGTGTTTCAATTCAGCTAGATTCACTTTCTTGGGGAAAAATCTATCTACATATGACAATCTACGTAGACTGATAGATAGCTATATAATTCCATCTACGTGAAGATGTGTCGATATCCATATAACAAACTACATGAAGATAAATCTGACAACATGTATGCTTTTATCTGCAGACATATCTATAGACATAAACCAAATCACATCGTCCTATTTCAATCGAGATACATCTATTAAAGTTGACATGTTTGAAATCAGATACTTCCAACTTCGTTAAGATGCATCTCTTAACATATCTCCATGTACGCATAGATATAACTATCCATGTTTACTAGAATACATCGAGATATTTCAATGCAAATACAATAATCTACGTTGTGGTGTTTCAATTCAGCTAGATTCACTTTCTTGGGGAAAAATCTATCTACATATGACAATCTACGTAGACTGATAGATAGCTACATAATTCCATATACGTGAAGATGTGTCGATATCCATATAACAAACTACATGAAGATAAATCTGACAACATGTATGCTTTTATCTGCAGACATATCTATAGACATAAACCAAATCACATCGTGCTATTTCAATCGAGATACATCTATTAAAGTTGACATGTTTGAAATCAGATATTTCCAACTTCGTTAAGATGCATCTCTTAACATATCTCCATGTACGCATAGATATAACTATCCATGTTTACTAGAATACATCGAGATATTTCAATTCAAATACAATAATCTACGTTGTGGTGTTTCAATTCAGCTAGATTCACTTTCTTGGGGAAAAATCTATCTACCTATGAGAATCAACGAAGACTGATAGATAGCTACATAATTCCATCTACGTGAAAATGTGTCGATATCCACATAACAAACTACATGAAGATAAATCTGACAACATGTATGCTTTTATCTGCAGACATATCTATAGACATAAACCAAATCAATCGTGCTATTTCATTCGAGATACATCTATTAAAGTTGACATGTTTGAAATCAGATATTTCCAACTTCGTTAAGATGCATCTCTTAACATATCTCCATGTACTCATAGCTATAGCTATCCACGGTTACTAGAATACATCGAGATATTTCAATGCAAATACAATAATCTACGTAGTGGTGTTTCAATTCAGCTAGATTCACTATCTTGGGGAAAAATTTATCTACATATGACAATCTACGTAGACTGATAGATAGCTACATAATTCCATCTACGTGAAGATGTGTCGATATCCATGTAACAAACTACATGAAGATAAATCTGACAACATTTAAGCTTTTATCTGGAGACATATCTATAGACATAAACCATATAAAATCGTGATATATAATCCGATATAAATCTATTAAAGTTAAAATATTTGAAATGAGATATTTCCAACTTCGTTAAGATGCATCTCTTAACATATCTCCATGTACGCATAGATATAACTATCCACGGTTACTAGAATACATCGAGATATTTCAATGCAAATACAATAATCTACGTTGTTGTGTTTCAATTCAGCTAGATTCACTTTCTTGGGGAAAAATCTATCTACATATGACAATCAACGAAGACTGATAGTTAGCTACATAATTCCATCTACGTGCAGATGTGTCGATATCCATATAACAAACTACATGAAGATGAATCTGACAACATGTATGCTTTTATCTGCAGACATATCTATAGACATAAACCAAATCACATCGTGCTATTTCAATCGAGATACATCTATTAAAGTTGACATGTTTGAAATCAGATATTTCCAACTTCGTTAAGATGCATCTCTTAACATATCTCCATGTACGCATAGATATAACTATCCATGTTTACTAGAATACATCGAGATATTTCAATGCAAATACAATAATCTACGTTGTGGTGTTTCAATTCAGCTAGATTCACTTTCTTGGGGAAAAATCTATATACATATGACAATCTACGTAGACTGATAGATAGCTACATAATACCATCTACGTGAAGATGTGTCGATATCCATAAAACAAACTACATGAAGATAAATCTGATTACATGTATGCTTTTATCTGCAGACATATCTATAGACATAAACCAAATCACATCGTGCTATTTCAATCGAGATACATCTATTAAAGTTGACATCTTTGAAATCAGATATTTCCAACTTCGTTAAGATGCATCTCTAAACATATCTCCATGTACGCATAGATATAACTATCCATGTTTACTAGAATACATCGAGATATTTCAATTCAAATACAATAATCTACGTTGTGGTGTTTCAATTCAGCTAGATTCACTTTCTTGGGGAAAAATCTATCTACATATGACAATCTACGTAGACTGATAGATAGCTACATAATTCCATCTACGTGAAGATGTGTCGATATCCATATAACAAACTACATGAAGATAAATCTGACAACATGTATGCTTTTATCTGCAGACATATCTATAGACATAAACCAAATCACATTGTGCTATTTCAATCGAGATACATCTATTAAAGTTGACATGCTTGAAATCAGATATTTCCAACTTCGTTAAGATGCATCTCTTAACATATCTCCATGTACGCATAGATATAACTATCCATGTTTACTAGAATACATCGAGATATTTCAATGCAAATACAATAATCTACGTTGTGGTGTTTCAATTCAGCTAGATTCACTTTCTTGGGGAAAAATCTATCTACATATGACAATCTACGTAGACTGATAGATAGCTACATAATTCCATCTACGTGAAGATGTGTCGATAACCATATAACAAACTACATGAAGATAAATCTGACATGTATGCTTTTATCTGCAGACATATCTATAGACATAAACCAAATCACATCGTGCTATTTCAATCGAGATACATCTATTAAAGTTGACATGTTTGAAATCAGATATTTCCAACTTCGTTAAGATGCATCTCTTAACATATCTCCATGTACGCATAGATATAACTATCCATGTTTACTAGAATACATCGAGATATTTCAATTCAAATACAATAATCTACGTTGTGGTGTTTCAATTCAGCTAGATTCACTTTCTTGGGGAAAAATCTATCTACATATGACAATCTACGTAGACTGATAGATAGCTACATAATTCCATCTACGTGAAGATGTGTCGATATCCATATAACAAACTACATGAAGATAAATCTGACAACATGTATGCTTTTATCTGCAGACATATCTATAGACATAAACCAAATCACATCGTGCTATTTCAATCGAGATACATCTATTAAAGTTGACATGTTTGAAATCAGATATTTCCAACTTCGTTAAGATGCATCTCTTAACATATCTCCATGTACGCATAGATATAACTATCCACGGTTACTAGAATACATCGAGATATTTCAATGCAAATACAATAATCTACGTTGTGGTGTTTCAATTCAGCTAGATTCACTTTCTTGGGGAAAAATCTATCTACATATGACAATCTACGTAGACTGATAGATAGCTACATAATTCCATCTACGTGAAGATGTGTCGATATAAATATAACAAACTACATGAAGATAAATCTAACAACATGTATGCTTTTATCTGCAGACATATCCATAGACATAAACCAAATCACATCGTGCTATTTCAATCGAGATACATCTATTAAAGTTGACATGTTTGAAATCAGATATTTCCAACTTCGTTAAGATGCATCTCTTAACATATCTCCATGTACGCATAGATATAACTATCCATGTTTACTAGAATACATCGAGATATTTCAATTCAAATACAATAATCTACGTTGTGGTGTTTCAATTCAGCTAGATTCACTTTCTTGGGGAAAAATCTATCTACATATGAGAATCGACGAAGACTGATAGATAGCTACATAATTCCATCTACGTGAAAATGTGTCGATATCCATATAACAAACTACATGAAGATAAATCTGACAACATGTATGCTTTTATCTGCAGACATATCAATAGACATAAACCAAATCACATCGTGCTATTTCAATCGAGATACATCTATTAAAGTTGACATGTTTGAAATCAGATATTTCCAACTTCGTTAAGATGCATCTCTTAACATATCTCCATGTAGGCATAGATATAACTATCCATGTTTACTAGAATACATCGAGATATTTCAATGCAAATACAATAATCTACGTTGTGGTGTTTCAATTCAGCTAGATTCACTTTCTTGGGGAAAAATCTATCTACATATGACAATCTACGTAGACTGATAGATAGCTACATAATTCCATCTACGTGAAGATGTGTCGATATCCATATAACAAACTACATGAAGATAAATCTGACAACATGTATGCTTTTATCTGCAGACATATCTATAGACATAAACCAAATCACATCGTGCTATTTCAATCGAGATACATCTATTAAAGTTGACATCTTTGAAATCAGATATTTCCAACTTCGTTAAGATGCATCTCTAAACATATCTCCATGTACGCATAGATATAACTATCCATGTTTACTAGAATACATCGAGATATTTCAATTCAAATACAATAATCTACGTAGTGGTGTTTCAATTCAGCTAGATTCACTTTCTTGGGGAAAAATCTATCTACATATGACAATCTACGTAGACTGATAGATAGCTACATAATTCCATCTACGTGAAGATGTGTCGATATCCATATAACAAACTACATGAAGATAAATCTGACAACATGTATGCTTTTATCTGCAGACATATCTATAGACATAAACCAAATCACATCGTGCTATTTCAATCGAGATACATCTATTAAAGTTGACATGTTTGAAATCAGATATTTCCAACTTCGTTAAGATGCATCTCTTAACATATCTCCATGTACGCATAGATATAACTATCCATGTTTACTAGGATACATCGAGATATTTCAATTCAAATACAATAATCTACGTTGTGGTGTTTCAATTCAGCTAGATTCACTTTCTTGGGGAAAAATCTATCTACATATGAGAATCAACGAAGACTGATAGATAGCTACATAATTCCATCTACGTGAAAATGTGTCGATATCCACATAACAAACTACATGAAGATAAATCTGACAACATGTATGCTTTTATCTGCAGACATATCTATAGACATAAACCAAATCAATCGTGCTATTTCATTCGAGATACATCTATTAAAGTGAACATGTTTGAAATCAGATATTTCCAACTTCGTTAAGATGCATCTCTTAACATATCTCCATGTACGCATAGCTATAGCTATCCACGGTTACTAGAATACATCGAGATATTTCAATGCAAATACAATAATCTACGTTGTGGTGTTTCAATTCAGCTAGATTCACTATCTTGGGGAAAAATTTATCTACATATGACAATCTACGTAGACTGATAGATAGCTACATAATTCCATCTACGTGAAGATGTGTCGATATCCATATAACAAACTACATGAAGATAAATCTGACAACATTTAAGCTTTTATCTGGAGACATATCTATAGACATAAACCATATAAAATCGTGATATATAATCCGATATAAATCTATTAAAGTTCAAATGTTTGAAATCAGATATTTCCAACTTCGTTAAGATGCATCTCTTAACATATCTCCATGTACGCATAGATATAGCTATCCACGGTTACTAGAATACATCGAGATATTTCAATGCAAATACAATAATCTACGTTGTAGTGTTTCAATTCAGCTAGATTCACTTTCTTGGGGAAAAATCTATCTACATATGACAATCAACGAAGACTGATAGATAGCTACATAATTCCATCTACGTGAAGATGTGTCGATATCCATATAACAAACTACATGAAGATGAATCTGACAACATGTATGCTTTTATCTGCAGACATATCTATAGACATAAACCAAATCACATCGTGGTATTTCAATCGAGATACATCTATTAAAGTTGACATGTTTGAAATCAGATATTTCCAACTTCGTTAAGATGCATCTCTTAACATATCTCCATGTACGCATAGATATAACTATCCATATTTACTAGAATACATCGAGATATTTCAATGCAAATACAATAATCTACGTTGTGGTGTTTCAATTCAGCTAGATTCACTTTCTTGGGGAAAAATCTATATACATATGACAATCTACGTAGACTGATAGATAGCTACATAATTCCATCTACGTGAAGATGTGTCGATATCCATAAAACAAACTACATGAAGATAAATCTGACAACATGTATGCTTTTATCTGCAGACATATCTATAGACATAAACCAAATCACATCGTGCTATTTCAATCGAGATACATCTATTAAAGTTGACATCTATGAAATCAGATATTTCCAACTTCGTTAAGATGCATCTCTAAACATATCTCCATGTACGCATAGATATAACTATCCACGGTTACTAGAATACATCGAGATATTTCAATTCAAATACAATAATCTACGTTGTGGTGTTTCAATTCAGCTAGATTCACTTTCTTGGGGAAAAATCTATCTACATATGACAATCTACGTAGACTGATAGATAGCTACATAATTCCATCTACGTGAAGATGTGTCGATAACCATATAACAAACTACATGAAGATAAATCTGACAACATGTATGCTTTTATCTGCAGACATATCTATAGACATAAACCAAATCACATCGTGCTATTTCAATCGAGATACATCTATTAAAGTTGACATGATTGAAATCAGATATTTCCAACTTCGTTAAGATGCATCTCTTAACATATCTCCATGTACGCATAGATATAACTATCCATGTTTACTAGGATACATCGAGATATTTCAATTCAAATACAATAATCTACGTTGTGGTGTTTCAATTCAGCTAGATTCACTTTCTTGGGGAAAAATCTATCTACATATGAGAATCAACGAAGACTGATAGATAGCTACATAATTCCATCTACGTGAAAATGTGTCGATATCCACATAACAAACTACATGAAGATAAATCTGACAACATGTATGCTTTTATCTGCAGACATATCTATAGACATAAACCAAATCAATCGTGCTATTTCATTCGAGATACATCTATTAAAGTGAACATGTTTGAAATCAGATATTTCCAACTTCGTTAAGATACATCTCTTAACATATCTCCATGTACGCATAGCTATAGCTATCCACGGTTACTAGAATACATCGAGATATTTCAATGCAAATACAATAATCTACGTTGTGGTGTTTCAATTCAGCTAGATTCACTATCTTGGGGAAAAATTTATCTACATATGACAATCTACGTAGACTGATAGATAGCTACATAATTCCATCTACGTGAAGATGTGTCGATATCCATATAACAAACTACATGAAGATAAATCTGACAACATTTAAGCTTTTATCTGGAGACATATCTATAGACATAAACCATATAAAATCGTGATATATAATCCGATATAAATCTATTAAAGTTCAAATGTTTGAAATCAGATATTTCCAACTTCGTTAAGATGCATCTCTTAACATATCTCCATGTACGCATAGATATAGCTATCCACGGTTACTAGAATACATCGAGATATTTCAATGCAAATACAATAATCTACGTTGTAGTGTTTCAATTCAGCTAGATTCACTTTCTTGGGGAAAAATCTATCTACATATGACAATCAACGAAGACTGATAGATAGCTACATAATTCCATCTACGTGAAGATGTGTCGATATCCATATAACAAACTACATGAAGATGAATCTGACAACATGTATGCTTTTATCTGCAGACATATCTATAGACATAAACCAAATCACATCGTGCTATTTCAATCGAGATACATCTATTAAAGTTGACATGTTTGAAATCAGATATTTCCAACTTCGTTAAGATGCATCTCTTAACATATCTCCATGTACGCATAGATATAACTATCCATATTTACTAGAATACATCGAGATATTTCAATGCAAATACAATAATCTACGTTGTGGTGTTTCAATTCAGCTAGATTCACTTTCTTGGGGAAAAATCTATATACATATGACAATCTACGTAGACTGATAGATAGCTACATAATTCCATCTACGTGAAGATGTGTCGATATCCATAAAACAAACTACATGAAGATAAATCTGACAACATGTATGCTTTTATCTGCAGACATATCTATAGACATAAACCAAATCACATCGTGCTATTTCAATCGAGATACATCTATTAAAGTTGACATCTATGAAATCAGATATTTCCAACTTCGTTAAGATGCATCTCTAAACATATCTCCATGTACGCATAGATATAACTATCCACGGTTACTAGAATACATCGAGATATTTCAATTCAAATACAATAATCTACGTTGTGGTGTTTCAATTCAGCTAGATTCACTTTCTTGGGGAAAAATCTATCTACATATGACAATCTACGTAGACTGATAGATAGCTACATAATTCCATCTACGTGAAGATGTGTCGATAACCATATAACAAACTACATGAAGATAAATCTGACAACATGTATGCTTTTATCTGCAGACATATCTATAGACATAAACCAAATCACATCGTGCTATTTCAATCGAGATACATCTATTAAAGTTGACATGATTGAAATCAGATATTTCCAACTTCGTTAAGATGCATCTCTTTACATATCTCCATGTACGCATAGATATAACTATCCATGTTTACTAGAAAACATCGAGATATTTCAATTCAAATACAATAATCTACGTTGTGGTGTTTCAATTCAGCTAGATTCACTTTCTTGGGGAAAAATCTATCTACATATGACAATCTACGTAGACTGATAGATAGCTACATAATTCCATCTACGTGAAGATGTGTCGATATCCATATAACAAACTACATGAAGATAAATCTGACATGTATGCTTTTATCTGCAGACATATCTATAGACATAAACTAAATCACATCGTGCTATTTCAAACGAGATGCATCTATTAAAGTTGACATCTTTGAAATCAGATATTTCCAACTTCATTAAGATGCATCTCTTAACATATCTCCATGTACGCATAGATATAACTATCCATGTTTACTAGAATACATCGAGATATTTCAATGCAAATACAATAATCTACGTTGTGGTGTTTCAATTCAGCTAGATTCACTTTCTTGGGGAAAAATCTATCTACATATGACAATCTACGTAGACTGATACATATCTACATAATTCCATCTACGTGAAGATGTGTCGATATCCATATAACAAACTACATGAAGATAAATCTGACAACATGTATGCTTTTATCTGCAGACATATCTATAGACATAAACCAAATCACATCGTGCTATTTCAATCGAGATACATCTATTAAATTTGAAATCAGATATTTCCAACTTCGTTAAGATGCATCTCTTAACATATCTCCATGTACGCATAGATATAACTATCCATGTTTACTAGAATACATCGAGATATTTCAATTCAAATACAATAATCTACGTTGTGGTGTTTCAATTCAGCTAGATTCACTTTCTTGGGGAAAAATCTATCTACATATGAGAATCAACGAAGACTGATAGATAGCTACATAATTCCATCTACGTGAAAATGTGTCGATATCCACATAACAAACTACATGAAGATAAATCTGACAACATGTATGCTTTTATCTGCAGACATATCTATAGACATAAACCAAATCAATCGTGCTATTTCATTCGAGATACATCTATTAAAGTTAACATGTTTGAAATCAGATATTTCCAACTTCGTTAAGATGCATCTCTTAACATATCTCCATGTACGCATAGCTATAGCTATCCACGGTTACTAGAATACATCGAGATATTTCAATGCAAATACAATAATCTACGTTGTGGTGTTTCAATTCAGCTAGATTCACTATCTTGGGGAAAAATTTATCTACATATGACAATCTACGTAGACTGATAGATAGCTACATAATTCCATCTACGTGAAGATGTGTCGATATCCATATAACAAACTACATGAAGATAAATCTGACAACATGTATGCTTTTATCTGCAGACATATCTATAGACATAAACCAAATCACATCGTGCTATTTCAATCGAGATACATCTATTAAAGTTGACATGTTTGAAATCAGATATTTCCAACTTCGTTAAGATGCATCTCTTGACATATCTCCATGTACGCATAGATATAACTATCCATGTTTACTAGAATACATCGAGATATTTCAATGCAAATACAATAATCTACGTTGTCTTGTTTCAATTCAGCTAGATTCACTTTCTTGGGGAAAAATCTATCTACATATGACAATCTACGTAGACTGATAGATAGCTACATAATTCCATCTACGTGAAGATGTGTCGATATCCATATAACAAACTACATGAAGATAAATCTGACAACATGTATGCTTTTATCTGCAGACATATCTATAGACATAAACCAAATCAATCGTGCTATTTCATTCGAGATACATCTATTAAAGTTGACATGTTTGAAATCAGATATTTCCAACTTCGTTAAGATGCATCTCTTAACATATCTCCATGTACGCATAGATATAACTATCCACGGTTACTAGAATACATCGAGATATTTCAATGCAAATACAATAATCTACGTTGTGGTGTTTCAATTCAGCTAGATTCACTTTCTTGGGGAAAAATCTATCTACATATGACAATCTACGTAGACTGATAGATAGCTACATAATTCCATCTACGTGAAGATGTGTCGATATCCATATAACAAACTACATGAAGATAAATCTAACAACATGTATGCTTTTATCTGCAGACATATCTATAGACATAAACCAAATCACATCGTGCTATTTCAATCGAGATACATCTATTAAAGTTGACATGTTTGAAATCAGATATTTCCAACTTCGTTAAGATGCATCTCTTAACATATCTCCATGTACGCATAGATATAACTATCCACGGTTACTAGAATACATCGAGATATTTCAATGCAAATACAATAATCTACGTTGTGGTGTTTCAATTCAGCTAGATTCACTTTCTTGGGGAAAAATCTATCTACATATGACAATCAACGAAGACTGATAGTTAGCTACATAATTCCATCTACGTGCAGATGTGTCGATATCCATATAACAAACTACATGAAGATGAATCTGACAACATGTATGCTTTTATCTGCAGACATATCTATAGACATAAACCAAATCACATCGTGCTATTTCAATCGAGATACATCTATTAAAGTTGACATGTTTGAAATCAGATATTTCCAACTTCGTTACGATGCATCTCTTAACATATCTCCATGTACGCATAGATATAACTATCCATGTTTACTAGAATACATCGAGATATTTCAATGCAAATACAATAATCTACGTTGTGGTGTTTCAATTCAGCTAGATTCACTTTCTTGGGGAAAAATCTATATACATATGACAATCTACGTACACTGATAGATAGCTACCTAAATCCATCTACGTGAAGATGTGTCGATATCCATAAAACAAACTACATGAAGATAAATCTGACAACATGTATGCTTTTATCTGCAGACATATCTGTAGACATAAACCAAATCACATCGTGCTATTTCAATCGAGATACATCTATTAAAGTTGACATCTTTGAAATCAGATATTTCCAACTTCGTTAAGATGCATCTCTAAACATATCTCCATGTACGCATAGATATAACTATCC
Source organism: Unio pictorum (assembly GCA_030141615.1). Classification (NCBI taxonomy): domain Eukaryota; kingdom Metazoa; phylum Mollusca; class Bivalvia; order Unionida; family Unionidae; genus Unio; species Unio pictorum. The sequence goes on along the minus strand of JARLTB010000007.1, from coordinate 4,965,882 downwards.
ATGTTTACTAGAATACATCGAGATATTTCAATTCAAATACAATAATCTACGTTGTGGTGTTTCAATTCAGCTAGATTCACTTTCTTGGGGAAAAATCTATCTACATATGACAATCTACGTAGACTGATAGATAACTACATAATTCCATCTACGTGAAGATGTGTCGATATCCATATAACAAACTACATGAAGATAAATCTGACAACATGTATGCTTTTATCTGCAGACATATCTATAGACATAAACCAAATCACATTGTGCTATTTCAATCGAGATACATCTATTAAAGTTGACATGTTTGAAATCAGATATTTCCAACTTCGTTAAGATGCATCTCTTAACATATCTCCATGTACGCATAGATATAACTATCCATGTTTACTAGAATACATCGAGATATTTCAATGCAAATACAATAATCTACGTTGTGGTGTTTCAATTCAGCTAGATTCACTTTCTTGGGGAAAAATCTATCTACATATGACAATCTACGTAGACTGATAGATAGCTACATAATTCCATCTACGTGAAGATGTGTCGATAACCATATAACAAACTACATGAAGATAAATCTGACAACATGTATGCTTTTATCTGCAGACATATCTATAGACATAAACCAAATCACATCGTCCTATTTCAATCGAGATACATCTATTAAAGTTGACATGTTTGAAATCAGATATATCCAACTTCGTTAAGATGCATCTCTTAACATATCTCCATGTACGCATAGATATAACTATCCACGGTTACTAGAATACATCGAGATATTTCAATGCAAATACAATAATCTACGTTGTGGTGTTTCAATTCAGCTAGATTCACTTTCTTGGGGAAAAATCTATCTACATATGACAATCTACGTAGACTGATAGATAGCTATATAATTCCATCTACGTGAAGATGTGTCAATATCCATATAACAAACTACATGAAGATAAATCTGACAACATGTATGCTTTTATCTGCAGACATATCTATAGACATAAACCAAATCACATCGTCCTATTTCAATCGAGATACATCTATTAAAGTTGACATGTTTGAAATCAGATACTTCCAACTTCGTTAAGATGCATCTCTTAACATATCTCCATGTACGCATAGATATAACTATCCATGTTTACTAGAATACATCGAGATATTTCAATGCAAATACAATAATCTACGTTGTGGTGTTTCAATTCAGCTAGATTCACTTTCTTGGGGAAAAATCTATCTACATATGACAATCTACGTAGACTGATAGATAGCTACATAATTCCATATACGTGAAGATGTGTCGATATCCATATAACAAACTACATGAAGATAAATCTGACAACATGTATGCTTTTATCTGCAGACATATCTATAGACATAAACCAAATCACATCGTGCTATTTTAATCGAGATACATCTATTAAAGTTGACATGTTTGAAATCAGATATTTCCAACTTCGTTAAGATGCATCTCTTAACATATCTCCATGTACGCATAGATATAACTATCCATGTTTACTAGAATACATCGAGATATTTCAATTCAAATACAATAATCTACGTTGTGGTGTTTCAATTCAGCTAGATTCACTTTCTTGGGGAAAAATCTATCTACCTATGAGAATCAACGAAGACTGATAGATAGCTACATAATTCCATCTACGTGAAAATGTGTCGATATCCACATAACAAACTACATGAAGATAAATCTGACAACATGTATGCTTTTATCTGCAGACATATCTATAGACATAAACCAAATCAATCGTGCTATTTCATTCGAGATACATCTATTAAAGTTGACATGTTTGAAATCAGATATTTCCAACTTCGTTAAGATGCATCTCTTAACATATCTCCATGTACTCATAGCTATAGCTATCCACGGTTACTAGAATACATCGAGATATTTCAATGCAAATACAATAATCTACGTTGTGGTGTTTCAATTCAGCTAGATTCACTATCTTGGGGAAAAATTTATCTACATATGACAATCTACGTAGACTGATAGATAGCTACATAATTCCATCTACGTGAAGATGTGTCGATATCCATGTAACAAACTACATGAAGATAAATCTGACAACATTTAAGCTTTTATCTGGAGACATATCTATAGACATAAACCATATAAAATCGTGATATATAATCCGATATAAATCTATTAAAGTTAAAATATTTGAAATGAGATATTTCCAACTTCGTTAAGATGCATCTCTTAACATATCTCCATGTACGCATAGATATAACTATCCACGGTTACTAGAATACATCGAGATATTTCAATGCAAATACAATAATCTACGTTGTGGTGTTTCAATTCAGCTAGATTCACTTTCTTGGGGAAAAATCTATCTACATATGACAATCAACGAAGACTGATAGTTAGCTACATAATTCCATCTACGTGCAGATGTGTCGATATCCATATAACAAACTACATGAAGATGAATCTGACAACATGTATGCTTTTATCTGCAGACATATCTATAGACATAAACCAAATCACATCGTGCTATTTCAATCGAGATACATCTATTAAAGTTGACATGTTTGAAATCAGATATTTCCAACTTCGTTAAGATGCATCTCTTAACATATCTCCATGTACGCATAGATATAACTATCCATGTTTACTAGAATACATCGAGATATTTCAATGCAAATACAATAATCTACGTTGTGGTGTTTCAATTCAGCTAGATTCACTTTCTTGGGGAAAAATCTATATACATATGACAATCTACGTAGACTGATAGATAGCTACATAATACCATCTACGTGAAGATGTGTCGATATCCATAAAACAAACTACATGAAGATAAATCTGATTACATGTATGCTTTTATCTGCAGACATATCTATAGACATAAACCAAATCACATCGTGCTATTTCAATCGAGATACATCTATTAAAGTTGACATCTTTGAAATCAGATATTTCCAACTTCGTTAAGATGCATCTCTAAACATATCTCCATGTACGCATAGATATAACTATCCATGTTTACTAGAATACATCGAGATATTTCAATTCAAATACAATAATCTACGTTGTGGTGTTTCAATTCAGCTAGATTCACTTTCTTGGGGAAAAATCTATCTACATATGACAATCTACGTAGACTGATAGATAGCTACATAATTCCATCTACGTGAAGATGTGTCGATATCCATATAACAAACTACATGAAGATAAATCTGACAACATGTATGCTTTTATCTGCAGACATATCTATAGACATAAACCAAATCACATTGTGCTATTTCAATCGAGATACATCTATTAAAGTTGACATGCTTGAAATCAGATATTTCCAACTTCGTTAAGATGCATCTCTTAACATATCTCCATGTACGCATAGATATAACTATCCATGTTTACTAGAATACATCGAGATATTTCAATGCAAATACAATAATCTACGTTGTGGTGTTTCAATTCAGCTAGATTCACTTTCTTGGGGAAAAATCTATCTACATATGACAATCTACGTAGACTGATAGATAGCTACATAATTCCATCTACGTGAAGATGTGTCGATAACCATATAACAAACTACATGAAGATAAATCTGACATGTATGCTTTTATCTGCAGATATATCTATAGACATAAACCAAATCACATCGTGCTATTTCAATCGAGATACATCTATTAAAGTTGACATGTTTGAAATCAGATATTTCCAACTTCGTTAAGATGCATCTCTTAACATATCTCCATGTACGCATAGATATAACTATCCATGTTTACTAGAATACATCGAGATATTTCAATTCAAATACAATAATCTACGTTGTGGTGTTTCAATTCAGCTAGATTCACTTTCTTGGGGAAAAATCTATCTACATATGACAATCTACGTAGACTGATAGATAGCTACATAATTCCATCTACGTGAAGATGTGTCGATATCCATATAACAAACTACATGAAGATAAATCTGACAACATGTATGCTTTTATCTGCAGACATATCTATAGACATAAACCAAATCACATCGTGCTATTTCAATCGAGATACATCTATTAAAGTTGACATGTTTGAAATCAGATATTTCCAACTTCGTTAAGATGCATCTCTTAACATATCTCCATGTACGCATAGATATAACTATCCACGGTTACTAGAATACATCGAGATATTTCAATGCAAATACAATAATCTACGTTGTGGTGTTTCAATTCAGCTAGATTCACTTTCTTGGGGAAAAATCTATCTACATATGACAATCTACGTAGACTGATAGATAGCTACATAATTCCATCTACGTGAAGATGTGTCGATATAAATATAACAAACTACATGAAGATAAATCTAACAACATGTATGCTTTTATCTGCAGACATATCCATAGACATAAACCAAATCACATCGTGCTATTTCAATCGAGATACATCTATTAAAGTTGACATGTTTGAAATCAGATATTTCCAACTTCGTTAAGATGCATCTCTTAACATATCTCCATGTACGCATAGATATAACTATCCATGTTTACTAGAATACATCGAGATATTTCAATTCAAATACAATAATCTACGTTGTGGTGTTTCAATTCAGCTAGATTCACTTTCTTGGGGAAAAATCTATCTACATATGAGAATCGACGAAGACTGATAGATAGCTACATAATTCCATCTACGTGAAAATGTGTCGATATCCATATAACAAACTACATGAAGATAAATCTGACAACATGTATGCTTTTATCTACAGACATATCTATAGACATAAACCAAATCACATCGTGCTATTTCAATCGAGATACATCTATTAAAGTTGACATGTTTGAAATCAGATATTTCCAACTTCGTTAAGATGCATCTCTTAACATATCTCCATGTAGGCATAGATATAACTATCCATGTTTACTAGAATACATCGAGATATTTCAATGCAAATACAATAATCTACGTTGTGGTGTTTCAATTCAGCTAGATTCACTTTCTTGGGGAAAAATCTATCTACATATGACAATCTACGTAGACTGATAGATAGCTACATAATTCCATCTACGTGAAGATGTGTCGATATCCATATAACAAACTACATGAAGATCAATCTGACAACATGTATGCTTTTATCTGCAGACATATCTATAGACATAAACCAAATCACATCGTGCTATTTCAATCGAGATACATCTATTAAAGTTGACATCTTTGAAATCAGATATTTCCAACTTCGTTAAGATGCATCTCTAAACATATCTCCATGTACGCATAGATATAACTATCCATGTTTACTAGAATACATCGAGATATTTCAATTCAAATACAATAATCTACGTAGTGGTGTTTCAATTCAGCTAGATTCACTTTCTTGGGGAAAAATCTATCTACATATGACAATCTACGTAGACTGATAGATAGCTACATAATTCCATCTACGTGAAGATGTGTCGATATCCATATAACAAACTACATGAAGATAAATCTGACAACATGTATGCTTTTATCTGCAGACATATCTATAGACATAAACCAAATCACATCGTGCTATTTCAATCGAGATACATCTATTAAAGTTGACATGTTTGAAATCAGATATTTCCAACTTCGTTAAGATGCATCTCTTAACATATCTCCATGTACGCATAGATATAACTATCCATGTTTACTAGGATACATCGAGATATTTCAATTCAAATACAATAATCTACGTTGTGGTGTTTCAATTCAGCTAGATTCACTTTCTTGGGGAAAAATCTATCTACATATGAGAATCAACGAAGACTGATAGATAGCTACATAATTCCATCTACGTGAAAATGTGTCGATATCCACATAACAAACTACATGAAGATAAATCTGACAACATGTATGCTTTTATCTGCAGACATATCTATAGACATAAACCAAATCAATCGTGCTATTTCATTCGAGATACATCTATTAAAGTGAACATGTTTGAAATCAGATATTTCCAACTTCGTTAAGATGCATCTCTTAACATATCTCCATGTACGCATAGCTATAGCTATCCACGGTTACTAGAATACATCGAGATATTTCAATGCAAATACAATAATCTACGTTGTGGTGTTTCAATTCAGCTAGATTCACTATCTTGGGGAAAAATTTATCTACATATGACAATCTACGTAGACTGATAGATAGCTACATAATTCCATCTACGTGAAGATGTGTCGATATCCATATAACAAACTACATGAAGATAAATCTGACAACATTTAAGCTTTTATCTGGAGACATATCTATAGACATAAACCATATAAAATCGTGATATATAATCCGATATAAATCTATTAAAGTTCAAATGTTTGAAATCAGATATTTCCAACTTCGTTAAGATGCATCTCTTAACATATCTCCATGTACGCATAGATATAGCTATCCACGGTTACTAGAATACATCGAGATATTTCAATGCAAATACAATAATCTACGTTGTAGTGTTTCAATTCAGCTAGATTCACTTTCTTGGGGAAAAATCTATCTACATATGACAATCAACGAAGACTGATAGATAGCTACATAGTTCCATCTACGTGAAGATGTGTCGATATCCATATAACAAACTACATGAAGATGAATCTGACAACATGTATGCTTTTATCTGCAGACATATCTATAGACATAAACCAAATCACATCGTGCTATTTCAATCGAGATACATCTATTAAAGTTGACATGTTTGAAATCAGATATTTCCAACTTCGTTAAGATGCATCTCTTAACATATCTCCATGTACGCATAGATATAACTATCCATATTTACTAGAATACATCGAGATATTTCAATGCAAATACAATAATCTACGTTGTGGTGTTTCAATTCAGCTAGATTCACTTTCTTGGGGAAAAATCTATATACATATGACAATCTACGTAGACTGATAGATAGCTACATAATTCCATCTACGTGAAGATGTGTCGATATCCATAAAACAAACTACATGAAGATAAATCTGACAACATGTATGCTTTTATCTGCAGACATATCTATAGACATAAACCAAATCACATCGTGCTATTTCAATCGAGATACATCTATTAAAGTTGACATCTATGAAATCAGATATTTCCAACTTCGTTAAGATGCATCTCTAAACATATCTCCATGTACGCATAGATATAACTATCCACGGTTACTAGAATACATCGAGATATTTCAATTCAAATACAATAATCTACGTTGTGGTGTTTCAATTCAGCTAGATTCACTTTCTTGGGGAAAAATCTATCTACATATGACAATCTACGTAGACTGATAGATAGCTACATAATTCCATCTACGTGAAGATGTGTCGATAACCATATAACAAACTACATGAAGATAAATCTGACAACATGTATGCTTTTATCTGCAGACATATCTATAGAAATAAACCAAATCACATCGTGCTATTTCAATCGAGATACATCTATTAAAGTTGACATGATTGAAATCAGATATTTCCAACTTCGTTAAGATGCATCTCTTAACATATCTCCATGTACGCATAGATATAACTATCCATGTTTACTAGGATACATCGAGATATTTCAATTCAAATACAATAATCTACGTTGTGGTGTTTCAATTCAGCTAGATTCACTTTCTTGGGGAAAAATCTATCTACATATGAGAATCAACGAAGACTGATAGATAGCTACATAATTCCATCTACGTGAAAATGTGTCGATATCCACATAACAAACTACATGAAGATAAATCTGACAACATGTATGCTTTTATCTGCAGACATATCTATAGACATAAACCAAATCAATCGTGCTATTTCATTCGAGATACATCTATTAAAGTGAACATGTTTGAAATCAGATATTTCCAACTTCGTTAAGATGCATCTCTTAACATATCTCCATGTACGCATAGCTATAGCTATCCACGGTTACTAGAATACATCGAGATATTTCAATGCAAATACAATAATCTACGTTGTGGTGTTTCAATTCAGCTAGATTCACTATCTTGGGGAAAAATTTATCTACATATGACAATCTACGTAGACTGATAGATAGCTACATAATTCCATCTACGTGAAGATGTGTCGATATCCATATAACAAACTACATGAAGATAAATCTGACAACATTTAAGCTTTTATCTGGAGACATATCTATAGACATAAACCATATAAAATCGTGATATATAATCCGATATAAATCTATTAAAGTTCAAATGTTTGAAATCAGATATTTCCAACTTCGTTAAGATGCATCTCTTAACATATCTCCATGTACGCATAGATATAGCTATCCACGGTTACTAGAATACATCGAGATATTTCAATGCAAATACAATAATCTACGTTGTAGTGTTTCAATTCAGCTAGATTCACTTTCTTGGGGAAAAATCTATCTACATATGACAATCAACGAAGACTGATAGATAGCTACATAATTCCATCTACGTGAAGATGTGTCGATATCCATATAACAAACTACATGAAGATGAATCTGACAACATGTATGCTTTTATCTGCAGACATATCTATAGACATAAACCAAATCACATCGTGCTATTTCAATCGAGATACATCTATTAAAGTTGACATGTTTGAAATCAGATATTTCCAACTTCGTTAAGATGCATCTCTTAACATATCTCCATGTACGCATAGATATAACTATCCATATTTACTAGAATACATCGAGATATTTCAATGCAAATACAATAATCTACGTTGTGGTGTTTCAATTCAGCTAGATTCACTTTCTTGGGGAAAAATCTATATACATATGACAATCTACGTAGACTGATAGATAGCTACATAATTCCATCTACGTGAAGATGTGTCGATATCCATAAAACAAACTACATGAAGATAAATCTGACAACATGTATGCTTTTATCTGCAGACATATCTATAGACATAAACCAAATCACATCGTGCTATTTCAATCGAGATACATCTATTAAAGTTGACATCTATGAAATCAGATATTTCCAACTTCGTTAAGATGCATCTCTAAACATATCTCCATGTACGCATAGATATAACTATCCACGGTTACTAGAATACATCGAGATATTTCAATTCAAATACAATAATCTACGTTGTGGTGTTTCAATTCAGCTAGATTCACTTTCTTGGGGAAAAATCTATCTACATATGACAATCTACGTAGACTGATAGATAGCTACATAATTCCATCTACGTGAAGATGTGTCGATAACCATATAACAAACTACATGAAGATAAATCTGACAACATGTATGCTTTTATCTGCAGACATATCTATAGACATAAACCAAATCACATCGTGCTATTTCAATCGAGATACATCTATTAAAGTTGACATGATTGAAATCAGATATTTCCAACTTCGTTAAGATGCATCTCTTTACATATCTCCATGTACGCATAGATATAACTATCCATGTTTACTAGAAAACATCGAGATATTTCAATTCAAATACAATAATCTACGTTGTGGTGTTTCAATTCAGCTAGATTCACTTTCTTGGGGAAAAATCTATCTACATATGACAATCTACGTAGACTGATAGATAGCTACATAATTCCATCTACGTGAAGATGTGTCGATATCCATATAACAAACTACATGAAGATAAATCTGACAACATGTATGCTTTTATCTGCAGACATATCTATAGACATAAACTAAATCACATCGTGCTATTTCAATCGAGATGCATCTATTAAAGTTGACATCTTTGAAATCAGATATTTCCAACTTCATTAAGATGCATCTCTTAACATATCTCCATGTACGCATAGATATAACTATCCATGTTTACTAGAATACATCGAGATATTTCAATGCAAATACAATAATCTACGTTGTGGTGTTTCAATTCAGCTAGATTCACTTTCTTGGGGAAAAATCTATCTACATATGACAATCTACGTAGACTGATACATATCTACATAATTCCATCTACATGAAGATGTGTCGATATCCATATAACAAACTACATGAAGATAAATCTGACAACATGTATGCTTTTATCTGCAGACATATCTATGGACATAAACCAAATCACATCGTGCTATTTCAATCGAGATACATCTATTAAATTTGAAATCAGATATTTCCAACTTCGTTAAGATGCATCTCTTAACATATCTCCATGTACGCATAGATATAACTATCCATGTTTACTAGAATACATCGAGATATTTCAATTCAAATACAATAATCTACGTTGTGGTGTTTCAATTCAGCTAGATTCACTTTCTTGGGGAAAAATCTATCTACATATGAGAATCAACGAAGACTGATAGATAGCTACATAATTCCATCTACGTGAAAATGTGTCGATATCCACATAACAAACTACATGAAGATAAATCTGACAACATGTATGCTTTTATCTGCAGACATATCTATAGACATAAACCAAATCAATCGTGCTATTTCATTCGAGATACATCTATTAAAGTTAACATGTTTGAAATCAGATATTTCCAACTTCGTTAAGATGCATCTCTTAACATATCTCCATGTACGCATAGCTATAGCTATCCACGGTTACTAGAATACATCGAGATATTTCAATGCAAATACAATAATCTACGTTGTGGTGTTTCAATTCAGCTAGATTCACTATCTTGGGGAAAAATTTATCTACATATGACAATCTACGTAGACTGATAGATAGCTACATAATTCCATCTACGTGAAGATGTGTCGATATCCATATAACAAACTACATGAAGATAAATCTGACAACATGTATGCTTTTATCTGCAGACATATCTATAGACATAAACCAAATCACATCGTGCTATTTCAATCGAGATACATCTATTAAAGTTGACATGTTTGAAATCAGATATTTCCAACTTCGTTAAGATGCATCTCTTGACATATCTCCATGTACGCATAGATATAACTATCCATGTTTACTAGAATACATCGAGATATTTCAATGCAAATACAATAATCTACGTTGTGGTGTTTCAATTCAGCTAGATTCACTTTCTTGGGGAAAAATCTATCTACATATGACAATCTACGTAGACTGATAGATAGCTACATAATTCCATCTACGTGAAGATGTGTCGATATCCATATAACAAACTACATGAAGATAAATCTGACAACATGTATGCTTTTATCTGCAGACATATCTATAGACATAAACCAAATCACATCGTGCTATTTCAATCGAGATACATCTATTAAAGTTGACATATTTGAAATCAGATATTTCCAACTTCGTTAAGATGCATCTCTTAACATATCTCCATGTACGCATAGATATAACTATCCATGTTTACTAGAATACATCGAGATATTTCAATTCAAATACAATAATCAACGTTGTGGTGTTTCAATTCAGCTAGATTCACTTTCTTGGGGAAAAATCTATCTACATATGAGAATCAACGAAGACTGATAGATAGATACATAATTCCATCTACGTGAAAATGTGTCGATATCCACATAACAAACTACATGAAGATAAATCTGACAACATTTTTGCTTTTATCTGCAGACATATCTATAGACATAAACCAAATCAATCGTGCTATTTCATTCGAGATACATCTATTAAAGTTGACATGTTTGAAATCAGATATTTCCAACTTCGTTAAGATGCATCTCTTAACATATCTCCATGTACGCATAGATATAGCTATCCACGGTTACTAGAATACATCGAGATATTTCAATGCAAATACAATAATCTACGCTGTGGTGTTTCAATTCAGCTAGATTCACTATCTTGGGGAAAAATTTATCTACATATGACAATCTACGTAGACTGATAGATAGCTACATAATTCCATCTACGTGAAGATGTGTCGATATCCATATAACAAACTACATGAAGATAAATCTGACAACATGTATGCTTTTATCTGCAGACATATCTATAGACATAAACCAAATCACATCGTCCTATTTCAATCGAGATACATCTATTAAAGTTGACATGTTTGAAATCAGATATTTCCAACTTCGTTAAGATGCATCTCTTAACATATCTCCATGTACGCATAGATATAACTATCCACGGTTACTAGAATACATCGAGATATTTCAATGCAAATACAATAATCTACGTTGTGGTGTTTCAATTCAGCTAGATTCACTTTCTTGGGGAAAAATCTATCTACATATGACAATCTACGTAGACTGATAGATAGCTACATAATTCCATCTACGTGAAGATGTGTCGATATCCATATAACAAACTACATGAAGATAAATCTAACAACATGTATGCTTTTATCTGCAGACATATCTATAGACATAAACCAAATCACATCGTGCTATTTCAATCGAGATACATCTATTAAAGTTGACATGTTTGAAATCAGATATTTCCAACTTCGTTAAGATGCATCTCTTAACATATCTCCATGTACGCATAGATATAACTATCCACGGTTACTAGAATACATCGAGATATTTCAATGCAAATACAATAATGTACCTTGTGGTGTTTCAATTCAGCTAGATTCACTTTCTTGGGGAAAAATCTATCTACATATGACAATCAACGAAGACTGATAGTTAGCTACATAATTCCATCTACGTGCAGATGTGTCGATATCCATATAACAAACTACATGAAGATGAATCTGACAACATGTATGCTTTTATCTGCAGACATATCTATAGACATAAACCAAATCACATCGTGCTATTTCAATCGAGATACATCTATTAAAGTTGACATGTTTGAAATCAGATATTTCCAACTTCGTTACGATGCATCTCTTAACATATCTCCATGTACGCATAGATATAACTATCCATGTTTACTAGAATACATCGAGATATTTCAATGCAAATACAATAATCTACGTTGTGGTGTTTCAATTCAGCTAGATTCACTTTCTTGGGGAAAAATCTATATACATATGACAATCTACGTACACTGATAGATAGCTACCTAAATCCATCTACGTGAAGATGTGTCGATATCCATAAAACAAACTACATGAAGATAAATCTGACAACATGTATGCTTTTATCTGCAGACATATCTGTAGACATAAACCAAATCACATCGTGCTATTTCAATCGAGATACATCTATTAAAGTTGACATCTTTGAAATCAGATATTTCCAACTTCGTTAAGATGCATCTCTAAACATATCTCCATGTACGCATAGATATAACTATCCATGTTTACTAGAATACATCGAGATATTTCAATTCAAATACAATAATCTACGTTGTGGTGTTTCAATTCAGCTAGATTCACTTTCTTGGGGGAAAAATCTATCTACATATGACAATCTACGTAGACTGATAGATAACTACATAATTCCATCTACGTGAAGATGTGTCGATATCCATATAACAAACTACATGAAGATAAATCTGACAACATGTATGCTTTTATCTGCAGACATATCTATAGACATAAACCAAATCACATTGTGCTATTTCAATCGAGATACATCTATTAAAGTTGACATGTTTGAAATCAGATATTTCCAACTTCGTTAAGATGCATCTCTTAACATATCTCCATGTACGCATAGATATAACTATCCATGTTTACTAGAATACATCGAGATATTTCAATGCAAATACAATAATCTACGTTGTGGTGTTTCAATTCAGCTAGATTCACTTTCTTGGGGAAAAATCTATCTACATATGACAATCTACGTAGACTGATAGATAGCTACATAATTCCATCTACGTGAAGATGTGTCGATAACCATATAACAAACTACATGAAGATAAATCTGACAACATGTATGCTTTTATCTGCAGACATATCTATAGACATAAACCAAATCACATCGTCCTATTTCAATCGAGATACATCTATTAAAGTTGACATGTTTGAAATCAGATATTTCCAACTTCGTTAAGATGCATCTCTTAACATATCTCCATGTACGCATAGATATAACTATCCACGGTTACTAGAATACATCGAGATATTTCAATGCAAATACAATAATCTACGTTGTGGTGTTTCAATTCAGCTAGATTCACTTTCTTGGGGAAAAATCTATCTACATATGAGAATCAACGAAGACTGATAGATAGCTACATAATTCCATCTACGTGAAAATGTGTCGATATCCACATAACAAACTACATGAAGATAAATCTGACAACATGTATGCTTTTATCTGCAGACATATCTATAGACATAAACCAAATCAATCGTGCTATTTCATTCGAGATACATCTATTAAAGTGAACATGTTTGAAATCAGATATTTCCAACTTCGTTAAGATGCATCTCTTAACATATCTCCATGTACGCATAGCTATAGCTATCCACGGTTACTAGAATACATCGAGATATTTCAATGCAAATACAATAATCTACGTTGTGGTGTTTCAATTCAGCTAGATTCACTATCTTGGGGAAAAATTTATCTACATATGACAATCTACGTAGACTGATAGATAGCTACATAATTCCATCTACGTGAAGATGTGTCGATATCCATATAACAAACTACATGAAGATAAATCTGACAACATTTAAGCTTTTATCTGGAGACATATCTATAGACATAAACCATATAAAATCGTGATATATAATCCGATATAAATCTATTAAAGTTCAAATGTTTGAAATCAGATATTTCCAACTTCGTTAAGATGCATCTCTTAACATATCTCCATGTACGCATAGATATAGCTATCCACGGTTACTAGAATACATCGAGATATTTCAATGCAAATACAATAATCTACGTTGTAGTGTTTCAATTCAGCTAGATTCACTTTCTTGGGGAAAAATCTATCTACATATGACAATCAACGAAGACTGATAGATAGCTACATAATTCCATCTACGTGAAGATGTGTCGATATCCATATAACAAACTACATGAAGATGAATCTGACAACATGTATGCTTTTATCTGCAGACATATCTATAGACATAAACCAAATCACATCGTGCTATTTCAATCGAGATACATCTATTAAAGTTGACATGTTTGAAATCAGATATTTCCAACTTCGTTAAGATGCATCTCTTAACATATCTCCATGTACGCATAGATATAACTATCCATATTTACTAGAATACATCGAGATATTTCAATGCAAATACAATAATCTACGTTGTGGTGTTTCAATTCAGCTAGATTCACTTTCTTGGGGAAAAATCTATATACATATGACAATCTACGTAGACTGATAGATAGCTACATAATTCCATCTACGTGAAGATGTGTCGATATCCATAAAACAAACTACATGAAGATAAATCTGACAACATGTATGCTTTTATCTGCAGACATATCTATAGACATAAACCAAATCACATCGTGCTATTTCAATCGAGATACATCTATTAAAGTTGACATCTTTGAAATCAGATATTTCCAACTTTGTTAAGATGCATCTCTTAACATCTCTCCATGTCCGAATATATATATCTCTCATTGTTTACTAGAATACATCGAGATATTTCAATGCAAATACAATAATCTACGTTGTGGTGTTTCAATTCAGCTAGATTCACTTTCATGGGGAAAAATCTATCTACATATGACAATCTACGTAGACTGATAGATAGCTACATAATTCCATCTACGAGAAGATGTGTCGATATCCATATAACAAACTACATGAAGATAAATCTGACAACATGTATGCTTTTATCTGCAGACATATCTATAGACATAAACCAAATCACATCGTGCTATTTCAATCGAGATACATCTAATAAAGTTCACATGTTTGAAATCAGATATTTCCAACTTCGTTAAGATGCATCTCTTAACATATCTCCATGTACGCATAGATATAACTATCCATGTTTACTAGAATACATCGAGATATTTCAATTCAAATACAATAATCTACGTTGTGGTATTTCAATTCAGCTAGATTCACTTTCTTGGGGAAAAATCTATCTACATATGACAATCTACGTAGACTGATAGATAGCTACATAATTCCATCTACGTGAAAATGTGTCGATATCCATATAACAAACTACATGAAGATAAATCTGACAACATGTATGCTTTTATCTGCAGACATATCTATAGACATAAACCAAATCACATCGTGCTATTTCAATCGAGATACATCTATTAAAGTTGACATATTTGAAATCAGATATTTCCAACTTCGTTAAGATGCATCTCTTAACATATCTCCATGTACGCATAGCTGTAACTATCCACGGTTACTAGAATACATCGAGATATTTCAATGCAAATACAATAATCTACGTTGTGGTGTTTCAATTCAGCTAGATTCACTTTCTTGGGGAAAAATCTATCTACATATGACAATCTACGTAGACTGATAGATAGCTACATAATTCCATCTACGTGAAGATGTGTCGATATCCATATAACAAACTACATGAAGATAAATCTGACAGCAGGTATGCTTTTATCTGCAGACATATCTATAGACATAAACCAAATCACATCGTGCTATTTCAATCGAGATACATCTATTAAAGTTGACATGTTTGAAATCAGATATTTCCAACTTCGTTAAGATGCATCTCTTAACATATCTCCATTTACGCATAGATATAACTATCCACGGTTACTAGAATACATCGAGATATTTCAATGCAAATACAATAATCTACGTTGTGGTGTTTCAATTCAGCTAGATTCACTTTCTTGGGGAAAAATCTATCTACATATGACAATCTACGTAGACTGATAGATAGCTACATAATTCCATCTACGTGAAGATGTGTCGATATCCATATAACAAACTACATGAAGATAAATCTGACAACATGTATGCTTTTATCTGCAGACATATCTATAGACATAAACCAAATCAAATCGTGCTATTTCAATCGCGATACATCTATTAAAGTTGACATGCTTGAAATCAGATATTTCCAACTTCGTTAAGATGCATCTCTTAATATATCTCCATGTACGCATAGCTATAACTATCCATGTTTACTAGAATACATCGAGATATTTCAATGCAAATACAATAATCTACGTTGTGGTGTTTCAATCCAGATAGATTCACTTTCTTGGGGAAAAATCTATCTACATATTAGAATCAACGAAGACTGATAGATAGCTACATAATTCCATCTACGTGAAAATGTGTCGATATCCATATAACAAACTACATGAAGATAAATCTGACAACATGTATGCTTTTATCTGCAGACATATCTATAGACATAAACCAAATCACATCGTGCTATTTCAATCGAGATACATCTATTAAAGTTGACATGTTTGAAATCAGATATTTCCAACTTCGTTAAGATGCATCTCTTAACATATCTCCATGTACGCATAGATATAACTATCCATGTTTACTAGAATACATCGAGATATTTCAATTCAAATACAATAATCTACGTTGTGGTGTTTCAATTCAGCTAGATTCACTTTCTTGGGGAAAAATCTATCTACATATAGACTGATAGATAGCTACATAATTCCATCTACGTGAAGATGTGTCGATATCCATATAACAAACTACATGAAGATAAATCTGACAACATGTATGCTTTTATCTGCAGACATATCTATAGACATAAACCAAATCACATCGTGCTATTTCAATCGAGATACATCTATTAAAGTTGACATGTTTGAAATCAGATATTTCCAACTTCGTTAAGATGCATCTCTTAATATATCTCCATGTACGCATAGATATAACTATCCATGTTTACTAGAATACATCGAGATATTTCAATTCAAATACAATAATCTACGTTGTGGTGTTTCAATTCAGCTAGATTCACTTTCTTGGGGAAAAATCTATCTACATATGACAATCTACGTAGACTGATAGATAGCTACATAATTCCATCTACGTGAAGATGTGTCGATATCCATATAACAAACTACATGAAGATAAATCTGACAACATGTATGCTTTTATCTGCAGACATATCTATAGACATAAACCAAATCACATCGTGCTATTTCAATCGAGATACATCTATTAAAGTTGACATGTTTGAAATCAGATATTTCCAACTTCGTTAAGATGCATCTCTTAATATATTTCCATGTACGCATAGCTATAACTATCCATGTTTACTAGAATACATCGAGATATTTCAATGCAAATACAATAATCTACGTTGTGGTGTTTCAATCCAGATAGATTCACTTTCTTGGGGAAAAATCTATCTACATATGACAATCTACGTAGACTGATAGATAGCTACATAATTCCATCTACTTGAAGATGTGTCGATATCCATATAACAAACTACATGAAGATAAATCTGACAACATGTATGCTTTTATCTGCAGACATATCTATAGACATAAACCAAATCACATCGTGCTATTTCAATCGAGATACATCTATTAAAGTTGACATCTTTGAAATCAGATATTTCCAACTTCGTTAAGATGCATCTCTTAACATATCTCCATGTACGCATAGATATAACTATCCATGTTTACTAGAATACATCGAGATATTTCAATTCAAATACAATAATCTACGTTGTGGTGTTTCAATTCAGCTAGATTCACTTTCTTGGGGAAAAATCTATCTACATATGAGAATCAACGAAGACTGATAGATAGCTACATAATTCCATCTACGTGAAAATGTGTCGATATGAATATAACAAACTACATGAAGATAAATCTGACAACATGTATGCTTTTATCTGCAGACATATCTATAGACATAAACCAAATCACATCGTTCTATTTCATTCGAGATAAATCTATTAAAGTTGACATGTTTGAAATCAGATATTTCCAACTTCGATAAGATGCATCTCTTAACATATCTCCATGTACGCATAGATATAACTATAAATGTTTACTAGAATACATCGAGATATTTCAATGCAAATACAATAATCTACGTTGTGGTGTTTCAATTCAGCTAGATTCACTTTCATGGGGAAAAATCTATCTACATATGACAATCTACGTAGACTGATAGATAGCTACATAATTCCATCTACGTGAAGATGTGTCGATATCCATATAACAAACTACATGAAGATAAATCTGACAACATGTATGCTTTTATCTGCAGACATATCTATAGACATAAACCAAATCACATCGTGCTATTTCAATCGAGATACATCTAATAAAGTTGACATGTTTGAAATCAGATATTTTCAACTTCGTTAAGATGCATCTCTTAACATATCTCCATGTACGCATAGATATAACTATCCATGTTTACTAGAATACATCGAGATATTTCAATTCAAATACAATAATCTACGTTGTGGTATTTCAATTCAGCTAGATTCACTTTCTTGGGGAAAAATCTATCTACATATGACAATCTACGTAGACTGATAGATAGCTACATAATTCCATCTACGTGAAGATGTGTCGATATCCATATAACAAACTACATGAAGATAAATCTGACAACATGTATGCTTTTATCTGCAGACATATCTATAGACATAAACCAAATCACATCGTGCTATTTCAATCGAGATACATCTATTAAAGTTGACATATTTGAAATCAGATATTTCCAACTTCGTTAAGATGGATCTCTTAACATATCTCCATGTACGCATAGCTGTAACTATCCACGGTTACTAGAATACATCGAGATATTTCAATGCAAATACAATAATCTACGTTGTGGTGTTTCAATTCAGCTAGATTCACTTTCTTGGGGAAAAATCTATCTACATATGACAATCTACGTAGACTGATAGATAGCTACATAATTCCATCTACGTGAAGATGTGTCGATATCCATATAACAAACTACATGAAGATAAATCTGACAGCATGTATGCTTTTATCTGCAGACATATCTATAGACATAAACCAAATCACATCGTGCTATTTCAATCGAGATACATCTATTAAAGTTGACATGTTTGAAATCAGATATTTCCAACTTCGTTAAGATGCATCTCTTAACATATCTCCATTTACGCATAGATATAACTATCCACGGTTACTAGAATACATCGAGATATTTCAATGCAAATACAATAATCTACGTTGTGGTGTTTCAATTCAGCTAGATTCACTTTCTTGGGGAAAAATCTATCTACATATGAGAATCAACGAAGACTGATAGATAGCTACATAATTCCATCTACGTGAAAATGTGTCGATATCCATATAACAAACTACATGAAGATAAATCTGACAACATGTATGCTTTTATCTGCAGACATATCTATAGGCATAAACCAAATCACATCGTGCTATTTCAATCGAGATACATCTATTAAAGTTGACATGTTTGAAATCAGATATTTCCAACTTCGTTAAGATGCATCTCTTAACATATCTCCATGTACGCATAGCTATAACTATCCATGTTTACTAGAATACATCGAGATATTTCAATGCGAATACAATAATCTACGTTGTGGTGTTTCAATTCAGCTAGATTCACTTTCTTGGGGAAAAATCTATCTACATATGACAATCTACGTAGACTGATAGATAGCTACATAATTCCATCTACGTGAAGATGTGTCGATATCCAAATAACAAACTACATGAAGATAAATCTGACAACATGTATGCTTTCATCTGCAGACATATCTATAGACATAAACCAAATCACATCGTGCTATTTCAATCGAGATACATCTATTAAAGTTGACATGTTTGAAATCAGATATTTCCAACTTCGTTAAGATGCATCTCTTAACATATCTCCATGTACGCATAGATATAACTATCCATGTTTACTAGAATACATCGAGATATTTCAATTCAAATACAATAATCTACGTTGTGGTGTTTCAATTCAGCTAGATTCACTTTCTTGGGGAAAAATCTATCTACATATGACAATCTACGTAGACTGATAGATAGCTACATAATTCCATCTACGTGAAAATGTGTCGATATCCATATAACAAACTACATGATGATAAATCTGACAACATGTAAGCTTTTATCTGGAGACATATCTATAGACATAAACCAAATCACATCGTGCTATTTCAAACGAGATACATCTATTAAAGTTGACATGTTTGAAATCTGATATTTCCAACTTCGTTAAGATGCATCTCTTAACATATCTGCATGTACGCATAGCTATAACTATCCACGGTTACTAGAATACATCGAGATATTTCAATTCAAATACAATAATCTACGTTGTGGTGTTTCAATTCAGCTAGATTCACTTTCTTGGGGAAAAAGCTATCTACATATGACAATCTACGTAGACTGATAGATAGCTACATAATTCCATCTACGTGAAGATGTGTCGATATCCATATAACAAACTACATGAAGATAAATCTGACAACATGTATGCTTTTATCTGCAGACATATCTATAGACATAAACTAAATCACATCGTTCTATTTCAAACCAGATGCATCTATTAAAGTTGACATGTTTGAAATCAGATATTTCCAACTTCGTTAAGATGCATCTCTTAACATATCTCCATGTACGCATAGATATAACTATCCATGTTTACTAGAATACATCGAGATATTTCAATTCAAATACAATAATCTACGTTGTGGTGTTTCAATTCAGCTAGATTCACTTTCTTGGGGAAAAATCTATCTACATATGACAATCTACGTAGACTGATAGATAGCTACATAATTCCATCTACGTGAAGATGTGTCGATATCCATATAACAAACTACATGATGATAAATCTGACAACACGTATGCTTTTATCTGGAGACATATCTATAGACATAAACCAAATCACATCGTGCTATTTCAAACGAGAAGCATCTATTAAAGTTGACATCTTTGAAATCAGATATTTCCAACTTCGTTAAGATGCATCTCTTAACATATCTCCATGTACGCATAGCTATAACTATCCACGGTTACTAGAATACATCGAGATATTTCAATGCAAATACAATAATCTACGTTGTGGTGTTTCAATTCAGCTAGATTCACTTTCTTGGGGAAAAATCTATCTACATATGAGAATCAACGAAGACTGATAGATAGCTACATAATTCCATCTACGTGATAATGTGTCGATATTCATATAACAAACTACATGAAGATAAATCTGACAACATGTATGCTTTTATCTGCAGACATATCTATACACATAAACCAAATCACATCGTGCTAATTCAATCGAGATACATCTATTAAAGTTGACATGTTTGAAATCAGATATTTCCAACTTCGTTAAGATGCATCTCTTAACATATCTCCATGTACGCAGAGATATAACTATCCATGTTTACTAGAATACATCGAGATATTTAAATGCAAATACAATAATCTACGTTGTGGTGTTTAAATTCAGCTAGATTCACTTTCTTGGGGAAAAATCTATCTACATATGACAATCTACGTAGACTGATAGATAGCTACATAATTCCATCTACGTGAAGATGTGTCGATATCCATATAACAAACAACATGAAGATAAATCTGACAACATGTATGCTTTTATCTGCAGACATATCTATAGACATAAATCAAATCACATCGTGCTATTTCAATCGAGATACATCTATTAAAGTTGACATCTTTGAAATCAGATATTTCCAATTTCGTTAAGATGCATCTCTTAACATATCTCCATGTACGCATAGATATAACTATCCATGTTTACTAGAATACATCGAGATATTTCAATTCAAATACAATAATCTACGTTGTGGTGTTTCAATTCAGCTAGATTCACTTTCTTGGGGAAAAATCTATCTACATATGAGAATCAACGAAGACTGAGAGATAGCTACATAATTCCATCTACGTGAAAATGTGTCGATATCCATGTAACAAACTACATGAAGATAAATCTGACAACATGTATGCTTTTATCTGGAGACATATCTATAGACATAAACCAAATCACATCGTGCTATTTCATTCGAGATACATCTATTAAAGTTGACATGTTTGAAATCAGATATTTCCAACTTCGTTAAGATGCATCTCTTAACATATCTCCATGTACGCATAGATATAACTATCCATGTTTACTAGAATACATCGAGATATTTCAATTCAAATACAATAATCTACGTTGTGGTGTTTCAATTCAGCTACATTCACATTCTTGGGGAAAAATCGATCTACATATGACAATCTACGTAGACTGATAGATAGCTACATAATTCCATCTACGTGAAGATGTGTCGATATCCATGTAACAAACTACATGAAGATAAATCTGACTACATTTAAGCTTTTATCTGGAGACATATCTATAGACATAAACCATATAAAATTGTGATATATCAACCGATATAAATCTATTAAAGTTAAAATGTTTGAAATCAGATATTTCCAACTTCGTTAAGATGCATCTCTTAACATATCTCCATGTACGCATAGCTATATCTATCCACGGTTACTAGAATACATCGAGATATTTCAATGCAAATACAATAATCTACGTTGTGGTGTTTCAATTCAGCTAGATTCACTTTCTTTGGGAAAAATCTATCTACATATGACAATCAACGAAGACTGATAGATAGCTACATAATTCCATCTACGTGAAGATGTGTCGATATCCATATAACAAACTACATGAAGATAAATCTGACAACATGTATGCTTTTATCTGCAGACATATCTATAGACATAAACCAAATCACATCGTGCTATTTCAATCGAGATACATCTATTAAAGTTGACATCTTTGAAATCAGATATTTCCAACTTCGTTAAGATGCATCTCTTAACATATCTCCATGTACGCATAGATATAACTATCCATGTTTACTAGAATACATCGAGATATTTCAATTCAAATACAATAATCTACGTTGTGGTGTTTCAATTCAGCTAGATTCACTTTCTTGGGGAAAAATCTATCTACATATGAGAATCAACGAAGACTGATAGATAGCTACATAATTCCATCTACGTGAAAATGTGTCGATATCCATATAACAAACTACATGAAGATAAATCTGACAACATGTATGCTTTTATCTGCAGACATATCTATAGACATAAACCAAATCACATCGTTCTATTTCATTCGAGATACATCTATTAAAGTTGACATGTTTGAAATCAGATATTTCCAACTTCGATAAGATGCATCTCTTAACATATCTCCATGTACGCATAGATATAACTATAAATGTTTACTAGAATACATCGAGATATTTCAATGCAAATACAATAATCTACGTTGTGGTGTTTCAATTCAGCTAGATTCACTTTCTTGGGGAAAAATCTATCTACATATGACAATCTACGTAGACTGATAGATAGCTACATAATTCCATCTACGTGAAGATGTGTCGATATCCATATAACAAACTACATGAAGAAAAATCTGACAACATGTATGCTTTTATCTGCAGACATATCTATAGACATAAACCAAATCACATCGTGCTATTTCAATCGAGATACATCTATTAAAGTTGATATGATTGAAATCAGATATTTCCAACTTCGTTAAGATGCATCTCTTAACATATCTCCATTTACGCATAGATATAACTATCCACGGTTACTAGAATACATCGAGATATTTCAATGCAAATACAATAATCTACGTTGTGGTGTTTCAATTCAGCTAGATTCACTTTCTTGGGGAAAAAGCTATCTACATATGACAATCTACGTAGACTGATAGATAGCTACATAATTCCATCTACGTGAAGATGTGTCGATATCCATATAACAAACTACATGAAGATAAATCTGACAACATGTATGCTTTTATCTGCAGACATATCTATAGACATAAACTAAATCACATCGTTCTATTTCAAACCAGATGCATCTATTAAAGTTGACATGTTTGAAATCAGATATTTCCAACTTCGTTAAGATGCATCTCTTAACATATCTCCATGTACGCATAGATATAACTATCCATGTTTACTAGAATACATCGAGATATTTCAATTCAAATACAATAATCTACGTTGTGGTGTTTCAATTCAGCTAGATTCACTTTCTTGGGGAAAAATCTATCTACATATGACAATCTACGTAGACTGATAGATAGCTACATAATTCCATCTACGTGAAGATGTGTCGATATCCATATAACAAACTACATGATGATAAATCTGACAACACGTATGCTTTTATCTGGAGACATATCTATAGACATAAACCAAATCACATCGTGCTATTTCAAACGAGAAGCATCTATTAAAGTTGACATCTTTGAAATCAGATATTTCCAACTTCGTTAAGATGCATCTCTTAACATATCTCCATGTACGCATAGCTATAACTATCCACGGTTACTAGAATACATCGAGATATTTCAATGCAAATACAATAATCTACGTTGTGGTGTTTCAATTCAGCTAGATTCACTTTCTTGGGGAAAAATCTATCTACATATGAGAATCAACGAAGACTGATAGATAGCTACATAATTCCATCTACGTGATAATGTGTCGATATTCATATAACAAACTACATGAAGATAAATCTGACAACATGTATGCTTTTATCTGCAGACATATCTATAAACATAAACCAAATCACATCGTGCTAATTCAATCGAGATACATCTATTAAAGTTGACATGTTTGAAATCAGATATTTCCAACTTCGTTAAGATGCATCTCTTAACATATCTCCATGTACGCAGAGATATAACTATCCATGTTTACTAGAATACATCGAGATATTTAAATGCAAATACAATAATCTACGTTGTGGTGTTTAAATTCAGCTAGATTCACTTTCTTGGGGAAAAATCTATCTACATATGACAATCTACGTAGACTGATAGATAGCTACATAATTCCATCTACGTGAAGATGTGTCGATATCCATATAACAAACAACATGAAGATAAATCTGACAACATGTATGCTTTTATCTGCAGACATATCTATAGACATAAATCAAATCACATCGTGCTATTTCAATCGAGATACATCTATTAAAGTTGACATCTTTGAAATCAGATATTTCCAATTTCGTTAAGATGCATCTCTTAACATATCTCCATGTACGCATAGATATAACTATCCATGTTTACTAGAATACATCGAGATATTTCAATTCAAATACAATAATCTACGTTGTGGTGTTTCAATTCAGCTAGATTCACTTTCTTGGGGAAAAATCTATCTACATATGAGAATCAACGAAGACTGAGAGATAGCTACATAATTCCATCTACGTGAAAATGTGTCGATATCCATATAACAAACTACATGAAGATAAATCTGACAACATGTATGCTTTTATCTGGAGACATATCTATAGACATAAACCAAATCACATCGTGCTATTTCATTCGAGATACATCTATTAAAGTTGACATGTTTGAAATCAGATATTTCCAACTTCGTTAAGATGCATCTCTTAACATATCTCCATGTACGCATAGATATAACTATCCATGTTTACTAGAATACATCGAGATATTTCAATTCAAATACAATAATCTACGTTGTGGTGTTTCAATTCAGCTACATTCACATTCTTGGGGAAAAATCGATCTACATATGACAATCTACGTAGACTGATAGATAGCTACATAATTCCATCTACGTGAAGATGTGTCGATATCCATGTAACAAACTACATGAAGATAAATCTGACTACATTTAAGCTTTTATCTGGAGACATATCTATAGACATAAACCATATAAAATTGTGATATATCAACCGATATAAATCTATTAAAGTTAAAATGTTTGAAATCAGATATTTCCAACTTCGTTAAGATGCATCTCTTAACATATCTCCATGTACGCATAGCTATATCTATCCACGGTTACTAGAATACATCGAGATATTTCAATGCAAATACAATAATCTACGTTGTGGTGTTTCAATTCAGCTAGATTCACTTTCTTTGGGAAAAATCTATCTACATATGACAATCAACGAAGACTGATAGATAGCTACATAATTCCATCTACGTGAAGATGTGTCGATATCCATATAACAAACTACATGAAGATAAATCTGACAACATGTATGCTTTTATCTGCAGACATATCTATAGACATAAACCAAATCACATCGTGCTATTTCAATCGAGATACATCTATTAAAGTTGACATCTTTGAAATCAGATATTTCCAACTTCGTTAAGATGCATCTCTTAACATATCTCCATGTACGCATAGATATAACTATCCATGTTTACTAGAATACATCGAGATATTTCAATTCAAATACAATAATCTACGTTGTGGTGTTTCAATTCAGCTAGATTCACTTTCTTGGGGAAAAATCTATCTACATATGAGAATCAACGAAGACTGATAGATAGCTACATAATTCCATCTACGTGAAAATGTGTCGATATCCATATAACAAACTACATGAAGATAAATCTGACAACATGTATGCTTTTATCTGCAGACATATCTATAGACATAAACCAAATCACATCGTTCTATTTCATTCGAGATACATCTATTAAAGTTGACATGTTTGAAATCAGATATTTCCAACTTCGATAAGATGCATCTCTTAACATATCTCCATGTACGCATAGATATAACTATAAATGTTTACTAGAATACATCGAGATATTTCAATGCAAATACAATAATCTACGTTGTGGTGTTTCAATTCAGCTAGATTCACTTTCTTGGGGAAAAATCTATCTACATATGACAATCTACGTAGACTGATAGAAAGCTACATAATTCCATCTACGTGAAGATGTGTCGATATCCATATAACAAACTACATGAAGAAAAATCTGACAACATGTATGCTTTTATCTGCAGACATATCTATAGACATAAACCAAATCACATCGTGCTATTTCAATCGAGATACATCTATTAAAGTTGATATGTTTGAAATCAGATATTTCCAACTTCGTTAAGATGCATCTCTTAACATATCTCCATTTACGCATAGATATAACTATCCACGGTTACTAGAATACATCGAGATATTTCAATGCAAATACAATAATCTACGTTGTGGTGTTTCAATTCAGCTAGATTCACTTTCTTGGGGAAAAATCTATCTACATATGACAATCTACGTAGACTGATAGATAGCTACATAATTCCATCTACGTGAAGATGTGTCGATATCCATATAACAAACTACATGAAGATAAATCTGACAACATGTATGCTTTTATCTGGAGACATATCTATAGACATAAACCAAATCACATCGTGCTATTTCAATCGAGATACATCTATTAAAGTTGACATGTTTGAAATCAGATATTTCCAACTTTGTTAAGATGCATCTCTTAACATCTCTCCATGTCCGCATATATATATCTATCCATGTTTACTAGAATACATCGAGATATTTCAATGCAAATACAATAATCTACGTTGTGGTGTTTCAATTCAGCTAGATTCACTTTCATGGGGAAAAATCTATCTACATATGACAATCTACGTAGAATGATAGATAGCTACATAATTCCATCTACGTGAAGATGTGTCGATATCCATATAACAAACTACATGAAGATAAATCTGACATCATGTATGCTTTTATCTGCAGACATATCTATAGACATAAACCAAATCACATCGTGCTATTTCAATCGAGATACATCTCATAAAGTTGACATGTTTGAAATCAGATATTTCCAACTTCGTTAAGATGCATCTCTTAACATATCTGCATGTACGCATAGCTATAACTATCCACGGTTACTAGAATACATCGAGATATTTCAATTCAAATACAATAATCTACGTTGTGGTGTTTCAATTCAGCTAGATTCACTTTCTTGGGGAAAAAGCTATCTACATATGACAATCTACGTAGACTGATAGATAGCTACATAATTCCATCTACGTGAAGATGTGTCGATATCCATATAACAAACTACATGAAGATAAATCTGACAACATGTATGCTTTTATCTGCAGACATATCTATAGACATAAACTAAATTGCATCGTTCTATTTCAAACCAGATGCATCTATTAAAGTTGACATGTTTGAAATCAGATATTTCCAACTTCGTTAAGATGCATCTCTTAACATATCTCCATGTACGCATAGATATAACTATCCATGTTTACTAGAATACATCGAGATATTTCAATTCAAATACAATAATCTACGTTGTGGTGTTTCAATTCAGCTAGATTCACTTTCTTGGGGAAAAATCTATCTACATATGACAATCTACGTAGACTGATAGATAGCTACATAATTCCATCTACGTGAAGATGTGTCGATATCCATATAACAAACTACATGATGATAAATCTGACAACACGTATGCTTTTATCTGGAGACATATCTATAGACATAAACCAAATCACATCGTGCTATTTCAAACGAGAAGCATCTATTAAAGTTGACATCTTTGAAATCAGATATTTCCAACTTCGTTAAGATGCATCTCTTAACATATCTCCATGTACGCATAGCTATAACTATCCACGGTTACTAGAATACATCGAGATATTTCAATTCAAATACAATAATCTACGTTGTGGTGTTTCAATTCAGCTAGATTCACTTTCTTGGGGAAAAATCTATCTACATATGAGAATCAACGAAGACTGATAGATAGCTACATAATTCCATCTACGTGAAAATGTGTCGATATCCATATAACAAACTACATGATGATAAATCTGACAACATGTATGCTTTTATCTGCAGACATATCTATAGACATAAACCAAATCACATCGTGCTATTTCAATCGAGATACATCTATTAAAGTTGACATATTTGAAATCAGATATTTCCAACTTCGTTAAGATGCATCTCTTAAGATATCTCCATGTACGCATAGCTGTAACTATCCACGGTTACTAGAATACATCGAGATATTTCAATGCAAATACAATAATCTACGTTGTGGTGTTTCAATTCAGCTAGAGTCACTTTCTTGGGGAAAAATCTATCTACATATGACAATCTACGTAGACTGATAGATAGCTACATAATTCCATCTACGTGAAGATGTGTCGATATCCATATAACAAACTACATGAAGATAAATCTGACAGCATGTATGCTTTTATCTGCAGACATATCTATAGACATAAACCAAATCACATCGTGCTATTTCAATCGAGATACATCTATTAAAGTTGACATGTTTGAAATCAGATATTTCCAACTTCGTTAAGATGCATCTCTTAACATATCTCCATTTACGCATAGATATAACTATCCACGGTTACTAGAATACATCGAGATATTTCAATGCAAATACAATAATCTACGTTGTGGTGTTTCAATTCAGCTAGATTCACTTTCTTGGGGAAAAATCTATCTACATATGACAATCTACGTAGACTGATAGATAGCTACATAATTCCATCTACGTGAAGATGTGTCGATATCCATATAACAAACTACATGAAGATAAATCTGACAACATGTATGCTTTTATCTGCAGACATATCTATAGACATAAACCAAATCACATCGTGCTATTTCAATCGAGATACATCTATTAAAGTTGACATGTTTGAAATCAGATATTTCCAACTTCGTTAAGATGCATCTCTTAATATATCTCCATGTACGCATAGCTATAACTATCCATGTTTACTAGAATACATCGAGATATTTCAATGCAAATACAATAATCTACGTTGTGGTGTTTCAATCCAGATAGATTCACTTTCTTGGGGAAAAATCTATCTACATATGACAATCTACGTAGACTGATAGATAGCTACATAATTCCATCTACGTGAAAATGTCTCGATATCCATATAACAAACTACATGAAGATAAATCTGACAACATGTATGCTTTTATCTGCAGACATATCTATAGACATAAACCAAATCACATCGTGCTATTTCAATCGAGATACATCTATTAAAGTTGACATGTTTGAAATCAGATATTTCCAACTTCGTTAAGATGCATCTCTTAACATATCTCCATGTACGCATAGATATAACTATCCATGTTTACTAGAATAGATCGAGATATTTCAATTCAAATACAATAATCTACCTTGTGGTGTTTCAATTCAGCTAGATTCACTTTCTTGGGGAAAAATCTATCTACATATGAGAATCAACGAAGACTGATAGATAGCTACATAATTCCATCTACGTGAAAATTTGTCGATATCCATATAACAAACTACATGAAGATAAATCTGACAACATGTATGCTTTTATCTGCAGACATATCTATAGACATAAACCAAATCACATCGTGCTATTTCAATCGAGATACATCTATTAAAGTTGACATGTTTGAAATCAGATATTTCCAACTTCGTTAAGATGCATCTCTTAACATATCTCCATGTACGTATAGATATAACTATACATGTTTACTAGAATACATCGAGATATTTCAATTCAAATACAATAATCTACGTTGTGGTGTTTCAATTCAGCTAGATTCACTTTCTTGGGGAAAAATCTATCTACATATGACAATCTACGTAGACTGATAGATAGCTACATAATTCCATCTACGTGAAGTTGTGTCGATATCCATATAACAAACTACATGAAGATAAATCTGACAACATGTATGCTTTTATCTGCAGACATATCTATAGACATAAACCAAATCACATCGTGCTATTTCAATCGAGATACATCTATTAAAGTTGACATGTTTGAAATCAGATATTTCCAACTTCGTTAAGATGCATCTCTTAATATATCTCCATGTACGCATAGCTATAACTATCCATGTTTACTAGAACATCGAGATATTTCAATGCAAATACAATAATCTACGTTGTGGTGTTTCAATCCAGATAGATTCACTTTCTTGGGGAAAAATCTATCTACATATGACAATCTACGTAGACTGATAGATAGCTACATAATTCCATCTACGTGAAAATGTCTCGATATCCATATAACAAACTACATGAAGATAAATCTGACAACATGTATGCTTTTATCTGCAGACATATCTATAGACATAAACCAAATCACATCGTGCTATTTCAATCGAGATACATCTATTAAAGTTGACATGTTTGAAATCAGATATTTCCAACTTCGTTAAGATGCATATCTTAACATATCTCCATGTACGCATAGATATAACTATCCATGTTTACTAGAATAGATCGAGATATTTCAATTCAAATACAATAATCTACGTTGTGGTGTTTCAATTCAGCTAGATTCCCTTTCTTGGGGAAAAATCTATCTACATATGAGAATCAACGAAGACTGATAGATAGCTACATAATTCCATCTACGTGAAAATTTGTCGATATCCATATAACAAACTACATGAAGATAAATCTGACAACATGTATGCTTTTATCTGCAGACATATCTATAGACATAAACCAAATCACATCGTGCTATTTCAATCGAGATACATCTATTAAAGTTGACATGTTTGAAATCAGATATTTCCAACTTCGTTAAGATGCATCTCTTAACATATCTCCATGTACGTATAGATATAACTATCCATGTTTACTAGAATACATCGAGATATTTCAATTCAAATACAATAATCTACGTTGTGGTGTTTCAATTCAGCTAGATTCACTTTCTTGGGGAAAAATCTATCTACATATGACAATCTACGTAGACTGATAGATAGCTACATAATTCCATCTACGTGAAGTTGTGTCGATATCCATATAACAAACTACATGAAGATAAATCTGACAACATGTATGCTTTTATCTGCAGACATATCTATAGACATAAACCAAATCACATCGTGCTATTTCAATCGAGATACATCTATTAAAGTTGACATGTTTGAAATCAGATATTTCCAACTTCGTTAAGATGCATCTCTTAATATATCTCCATGTACGCATAGCTATAACTATCCATGTTTACTAGAACATCGAGATATTTCAATGCAAATACAATAATCTACGTTGTGGTGTTTCAATCCAGATAGATTCACTTTCTTGGGGAAAAATCTATCTACATATGACAATCTACGTAGACTGATAGATAGCTACATAATTGCATCTACGTGAAAATGTCTCGATATCCATATAACAAACTACATGAAGATAAATCTGACAACATGTATGCTTTTATCTGCAGACATATCTATAGACATAAACCAAATCACATCGTGCTATTTCAATCGAGATACATCTATTAAAGTTGACATGTTTGAAATCAGATATTTCCAACTTCGTTAAGATGCATCTCTTAACATATCTCCATGTACGCATAGATATAACTATCCATGTTTACTAGAATAGATCGAGATATTTCAATGCAAATACAATAATCTACGTTGTGGTGTTTCAATTCAGCTAGATTCACATTCGTGGGGAAAAATCGATCTACATATGACAATCTACGTAGACTGATAGATAGCTACATAATTCCATCTACGTGAAGATGTGTCGATATCCATGTAACAAACTACATGAAGATAAATCTGACTACATTTAAGCTTTTATCTGGAGACATATCTATAGACATAAACCATATAAAATTGTGATATATCAACCGATATAAATCTATTAAAGTTAAAATGTTTGAAATCAGATATTTCCAACTTCGTTAAGATGCATCTCTTAACATATCTCCATGTACGCATAGCTATATCTATCCACGGTTACTAGAATACATCGAGATATTTCAATGCAAATACAATAATCTACGTTGTGGTGTTTCAATTCAGCTAGATTCACTTTCTTGGGGGAAAAATCTATCTACATATGACAATCAACGAAGACTGATAGATAGCCACATAATTCCATCTACGTGAAGATGTATCGATATCCATATAACAAACTACATGAAGATAAATCTGACAACATGTATGCTTTTATCTGCAGACATATCTATAGACATAAACTAAATCACATCGTGCTATTTCAATCGAGATACATCTATTAAAGTTGACATGTTTGAAATCACATATTTCCAACTTCGTTAAGATGCATCTCTTAACATATCTCCATGTACGCATAGATATAACTATCCATGTTTACTAGAATACATCGAGATATTTCAATGCAAATACAATAATCTACGTTGTGGTGTTTCAATTCAGCTAGATTCACTTTCTTGGGGAAAAATCTATCTACATATGACAATCTACGTAGACTGATAGATAGCTACATAATTCCATCTACGTGAAGATGTGTCGATATCCATATAACAAACTACATGAAGATAAATCTGACAACATGTATGCTTTTATCTGCAGACATATCTATAGACATAAACCAAATCACATCGTGCTATTTCAATCGAGATACATCTATTAAAGTTGACATCTTTGAAATCAGATATTTCCAACTTCGTGAAGATGCATCTCTTAACATATCTCCATGTACGCATAGATATAACTATCCATGTTTACTAGAATACATCGAGATATTTCAATTCAAATACAAAAATCTACGTTGTGGTGTTTCAATTCAGCTAGATTCACTTTCTTGGGGAAAAATCTATCTACATATGAGAATCAACGAAGACTGATAGATAGCTACATAATTCCATCTACGTGAAAATGTGTCGATATCCATATAACAAACTACATGAAGATAAATCTGACAACATGTATGCTTTTATCTGCAGACATATCTATAGACATAAACCAAATCACATCGTTCTATTTCATTCGAGATACATCTATTAAAGTTGACATGTTTGAAATCAGATATTTCCAACTTCGTTAAGATGCATCTCTTAACATATCTCCATGTACGCATAGATATAACTATAAATGTTTACCAGAATACATCGAGATATTTCAATGCAAATACAATAATCTACGTTGTGGTGTTTCAATTCAGCTAGATTCACTTTCTTGGGGAAAAATCTATCTACATATGACAATCTACGTAGACTGATAGATAGCTACATAATTCCATCTACGTGAAGATGTGTCGATATCCATAAAACAAACTACATGAAGATAAATCTGACAACATGTATGCTTTTATCTGCAGACATATCTATAGACATAAACCAAATCACATCGTGCTATTTCAATCGAGATACATCTATTAAAGTTGAAATCAGATATTTCCAACTTCGTTAAGATGCATCTCTTAACATATCTCCATGTACGCATATCTATAACTATCCACGGTTACTAGAATACATCGAGATATTTCAATGCAAATACAATAATCTACGTTGTGGTGTTTCAATTCAGCTAGATTCAATTTCTTCGGGAAAAATCTATCTACATTTGACAATCTACGTAGACTGATCGATAGCTACATAATTCCATCTACGTGAAGATGTGTCGATATCCATATAACAAACTACATGAAGATAAATCTGACAACATGTATGCTTTTATCTGCAGACATATCTATAGACATAAACCAAATCACATCGTGCTATTTCAATCGAGATACATCTATTAAAGTTGACATGTTTGAAATCAGATATTTCCAACTTCGTTAAGATGCATCTCTTAATATATCTCCATGTACGCATAGCTATAACTATCCATGTTTACTAGAACATCGAGATATTTCAATGCAAATACAATAATCTACGTTGTGTTGTTTCAATCCAGATAGATTCACTTTCTTGGGGAAAAATCTATCTACATATGACAATCTACGTAGACTGATAGATAGCTACATAATTCCATCTACGTGAAAATGTCTCGATATCCATATAACAAACTACATGAAGATAAATCTGACAACATGTATGCTTTTATCTGCAGACATATCTATAGACATAAACCAAATCACATCGTGCTATTTCAATCGAGATACATCTATTAAAGTTGACATGTTTGAAATCAGATATTTCCAACTTCGTTAAGATGCATCTCTTAACATATCTCCATGTACGCATAGATATAACTATCCATGTTTACTAGAATAGATCGAGATATTTCAATTCAAATACAATAATCTACCTTGTGGTGTTTCAATTCAGCTAGATTCCCTTTCTTGGGGAAAAATCTATCTACATATGAGAATCAACGAAGACTGATAGATAGCTACATAATTCCATCTACGTGAAAATGTGTCGATATCCATATAACAAACTACATGAAGATAAATCTGACAACATGTATGCTTTTATCTGCAGACATATCTATAGACATAAACCAAATCACATCGTGCTATTTCAATCGAGATACATCTATTAAAGTTGACATGTTTGAAATCAGATATTTCCAACTTCGTTAAGATGCATCTCTTAACATATCTCCATGTACGCATAGATATAACTATCCATGTTTACTAGAATACATCGAGATATTTCAATGCAAATACAATAATCTACGTTGTGGTGTTTAAATTCAGCTAGATTCACATTCTTGGGGAAAAATCGATCTACATATGACAATCTACGTAGACTGATAGATAGCTACATAATTCCATCTACGTGAAGATGTGTCGATATCCATGTAACAAACTACATGAAGATAAATCTGACTACATTTAAGCTTTTATCTGGAGACATATCTATAGACATAAACCATATAAAATTGTGATATATAAACCGATATAAATCTATTAAAGTTAAAATGTTTGAAATCAGATATTTCCAACTTCGTTAAGATGCATCTCTTAACATATCTCCATGTACGCATAGCTATATCTATCCACGGTTACTAGAATACATCGAGATATTTCAATGCAAATACAATAATCTACGTTGTGGTGTTTCAATTCAGCTAGATTCACTTTCTTGGGGGAAAAATCTATCTACATATGACAATCAACGAAGACTGATAGATAGCTACATAATTCCATCTACGTGAAGATGTGTCGATATCCATATAACAAACTACATGAAGATAAATCTGACAACATGTATGCTTTTATCTGCAGACATATCTATAGACATAAACTAAATCACATCGTGCTATTTCAATCGAGATACATCTATTAAAGTTGACATGTTTGAAATCACATATTTCCAACTTCGTTAAGATGCATCTCTTAACATATCTCCATGTACGCATAGATATAACTATCCATGTTTACTAGAATACATCGAGATATTTCAATGCAAATACAATAATCTACGTTGTGGTGTTTCAATTCAGCTAGATTCACTTTCTTGGGGAAAAATCTATCTACATATGACAATCTACGTAGACTGATAGATAGCTACATAATTCCATCTACGTGAAGATGTGTCGATATCCATATAACAAACTACATGAAGATAAATCTGACAACATGTATGCTTTTATCTGCAGACATATCTATAGACATAAACCAAATCACATCGTGCTATTTCAATCGAGATACATCTATTAAAGTTGACATGTTTGAAATCAGATATTTCCAACTTCGTTAAGATGCATCTCTTAATATATCTCCATGTACGCATAGCTATAACTATCCATGTTTACTAGAACATCGAGATATTTCAATGCAAATACAATAATCTACGTTGTGGTGTTTCAATCCAGATAGATTCACTTTCTTGGGGAAAAATCTATCTACATATGACAATCTACTTAGACTGATAGATAGCTACATAATTCCATCTACGTGAAAATGTCTCGATATCCATATAACAAACTACATGAAGATAAATCTGACAACATGTATGCTTTTATCTGCAGACATATCTATAGACATAAACCAAATCACATCGTGCTATTTCAATCGAGATACATCTATTAAAGTTGACATGTTTGAAATCAGATATTTCCAACTTCGTTAAGATGCATCTCTTAACATATCTCCATGTACGCATAGATATAACTATCCATGTTTACTAGAATAGATCGAGATATTTCAATTTAAATACAATAATCTACCTTGTGGTGTTTCAATTCAGCTAGATTCCCTTTCTTGGGGAAAAATCTATCTACATATGAGAATCAACGAAGACTGATAGATAGCTACATAATTCCATCTACGTGAAAATGTGTCGATATCCATATAACAAACTACATGAAGATAAATCTGACAACATGTATGCTTTTATCTGCAGACATATCTATAGACATAAACCAAATCACATCGTGCTATTTCAATCGAGATACATCTATTAAAGTTGACATGTTTGAAATCAGATATTTCCAACTTCGTTAAGATGCATCTCTTAACATATCTCCATGTACGCATAGCTATAACTATCCATGTTTACTAGAATACATCGAGATATTTCAATGCAAATACAATAATCTACGTTGTGGTGTTTCAATTCAGCTAGATTCACTTTCTTGGGGAAAAATCTATCTACATATGACAATCTACGTAGACTGATAGATAGCTACATAATTCCATCTACGTGAAGATGTGTCGATATCCATATAACAAACTACATGAAGATAAATCTGACAGCATGTATGCTTTTATCTGCAGACATATCTATAGACATAAACCAAATCACATCGTGCTATTTCAATCGAGATACATCTATTAAAGTTGACATGTTTGAAATCAGATATTTCCAACTTCGTTAAGATGCATCTCTTAAAATATCTCCATGTACGCATAGATATAACTATCCATGTTTACTAGAATACATCGAGATATTTCAATGCAAATACAATAATCTACGTTGTGGTGTTTCAATTCAGCTAGATTCACATTCTTGGGGAAAAATCGATCTACATATGACAATCTACGTAGACTGATAGATAGCTACATAATTCCATCTACGTGAAGATGTGTCGATATCCATGTAACAAACTACATGAAGATAAATCTGACTACATTTAAGCTTTTATCTGGAGACATATCTATAGACATAAACCATATAAAATTGTGATATATCAACCGATATAAATCTATTAAAGTTAAAATGTTTGAAATCAGATATTTCCAACTTCGTTAAGATGCATCTCTTAACATATCTCCATGTACGCATAGCTATATCTATCCACGGTTACTAGAATACATCGAGATATTTCAATGCAAATACAATAATCTACGTTGTGGTGTTTCAATTCAGCTAGATTCACTTTCTTGGGGGAAAAATCTATCTACATATGACAATCAACGAAGACTGATAGATAGCTTCATAATTCCATCTACGTGAAGATGTGTCGATATCCATATAACAAACTACATGAAGATAAATCTGACAACATGTATGCTTTTATCTGCAGACATATCTATAGACATAAACTAAATCACATCGTGCTATTTCAATCGAGATACATCTATTAAAGTTGACATGTTTGAAATCAGATATTTCCAACTTCGTTAAGATGCATCTCTTAACATATCTCCATGTACGCATAGATATAACTATCCATGTTTACTAGAATACATCGAGATATTTCAATGCAAATACAATAATCTACGTTGTGGTGTTTCAATTCAGCTAGATTCACTTTCTTGGGGAAAAATCTATCTACATATGACAATCTACGTAGACTGATAGATAGCTACATAATTCCATCTACGTGAAGATGTGTCGATATCCATATAACAAACTACATGAAGATAAATCTGACAACATGTATGCTTTTATCTGCAGACATATCTATAGACATAAACCAAATCACATCGTGCTATTTCAATCGAGATACATCTATTAAAGTTGACATGTTTGAAATCAGATATTTCCAACTTCGTTAAGATGCATCTCTTAATATATCTCCATGTACGCATAGCTATAACTATCCATGTTTACTAGAACATCGAGATATTTCAATGCAAATACAATAATCTACGTTGTGGTGTTTCAATCCAGATAGATTCACTTTCTTGGGGAAAAATCTATCTACATATGACAATCTACTTAGACTGATAGATAGCTACATAATTCCATCTACGTGAAAATGTCTCGATATCCATATAACAAACTACATGAAGATAAATCTGACAACATGTATGCTTTTATCTGCAGACATATCTATAGACATAAACCAAATCACATCGTGCTATTTCAATCGAGATACATCTATTAAAGTTGACATGTTTGAAATCAGATATTTCCAACTTCGTTAAGATGCATCTCTTAACATATCTCCATGTACGCATAGATATAACTATCCATGTTTACTAGAATAGATCGAGATATTTCAATTCAAATACAATAATCTACCTTGTGGTGTTTCAATTCAGCTAGATTCCCTTTCTTGGGGAAAAATCTATCTACATATGAGAATCAACGAAGACTGATAGATAGCTACATAATTCCATCTACGTGAAAATGTGTCGATATCCATATAACAAACTACATGAAGATAAATCTGACAACATGTATGCTTTTATCTGCAGACATATCTATAGACATAAACCAAATCACATCGTGCTATTTCAATCGAGATACATCTATTAAAGTTGACATGTTTGAAATCAGATATTTCCAACTTCGTTAAGATGCATCTCTTAACATATCTCCATGTACGCATAGCTATAACTATCCATGTTTACTAGAATACATCGAGATATTTCAATGCAAATACAATAATCTACGTTGTGGTGTTTCAATTCAGCTAGATTCACTTTCTTGGGGAAAAATCTATCTACATATGACAATCTACGTAGACTGATAGATAGCTACATAATTCCATCTACGTGAAGATGTGTCGATATCCATATAACAAACTACATGAAGATAAATCTGACAGCATGTATGCTTTTATCTGCAGACATATCTATAGACATAAACCAAATCACATCGTGCTATTTCAATCGAGATACATCTATTAAAGTTGACATGTTTGAAATCAGATATTTCCAACTTCGTTAAGATGCATCTCTTAAAATATCTCCATGTACGCATAGATATAACTATCCATGTTTACTAGAATACATCGAGATATTTCAATGCAAATACAATAATCTACGTTGTGGTGTTTCAATTCAGCTAGATTCACATTCTTGGGGAAAAATCGATCTACATATGACAATCTACGTAGACTGATAGATAGCTACATAATTCCATCTACGTGAAGATGTGTCGATATCCATGTAACAAACTACATGAAGATAAATCTGACTACATTTAAGCTTTTATCTGGTGACATATCTATAGACATAAACCATATAAAATTGTGATATATCAACCGATATAAATCTATTAAAGTTAAAATGTTTGAAATCAGATATTTCCAACTTCGTTAAGATGCATCTCTTAACATATCTCCATGTACGCATAGCTATATCTATCCACGGTTACTAGAATACATCGAGATATTTCAATGCAAATACAATAATCTACGTTGTGGTGTTTCAATTCATTCTAGATTCACTTTCTTGGGGGAAAAATCTATCTACATATGACAATCAACGAAGACTGATAGATAGCTACATAATTCCATCTACGTGAAGATGTGTCGATATCCATATAACAAACTACATGAAGATAAATCTGACAACATGTATGCTTTTATCTGCAGACATATCTATAGACATAAACTAAATCACATCGTGCTATTTCAATCGAGATACATCTATTAAAGTTGACATGTTTGAAATCACATATTTCCAACTTCGTTAAGATGCATCTCTTAACATATCTCCATGTACGCATAGATATAACTATCCATGTTTACTAGAATACATCGAGATATTTCAATGCAAATACAATAATCTACGTTGTGGGGTTTCAATTCAGCTAGATTCACTTTCTTGGGGAAAAATCTATCTACATATGACAATCTACGTAGACTGATAGATAGCTACATAATTCCATCTACGTGAAGATGTGTCGATATCCATATAACAAACTACATGAAGATAAATCTGACAACATGTATGCTTTTATCTGCAGACATATCTATAGACATAAACCAAATCACATCGTGCTATTTCAATCGAGATACATCTATTAAAGTTGACATGTTTGAAATCAGATATTTCCAACTTCGTTAAGATGCATCTCTTAACATATCTCCATGTACGCATAGATATAACTATCCATGTTTACTAGAATAGATCGAGATATTTCAATTCAAATACAATAATCTACCTTGTGGTGTTTCAATTCAGCTAGATTCCCTTTCTTGGGGAAAAATCTATCTACATATGAGAATCAACGAAGACTGATAGATAGCTACATAATTCCATCTACGTGAAAATGTGTCGATATCCATATAACAAACTACATGAAGATAAATCTGACAACATGTATGCTTTTATCTGCAGACATATCTATAGACATAAACCAAATCACATCGTGCTATTTCAATCGAGATACATCTATTAAAGTTGACATGTTTGAAATCAGATATTTCCAACTTCGTTAAGATGCATCTCTTAACATATCTCCATGTACGCATAGCTATAACTATCCATGTTTACTAGAATAGATCGAGATATTTCAATGCAAATACAATAATCTACGTTGTGGTGTTTCAATTCAGCTAGATTCACTTTCTTGGGGAAAAATCTATCTACATATGACAATCTACGTAGACTGATAGATAGCTACATAATTCCATCTACGTGAAGATGTGTCGATATCCATATAACAAACTACATGAAGATAAATCTGACAACATGTATGCTTTTATCTGCAGACATATCTATAGACATAAACCAAATCACATCGTGCTATTTCAATCGAGATACATCTATTAAAGTTGACATGTTTGAAATCAGATATTTCCAACTTCGTTAAGATGCATCTCTTAACATATCTCCATGTACGCATAGATATAACTATCCATGTTTACTAGAATACATCGAGATATTTCAATGCAAATACAATAATCTACGTTGTGGTGTTTCAATTCAGCTAGATTCACATTCTTGGGGAAAAATCGATCTACATATGACAATCTACGTAGACTGATAGATAGCTACATAATTCCATCTACGTGAAGATGTGTCGATATCCATGTAACAAACTACATGAAGATAAATCTGACTACATTTAAGCTTTTATCTGGAGACATATCTATAGACATAAACCATATAAAATTGTGATATATCAACCGATATAAATCTATTAAAGTTAAAATGTTTGAAATCAGATATTTCCAACTTCGTTAAGATGCATCTCTTAACATATCTCCATGTACGCATAGCTATATCTATCCACGGTTACTAGAATACATCGAGATATTTCAATGCAAATACAATAATCTACGTTGTGGTGTTTCAATTCAGCTAGATTCACTTTCTTGGGGGAAAAATCTATCTACATATGACAATCAACGAAGACTGATAGATAGCTACATAATTCCATCTACGTGAAGATGTGTCGATATCCATATAACAAACTACATGAAGATAAATCTGACAACATGTATGCTTTTATCTGCAGACATATCTATAGACATAAACTAAATCACATCGTGCTATTTCAATCGAGATACATCTATTAAAGTTGACATGTTTGAAATCACATATTTCCAACTTCGTTAAGATGCATCTCTTAACATATCTCCATGTACGCATAGATATAACTATCCATGTTTACTAGAATACATCGAGATATTTCAATGCAAATACAATAATCTACGTTGTGGTGTTTCAATTCAGCTAGATTCACTTTCTTGGGGAAAAATCTATCTACATATGACAATCTACGTAGACTGATAGATAGCTACATAATTCCATCTACGTGAAGATGTGTCGATATCCATATAACAAACTACATGAAGATAAATCTGACAACATGTATGCTTTTATCTGCAGACATATCTATAGACATAAACCAAATCACATCGTGCTATTTCAATCGAGATACATCTATTAAAGTTGACATGTTTGAAATCAGATATTTCCAACTTCGTTAAGATGCATCTCTTAACATATCTCCATGTACGCATAGATATAACTATCCATGTTTACTAGAATAGATCGAGATATTTCAATTCAAATACAATAATCTACCTTGTGGTGTTTCAATTCAGCTAGATTCCCTTTCTTGGGGAAAAATCTATCTACATATGAGAATCAACGAAGACTGATAGATAGCTACATAATTCCATCTACGTGA
The DNA here is from genome assembly GCA_030141615.1 of Unio pictorum. NCBI lineage: Eukaryota > Metazoa > Mollusca > Bivalvia > Unionida > Unionidae > Unio > Unio pictorum. Next base: position 4,922,384 of record JARLTB010000007.1, on the reverse strand, counting down.
AAATGTGTCGATATCCATATAACAAACTACATGAAGATAAATCTGACAACATGTATGCTTTTATCTGCAGACATATCTATAGACATAAACCAAATCACATCGTGCTATTTCAATTGAGATACATCTATTAAAGTTGACATGTTTGAAATCAGATATTTCCAACTTCGTTAAGATGCATCTCTTAACATATCTCCATGTACGCATAGCTATAACTATCCATGTTTACTAGAATACATCGAGATATTTCAATGCAAATACAATAATCTACGTTGTGGTGTTTCAATTCAGCTAGATTCACTTTCTTGGGGAAAAATCTATCTACATATGACAATCTACGTAGACTGATAGATAGCTACATAATTCCATCTACGTGAAGATGTGTCGATATCCATATAACAAACTACATGAAGATAAATCTGACAACATGTATGCTTTTATCTGCAGACATATCTATAGACATAAACCAAATCACATCGTGCTATTTCAATCGAGATACATCTATTAAAGTTGACATGTTTGAAATCAGATATTTCCAACTTCGTTAAGATGCATCTCTTAACATATCTCCATGTACGCATAGATATAACTATCCATGTTTACTAGAATACATCGAGATATTTCAATGCAAATACAATAATCTACGTTGTGGTGTTTCAATTCAGCTAGATTCACATTCTTGGGGAAAAATCGATCTACATATGACAATCTACGTAGACTGATAGATAGCTACATAATTCCATCTACGTGAAGATGTGTCGATATCCATGTAACAAACTACATGAAGATAAATCTGACTACATTTAAGCTTTTATCTGGAGACATATCTATAGACATAAACCATATAAAATTGTGATATATCAACCGATATAAATCTATTAAAGTTAAAATGTTTGAAATCAGATATTTCCAACTTCGTTAAGATGCATCTCTTAACATATCTCCATGTACGCATAGCTATATCTATCCACGGTTACTAGAATACATCGAGATATTTCAATGCAAATACAATAATCTACGTTGTGGTGTTTCAATTCAGCTAGATTCACTTTCTTGGGGGAAAAATCTATCTACATATGACAATCAACGAAGACTGATAGATAGCTACATAATTCCATCTACGTGAAGATGTGTCGATATCCATATAACAAACTACACGAAGATAAATCTGACAACATGTATGCTTTTATCTGCAGACATATCTATAGACATAAACTAAATCACATCGTGCTATTTCAATCGAGATACATCTATTAAAGTTGACATGTTTGAAATCACATATTTCCAACTTCGTTAAGATGCATCTCTTAACATATCTCCATGTACGCATAGATATAACTATCCATGTTTACTAGAATACATCGAGATATTTCAATGCAAATACAATAATCTACGTTGTGGTGTTTCAATTCAGCTAGATTCACTTTCTTGGGGAAAAATCTATCTACATATGACAATCTACGTAGACTGATAGATAGCTACATAATTCCATCTACGTGAAGATGTGTCGATATCCATATAACAAACTACATGAAGATAAATCTGACAACATGTATGCTTTTATCTGCAGACATATCTATAGACATAAACCAAATCACATCGTGCTATTTCAATCGAGATACATCTATTAAAGTTGACATCTTTGAAATCAGATATTTCCAACTTCGTTAAGATGCATCTCTTAACATATCTCCATGTACGCATAGATATAACTATCCATGTTTACTAGAATACATCGAGATATTTCAATTCAAATACAATAATCTACGTTGTGGTGTTTCAATTCAGCTAGATTCACTTTCTTGGGGAAAAATCTATCTACATATGAGAATCAACGAAGACTGATAGATAGCTACATAATTCCATCTACGTGAAAATGTGTCGATATCCATATAACAAACTACATGAAGATAAATCTGACAACATGTATGCTTTTATCTGCAGACATATCTATAGACATAAACCAAATCACATCGTTCTATTTCATTCGAGATACATCTATTAAAGTTGACATGTTTGAAATCAGATATTTCCAACTTCGTTAAGATGCATCTCTTAACATATCTCCATGTACGCATAGATATAACTATAAATGTTTACTAGAATACATCGAGATATTTCAATTCAAATACAATAATCTACGTTGTGGTGTTTCAATTCAGCTAGATTCACTTTCTTGGGGAAAAATCTATCTACATATGACAATCTACGTATACTGATAGATAGCTACATAATTCCATCTACGTGAAGATGTGTCGATATCCATATAACAAACTACATGAAGATAAATCTGACAACATGTATGCTTTTATCTGCAGACATATCTATAGACATAAACCAAATCACATCGTGCTATTTCAATCGAGATACAATCTATTAAAGTTGAAATCAGATATTTCCAACTTCGTTAAGATGCATCTCTTAACATATCTCCATGTACGCATAGATATAACTATCCATGTTTACTAGAATACATCGAGATATTTCAATTCAAATACAATAATCTACGTTGTGGTGTTTCAATTCAGCTAGATTCACTTTCTTGGGGAAAAATATATCTACATATGACAATCTACGTAGACTGATAGATAGCTACATAATTCCATCTACGTGAAGATGTGCGGATATCCATATAACAAACTACATGAAGATAAATCTGACAACAAGTATGCTTTTATCTGCAGACATATCTATAGACATAAACCAAATCACATCGTGCTATTTAAATCGAGATACATCTATTAAAGTTGACATGTTTGAAATCAGATATTTCCAACTTCGTTAAGATGCATCTCTTAACATATCTCCATTTACGCATAGATATAACTATCCACGGTTACTAGAATACATCGAGATATTTCAATGCAAATACAATAATCTACGTTGTGGTGTTTCAATTCAGCTAGATTCACTTTCTTGGGGAAAAATCTATCTACATATGACAATCTACGTAGACTGATAGATAGCTACATAATTCCATCTACGTGAAGATGTGTCGATATCCATATAACAAACTACATGAAGATAAATCTGACAACATGTATGCTTTTATCTGCAGACATATCTATAGACATAAACTAAATCACATCGTGCTATTTCAATCGAGATACATCTATTAAAGTTGACATCTTTGAAATCAGATATTTCCAACTTCGTTAAGATGCATCTCTTAACATATCTCCATTTACGCATAGATATAACTATCCACGGTTACTAGAATACATCGAGATATTTCAATGCAAATACAATAATCTACGTTGTGGTGTTTCAATTCAGCTAGATTCACTTTCTTGGGGAAAAATCTATCTACATATGACAATCTACGTAGACTGATAGATAGCTACATAATTCCATCTACGTGAAGATGTGTCGATATCCATATAACAAACTACATGAAGATAAATCTGACAACATGTATGCTTTTATCTGCAGACATATCTATAGACATAAACCAAATCACATCGTGCTATTTCAATCGAGATACATCTATTAAAGTTGACGTGTTTGAAATCAGATATTTCCAACTTCGTTAAGATGCATCTCTTAACATATCTCCATGTACGCATAGATATAACTATCCATGTTTACTAGAATACATCGAGATATTTCAATGCAAATACAATAATCTACGTTGTGGTGTTTCAATTCAGCTACATTCACTTTCTTGGGGAAAAATCTATCTACATATGACAATCTACGTAGACTGATAGATAGCTACATAATTCCATCTAGGTGAAGATGTGTCGATATCCATATAACAAACTACATGAAGATAAATCTGACAACATGTATGCTTTTATCTGCAGACATATCTATAAACATAAACCAAATCACATCGTGCTATTTCAATCGAGATACATCTATTAAAGTTGAAATGAGATATTTCCAACTTCGTTAAGATGCAGCTCTTAACATATCTCCATGTACGCATAGATATAACTATCCATGTTTACTAGAATACATCGAGATATTTCAATTCAAATACAATAATCTACGTTGTGGTGTTTCAATTCAGCTAGATTCACTTTCTTGGGGAAAAATATATCTACATATGACAATCTACGTAGACTGATAGATAGCTACATAATTCCATCTACGTGAAGATGTGTCGATATCCATATAACAAACTACATGAAAATAAATCTGACAACATGTATGCTTTTATCTGCAGACATATCTATAGACATAAACCAAATCACATCGTGCTATTTCAATCGAGATACATCTATTAAAGTTGACATGTTTGAAATCAGATATTTCCAACTTCGTTAAGATGCATCTCTTAACATATCTCCATTTACGCATAGATATAACTATCCACGGTTACTAGAATACATCGAGATATTTCAATGCAAATACAATAATCTACGTTGTGGTGTTTCAATTCAGCTAGATTCACATTCTTGTTGAAAAATCTATCTACATATGACAATCTACGTAGACTGATAGATAGCTACATAATTCCATCTACGTGAAGATGTGTCGATATCCATATAACAAACTACATGATGATAAATCTGACAACATGTATGCTTTTATCTGCAGACATATCTATAGACATAAACCAAATCACATCGTGCTATTTCAATCGAGATACGTCTATTGAAGTTGAAATCAGATATTTCCAACTTCGTTAAGATGCATCTCTTAACATATCTCCATGTACGCATAGATATATCTATCCATGTTTACTAGAATACATCGAGATATTTCAATTCAAATACAATAATCTATGTTGTGGTGTTTCAATTCAGCTAGATTCACTTTCTTGGGGAAAAATCTATCTACATATGACAATCTACGTAGACTGATAGATAGCTACATAATTCCATCTACGTGAAGATGTGTCGATATCCATATAACAAACTACATGAAGATAAATCTGACAACATGTATGCTTTTATCTGCAGACATATCTATAGACATAAACCAAATCACATCGTGCTATTTCAATCGAGATACATCTATTAAAGTTGATATGTTTGAAATCAGATATTTCCAACTTCGTTAAGATGCATCTCTTAACATATCTCCATTTACGCATAGATATAACTATCCACGGTTACTAGAATACATCGAGATATTTCAATGCAAATACAATAATCTACGTTGTGGTGTTTCAATTCAGCTAGATTCACTTTCTTGGGGAAAAATCTATCTACATATGACAATCTACGTAGACTGATAGATAGCTACATAATTCCATCTACGTGAAGATGTGTCGATATCCATATAACAAACTACATGAAGATAAATCTGACAACATGTATGCTTTTATCTGCAGACATATCTATAGACATAAACCAAATCACATCGTGCTATTTCAATCGAGATACATCTATTAAAGTTGACATGTTTGAAATCAGATATTTCCAACTTCGTTAAGATGCATCTCTTAACATCTCTCCATGTCCGCATATATATATCTATCCATGTTTACTAGAATACATCGAGATATTTCAATGCAAATACAATAATCTACGTTGTGGTGTTTCAATTCAGCTAGATTCACTTTCATGGGGAAAAATCTATCTACATATGACAATCTACGTAGACTGATAGATAGCTACATAATTCCATCTACGTGAAGATGTGTCGATATCCATATAACAAACTACATGAAGATAAATCTGACAACATGTATGCTTTTATCTGCAGACATATCTATAGACATAAACCAAATCACATCGTGCTATTTCAATCGAGATACATCTAATAAAGTTGACATGTTTGAAATCAGATATTTCCAACTTCGTTAAGATGCATCTCTTAACATATCTCCATGTACGCATAGATATAACTATCCATGTTTACTAGAATACATCGAGATATTTCAATTCAAATACAATAATCTACGTTGTGGTATTTCAATTCAGCTAGATTCACTTTCTTGGGGAAAAATCTATCTACATATGACAATCTACGTAGACTGATAGATAGCTACATAATTCCATCTACGTGAAAATGTGTCGATATCCATATAACAAACTACATGAAGATAAATCTGACAACATGTATGCTTTTATCTGCAGACATATCTATAGACATAAACCAAATCACATCGTGCTATTTCAATCGAGATACATCTATTAAAGTTGACATATTTGAAATCAGATATTTCCAACTTCGTTAAGATGCATCTCTTAACATATCTCCATGTACGCATAGCTGTAACTATCCACGGTTACTAGAATACATCGAGATATTTCAATGCAAATACAATAATCTACGTTGTGGTGTTTCAATTCAGCTAGATTCACTTTCTTGGGGAAAAATCTATCTACATATGACAATCTACGTAGACTGATAGATAGCTACATAATTCCATCTACGTGAAGATGTGTCGATATCCATATAACAAACTACATGAAGATAAATCTGACAGCATGTATGCTTTTATCTGCAGACATATCTAAAGACATAAACCAAATCACATCGTGCTATTTCAATCGAGATACATCTATTAAAGTTGACATGTTTGAAATCAGATATTTCCAACTTCGTTAAGATGCATCTCTTAACATATCTCCATTTACGCATAGATATAACTATCCACGGTTACTAGAATACATCGAGATATTTCAATGCAAATACAATAATCTACGTTGTGGTGTTTCAATTCAGCTAGATTCACTTTCTTGGGGAAAAATCTATCTACATATGACAATCTACGTAGACTGATAGATAGCTACATAATTCCATCTACGTGAAGATGTGTCCATATCCATATAACAAACTACAAGAAGATAAATCTGACAACATGTATGCTTTTATCTGCAGACATATCTATAGACATAAACCAAATCACATCGTGCTATTTCAATCGAGATACATCTATTAAAGTTGACATGTTTGAAATCAGATATTTCCAACTTCGTTAAGATGCATCTCTTAACATATCTCCATGTACGCATAGATATAACTATCCATGTTTACTAGAATACATCGAGATATTTCAATGCAAATACAATAATCTACGTTGTGGTGTTTCAATTCAGCTACATTCACTTTCTTGGGGAAAAATCTATCTACATATGACAATCTACGTAGACTGAGAGATAGCTACATAATTCCATCTACGTGAAGATGTGTCGATATCCATATAACAAACTACATGAAGATAAATCTGACAACATGTATGCTTTTATCTGCAGACATATCTATAGACATAAACCAAATCACATCGTGCTTTTTAAATCGAGATACATCTTTTAAAGTTGAAATCAGATATTTCCAACTTCGTTAAGATGCATCTCTTAACATATCTCCATGTACGCATATATATAACTATCCATGTTTACTAGAATACATCGAGATATTTCAATTCAAATACAATTATCTATGTTGTGGTGTTTCAATTCAGCTAGATTCACTTTCTTGGGGAAAAATATATCTACATATGACAATCTACGTAGACTGATAGATAGCTACATAATTCCATCTACGTGAAGATGTGTCGATATCCATATAACAAACTACATGAAGATAAATCTGACAACATGTATGCTTTTATCTGCAGACATATCTATAGACATAAACCAAATCACATCGTGCTATTTCAATCGAGATACATCTATTAAAGTTGACATGTTTGAAATCAGATATTTCCAACTTCGTTAAGATGCATCTCTTAACATATCTCCATTTACGCATAGATATAACTATCCACGGTTACTAGAATACATCGAGATATTTCAATGCAAATACAATAATCTACGTTGTGGTGTTTCAATTCAGCTAGATTCACTTTCTTGGGGAAAAATCTATCTACATATGACAATCTACGTAGACTGATAGATAGCTACATAATTCCATCTACGTGAAGATGTGTCGATATCCATATAACAAACTACATGAAGATAAATCTGACAACATGTATGCTTTTATCTGCAGACATATCTATAGACATAAACCAAATCACATCGTGCTATTTCAATCGAGATACGTCTATTAAAGTTGAAATCAGATATTTCCAACTTCGTTAAGATGCATCTCTTAACATATCTCCATGTACGCATAGATATAACTATCCATGTTTACTAGAATACATCGATATATTTCAATTCAAAAACAATAATCTATGTTGTGGTGTTTCAATTCAGCTAGATTCACTTTCTTGGGGAAAAATCTATCTACATATGACAATCTACGTAGACTGATAGATAGCTACATAATTCCATCTACGTGAGGATGTGTCGATATCCATATAACAAACTACATGAAGATAAATCTGACAACATGTATGCTTTTATCTGCAGACATATCTATAGACATAAACCAAATCACATCGTGCTATTTCAATCGAGATACATCTATTAAAGTTGACATCTTTGAAATCAGATATTTCCAACTTCGTTAAGATGCATCTCTTAACATATCTCCATTTACGCATAGATATAACTATCCACGGTTACTAGAATACATCGAGATATTTCAATTCAAATACAATAATCTACGTTGTGGTGTTTCAATTCAGCTAGATTCACTTTCTTGGGGAAACATCTATCTACATATGACAATCTACGTACACTGATAGATAGCTACATAATTCCATCTACGTGAAGATGTGTCGATATCCATATAACAAACTACATGAAGATAAATCTGACAACATGTATGCTTTTATCTGCAGACATATCTACAGACATAAACCAAATCACATCGTGCTATTTCAAACGAGATACATCTATTAAAGTTGACATGTTTGAAATCAGATATTTCCAACTTCGTTAAGATGCATCTCTTAACATATCTCCATGTACGCATAGATATAAGTATCCATGTTTACTAGAATACATCGAGATATTTCAATGCAAATACAATAATCTACGTTGTGGTGTTTCAATTCAGCTAGATTCACTTTCTTGGGGAAAAATCTATCTACATATGACAATCTACGTAGACTGATAGATTGCTACATAATTCCATCTACGTGAAGATGTGTCGATATCCATATAACAAACTACATGAAGAGAAATCTGACAACATGTATGCTTTTATCTGCAGACATATCTATAGACATAAACCAAATCACATCGTGCTATTTCAATCGAGATACATCTATTAAAGTTGACATTTTTGAAATCAGATATTTCCAACTTCGTTAAGATGCATCTCTTAACATATCTCCATGTACGCTTAGATATAACTATCCATGTTTACTAGAATACATCGAGATATTTCAATTCAAATACAATAATCTACGTTGTGGTGTTTCAATTCAGCTAGATTCACTTTCTTGGGGAAAAATCTATCTACATATGACAATCTACGTAGACTGATAGATAGCTACATAATTACATCTACGTGAAGATGTGTCGATATCCATGTAACAAACTACATGAAGATAAATCTGACAACATTTTAGCTTTTATCTGGAGACATATCTATAGACAGAAACCATATCACATCGTGATATATCAACCGATATAAATCTATTAAAGTTAAAATATTTGAAATCAGATATTTCCAACTTCGTTAAGATGCATCTCTTAACATATCTTCATGTACGCAGAGCTATAACTATCCACAGTTACTAGAATACATCGAGATATTTCAATGCAAATACAATAATCTACGTTGTGGTGTTTCAATTCAGCTAGATTCACTTTCTTGCGGAAAAATCTATCTACATATGACAATCTACGTAGACTGATAGATAGCTACATAATTCCATCTACGTGAAGATGTGTCGATATCCATATAACAAACTACATGAAGATAAATCTGACAACATGTATGCTTTTATCTGCAGACATATCTATAGACATAAACTAAATCACATCGTGCTATTTCAAACGAGATGCATCTATTAAAGTTGACATCTTTGAAATAAGATATTTCCAACTTCGTTAAGATGCATCTCTTTACATATCTCCATGTACGCATAGCTATAACTATCCATGTTTACTAGAATACATCGAGATATTTCAATTCAAATACAATAATCTACGTTGTGGTGTTTCAATTCAGCTAGATTCACTATCTTGGGAAAAAATCTATCTACATATGAAAGTCAACGTAGACTGATAGATAGCTACATAATTCCATCTACGTGAAGATGTGTCGATATCCATATAACAAACTACATGAAGATAAATCTGACAACCTGTATGCTTTTATCTGCAGACATATCTATAGACATAAACCAAATCACATCGTGCTATTTCAATCGAGATACATCTATTAAAGTTGACATGTTTGAAATCTGATATTTCCAACTTCGTTAAGATGCATCTTTTAACATATCTCCATGTACGCATAGATATAACTATCCATGTTTACTAGAATACATCGAGATATTTCAATGCAAATACAATAATCTAAGTTGTGGTGTTTCAATTCAGCTAGATTCACTTTCTTGGGGAAAAATCTATCTACATATGACAATCTACGTAGACTGATAGATAGCTACATAATTCCATCTACGTGAAGATGTGTCGATATCCATATAACAAACTACATGAAGATAAATCTGACAACATGTATGCTTTTATCTGCAGACATATCTATAGACATAAACCAAATCACATCGTGCTATTTCAATCGAGATACATCTATTAAAGTTGACATGTTTGAAATCAGACATTTCCAACTTCGTTAAGATGCATCTCTTAACATATCTCCATGTACGCATAGATATAACTATCCATGTTTACTAGAATACATCGAGATATTTCAATTCAAATACAATAATCTACGTTGTGGTGTTTCAATTCAGCTAGATTCACTTTCTTGGGGAAAAATCTATCTACATATGAGAATCAACGAAGACTGAGAGATAGCTACATAATTCCATCTACGTGAAAATGTGTCGATATCCATATAACAAACTACATGAAGATAAATCTGACAACATGTATGCTTTTATCTGCAGACATATCTATAGAAATAAACCAATTCACATCGTGCTGTTTCAATCGAGATACATCTATTAAAGTTGACATGTTTGAAAGCAGATATTTCCAACTTCGTTAAGATGCATCTCTTAACATATCTCCATGTACGCATAGCTATAACTATCCATGTTTACAGGAATACATCGAGATATTTCAATGCAAATACAATAATCTACGTTGTCGTGTTTCAATTCAGCTAGATTCACTTTCTTGGGGAAAAATCTATCTACATATGACAATCTACGTAGACTGAGAGATAGCTACATAATTCCATCTACGTGAAGATGTGTCGATATCCATATAACAAACTACATGAAGATAAATCTGACAACATGTATGCTTTTATCTGCAGACATATCTATAGACATAAACCAAATCACATCGTGCTTTTTAAATCGAGATACATCTTTTAAAGTTGAAATCAGATATTTCCAACTTCGTTAAGATGCATCTCTTAACATATCTCCATGTACGCATATATATAACTATCCATGTTTACTAGAATACATCGAGATATTTCAATTCAAATACAATTATCTATGTTGTGGTGTTTCAATTCAGCTAGATTCACTTTCTTGGGGAAAAATATATCTACATATGACAATCTACGTAGACTGATAGATAGCTACATAATTCCATCTACGTGAAGATGTGTCGATATCCATATAACAAACTACATGAAGATAAATCTGACAACATGTATGCTTTTATCTGCAGACATATCTATAGACATAAACCAAATCACATCGTGCTATTTCAATCGAGATACATCTATTAAAGTTGACATGTTTGAAATCAGATATTTCCAACTTCGTTAAGATGCATCTCTTAACATATCTCCATGTACGCATAGATATAACTATCCACGGTTACTAGAATACATCGAGATATTTCAATGCAAATACAATAATCTACGTTGTGGTGTTTCAATTCATCTAGATTCACTTTCTTGGGGAAAAATCTATCTACATATGACAATCTACGTAGACTGATAGATAGCTACATAATTCCATCTACGTGAAGATGTGTCGATATCCATATAACAAACTACATGAAGATAAATCTGACAACATGTATGCTTTTATCTGCAGACATATCTATAGACATAAACCAAATCACATCGTGCTATTTCAATCGAGATACGTCTATTAAAGTTGAAATCAGATATTTCCAACTTCGTTAAGATGCATCTCTTAACACATCTCCATGTACGCATAGATATAACTATCCATGTTTACTAGAATACATCGATATATTTCAATTCAAATACAATAATCTATGTTGTGGTGTTTCAATTCAGCTAGATTCACTTTCTTGGGGAAAAATCTATCTACATATGACAATCTACGTAGACTGATAGATAGCTACATAATTCCATCTACGTGAAGATGTGTCGATATCCATATAACAAACTACATGAAGATAAATCTGACAACATGTATGCTTTTATCTGCAGACATATCTATAGACATAAACCAAATCACATCGTGCTATTTCAATCGAGATACATCTATTAAAGTTGACATCTTTGAAATCAGATATTTCCAACTTCGTTAAGATGCATCTCTTAACATATCTCCATTTACGCATAGATATAACTATCCACGGTTACTAGAATACATCGAGATATTTCAATGCAAATACAATAATCTACGTTGTGGTGTTTCAATTCAGCTAGATTCACTTTCTTGGGGAAAAATCTATCTACATATGACAATCTACGTACACTGATAGATAGCTACATAATTCCATCTACGTGAAGATGTGTCGATATCCATATAACAAACTACATGAAGATAAATCTGACAACATGTATGCTTTTATCTGCAGACATATCTACAGACATAAACCAAATCACATCGTGCTATTTCAAACGAGATACATCTATTAAAGTTGACATGTTTGAAATCAGATATTTCCAACTTCGTTAAGATGCATCTCTTAACATATCTCCATGTACGCATAGATATAACTATCCATGTTTACTAGAATACATCGAGATATTTCAATTCAAATACAATAATCTACGTTGTGGTGTTTCAATTCAGCTAGATTCACTTTCTTGGGGAAAAATCTATCTACATATGACAATCTACGTAGACTGATTAATAGCTACATAATTCCATCTACGTGAAGATGTGTCGATATCCATATAACAAACTACATGAAGATAAATCTGACAACATGTATGCTTTTATCTGCAGACATATCTATAGACATAAACCAAATCACATCGTGCTATTTCAATCGAGATACATCTATTAAAGTTGACATGTTTGAAATCAGATATTTCCAACTTCGTTAAGATGCATCTCTTAACATATCTCCATTTACGCATAGATGTAACTATCCAAGGTTACTAGAATACATCGAGATATTTCAATGCAAATACAATAATCTACGTTGTGGTGTTTCAATTCAGCTACATTCACTTTCTTGGGGAAAAATCTATCTACATATGACAATGTACGCAGACTGATAGATAGCTACATAATTCCATCTACGTGAAGATGTGTCGATATCCATATAACAAACTACATGAAGATAAATCTGACAACATGTATGCTTTTATCTGCAGACATATCTATAGACATAAACTAAATCACATCGTGCTATTTCAATCGAGATACATCTATTAAAGTTGAAATCAGATATTTCCCACTTCGTTAAGATGCATCTTTTAACATATCTCCATGTACGCATAGCTATAACTATCCACGATTACTAGAATACATCGAGATATTTCAATGCAAATACAATAATCTACGTTGTGGTGTTTCAATTCAGCTAAATTCACTTTCTTGGGGAAAAATCTATCTACATAAGACAATCTACGTAGACTGATAGATAGCTACATAATTCCATCTACGTGAAGATGTGTCGATATCCATATAACAAACTACATGAAGAGAAATCTGACAACATGTATGCTTTTATCTGCAGACATATCTATAGACATAAACCAAATCACATCGTGCTATTTCAATCGAGATACATCTATTAAAGTTGAAATCAGATATTTCCAACTTCGTTAAGATGCATCTTTTAACATATCTCCATTTACGCATAGATGTAACTATCCAAGGTTACTAGAATACATCGAGATATTTCAATGCAAATACAATAATCTACGTTGTGGTGTTTCAATTCAGCTACATTCACTTTCTTGGGGAAAAATCTATCTACATATGACAATGTACGCAGACTGATAGATAGCTACATAATTCCATCTACGTGAAGATGTGTCGATATCCATATAACAAACTACATGAAGATAAATCTGACAACATGTATGCTTTTATCTGCAGACATATCTATAGACATAAACTAAATCACATCGTGCTATTTCAATCGAGATACATCTATTAAAGTTGAAATCAGATATTTCCAACTTCGTTAAGATGCATCTTTTAACATATCTCCATGTACGCATAGCTATAACTATCCACGATTACTAGAATACATCGAGATATTTCAATGCAAATACAATAATCTACGTTGTGGTGTTTCAATTCAGCTAAATTCACTTTCTTGGGGAAAAATCTATCTACATAAGACAATCTACGTAGACTGATAGATAGCTACATAATTCCATCTACGTGAAGATGTGTCGATATCCATATAACAAACTACATGAAGACAAATCTGACAACATGTATGCTTTTTTCTGCAGACATATCTATAGACATAAACCAAATCACATCGTGCTATTTCAATCGAGATACATCTATTAAAGTTGACATGTTTGAAATCAGATATTTCCAACTTCGTTAAGATGCATCTCTTAACATATCTCCATGTACGGATAGATATAACTATCCATGTTTACTAGAATACATCGAGATATTTCAATTCAAATACAATAATCTACGTTGTGGTGTTTCAATTCAGCTAGATTCACTTTCTTGGGGAAAAATCTATCTACATATGAGAATCAACGAAGACTGATAGATAGCTACATAATTCCATCTACGTGAAAATGTGTCGATATCCATATAACAAACTACATGAAGATAAATCTGACAACATGTATGCTTTTATCTGCAGACATATCTATAGACATAAACCAAATCACATCGTTCTATTTCATTCGAGATACATCTATTAAAGTTGACATGTTTGAAATCAGATATTTCCAACTTCGTTAAGATGCATCTCTTAACATATCTCCATGTACGCATAGATATAACTATAAATGTTTACTAGAATACATCGAGATATTTCAATGCAAATACAATAATCTACGTTGTGGTGTTTCAATTCAGCTAGATTCACTTTCTTGGGGAAAAATCTATCGACATACGACAATCTCCGTAGACTGATAGATAGCTACATAATTCCATCTACGTGAAGATGTGTCGATATACATGTAACAAACTACATGAAGATAAATCTGACAACATGTATGCTTTTCACTGGAGACATATCTATAGACAGAAACCATATCACATCGTCATATATCAACCGATATAAATCAATTACAGTTAAAATATTTGAAATCAGATATTTCCAACTTCGTTAAGATGCATCTCTTAACATATCTCCATGTACTCATAGATATAACTATCCATGTTTACTAGAATACATCGAGATATTTCAATTCAAATACAATAATCTACGTTGTGGTGTTTCAATTCAGCTAGATTCACTTTCTTGGGAAAAATCTATCTACATATGAGAATCAACGAAGACTGATAGATAGCTACATAATTCCATCCACGTGTAGATGTGTCGATATCCATATAACAAACTAAATGAAGATAAATCTGACAACATGTATGCTTTTATCTGCAGACATATCTATAGACATAAACCAAATCACATCGTTCTTTCATTCGAGATACATCTATTAAAGTTGACATGTTTGAAATCAGATATTTCCAACTTCGTTAAGATGCATCTCTTAACATATCTCCATTTACGCATAGATATAACTATCCACGGTTACTAGAATACTTCGAGATATTTCAATGCAAATACAATAATATACGTTGTGGTGTTTCAATTCAGCTAGATTCACTTTCTTGGGGACAAATCTATCTACATATGACAATCTACGTAGACTGATAGATAGCTACATAATTCCATCTACGTGAAGATGTGTCGATATCCATATAACAAACTACATGAAGATAAATCTGACAACATGTATGCTTTTATCTGCAGACATATCTATAGACATAAACTAAATCACATCGTGCTATTTCAATCGAGATACATCAATTAAAGTTGACATGTTTGAAATCAGATATTTCCAACTTCGTTAAGATGCATCTCTTAACATATCTCCATGTACGCATAGATATAACTATCCATGTTTACTAGAATACATCGAGAAATTTCAATGCAAATACAATAATCTACGTTGTTGTGTTTCAATTCATCTAGATTCACTTTCTTATGGAAAAATCTATCTACATATGACAATCTACGTAGACTGATAGATAGCTACATAATTCCATCTACGTGAAAATGTGTCGATATCCATATAACAAACTACATGAAGAGAAATCTGACAACATGTATGCTTTTATCTGCAGACATATCTATAGACATAAACCAAATCACATCGTGCTATTTCAATCGAGATACATCTATTAAAGTTGACATGTTTGAAATCAGACATTTCCAACTTCGTTAAGATGCATCTCTTAACATATCTCCATGTACGCATAGATATAACTATCCACGGTTACTAGAATACATCGAGATATTTCAATGCAAATACAATAATCTACGTTGTGGTGTTTCAATTCAGCTAGATTCACTTTCTTGGGGAAAAATCTATCTACATATGACAATCTACGTAGACTGATAGATAGCTACTTAATTCCATCTACGTGAAGATGTGTCGATATCCATATAACAAACTACATGAAGATAAATCTGACAACATGTATGCTTTTATCTGCAGACATATCTATAGACATAAACCAAATCACATCGTGCTATTTCAATCGAGATACATCTATTAAAGTTGACATGTTTGAAATCAGATATTTCCAACTTCGTTAAGATGCATCTCTTAACATATCTCCATGTACTCATGGCTATAACTATCCATGTTTACTAGAATACATCGAGATATTTCAATGCAAATACAATAATCGACGTTGTGGTGTTTCAATTCAGCTAGATTCACTTTCTTGGGGAAAAATCTATCTACATATGACAATCTACGTAGACTGATAAATAGCTACATAATTCCATCTACGTGAAGATGTGTCGATATCCATATAACAAACTACATGAAGATAAATCTGACAACATGTATGCTTTTATCTGCAGACATATCTATAGACATAAACCAAATCACATCGTGCTATTTCAATCGAGATACATCTATTAAAGTTGACATTTTTGAAATCAGATATTTCCAACTTCGTTAAGATGCATCTCTTAACATATCTCCATTTACGCATAGATGTAACTATCCAAGGTTACTAGAATACATCGAGATATTTCAATGCAAATACAATAATCTACGTTGTGGTGTTTCAATTCAGCTACATTCACTTTCTTGGGGAAAAATCTATCTACATATGACAATGTACGCAGACTGATAGATAGCTACATAATTCCATCTACGTGAAGATGTGTCGATATCCATATAACAAACTACATGCAGATAAATCTGACAACATGTATGCTTTTATCTGCAAACATATCTATAGACATAAACTAAATCACATCGTGCTATTTCAATCGAGATACATCTATTAAAGTTGAAATCAGATATTTCCAACTTCGTTAAGATGCATCTTTTAACATATCTCCATGTACGCATAGCTATAACTATCCACGATTACTAGAATACATCGAGATATTTCAATGCAAATACAATAATCTACGTTGTGGTGTTTCAATTCAGCTAAATTCACTTTCTTGGGGAAAAATCTATCTACATAAGACAATCTACGTAGACTGATAGATAGCTACATAATTCCATCTACGTGAAGATGTGTCGATATCCATATAACAAACTACATGAAGACAAATCTGACAACATGTATGCTTTTTTCTGCAGACATATCTATAGACATAAACCAAATCACATCGTGCTATTTCAATCGAGATACATCTATTAAAGTTGACATGTTTGAAATCAGATATTTCCAACTTCGTTAAGATGCATCTCTTAACATATCTCCATGTACGGATAGATATAACTATCCATGTTTACTAGAATACATCGAGATATTTCAATTCAAATACAATAATCTACGTTGTGGTGTTTCAATTCAGCTAGATTCACTTTCTTGGGGAAAAATCTATCTACATATGAGAATCAACGAAGACTGATAGATAGCTACATAATTCCATCTACGTGAAAATGTGTCGATATCCATATAACAAACTACATGAAGATAAATCTGACAACATGTATGCTTTTATCTGCAGACATATCTATAGACATAAACCAAATCACATCGTTCTATTTCATTCGAGATACATCTATTAAAGTTGACATGTTTGAAATCAGATATTTCCAACTTCGTTAAGATGCATCTCTTAACATATCTCCATGTACGCATAGATATAACTATAAATGTTTACTAGAATACATCGAGATATTTCAATGCAAATACAATAATCTACGTTGTGGTGTTTCAATTCAGCTAGATTCACTTTCTTGGGGAAAAATCTATCGACATACGACAATCTCCGTAGACTGATAGATAGCTACATAATTCCATCTACGTGAAGATGTGTCGATATACATGTAACAAACTACATGAAGATAAATCTGACAACATGTATGCTTTTCTCTGGAGACATATCTATAGACAGAAACCATATCACATCGTCATATATCAACCGATATAAATCAATTACAGTTAAAATATTTGAAATCAGATATTTCCAACTTCGTTAAGATGCATCTCTTAACATATCTCCATGTACTCATAGATATAACTATCCATGTTTACTAGAATACATCGAGATATTTCAATTCAAATACAATAATCTACGTTGTGGTGTTTCAATTCAGCTAGATTCACTTTCTTGGGAAAAATCTATCTACATATGAGAATCAACGAAGACTGATAGATAGCTACATAATTCCATCCACGTGTAGATGTGTCGATATCCATATAACAAACTAAATGAAGATAAATCTGACAACATGTATGCTTTTATCTGCAGACATATCTATAGACATAAACCAAATCACATCGTTCTTTCATTCGAGATACATCTATTAAAGTTGACATGTTTGAAATCAGATATTTCCAACTTCGTTAAGATGCATCTCTTAACATATCTCCATTTACGCATAGATATAACTATCCACGGTTACTAGAATACTTCGAGATATTTCAATGCAAATACAATAATATACGTTGTGGTGTTTCAATTCAGCTAGATTCACTTTCTTGGGGACAAATCTATCTACATATGACAATCTACGTAGACTGATAGATAGCTACATAATTCCATCTACGTGAAGATGTGTCGATATCCATATAACAAACTACATGAAGATAAATCTGACAACATGTATGCTTTTATCTGCAGACATATCTATAGACATAAACTAAATCACATCGTGCTATTTCAATCGAGATACATCAATTAAAGTTGACATGTTTGAAATCAGATATTTCCAACTTCGTTAAGATGCATCTCTTAACATATCTCCATGTACGCATAGATATAACTATCCATGTTTACTAGAATACATCGAGAAATTTCAATGCAAATACAATAATCTACGTTGTTGTGTTTCAATTCATCTAGATTCACTTTCTTATGGAAAAATCTATCTACATATGACAATCTACGTAGACTGATAGATAGCTACATAATTCCATCTACGTGAAAATGTGTCGATATCCATATAACAAACTACATGAAGAGAAATCTGACAACATGTATGCTTTTATCTGCAGACATATCTATAGACATAAACCAAATCACATCGTGCTATTTCAATCGAGATACATCTATTAAAGTTGACATGTTTGAAATCAGACATTTCCAACTTCGTTAAGATGCATCTCTTAACATATCTCCATGTACGCATAGATATAACTATCCACGGTTACTAGAATACATCGAGATATTTCAATGCAAATACAATAATCTACGTTGTGGTGTTTCAATTCAGCTAGATTCACTTTCTTGGGGAAAAATCTATCTACATATGACAATCTACGTAGACTGATAGATAGCTACTTAATTCCATCTACGTGAAGATGTGTCGATATCCATATAACAAACTACATGAAGATAAATCTGACAACATGTATGCTTTTATCTGCAGACATATCTATAGACATAAACCAAATCACATCGTGCTATTTCAATCGAGATACATCTATTAAAGTTGACATGTTTGAAATCAGATATTTCCAACTTCGTTAAGATGCATCTCTTAACATATCTCCATGTACTCATGGCTATAACTATCCATGTTTACTAGAATACATCGAGATATTTCAATGCAAATACAATAATCGACGTTGTGGTGTTTCAATTCAGCTAGATTCACTTTCTTGGGGAAAAATCTATCTACATATGACAATCTACGTAGACTGATAAATAGCTACATAATTCCATCTACGTGAAGATGTGTCGATATCCATATAACAAACTACATGAAGATAAATCTGACAACATGTATGCTTTTATCTGCAGACATATCTATAGACATAAACCAAATCACATCGTGCTATTTCAATCGAGATACATCTATTAAAGTTGACATGTTTGAAATCAGATATTTCCAAGTTCGTTAAGATGCATCTCTTAACATATCTCCATGTACGCATAGATATAACTATCCATGTTTACTAGAATACATCGAGATATTTCAATTCAAATACAATAATCTACGTTGTGGTGTTTCAATTCAGCTAGATTCACTTTCTTGGGGAAAAATCTATCTACATCTGACAATCTACGTAGACTGATAGATAGCTACATAATTCCATCTACGTGAAGATGTGTCGATATCCATATAACAAACTACATGAAGATAAATCTGACAACATGTATGCTTTTATCTGCAGACATATCTATAGACATAAACTAAATCACATCGTGCTATTTCAATCGAGATACATCTATTAAAGTTGACATGTTTGAAATCAGATATTTCCAACTTCGTTAAGATGCATCTCTTAACATATCTCCATGTACGCATAGATATAACTATCCATGTTTACTAGAATACATCGAGAAATTTCAATGCAAATACAATAATCTACGTTGTTGTGTTTCAATTCAGCTAGATTCACTTTCTTATGGAAAAATCTATCTACATATGACAATCTACGTAGACTGATAGATAGCTACATAATTCCATCTACGTGAAAATGTGTCGATATCCATATAAAAAACTACATGAAGATAAATCTGACAACATGTATGCTTTTATCTGCAGACATATCTATAGACATAAACCAAATCACATCGTGCTATTTCAATCGAGATACATCTATTAAAGTTGACATGTTTGAAATCAGACATTTCCAACTTCGTTAAGATGCATCTCTTAACATATCTCCATGTACGCATAGATATAACTATCCATGTTTACTAGAATACATCGAGATATTTCAATGCAAATACAATAATCTACGTTGTGGTGTTTCAATTCAGCTAGATTCACTTTCTTGGGGAAAAATCTATCTACATATGACAATCTACGTAGACTGATAGATAGCTACATAATTCCATCTACGTGAAGATGTGTCGATATCCATATAACAAACTACATGAAGATAAATCTGACAACATGTATGCTTTTATCTGCAGACATATCTATAGACATAAACCAAATCACATCGTGCTATTTCAATCGAGATACATCTATTAAAGTTGACATGTTTGAAATCAGATATTTCCAACTTCGTTAAGATGCATCTCTTAACATATCTCCATGTACGCTTAGATATAACTATCCATGTTTACTAGAATACATCGAGATATTTCAATTCAAATACAATAATCTACGTTGTGGTGTTTCAATTCAGCTAGATTCACTTTCTTGGGGAAAAATCTATCTACATATGACAATCTACGTAGACTGATAGATAGCTACATAATTCCATCTACGTGAAGATGTGTCGATATCCATGTAACAAACTACATGAAGATAAATCTGACAACATTTTAGCTTTTATCTGGAGACATATCTATAGACAGAAACCATATCACATCGTGATATATCAACCGATATAAATCTATTAAAGTTAAAATATTTGAAATCAGATATTTCCAACTTCGTTAAGATGCATCTCTTAACATATCTCCATGTACGCAGAGATATAACTATCTACAGTTACTAGAATACATCGAGATATTTCAATGCAAATATAATAATCTACGTTGTGGTGTTTCAATTCAGCTAGATTCACTTTCTTGCGGAAAAATCTATCTACCTATGACAATCTACGTAGACTGATAGATAGCTACATAATTCCATCTACGTGAAGATGTGTCGATATCCATATAACAAACTACATGAAGATAAATCTGACAACATGTATGCTTTTATCTACAGACATATCTATAGACATAAACTAAATCACATCGTGCTATTTCAAACGAGATGCATCTATTAAAGTTGACATCTTTGAAATCAGATATTTCCAACTTCGTTAAGATGCATCTCTTTACATATCTCCATGTACGCATAGCTATAACTATCCATGTTTACTAGAATACATCGAGATATTTCAATTCAAATACAATAATCTACGTTGTGGTGTTTCAATTCAGCTAGATTCACTTTCTTGGGAAAAAATCTATCTACATATGAAAGTCAACGTAGACTGATAGATAGCTACATAATTCCATCTACGTGAAGATGTGTCGATATCCATATAACAAACTACCTGAAGATAAATCTGACAACATGTATGCTTTTATCTGCAGACATATCTATAGACATAAACCAAATCACATCGTGCTATTTCAATCGAGATACATCTATTAAAGTTGACATGTTTGAAATCAGATATTTCCAAATTCATTAAGATGCATCTCTTAACATATCTCCATGTACGCATAGATATAACTATCCATGTTTACTAGAATACATCGAGATATTTCAATTCAAATACAATAATCTACGTTGTGGTGTTTCAATTCAGCTAGATTCACTTTCTTGGGGAAAAATCTATCTACATATGACAATCTACGTAGACTGAGAGATAGCTACATAATTCCATCTACGTGAAGATGTGTCGATATCCATATAACAAACTACATGAAGATAAATCTGACAACATGTATGCTTTTATCTGCAGACATATCTATAGACATAAACCAAATCACATCGTGCTATTTCAATCGAGATACATCTATTAAAGTTGACATGTTTGAAAGCAGATATTTCCAACTTCGTTAAGATGCATCTCTTAACATATCTCCATGTACGCATAGCTATAACTATCCATGTTTACAGGAATACATCGAGATATTTCAATGCAAATACAATAATCTACGTTGTGGTGTTTCAATTCAGCTAGATTCACTTTCTTGGGGAAAAATCTATCTACATATGACAATCTACGTAGACTGAGAGATAGCTACATAATTCCATCTACGTGAAGATGTGTCGATATCCATATAACAAACTACATGAAGATAAATCTGACAACATGTATGCTTTTATCTGCAGACATATCTATAGACATAAACCAAATCACATCGTGCTATTTCAATCGAGATACATCTATTAAAAAGTTGACATGTTTGAAATCAGATATTTCCAACTTCGTTAAGATGCATCTCTTAACATATCTCCATGTACGCATAGATATAACTATCCATGTTTACTAGAATACATCGAGATATTTCAATGCAAATACAATAATCTACGTTGTGGTGTTTCAATTCAGCTAGATTCACTTTCTTGGGGAAAAATCTATCTACATATGACAATCTACGCAGACTGATAGATAGCTACATAATTCCATCTACGTGAAGATGTGTCGATATCCATATAACAAACTACATGAAGATAAATCTGACAACATGTATGCTTTTATCTGCAGACATATCTATAGACATAAACCAAATCACATCGTGCTATTTCAATCGAGATACATCTATTAAAGTTGAAATCAGATATTTCCAACTTCGTTAAGATGCATCTCTTAACATATCTCCATGTACGCATAGCTATAACTATCCACGATTACTAGAATACATCGAGATATTTCAATTCAAATACAATAATCTACGTTGTGGTGTTTCAATTCAGCTAGATTCACTTTCTTGGGGAAAAATCTATCTACATATGACAATCTACGTAGACTGATAGATAGCTACATAATTCCATCTACGTGAAGATGTGTCGATATCCATATAACAAACTACATGAAGATAAATCTGACAACATGTATGCTTTTATCTGCAGACATATCTATAGACATAATCTAAATCACATCGTGCTATTTCAAACGAGATGCATCTATTAAAGTTGACATGTTTGAAATCAGATATTTCCAACTTCCTTAAGATGCATCTCTTAACATATCTCCATGTACGCATAGATATAACTATCCATGTTTACTAGAATACATCGAGATATTTCAATTCAAATACAATAATCTACGTTGTGGTGTTTCAATTCAGCTAGATTCACTTTCTTGGGGAAAAATCTATCTACATATGAGAATCAACTAAGACTGATAGATAGCTACATAATTCCATCTACGTGAAAATGTGTCGATATCCATATAACAAACTACATGAAGATAAATCTGACAACATGTATGCTTTTATCTGCAGACATATGTATAGACATAAACCAAATCACATCGTTCTATTTCATTCGAGATACATCTATTAAAGTTGAAATGTTTGAAATCAGATATTTCCAACTTCGTTAAGATGCATCTCTTAACATATCTCCATGTACGCATAGATATAACTATAAATGTTTACTAGAATACATCGAGATATTTCAATGCAAATACAATAATCTACGTTGTGGTGTTTCAATTCAGCTAGATTCACTTTCTTGGGAAAAATCTATCAACATACGACAATCTACGTAGACTGATAGATAGCTACATAATTCCATCTACGTGAAGATGTGTCGATATCCATATAACAAACTACATGAAGATAAATCTGACAACATGTATGCTTTTATCTGCAGACATATCTATAGACAGAAACTAAATCACATCGTGCTATTTCAATCGAGATACATCTATTAAAGTTGACATGTTTGAAATCAGATATTTCCAACTTCGTTCAGATGCATCTCTTAACATATCTCCATGTACGCATAGATATAACTATCCATGTTTACTAGAATACATCGAGAAATTTCAATGCAAATACAATAATCTACGTTGTTGTGTTTCAATTCAGCTAGATTCACTTTCTTATGGAAAAATCTATCTACATATGACAATCTACGTAGACTGATAGATAGCTACATAATTCCATCTACGTGAAAATGTGTCGATATCCATATAACAAACTACATGAAGATATATCTGACAACATGTATGCTTTTATCTGCAGACATATCTATAGACATAAACCAAATCACATCGTGCTATTTCAATTGAGATACATCTATTAAAGTTGACATGTTTGAAATCAGATATTTCCAACTTCGTTAAGATGCATCTCTTAACATATCTCCATGTACGCATAGCTATAACTATCCACGGTTACTAGAATACATCGAGATATTTCAATGCAAATACAATAATCTATGTTGTGGTGTTTCAATTCAGCTAGATTCACTTTCTTGGGGAAAAATCTATCTATATATGACAATCTACGTAGACTGATAGATAGCTACATAATTCCATCTACGTGAAGATGTGTCGATATCCATATAACAAACTACATGAAGATAAATCTGACAACATGTATGCTTTTATCTGCAGACATATCTATAGACATAAACCAAATCACATCGTGCTATTTCAATCGAGATACATCTATTAAAGTTGACATGTTTGAAATCAGATATTTCCAACTTCGTTAAGATGCATCTCTTAACATATCTCCATTTACGCATAGATATAACTATCCACGGTTACTAGAATACATCGAGATATTTCAATGCAAATACAATAATCTACGTTGTGGTGTTTCAATTCAGCTAGATTCACTTTCTTGGGGAAAAATCTATCTACATATGACAATCTACGTAGACTGATAGATAGCTACATAATTCCATCTACGTGAAGATGTGTCGATATCCATATAACAAACTACATGAAGATAAATCTGACAACATGTATGCTTTTATCTGCAGACATATCTATAGACATAAACCAAATCACATCGTGCTATTTCAATCGAGATACATCTATTAAAGTTGACATGTTTGAAATCAGATATTTCCAACTTCGTTAAGATGCATCTCTTAACATATCTCCATGTACGCATAGATATAACTATCCATGTTTACTAGAATACATCGAGATATTTCAATTCAAATACAATAATCTACGTTGTGGTGTTTCAATTCAGCTAGATTCACTTTCTTGGGGAAAAATCTATCTACATATGACAATCTACGTAGACTGATAGATAGCTACATAATTCCATCTACGTGAAAATGTGTCGATATCCATATAACAAACTACATGAAGATAAATCTGACATGTATGCTTTTATCTGCAGACATATCTATAGACATAAACCAAATCACATCGTGCTATTTCAATCGAGATACATCTATTAAAGTTGACATGTTTCAAATCAGATATTTCCAACTTCGTTAAGATGCATCTCTTAACATATCTCCATGTACGCATAGCTATAACTATCCACGGTTACTAGAATACATCGAGATATTTCAATGCAAATACAATAATCTACGTTGTGGTGTTTCAATTCAGCTAGATTCACTTTCTTGGGGAAAAATCTATCGACATATGACAATCTACGTAGACTGATAGATAGCTACATAATTCCATCTACGTGAAGATGTGTCGATATCCATGTAACAAACTACATGAAGATAAATCTGACAACATTTAAGCTTTTATCTGGAGACATATCTATAGACAGAAACCATATCACATCGTGATATATCAACCGATATAAATCTATTAAAGTTAAAATATTTGAAATCAGATATTTCCAACTTCGTTAAGATGCATCTCTTAACATATCTCCATGTACGCATAGCTATAACTATCCAAGGTTACTAGAATACATCGAGATATTTCAATGCAAATACAATAATCTACGTTGTGGTGTTTCAGTTCAGCTAGATTCACTTTCTTGGGGAAAAATCTATCTACATATGACAATCTACGTAGACTGATAGATAGCTACATAATTCCATCTACCTGAAGATGTGTCGATATCCATATAACAAACTACATGAAGATAAATCTAACAACATGTATGCTTTTATCTGCAGACATATCTATAGACATAAACTAAATCACATCGTGCTATTTCAATCGAGATACATCTATTAAAGTTGACATGTTTGAAATCAGATATTTCCAACTTCGTTAAGATGCATCTCTTAACATATCTCCATGTACGCATAGATATAACTATCCATGTTTACTAGAATACATCGAGAAATTTCAATGCAAATACAATAATCTACGTTGTTGTGTTTCAATTCAGCTAGATTCACTTTCTTATGGAAAAATCTATCTACATATGACAATCTACGTAGACTGATAGATAGCTACATAATTCCATCTACGTGAAGATGTGTCGATATCCATATAACAATCTACATGAAGATAAATCTGACAACATTCAAGCTTTTATCTGGAGACATATCTATAGACAGAAACCATATCACATGGTGATATATCAACCGATATAAATCTATGAAAGTTAAAATATTTGAAATCAGATATTTCCAACTTCGTTAAGATGCATCTCTTAACATATCTCCATGTACGCATAGCTATAACTATCCACGGTTACTAGAATACATCGAGATATTTCAATGCAAATACAATAATCTACGTTGTGGTGTTTCAGTTCAGCTAGATTCACTTTCTTGGGGAAAAATCTATCTACATATGACAATCTACGTAGACTGATAGATAGCTACATAATTCCATCTACGTGAAGATGTGTCGATATCCATATAACAAACTACATGAAGATAAATCTGACAACATGTATGCTTTTATCTGCAGACATATCTATAGACATAAACCAAATCACATCGTGCTATTTCAATCGAGATACATCTATTAAAGTTGAAATCAGATATTTCCAACTTCGTTAAGATGCATCTCTTAACATATCTCCATGTACGCATAGCTATAACTATCCACGATTACTAGAATACATCGAGATATTTCAATTCAAATACAATAATCTACGTTGTGGTGTTTCAATTCAGCTAGATTCACTTTCTTGGGGAAAAATCTATCTACATATGACAATCTACGTAGACTGATAGATAGCTACATAATTCCATCTACGTGAAGATGTGTCGATATCCATATAACAAACTACATGAAGATAAATCTGACAACATGTATGCTTTTATCTGCAGACATATCTATAGACATAATCTAAATCACATCGTGCTATTTCAAACGAGATGCATCTATTAAAGTTGACATGTTTGAAATCAGATATTTCCAACTTCCTTAAGATGCATCTCTTAACATATCTCCATGTACGCATAGATATAACTATCCATGTTTACTAGAATACATCGAGATATTTCAATTCAAATACAATAATCTACGTTGTGGTGTTTCAATTCAGCTAGATTCACTTTCTTGGGGAAAAATCTATCTACATATGAGAATCAACTAAGACTGATAGATAGCTACATAATTCCATCTACGTGAAAATGTGTCGATATCCATATAACAAACTACATGAAGATAAATCTGACAACATGTATGCTTTTATCTGCAGACATATGTATAGACATAAACCAAATCACATCGTTCTATTTCATTCGAGATACATCTATTAAAGTTGAAATGTTTGAAATCAGATATTTCCAACTTCGTTAAGATGCATCTCTTAACATATCTCCATGTACGCATAGATATAACTATAAATGTTTACTAGAATACATCGAGATATTTCAATGCAAATACAATAATCTACGTTGTGGTGTTTCAATTCAGCTAGATTCACTTTCTTGGGAAAAATCTATCAACATACGACAATCTACGTAGACTGATAGATAGCTACATAATTCCATCTACGTGAAGATGTGTCGATATCCATATAACAAACTACATGAAGATAAATCTGACAACATGTATGCTTTTATCTGCAGACATATCTATAGACAGAAACTAAATCACATCGTGCTATTTCAATCGAGATACATCTATTAAAGTTGACATGTTTGAAATCAGATATTTCCAACTTCGTTCAGATGCATCTCTTAACATATCTCCATGTACGCATAGATATAACTATCCATGTTTACTAGAATACATCGAGAAATTTCAATGCAAATACAATAATCTACGTTGTTGTGTTTCAATTCAGCTAGATTCACTTTCTTATGGAAAAATCTATCTACATATGACAATCTACGTAGACTGATAGATAGCTACATAATTCCATCTACGTGAAAATGTGTCGATATCCATATAACAAACTACATGAAGATATATCTGACAACATGTATGCTTTTATCTGCAGACATATCTATAGACATAAACCAAATCACATCGTGCTATTTCAATTGAGATACATCTATTAAAGTTGACATGTTTGAAATCAGATATTTCCAACTTCGTTAAGATGCATCTCTTAACATATCTCCATGTACGCATAGCTATAACTATCCACGGTTACTAGAATACATCGAGATATTTCAATGCAAATACAATAATCTATGTTGTGGTGTTTCAATTCAGCTAGATTCACTTTCTTGGGGAAAAATCTATCTATATATGACAATCTACGTAGACTGATAGATAGCTACATAATTCCATCTACGTGAAGATGTGTCGATATCCATATAACAAACTACATGAAGATAAATCTGACAACATGTATGCTTTTATCTGCAGACATATCTATAGACATAAACCAAATCACATCGTGCTATTTCAATCGAGATACATCTATTAAAGTTGACATGTTTGAAATCAGATATTTCCAACTTCGTTAAGATGCATCTCTTAACATATCTCCATTTACGCATAGATATAACTATCCACGGTTACTAGAATACATCGAGATATTTCAATGCAAATACAATAATCTACGTTGTGGTGTTTCAATTCAGCTAGATTCACTTTCTTGGGGAAAAATCTATCTACATATGACAATCTACGTAGACTGATAGATAGCTACATAATTCCATCTACGTGAAGATGTGTCGATATCCATATAACAAACTACATGAAGATAAATCTGACAACATGTATGCTTTTATCTGCAGACATATCTATAGACATAAACCAAATCACATCGTGCTATTTCAATCGAGATACATCTATTAAAGTTGACATGTTTGAAATCAGATATTTCCAACTTCGTTAAGATGCATCTCTTAACATATCTCCATGTACGCATAGATATAACTATCCATGTTTACTAGAATACATCGAGATATTTCAATTCAAATACAATAATCTACGTTGTGGTGTTTCAATTCAGCTAGATTCACTTTCTTGGGGAAAAATCTATCTACATATGACAATCTACGTAGACTGATAGATAGCTACATAATTCCATCTACGTGAAAATGTGTCGATATCCATATAACAAACTACATGAAGATAAATCTGACATGTATGCTTTTATCTGCAGACATATCTATAGACATAAACCAAATCACATCGTGCTATTTCAATCGAGATACATCTATTAAAGTTGACATGTTTCAAATCAGATATTTCCAACTTCGTTAAGATGCATCTCTTAACATATCTCCATGTACGCATAGCTATAACTATCCACGGTTACTAGAATACATCGAGATATTTCAATGCAAATACAATAATCTACGTTGTGGTGTTTCAATTCAGCTAGATTCACTTTCTTGGGGAAAAATCTATCGACATATGACAATCTACGTAGACTGATAGATAGCTACATAATTCCATCTACGTGAAGATGTGTCGATATCCATGTAACAAACTACATGAAGATAAATCTGACAACATTTAAGCTTTTATCTGGAGACATATCTATAGACAGAAACCATATCACATCGTGATATATCAACCGATATAAATCTATTAAAGTTAAAATATTTGAAATCAGATATTTCCAACTTCGTTAAGATGCATCTCTTAACATATCTCCATGTACGCATAGCTATAACTATCCAAGGTTACTAGAATACATCGAGATATTTCAATGCAAATACAATAATCTACGTTGTGGTGTTTCAGTTCAGCTAGATTCACTTTCTTGGGGAAAAATCTATCTACATATGACAATCTACGTAGACTGATAGATAGCTACATAATTCCATCTACCTGAAGATGTGTCGATATCCATATAACAAACTACATGAAGATAAATCTAACAACATGTATGCTTTTATCTGCAGACATATCTATAGACATAAACTAAATCACATCGTGCTATTTCAATCGAGATACATCTATTAAAGTTGACATGTTTGAAATCAGATATTTCCAACTTCGTTAAGATGCATCTCTTAACATATCTCCATGTACGCATAGATATAACTATCCATGTTTACTAGAATACATCGAGAAATTTCAATGCAAATACAATAATCTACGTTGTTGTGTTTCAATTCAGCTAGATTCACTTTCTTATGGAAAAATCTATCTACATATGACAATCTACGTAGACTGATAGATAGCTACATAATTCCATCTACGTGAAGATGTGTCGATATCCATATAACAATCTACATGAAGATAAATCTGACAACATTCAAGCTTTTATCTGGAGACATATCTATAGACAGAAACCATATCACATGGTGATATATCAACCGATATAAATCTATGAAAGTTAAAATATTTGAAATCAGATATTTCCAACTTCGTTAAGATGCATCTCTTAACATATCTCCATGTACGCATAGCTATAACTATCCACGGTTACTAGAATACATCGAGATATTTCAATGCAAATACAATAATCTACGTTGTGGTGTTTCAGTTCAGCTAGATTCACTTTCTTGGGGAAAAATCTATCTACATATGACAATCTACGTAAACTGATAGATAGCTACATAATTCCATCTACGTGAAGATGTGTCGATATCCATATAACAAACTACATGAAGATAAATCTGACAACATGTATGCTTTTATCTGCAGACATATCTATAGACATAAACCAAATCACATCGTGCTATTTCAATCGAGATACATCTTTTAAAGTTGACATGTTTGAAATCAGATATTTCCAAGTTCGTTAAGATGCATCTCTTAACATATCTCCATGTACGTATAGATATAACTGTCCATGTTTACTAGAATACATCGAGATATTTCAATGCAAATACAATAATCTACGTTGTGGTGTTTCAATTCAGCTAGATTCACTTTCTTGGGGAAAAATCTATCGACATATGACAATCTACGTAGACTGATAGATAACTACATAATTCCATCTACGTGAAGATGTGTCGATATCCATGTAACAAACTACATGAAGATAAATCTGACAACATTTAAGCTTTTATCTGGAGACATATCTATAGACAGAAACCATATCACATCGTGATACATCAACCGATATAAATCTATTAAAGTTAAAATATTTGAAATCAGATATTTCCAACTTCGTTAAGATGCATCTCTTAACATATCTCCTTGTACGCATAGCTATAACTATCCAAGGTTACTAGAATACAGCGAGATATTTCAATGCAAATACAATAATCTACGTTGTGGTGTTTCAATTCAGCTAGATTCACTTTCTTGGGGAAAAATCTATCTACATATGACAATCTACGTAGACTGATAGATAGCTACATAATTCCATCTACGTGAAGATGTGTCGATATCCATATAACAAACTACATGAAGATAAATCTGACAACATTTATGCTTTTATCTGCAGACATATCTATAGACATAAACCAAATCACATCGTGCTATTTCAATCGAGATACATCTATTAAAGTTGACATGTTTGAAATCAGATATTTCCAACTTCGTTAAGATGCATCTCTTAACATATCTCCATGTACGCATAGATATAACTATCCATGTTTACTAGAATACATCGAGATATTTCAATTCAAATACAATAATCTACGTTGTGGTGTTTCAATTCAGCTAGATTCACTTTCTTGGGGAAAAACCTATCTACATATGACAATCTACGTAGACTGATAGATAGCTAAATAATTCCATCTACGTGAAAATGTGTCGATATCCATATAACAAACTACATGAAGATAAATCTGACAACATGTATGCTTTTATCTGCAGACATATCTATAGACATAAACCAAATCACATCGTGCTATTTCAATCGAGATACATCTATTAAAGTTGACATTTTTCAAATCAGATATTTCCAAATTCGTTAAGATGCATCTCTTAACATATCTCCATGTACGCATAGCTATAACTATCCACGGTAACTAGAATACATCGAGATATTTCAATGCAAATACAATAATCTACGTTGTGGTGTTTCAATTCAGCTAGATTCACTTTCTTGGGGAAAAATCTATCTACATATGACAATCTACGTAGACTGATTGATAGCTACATAATTCCATCTACGTGAAGATGTGTCGATATCCATATAACAAACTACATGAAGATAAATCTGACAACATGTATGCTTTTATCTGCAGACATATCTATAGACATAAACTAAATCACATCGTGCTATTTCAATCGAGATACATCTATTAAAGTTGACATGTTTGAAATCAGATATTTCCAACTTCGTTAAGATGCATCTCTTAACATATCTCCATGTACGCATAGATACAACTATCCATGTTTACTACAATACATCGATAAATTTCAATGCAAATACAATAATCTACGTTGTTGTGTTTCAATTCAGCTAGATTCACTTTCTTTATGGAAAAATCTATCTACATATGACAATCTACGTAGACTGATAGATAGCTACATAATTCCATCTACGTGAAGATGTGTCGATATGCATATAACAAACTACATGAAGATAAATCTGACAACATGTATGCTTTTATCTGCAGACATATCTATAGACATAAACCAAATCACATCGTGCTATTTCAATCGAGATACATCTTTTAAAGTTGACATGTTTGAAATCAGATATTTCCAACTTCGTTAAGATGCATCTCTTAACATATCTCCATGTTCGCATAGCTATAACTATCCATGTTTACTAGAATACATCAAGATATTTCAATGCAAATACAATAATCTACCTTGTGGTGTTTCAATTCAGTTAGATTCACTTTCTTGGGGAAAAATTTATCTACATATGTGAATCAACGAAGACTGATAGATAGCTACATAATTCCATCTACGTGAAAATGTGTCGATATCCATATAACAAACTACATGAAGATAAATCTGACAACATGTATGCTTTTATCTGCAGACATATCTATAGACATAAACCAAATCACATCGTTCTATTTCATTCGAGATACATCTATTAAAGTTGACATGTTTGAAATTAGATATTTCCAACTTCGTTAACATGCATCTCTTAACATATCTCCATGTACGCATAGATATAACTATCCATGTTTACTAGAATACATCGAGATATTTCAATGCAAATACAATAATCTACGTTGTGGTGTTTCAATTCAGCTAGATTCACTTTCTTGGGGAAAAATCTATCGACATATGACAATCTACGTAGACTGATGGATAGCTACATAATTCCATCTACGTGAAGACGTGTCGATATCCATGTAACAAACTACATGAAGATAAATCTGACAACATTTAAGCTTTTATCTGGAGACATATCTATAGACAGAAACCATATCACATCGTGATATATCAACCGATATAAATCTATTAAAGTTAAAATATTTGAAATCAGATATTTCCAACTTCGTTAAGATGCATCTCTTAACATATCTCCATGTACGCATAGCTATAATTATCCAAGGTTACTAGAATACATCGAGATATTTCAATGCAAATACAATAATCTACGTTGTGGTGTTTCAATTCAGCTAGATTCACTTTCTTGGGGAAAAATCTATCTACATATGACAATCTACGTAGACTGATAGATAGCTACATAATTCCATCTACGTGAAGATGTGTCGATATCCATATAACAAACTACATGAAGATAAATCTGACAACATGTATGCTTTTATCTGCAGACATATCTATAGACATAAACCAAATCACATCGTGCTATTTCAATCGAGATACATCTATTAAAGTTGACATGTTTGAAATCAGATATTTCCAACTTCGTTAAGATGCATCTCTTAACATATCTCCATGTACGCATAGCTATAACTATCCATGTTTACTAGAATACATCGAGATATTTCAATGCAAATACAATAATCTACGTTGTGGTGTTTCAATTCAGCTAGATTCACTTTCTTGGGGAAAAATCTATCTATATATGACAATCTACGTAGACTGATAGATAGCTACATAATTCCATCTACGTGAAGATGTGTCGATATCCATATAACAAACTACATGAAGATAAATCTGACAACATGTATGCTTTTATCTGCAGACATATCTATAGACATAAACCAAATCACATCGTGCTATTTCAATCGAGATACATCTATTAAAGTTGACATGTTTGAAATCAGATATTTCCAACTTCGTTAAGATGCATCTCTTAACATATCTCCATTTACGCATAGATATAACTATCCACGGTTACTAGAATACATCGAGATATTTCAATGCAAATACAATAATCTACGTTGTGGTGTTTCAATTCAGCTAGATTCACTTTCTTGGGGAAAAATCTATCTACATATGACAATCTACGTAGACTGATAGATAGCTACATAATTCCATCTACGTGAAGATGTGTCGATATCCATATAACAAACTACATGAAGATAAATCTGACAACATGTATGCTTTTATCTGCAGACATATCTATAGACATAAACCAAATCACATCGTGCTATTTCAATCGAGATACATCTATTAAAGTTGACATGTTTGAAATCAGATATTTCCAACTTCGTTAAGATGCATCTCTTAACATATCTCCATGTACGCATAGATATAACTATCCATGTTTACTAGAATACATCGAGATATTTCAATTCAAATACAATAATCTACGTTGTGGTGTTTCAATTCAGCTAGATTCACTTTCTTGGGGAAAAATCTATCTACATATGACAATCTACGTAGACTGATAGATAGCTACATAATTCCATCTACGTGAAAATGTGTCGATATCCATATAACAAACTACATGAAGATAAATCTGACATGTATGCTTTTATCTGCAGACATATCTATAGACATAAACCAAATCACATCGTGCTATTTCAATCGAGATACATCTATTAAAGTTGACATGTTTCAAATCAGATATTTCCAACTTCGTTAAGATGCATCTCTTAACATATCTCCATGTACGCATAGCTATAACTATCCACGGTTACTAGAATACATCGAGATATTTCAATGCAAATACAATAATCTACGTTGTGGTGTTTCAATTCAGCTAGATTCACTTTCTTGGGGAAAAATCTATCGACATATGACAATCTACGTAGACTGATAGATAGCTACATAATTCCATCTACGTGAAGATGTGTCGATATCCATGTAACAAACTACATGAAGATAAATCTGACAACATTTAAGCTTTTATCTGGAGACATATCTATAGACAGAAACCATATCACATCGTGATATATCAACCGATATAAATCTATTAAAGTTAAAATATTTGAAATCAGATATTTCCAACTTCGTTAAGATGCATCTCTTAACATATCTCCATGTACGCATAGCTATAACTATCCAAGGTTACTAGAATACATCGAGATATTTCAATGCAAATACAATAATCTACGTTGTGGTGTTTCAGTTCAGCTAGATTCACTTTCTTGGGGAAAAATCTATCTACATATGACAATCTACGTAGACTGATAGATAGCTACATAATTCCATCTACCTGAAGATGTGTCGATATCCATATAACAAACTACATGAAGATAAATCTAACAACATGTATGCTTTTATCTGCAGACATATCTATAGACATAAACTAAATCACATCGTGCTATTTCAATCGAGATACATCTATTAAAGTTGACATGTTTGAAATCAGATATTTCCAACTTCGTTAAGATGCATCTCTTAACATATCTCCATGTACGCATAGATATAACTATCCATGTTTACTAGAATACATCGAGAAATTTCAATGCAAATACAATAATCTACGTTGTTGTGTTTCAATTCAGCTAGATTCACTTTCTTATGGAAAAATCTATCTACATATGACAATCTACGTAGACTGATAGATAGCTACATAATTCCATCTACGTGAAGATGTGTCGATATCCATATAACAAACTAAATGAAGATAAATCTGACAACATGTATGCTTTTATCTGCAAACATATCTATAGACAGAAACCATATCACATGGTGATATATCAACCGATATAAATCTATGAAAGTTAAAATATTTGAAATCAGATATTTCCAACTTCGTTAAGATGCATCTCTTAACATATCTCCATGTACGCATAGCTATAACTATCCACGGTTACTAGAATACATCGAGATATTTCAATGCAAATACAATAATCTACGTTGTGGTGTTTCAGTTCAGCTAGATTCACTTTCTTGGGGAAAAATCTATCTACATATGACAATCTACGTAAACTGATAGATAGCTACATAATTCCATCTACGTGAAGATGTGTCGATATCCATATAACAAACTACATGAAGATAAATCTGACAACATGTATGCTTTTATCTGCAAACATATCTATAGACATAAACCAAATCACATCGTGCTATTTCAATCGAGATACATCTTTTAAAGTTGACATGTTTGAAATCAGATATTTCCAAGTTCGTTAAGATGCATCTCTTAACATATCTCCATGTACGTATAGATATAACTGTCCATGTTTACTAGAATACATCGAGATATTTCAATGCAAATACAATAATCTACGTTGTGGTGTTTCAATTCAGCTAGATTCACTTTCTTGGGGAAAAATCTATCGACATATGACAATCTACGTAGACTGATAGATAACTACATAATTCCATCTACGTGAAGATGTGTCGATATCCATGTAACAAACTACATGAAGATAAATCTGACAACATTTAAGCTTTTATCTGGAGACATATCTATAGACAGAAACCATATCACATCGTGATACATCAACCGATATAAATCTATTAAAGTTAAAATATTTGAAATCAGATATTTCCAACTTCGTTAAGATGCATCTCTTAACATATCTCCTTGTACGCATAGCTATAACTATCCAAGGTTACTAGAATACAGCGAGATATTTCAATGCAAATACAATAATCTACGTTGTGGTGTTTCAATTCAGCTAGATTCACTTTCTTGGGGAAAAATCTATCTACATATGACAATCTACGTAGACTGATAGATAGCTACATAATTCCATCTACGTGAAGATGTGTCGATATCCATATAACAAACTACATGAAGATAAATCTGACAACACTTATGCTTTTATCTGCAGACATATCTATAGACATAAACCAAATCACATCGTGCTATTTCAATCGAGATACATCTATTAAAGTTGACATGTTTGAAATCAGATATTTCCAACTTCGTTAAGATGCATCTCTTAACATATCTCCATGTACGCATAGATATAACTATCCATGTTTACTAGAATACATCGAGATATTTCAATTCAAATACAATAATCTACGTTGTGGTGTTTCAATTCAGCTAGATTCACTTTCTT
Source organism: Unio pictorum (assembly GCA_030141615.1). Classification (NCBI taxonomy): domain Eukaryota; kingdom Metazoa; phylum Mollusca; class Bivalvia; order Unionida; family Unionidae; genus Unio; species Unio pictorum. The sequence continues at coordinate 4,883,687 of JARLTB010000007.1, read as the reverse complement.
GGGGAAAAACCTATCTACATATGACAATCTACGTAGACTGATAGATAGCTAAATAATTCCATCTACGTGAAAATGTGTCGATATCCATATAACAAACTACATGAAGATAAATCTGACAACATGTATGCTTTTATCTGCAGACATATCTATAGACATAAACCAAATCACATCGTGCTATTTCAATCGAGATACATCTATTAAAGTTGACATTTTTCAAATCAGATATTTCCAAATTCGTTAAGATGCATCTCTTAACATATCTCCATGTACGCATAGCTATAACTATCCACGGTAACTAGAATACATCGAGATATTTCAATGCAAATACAATAATCTACGTTGTGGTGTTTCAATTCAGCTAGATTCACTTTCTTGGGGAAAAATCTATCTACATATGACAATCTACGTAGACTGATTGATAGCTACATAATTCCATCTACGTGAAGATGTGTCGATATCCATATAACAAACTACATGAAGATAAATCTGACAACATGTATGCTTTTATCTGCAGACATATCTATAGACATAAACTAAATCACATCGTGCTATTTCAATCGAGATACATCTATTAAAGTTGACATGTTTGAAATCAGATATTTCCAACTTCGTTAAGATGCATCTCTTAACATATCTCCATGTACGCATAGATACAACTATCCATGTTTACTACAATACATCGATAAATTTCAATGCAAATACAATAATCTACGTTGTTGTGTTTCAATTCAGCTAGATTCACTTTCTTTATGGAAAAATCTATCTACATATGACAATCTACGTAGACTGATAGATAGCTACATAATTCCATCTACGTGAAGATGTGTCGATATCCATATAACAAACTACATGAAGATAAATCTGACAACATGTATGCTTTTATCTGCAGACATATCTATAGACATAAACCAAATCACATCGTGCTATTTCAATCGAGATACATCTTTTAAAGTTGACATGTTTGAAATCAGATATTTCCAACTTCGTTAAGATGCATCTCTTAACATATCTCCATGTTCGCATAGCTATAACTATCCATGTTTACTAGAATACATCAAGATATTTCAATGCAAATACAATAATCTACCTTGTGGTGTTTCAATTCAGTTAGATTCACTTTCTTGGGGAAAAATTTATCTACATATGTGAATCAACGAAGACTGATAGATAGCTACATAATTCCATCTACGTGAAAATGTGTCGATATCCATATAACAAACTACATGAAGATAAATCTGACAACATGTATGCTTTTATCTGCAGACATATCTATAGACATAAACCAAATCACATCGTTCTATTTCATTCGAGATACATCTATTAAAGTTGACATGTTTGAAATTAGATATTTCCAACTTCGTTAACATGCATCTCTTAACATATCTCCATGTACGCATAGATATAACTATCCATGTTTACTAGAATACATCGAGATATTTCAATGCAAATACAATAATCTACGTTGTGGTGTTTCAATTCAGCTAGATTCACTTTCTTGGGGAAAAATCTATCGACATATGACAATCTACGTAGACTGATGGATAGCTACATAATTCCATCTACGTGAAGACGTGTCGATATCCATGTAACAAACTACATGAAGATAAATCTGACAACATTTAAGCTTTTATCTGGAGACATATCTATAGACAGAAACCATATCACATCGTGATATATCAACCGATATAAATCTATTAAAGTTAAAATATTTGAAATCAGATATTTCCAACTTCGTTAAGATGCATCTCTTAACATATCTCCATGTACGCATAGCTATAATTATCCAAGGTTACTAGAATACATCGAGATATTTCAATGCAAATACAATAATCTACGTTGTGGTGTTTCAATTCAGCTAGATTCACTTTCTTGGGGAAAAATCTATCTACATATGACAATCTACGTAGACTGATAGATAGCTACATAATTCCATCTACGTGAAGATGTGTCGATATCCATATAACAAACTACATGAAGATAAATCTGACAACATGTATGCTTTTATCTGCAGACATATCTATAGACATAAACCAAATCACATCGTGCTATTTCAATCGAGATACATCTATTAAAGTTGACATGTTTGAAATCAGATATTTCCAACTTCGTTAAGATGCATCTCTTAACATATCTCCATGTACGCATAGCTATAACTATCCATGTTTACTAGAATACATCGAGATATTTCAATGCAAATACAATAATCTACGTTGTGGTGTTTCAATTCAGCTAGATTCACTTTCTTGGGGAAAAATCTATCTACATATGGCAATCTACATAGACTGATTGATAGCTACATAATTCCATCTACGTGAAAATGTGTCGATATCCATATAACAAACAACATGAAGATAAATCTGACAACATGTATGCTTTTATCTGCAGACATTTCTATAGACATAAACCAAATCACATCGTTCTATTTCATTCGAGAAACATCTATTAAAGTTGACATGTTTGAAATCAGATATTTCCAACTTCGTTAAGATGCATCTCTTAACATATCTCCATGTACCCATAGATATAACTATCCATTTTTACTAGAATACATCGAGATATTTCAATGCAAATACAATAATCTACGTTGTGGTGTTTCAATTCAGCTAGATTCACTTTCTTGGGGAAAAATCTATCTACATATGACAATCTACGTAGACTGATAGATAGCTACATAATTCCATCTACGTGAAGATGTGTCGATATCCATGTAACAAACTACATGAATATAAATCTGACAACATTTAAGCTTTTATCTGGAGACATATCTATAGACATAAACCATATCACATCGTGATATATCAACCGATATAAATCTATTAAAGTTAAAATATTTGAAATCAGATATTTCCAACTTCGTTAAGATGCATCTTTTAACATATCTCCATGTACGCATAGCTATAACTATCCAAGGTTACTAGAATACATCGAGATATTTCAATGCAAATACAATAATCTACGTTGTGGTGTTTCAATTCAGCTAGATTCACTTTCTTGGGGAAAAATCTATCTACATATGACAATCTACGTAGACTGATAGATAGATAAATAATTCCATCTACGTGAAGATGTGTCGATATCCATATAACAAACTACATGAAGATAAATCTGACAACATGTATGCTTTTATCTGCAGACATATCCATAGACATAAACTAAATCACATCGTGCTATTTCAATCGAGATACATCTATTAAAGTTGACATGTTTGAAATCAGATATTTCCAACTTCGTTAAGATGCATCTCTTAACATATCTCCATGTACGCATAGATATAACTATCCATGTTTACTAGAATACATCGAGAAATTTCAATGCAAATACAATAATCTACGTTGTTGTGTTTCAATTCAGCTAGATTCACTTTCTTGGGGAAAAATCTATCTACATATGACAATCTACGTAGACTGATAGATAGCTACATAATTCCATCTACGTGAAGATGTGTCGATATCCATATAACAAACTACATGAAGATAAATCTGACAACATGTATGCTTTTATCTGCAGACATATCTATAGACATAAACCAAATCACATCGTGCTATTTCAATCGAGATACATCTATTAAAGTTGACATGTTTGAAATCAGATATTTCCAACTTCGTTAAGATGCATCTCTTAACATATCTCCATGTACGCATAGCTATAACTATCCACGGTTACTAGAATACATCGAGATATTTCAATGCAAATACAATAATCTACGTTGTGGTGTTTCAATTCAGCTAGATTCACTTTCTTGGGGAAACATCTATCTACATATGGCAATCTACATAGACTGATAGATAGCTACATAATTCCATCTACGTGAAGATGTGTCGATATCCATATAAAAAACTACATGAAGATAAATCTGACAACATGTATGCTTTTATCTGCAGACATATCTATAGACATAAACCAAATCACATCGTTCTATTTCATTCGAGATACATCTATTAAAGTTGACATGTTTGAAATCAGCTATTTCCAACTTCGTTAAGATGCATCTCTTAACATATCTCCATGTACGCATAGATATAACTATCCATGTTTACTAGAATACATCGAGATATTTCAATGCAAATACAATAATCTACGTTGTGGTGTTTCAATTCAGCTAGATTCACTTTCTTGGGGAAAAATCTATCGACATATGACAATCTACGTAGACTGATAGATAGCTACATAATTCCATCTACGTGAAGATGTGTCGATATCCATGTAACAAACTACATGAAAATAAATCTGACAACATTTAAGCTTTTATCTGGAGACATATCTATAGACAGAAACCATATCACATCGTGATATATCAACCGATATAAATCTATTAAAGTTAAAATATTTGAAATCAGATATTTCCAACTTCGTTAAGATGCATCTCTTAACATATCTTCATGTACGCATAGCTATAACTATCCAAGGTTACTAGAATACATCGAGATATTTCAATGCAAATACAATAATCTACGTTGTGGTGTTTCAATTCAGCTAGATTCACTTTCTTGGGGAAAAATCTATCTACATATGACAATCTACGTAGACTGATAGATAGCTACATAATTCCATCTACGTGAAGATGTGTCGATATCCATATATCAAACTACATGAAGATAAATCTGACAACATGTATGCTTTTATCTGCAGACATATCTATAGACATAAAATAAATCACATCGTGCTATTTCAATCGAGATACATCTATTAAAGTTGACATGTTTGAAATCAGATATTTCCAACGTCGTTAAGATGCATCTCTTAACATATCTCCATGTACGCATAGATATAACTATCCATGTTTACTAGAATACATCGAGAAATTTCAATGCAAATACAATAATCTACGTTGTTGTGTTTCAATTCAGCTAGATTCACTTTCTTATGGAAAAATCTATCTACATATGACAATCTACGTAGACTGATAGATAGCTACATAATTCCATCTACGTGAAGATGTGTCAATATCCATATAACAAACTACATGAAGATAAATCTGACAACATTTAAGCTTTTATCTGGAGACATATCTATAGACAGAAACCATATCACATCGTGATATATCAACCGATATAAATCTATTAAAGTTAAAATATTTGAAATCAGATATTTCCAACTTCGTTAAGATGCATCTCTTAACATATCTGCATGTACCCATATATATAACTATCCATGTTTACTAGAATACTTCGAGATATTTCAATGCAAATACAATAATCTACGTTGTGGTGTTTCAATTCAGCTAGATTCACTTTCTTGGGGAAAAATCTATCGACATATGACAATCTACGTAGACTGATAGATAGCTACATAATTCCATCTACGTGAAGATGTGTCGATATCCATGTAACAAACTACATGAAGATAAATCTGACAACATTTAAGCTTTTATCTGGAGACATATCTATAGACAGAAACCATATCACATCGTGATATATCAACCGATATAAATCTATTAAAGTTAAAATATTTGAAATCAGATATTTCCAACTTCGTTAAGATGCATCTCTTAACATATCTCCATGTACGCATAGCTATAACTATCCACGGTTACTAGAATACATCGAGATATTTCAATGCAAATACAATAATCTACGTTGTGGTGTTTCAATTCAGCTAGATTCACTTTCTTGGGGAAAAATCTATCTACATATGGCAATCTACATAGACTGATAGATAGCTACATAATTCCATCTACGTGAAGATGTGTCGATATCCATATAAAAAACTACATGAAGATAAATCTGACAACATGTATGCTTTTATCTGCAGACATATCTATAGACATAAACCAAATCACATCGTTCTATTTCATTCGAGATACATCTATTAAAGTTGACATGTTTGAAATCAGATATTTCCAACTTCGTTAAGATGCATCTCTTAACATATCTCCATGTACGCATAGATATAACTATCCATGTTTACTAGAATACATCGAGATATTTCAATGCAAATACAATAATCTACGTTGTGGTGTTTCAATTCAGCTAGATTCACTTTCTTGGGGAAAAATCTATCGACATATGACAATCTACGTAGACTGATAGATAGCTACATAATTCCATCTACGTGAAGATGTGTCGATATCCATGTAACAAACTACATGAAGATAAATCTGACAACATTTAAGCTTTTATCTGGAGACATATCTATAGACAGAAACCATATCACATCGTGATATATCAACCGATATAAATCTATTAAAGTTAAAATATTTGAAATCAGATATTTCCAACTTCGTTAAGATGCATCTCTTAACATATCTCCATGTATGCATAGCTATAACTATCCACGGTTACTAGAATACATCGAGATATTTCAATGCAAATACAATAATCTACGTTGTGGTGTTTCAATTCAGCTAGATTCACTTTCTTGGGGAAAAATATATCTACATATGACAATCTACGTAGACTGATAGATAGCTACATAATTCCATGTACGTGAAGATGTGTCGATATCCATATAACAAACTACATGAAGATAAAATCTGACAACATGTATGCTTTTATCTGCAGACATATCTATAGACATGAACCAAATCACATCGTGCTATTTCAATCGAGATACATCTATTAAAGTTGACATGTTTGAAATCAGATATTTCCAACTTCGTTAAGATGCATCTCTTAACATATCGCCATGTACTCATAGATATAACTATCCATGTTTACTAGAATACATCCAGATATTTCAATTCAAATACAATAATCTATGTTGTGGTGTTTCAATTCAGCTAGATTCACTTTCTTGGGGAGAAATCTATTTACATATGACAATCTACGTAGAATGATAGATAGCTACATAATTCCATCTACGTGAAGATGTGTCGATATCCATATAACAAACTACATGAAGATAAATCTGACAACATGTATGCTTTTATCTGCAGACATATCTATAGACATAAACCAAATCACATCGTGCTATTTCAATCGAGATACATCTATTAAAGTTGACATGTTTGAAATCAGATATTTCCAACTTCGTTAAGATGCATCTCTTAACATATCTCCATGTACGTATAGATATAACTATCCATGTTTACTAGAATACATCGAGATATTTCAATGCAAATACAATAATCTACGTTGTGGTGTTTCAATTCAGCTAGATTCACTTTCTTGGGGAAAAATCTATCGACATATGACAATCTACGTAGACTGATAGATAGCTACATAATTCCATCTACGTGAAGATGTGTCGATATCCATGTAACAAACTACATGAAGATAAATCTGACAACATTTAAGCTTTTATCTGGAGACATATCTATAGACAGAAACCATATCACATCGTGATATATCAACCGATATAAATCTATTAAAGTTAAAATATTTGAAATCAGATATTTCCAACTTCGTTAAGATGCATCTCTTAACATATCTCCATGTACGCATAGCTATAACTATCCAAGGTTACTAGAATACATCGAGATATTTCAATGCAAATACAATAATCTACGTTGTGGTGTTTCAGTTCAGCTAGATTCACTTTCTTGGGGAAAAATCTATCTGCATATGACAATCTACGTAGACTGATAGATACCTACATAATTCCATCTACGTGAAGATGTGTCGATATCCATATAACAAACTACATGAAGATAAATCTGACAACATGTATGCTTTTATCTGCAGACATATCTATAGACATAAACCAAATCACATCGTGCTATTTCAATCGAGATACATCTATTAAAGTTGACATGTTTGAAATCAGATATTTCCAACTTCATTAAGATGCATCTCTTAACATATCTCCATGTACGCATAGCTATAACTATCCACGGTTACTAGAATACATCGAGATATTTCAATGCAAATACAATAATCTACGTTGTGGTGTTTCAATTCAGCTAGATTCACTTTCTTGGGGAAAAATCTATCTTCATATGACAATCTACGTAGACTGATAGATAGCTACATAATTCCATCTACGTGAAGATGTGTCGATATCCATATAAAAAACTACATGAAGATAAATCTGACAACATGTATGCTTTTATCTGCAGACATATCTATAGACATAAACCAAATCACATCGTGCTATTTCAATCGAGATACATCTATTAAAGTTGACATGTTTGAAATCAGATATTTCCAACTTCGTTAAGATGCATCTCTTAACATATCTCCATTTACGCATAGCTATAACTATCCACGGTTACTAGAATACATCGAGATATTTCAATGCAAATACAATAATCTACGTTGTGGTGTTTCAATTCAGCTAGATTCACTTTCTTGGGGAAAAATCTATCTTCATATGACAATCTACGTAGACTGATAGATAGCTACATAATTCCATCTACGTGAAGATGTGTCGATATCCATATAACAAACTACATGAAGATAAATCTGACAACATGTATGCTTTTATCTGCAGACATATCTATAGACATAAACCAAATCACATCGTGCTATTTCAATCGAGATACATCTATTAAAGTTGACATGTTTGAAATCAGATATTTCCAACTTCGTTAAGATGCATCTCTTAACATATCTCCATTTACGCATAGATATAACTATCCACGGTTACTAGAATACATCGAGATATTTCAATGCAAATACAATAATATACGTTGTGGTGTTTCAATTCAGCTAGATTCACTTTCTTGGGGAAAAATATATCTACATATGACAATCTACGTAGACTGATAGATAGCTACATAATTCCATCTACGTGAAGATGTGTCGATATCCATATAACAAAGTACATGAAGATAAATCTGACAACATGTATGCTTTTATCTGCAGACATATCTATAGACATAAACTAAATCACATCGTGCTATTTCAATCGAGATACATCTATTAAAGTTGACATGTTTGAAATCAGATATTTCCAACTTCGTTAAGATGCATCTCTTAACATATCTCCATGTACGCATAGCTATAACTATTCATGTTTACCAGAATACATCGAGATATTTCAATGCAAATACAATAATCTACGTTGTGGTGTTTCAATTCAGCTAGATTCACTTTCTTGGGGAAAAATCTATCTACATATGACAATCTACGTAGACTGATAGATAGCTACATAATTCCATCTACGTGAAGATGTGTCGATATCCATATAACAAACTACATGAAGATAAATCTGACAACATGTATGCTTTTATCTGCATACATATCTATAGACATAAACCAAATCACATCGTGCTATTTCAATCGAGATACATCTATTAAAGTTGACATGTTTGAAATCAGATATTTCCAACTTCGTTAAGATGCATCTCTTAACATATCTCCATGTACGCATAGATATAACTATCCATGTTTACTAGAATACATCGAGATATTTCAATTCAAATACAATAATCTACGTTGTGGTGTTTCAATTCAGCTAGATTCACTTTCTTGGGGAAAAATCTATCTACATATGAGAGTCAACGAAGACTGATAGATAGCTACATAATTCCATCTACGTGAAGATGTGTCGATATCCATATAACAAACTACATGAAGATAAATCTGACAACATGTATGCTTTTATCTGCAAACATATCTATAGACATAAACCAAATCACATCGTTCTTTCATTCGAGATACATCTATTAAAGTTGACATGTTTGAAATCAGATATTTCCAACTTCGTTAAGATGCATCTCTTAACATATCTCCATGTACGCATAGTTATGTTGATTCACTTTATCGAAGTTTACTAGAATACATCTCTTAATATATCTCCATGTACGCATAGCTGTAACTATCCACGTTTACTAGAATACATCGAGATATTTCATTTCAAATACAATACTCTACGTTGTGGTGTTTCAATTCAGCTAGATTCACTTTCTTGGGGAAAAATCTATCTACATATGACAATCTACTTCGACTGATAGATAGCTGCATAATTCCATCTACGTGAAGATGTGTCGATATCCATATAACAAACTACATGAAGATAAATCTGACAACATGTATACTTGTATCTGGAGACATATCTATAGACAGAAACCATATCACATTGTGCTATTTCAATCGAGATAAATCTATTAAAGTTGATATGTTTGAAATCAGATATTTCCAACTTTGTTAAGATGCATCTCTTAACATATCTCCATGTACGCATAGCTATAACTATCCTTGTTTGCTAGAATACATCGAGATATTTCAATGTAAATACAATAATCTACGTTGTGGTGTTTCAATTCAGCTAGATTCACTTTCTTGGGGAAAAATCTATCTACATATGACAATCTACGTAGACTGATAGATAGCTACATAATTCCATCTACGTGAAGATGTGTCGATATCCAAATAACAAACTACATTAACATAAATCTGACAACATGTATGACTTTATCAGGAGACATATATATAGACAGACACCATATCACATCGTGCTATATCAATCGAGATACATCTATTAAAGTTGAAATGTTTGAAATCAGATATTTCCAACTTCGTTAAGATGCATCTCTTGACATATCTCCATGTACGCATAGCTATGTTGATTCACTTTATCCAACTTTACTAGAATACATCTCTTAATATATCTCCATATACGCATAGCTATAACTATCCACGGTTACTAGAATACATCCAGATATTTCAATGCAAAAACAATAATCTACGTTGTGGTGTTTCAATTCAGCTAGATTCACTTTCTTGGGGAAAAATCTATCTACATATGGCAATCTACGTAGACTGATAGATAGCTACATAATTCCATCTACGTGAAGATGTGTCGATATCCATATAACAAACTACATGAAGATAAATCTGACAACATGTATGCTTTTATCTGCAGACATATCTATAGACATAAACTAAATCACATCGTGCTATTTCAAACGAGATACATCTATTAAAGTTGACATCTTTGAAATCAGATATTTCCAACTTCGTTAAGATGCATCTCTTAACATATCTCCATGTACGCATAGCTATAAGTATCCATGTTTACTAGAATACATCGAGATATTTCAATTGAAATACAATAATCTACGTTGTGGTCTTTCAATTCAGCTAGATTCACTTTCCTGGGAAAAATTTATCTACATATGACACTCTACGTAGACTGATAGATAGCTACATAATTCCATCTACGTGAAGATGTATCGATATCCATATAACAAACTACATGAAGATAAATCTAACAACATGTAATCTTTTATCTGGAGACATATCTATAGACAGAAACCATATCACATCGTGCTATATCAATCGAGATACATCTATTAAAGTTGAAATGTTTTAAATCAGATATTTCCAAATTCGGTTTATGTCTGTAGATATGTCTGCAGATAAAAGCATACATGTTGTCAGATTTATCTTCATGTAGTTTGTTATATTGATATCGACACACTTTCAAGTAGATGGAATTATGTAGCTATCTATCAGTCTTCGTTGATTCTCATATGTAGATAGATTTTTCACCAAGAACGTGAATCTAGCTGTATTGAAACACCATAAAGTAGATTGTTTGAAGATAAAAGCATACATGTTGTCAGATTGATCTTCATGTAGTTTGTAATATGGATATCAACAAATCTTCACGTAGATTTAATTATGTAGCTATCTATCAGTCTACGTAGATTGTCATATGTAGATAGATTTATCCCCAAGAAAGTGAATTTATCTTAACTGAACCACCGCAACGTATATGACTATATTTGGATTGAAATATCTCGATATGTTCTTGTAAATATGGATAAGCATCTTAATGAAGATGTAAAGATATATATTTAACGACCTCAACGTTTATATATGTATCTCGATTGATTTAACACGATGTGATTTGGTTTCTGTCTATAGTTAATTCTCCAGATAAAAGCTTACATCTTGTCAGATTTATCTTCATGTAGTTTCTTATATGGATATAGGCAGATCTTCACGTAGATGGAATTATGTAGCTATCTATTAGTCTACGTAGATTGCCATATGTAGATAGATTTTTCCCCAAGAAAGTGAATCAAGCTGAAGTGAAACACCACAACGTAGATTATTGTATTTGCATTGAAATATCTCGATGTATTCTAGTAAACATGGATAGTTATAGCGATGTGTAGATAGAGATAAGTTCAGATAAGCATCTTAACGAAGTTGGAAATATCTGATTTCAAAATCTCATCTTTGACAGATGTATTTCGATTGATATAGAACGATGTGAGTTTGCTTATGTCTATAGATATGTCTCCAGATAAAAGCTTACATGTTGTCAGATTTATCTTCATGTAGTTTGTTATATGGATAACGACACATTTTCACGTAGATGGAATTATGTAGCTATCTATCAGTCTTCGTAGATTCTCATATGTAGATAGATTTTTCCCCAAGAAAGTCAATCTAGCTGAATTGAAATACCACAACGTAGATTCTTGTATTTGAATTGAAATATCTCGATGTATTCTAGCAAACATGTATAGTTATAGCGATGTGTAGATGGATAGATGTTGAGAAAACCATCTAAATGAAGATGGAAAGATATGTATTCAACCACCTCAACGTTTATATATGTATCTCGATTGATATAACACGATGTGATTTGGTTTCTGTCTATAGATATGTCTGCAGATAAAAGCTTACATGTTGTCATATTTATCTTCATGTAGTTTGTTATATAGATATCGACACATCTTCACGTAGATGGAATTATGTAGCTATCTATCAGTCTACGTAGATTGTCATATGTAGATATATTTTTCCCCAAGAAAGTGAATCTAGCTGAATTGAAACACCACAACGTAGATTATTGTATTTGCATTGAAATATCTCGATGTATTCTAGTAAACATGGATAGTTATAGCTATGCGTACATGGATATATGTTAAGAGATGCATCTTAACGAAGTTGGAAATATCTGATTTCAAACATTTCAACTTTAATAGATGTATCTCGATTGAAATAGCACGATGTGATTTGGTTTATGTCTATAGATATGTCTGCATATAAAAGAATACATGTTGTCAGATTTATCTTCATGTAGTTTTTTATATGGATATCGACATATCTTCACGTAGATGGAATTATATAGCTATCTATCAGTCTACGTAGATTGTTATATGTAGATAGATTTTCCCAAGAAAGTGAATCTAGCTGAATTGAAACACCACAACGTAGATTATTGTAGTTGATTTGAAATATCTCGATGTATTCTAGTAAAAATGGATAGTTATAGCGATGTGTAGATGGCTCTATGTTGAGATAATCATCTTAATGAAGATGGAAAGATATGTATTTAACCACCTAAACGTTCATATATGTATCTCGATTGATTGAACACGATGGGATTTGGTTTCTGTCTATAGTTAATTCTCCAGAATAAAGTATACATGTTGTAAGATATATCTTCATGTAGTTTGGTATATGGATGTAGGCACATCTTCACGTAGATGGAATTATGTAGCTATCTATCAGTCTACGTAGATTGTCATATGTAGATAGATTTTTCCCCAAGAAAGTGAATCTAGCTGAATTGAAACACCACAACGTAGATTATTGTATTTGGATTGAAATATCTCGATGTATTCTAGTAAACATGGATAGTTATAGCGATGTGTAGATAGAGATAAGTTGAGATAAGCATCTTAACGAAGTTGGAAATATCTGATTTCAAAATCTCAACTTTGATAGATGTATTTCGATTGATATAGAACGATGGGAGTTTGTTTCTGTCTATAGATATGTCTGCAGATAAAAGCTTACATGTTGTCAGATTTATCTTCATGTAGTTTGTTATATGGATATCGACACATCTTCACGTAGATGGAATTATGTATCTATCTATCAGTCTACGTAGATTGTCATATGTAGATAGATTTCTCCCCAAGAAAGTGAATCAAGCTGAATTGAAACAACACAACGTAGATTATTGTATTTGCATTGAAATATCTCTATGTATTCTAGTAAACATGGATAGTTATAGCGATGTGTAGATAGAGATAAGTTGTGATAAGCATCTTAACGAAGTTGGAAATATCTGATTTCAAAATCTCAACTTTGATAGATGTATTTCGATTGATATAGAACGATGTGAGTTTGTTTATGTCTATAGATATGTCTGCAGATAAAAGCTTACATGTTGTAGGATTTATCTTCATGTAGTATGTTATATAGATATCGACACATTTTCACGTAGATGGAATCATGAAGCGATCTATCAGTCTTCGTTGATTCTCATATGTAGATAGATTTTTCCCCATGAAAGTGAATCTAGCTGAATTGAAACACCACAACGTAGATTACTGTATTTGAATTGAAATATCTCGATGTATTCTAGTAAACATGGATAGTTATAGCGATGTGTAGATGGATATATGTTGAGATAACCATCTAAATGAAGATGGAAAGATATGTATTCAACCACCTCAACGTTCATATATGTATCTTGATTGATATAACACGATGTGATTTGGTTTCTGTCTATAGATATGTCTGCAGATAAAAGCTTACGTGTTGTCAGATTTATCTTCATGTAGTTTGTTATATGGATATCGACACATCTTCACGTAGATGGAATTATGTAGCTATCTATCAGTCTACGTAGATTGTCATATGTAGATAGATTTTTCCCCAAGAAAGTGAATCTAGCTGAATTGAAACACCACAACGTAGATTATTTTATTTGCATTTAAATATCTCGATGTATTGTAGTAAACATGGATAGTTATAGCTATGCGTACATGGAGATATGTTAAGAGATGCATCTTAACGAAGTTGGAAATATCTGATTTCAAACATGTCAACTTTAATAGATGTATCTCGATTGAAATAGCACGATGTGATTTGGTTTATGTCTATAGATATGTCTGCAGATAAAAGCATACATGTTGTCAGATTTATCTTCATGCAGTTTGTTATATGGATATCGGCACATTTTCACGTAGATGGAATTATGTAGCTGTCTATAAGTCTTCGTTGATTCTCATATGTTGATAGATTTTTCCCCATGAACGTGAATCTAGCTGAATTGAAACACCACAACGTAGATTATTGTATTTGAATTGAAATATCTCGATCTATTCTAGTAAACATGGATAGTTATAGCTATGCGTACATGGAGATTTGTTAAGAGATGCATCTTAACGAAGTTGGAAATATCTGATTTCAAACATGTCAACTTTAAAAGATGTATCTCGTTTGAAATAGCACGATGTGATTTGGTTTATGTCTATAGATATGTCTGCAGATAAAAGCATACATGTTGTCAGATTTATCTTCATGTAGTTTGTGATATGGATATCGACACATCTTCACGTAGATGGAATTATGTAGCTATCTATCAGTCTACGTAGATTGTCATATGTAGATAGATTTTTCCCCAAGAAAGTGAATCTAGCTGATTTGAAACACCACAACATAGATTATTGTATTTGCATTGAAATATCTCGATGTATTCTAGAAAACATGGATAGTTTTGGCGATGTGTAGATGGACATATGTTGAGATAAGCATCTTAACGAAGTTGGAAATATCTGATTTCAAACATGTCAACTTTGATAGATGTATCTCGATTGATATAACACGATGTGAGTTGGTTTATGTCTATAGATATGTCTCCAGATAAAAGCTTACATGTTGTCAGATTTATCTTCATGTAGTTTGTTATATGGATGTCAACACATCTTCACGTAGATGGAATTATGTAGCTATCTATCAGTCTACGTAGATTGTCATATGTAGATAGATTTGGTTTATGTCTATAGTTTATGTCTATAGATATGTCTGCAGATAAAAGCATACATGTTGTCAGATTTATCTTCATGTAGTTTTACATCCTTATATTGATCAATAAGATGGAATAATGTAGAGATCTATCAGTCTACGTAGATTGTCATATATAGATAGATTTATCCCCAAGAAAGTGAATATATCTGAATTGAAGCACCGCAACGAATATGACTACATTTGGATTGAAATATCTCGATCGGTTCTAGTTAATATGGATAGTTATAGCTATTTGTAGTTGGATATATGTTGAGAAGAGAATGATAACGAAGATGGAAACATCTGTATTCAACCACATCAACGTTGATATATGTATCTCGATTGATATAGCACGATGTAATTTGGTTTCGGTCTACAGTTATATCTCCAAACGTAAACTTACATGTTGTCAGATTATCTTCATGTAGTTTGTAATAGGTATATAGATACGTTTGCATGTAGACGGAAATACGTAGATATATATATATATATATATATATATATATATATATATATATATATATATATATATATATATATATATATATATATATATATATATATATATATATATATATATATATATGTATATATATATATATATATATATATATTAGTCTACGTAGATTGTCATATGAAGATGTAATATTCAGGTAAAGAGTGAATCTAGCTGAATTGCAAAACATCGACAGTGATAGTTGTATTTGGATTGAAAAATATCGATGTATTTTGTTTAATGTGGATCGTTTTAGCTATGTGTAGGTGGATATATGTTGAGAGATTCAACTTAACTAAGATGGAATAATCTAATAACAGAGATCTCAACTTTGATAGATGAATCTCGATTGATATAGAACTTTGTGATTTGGTTAATGGTTATAGATATGTCTAAAGACATAAGCTTACAAGTTGTCAGATTTATCTTCATGTAGTTTGACATACTTATATCGAAACATCTTCACGAAGATGGAATAATATAGAGATCTATCAGTCTACGTAGATTGTCATATATAAATAGATTTATCCCCAAGAAAGTGAATCTATCTGAATTAAACCACCGCAACGTATATGACAATATTTGGATTGAAATATCTCGATATGTTCTAGTAAATATGGATAGTTATAGCTATGTGATGTTGGATATGTGTAGAGATAAGCATGATAGCGAAACTTGAAACATCTGTATTCAACCACATCAACGTTGACATATGTATCTCGATTGATATAGCACGATGGTAATTTGGTTTCGGTCTTCACATATATCTCCAAACGTAAGTTTACATTTTGTCAGATTTATACTCATGTACTTTGTTATAGGTATATAGATACGTATGCACGTAGTTGGAAATACGTAGATATGTATAAGTCTACGTATATTGTCATGTGTAGATGTACAATTCATGGAAAGAGTGAATCTAGCTGAATTATATCGATACATCCTCACTAAGATGGAATAATGCAGAGTTCTGTCAGTCTACGTAGATTGTCATATGCAGATAGATTTATCCCCAAGAAAGTGAATTTATCTTAACTGAACCACCGCAACGTATATGACTATATTTGGATTGAAATATCTCGATATGTTCTTGTAAATATGGATAGTTATAGCTATGTGATGTTGGTTATATGTTGAGATAAGCATGATAACGAAGCTTGAAACATCTGTATTCAACCACATCAACGTTTAGATATGCATCTCGATTGATATAGCGCGATGTAATTTGGTTTCTGTCTACAGATATATCTCCAAACGTAAGTTTACATGTTGTCAGATTTATCTTCATGTAGTTTGTTATAGTTATATAGATACCTCTGCACGTGGACGGAAATACGTAGATGTATATTCGTCTACGTAGATTGTCATATGTAGATGTAATATTCATGTAAAGAGTGTATCTAATTGAATTATATCGATACATCTTCACTAAGATGGAGTAGAGTTCTATCAGTCTACGTAGATTGTCATATGCAGATAGATTTATCCCCAAGAAAGTGAATTTATCTGAATTGATCCACCGCAACGTACTTGACAATATTTGGATTGAAATATCTCGATCTGTTCTAGTAAATATGGATAGTTATAGGTATGTGATGTTGTATATATGTAGAGATAAGCCTGATAACGAAGCTTTAATCATCTGTATTCAACCACATCAACGTTGACATATGTATCTCGATTGATATTACACGATGTAATTTGGTTTCGGTCTACATATATATCTCCAAACGTAAGCTTACATGTTGTCATATTTATCTTCATGTAGTTTGTTATAGCTATATAGATACGTCTTCACGTAGACGGAAAAACGTAGATATATATTAGTCTACGTAGATTGTCATATGTAGATGTAATATTCAGGTAAAGAGTGAATCTAGCTGAATTGGAAAACATCGACAAAGATAGTTGTATTTGGATTGAAATATCTAGATCTATTTTGGTTAATGTGATAGTTATAGCTATGTGTAGTTGGATATATGTTGAGAGATGCAACTTAACTAAGATGGAATAATCTGATATCAGAGATCTCAACTTTGATAGATGAATCTCAATTGATATAGAACTTTGTGATTTGGTTACTGGTTATAGATGTCTCCAGACATAAGCTTACAAGTTTTCAGATTTATCTTCATGCAATTTGACATACGTATATCGATACATCTTGACGAAGATGGAATAATGCAGAGATCTATCAGTCTACCTAGATTGTCATATATAGATAGATTTATCCCAAAGAAAGTGAATCTATCTGAATTGAACCACCGCAACGTATATGGCAATATTTGGATTGAAATATCTCGATATGTTCTAGTAAATATGGATAGTTATAGCTATGTGATGTTGGATATATGTAGAGATAAGCATGATAACGAAGCTTGAAACATCTGTATTCAACCACATGAAGGTTGACATATGTATCTCGATTGATATAGCACGATGGTAATTTGGTTTCGGTCTTCACATATATCTCCAAACGTAAGTTTACATTTTGTCAGATTTATACTCATGTACTTTGTTATAGGTATATAGATACGTATGCACGTAGATGGAAATACGTAGATATATATAAGTCTACGTAGATTGTCATGTGTAGATGTAATATTCATGAACAGAGTGAATCTAGCTCAATTATATCGTTACATCTTCACGAAGATGGAATAATGTAGAGAAATATCAGTCTACGTAGATTGTCATATGCAGAGAGATTTATCCCCAAGAAAGTGAATCTATCTGAATTGAACCAACGCAACGTATATGACAATATTTGGATTGAAATATCTCGATCTGTTCTAGTAAATATGGATAGTTATAGCTATGTGATGTTGGTTATATGTAGAGATAAGCATGATAACGAAGCTTGAAACATCTGTATTCAACCATATCAACGTTGACTTATGTATCTCGATTGATATAGCACGATGGTAATTTTCTTTCGGTCTGAGATATATCTCCAAACGTAAGCTTACATCTTGTCAGATTTATCTTCATGTAGTTTGTTATAGGTATATAGATACGTATGCAAGTATGTGGAAATACGTAGATGTAGATATAAATCTACGTAGATTGTCATATGTAGATGCACGTAGAGAGTGTCATGTAAAGAGTGAATCTAGCTGAATTGGAAAACATCGACAAAGATAGTTGTATTTGGATTGAAATATCTAGATGTATTTTGGTTAATGTGGATAGTTATAGCTATGTGTTGTTGGATATATGTTGAGAGATGCAGCTTAACTAAGATGGAATAATCTGATATCAGAGATCTCAACTTTGATGGATGAATCTCGATTAATATAGAACTATCTGATTTTTTTTCTGGCTATAGATATGTCTCCACACATAAGCTTAAATTTTGTCAGATTTATCTTCATGTAGTTTGACATACGTATAGCGATACATCTTCACGAAGATGGAATAATGTAGAGATATATCAGTCTACGTAGATTGTCATATGCAGATAGATTTATCCCCAAGAAAGTGAATCTATCTGAATTGAACCACCGCAACGTATATGACTATATTTGGATTGAAATATCTCGATCTGTTCTAGTAAATATGGATAGTTATAGCTATGTGATGTTAGATATATGTTGAGATAAGCATGATAACGAACCTTGAAACATCAGAAGCTGGAAACATCTCTATCATCCAAATCAACGTTTATATATGTATCTCGATTGATATTGCACGATGTAATTTGGTTTCGGTCTACAGATATATTTCCAAACGTAAGCTTACATGTTGTCAGATTTATCTTCATGTAGTTTGTTATAGGTATATAGATACGTCTGCACGTAGACGGAAATACTTAGATATATATAAGTCTACGTAGATTGTCATATGTAGATGTACATTCATGTAAAAAGTGAATCTAGCTGACTTGGAAAACATCAACAAAGATAGTTGTATTTGGATTGAAATATCTAGATGTATTTTGGTTAATGTGGATAGTTATAGCAATGTGTAGTTGGATATATGTTGAGAGATGCAGCTTAACTATGATGGAATAATCTGATATCAGACATCTCAACTTTGATAGATGAATATCGATTAATATAGAACTATGTGATTTGGTTTCTGACTATAGATATTTCTCCAGACATAAGCTTACAAGTTGTCAGATTTATCTTCATGTAGTTTGACATACGTATATCGATACATCTTCACGAAGATGGAATAATGTAGAGATCTATCAGTCTACGTAGATTGTCATATGTGGATAGATATATCCCCAAGAAAGTGAATCTATCTGAATTGAACCACCGCAACGTATATAACTACATTTGGATTGAAATATCTCGATCTGTTCTATTAAATATGGATAGTTATAGCTATGTGATGTTGGATATATGTTGAGAAAAGAATGATAACGAAGCTTGAAACATCTGTATTCAACCACATCAACGTTGACATATGTATCTCGATTGATATAGCACGACGTAATTTGGTTTCGGTCTATAGTTATTTCTCCAAACGTAAGCTTACATGTTGTCCGATTCATCTTCATGTAGTTTGTTATAGGTATATAGATACGTATACATGTAAACGGAAATACATAGATATATATTAGTCTGCGTAGAATGTCATATGTAGATGTAATTTTCATGCAAAGAGTGAATCTAGCTGAATTATATCGATACATCTTCACGAAGATGGAATAATGAAGAGATCCATCAGTCTACGTAGATTGTCATATGCAGATAGATTTATCCCCAAGAAAGTGAATCCATCTGAATTGAACCACCGCAACGTAATTGACAATATTTGGATTGAAATATCTCGATCTGTTCTAGTAAATATGGATAGTTATAGCTATGTGATGTTTGATATTTGTAGAGATAAGCATGATAACGAAGCTTGAAACATCTGTATTCAACCACATCAACGTTGACATATGTATCTAGATTGATATAGCACGATGTAATTTGGTTTCGGTCTACAGATATATCTCCAAACGTAAGCTTTCATGTTGTCAGATTTATCTTCATGTAGTTTGTTATAGCTATATAGATACGTCTGCACGTAGACGGAAAAACGTAGATATATATTATTCTACGTAGATTGTCATATGTAGATATAATATTCAGGTAAAGAGTGAATCTACCTGAATTGGAAAACATCGACAAAGATAGTTGTATTTGGATTGAAATATCTAGATGTATTTTGGTTAATGTGGATAGTTATAGCTATGTGTAGGTGGATATATGTTGAGAGATGCAACTTAACTAAGATGGAATAATCTGATATCAGAGACCTCAACTTTGATAGATGAATCTCGATTGATATAGAACTTTGTGATTTGGTTAATGGTTATAGATATGTCTCCAGACATAAGCTTCAAAGTTTTCATATTTATCTTCATGTAGTTTGACATATTTATATCGATACATCTTCACAAAGATGGAATAATGCAGAGATCTATCAGTCTACCTAGATTGTCATATATAGATAGATTTATCCCAAAGAAAGTGAATCTATCTGAATTGAACCACCGCAACGTATATGACAATATTTGGATTGAAATATCTCGATATGTTCTAGTAAATATGGTTAGTTATAGCTATGTGATGTTGGATATATGTAGAGATAAGCATGATAACGAAGCTTGAAACATCTGTATTCAACCACATCAACGTTGACATATGTATCTCGATTGATATAGCACGATGGTAATTTGGTTTCGGTCTACAGATATATCTCCAAACGTAAGTTTACATTTTGTCAGATTTATACACATGTACTTTGTTATAGGTATATAGATACATATGCACGTAGATGGAAATACGTAGATATGTATAAGTCTACGTAGATTGTCATGTTTAGATGTAATATTCATGAAAAGAGTGAATCTAGCTGAATTATATCGATACATCTTCACGATGATGGAATAATGTAGAGTTCTATCAGTCTACGTAGATTTTCATATGCAGATAGATTTATCCCCAAGAAAGTGAATTTATCTGAATTGAACTACCTCAACGTATTTGACAATATTTGGATTGAAATATCTCGATCTGTTCTAGTAAATATGGATAGTTATTGCTATGTGATGTTGGATATATGTAGAGATAAGCATGATAACGAAGCTTGAAACATCTGTATTCAACCACATCAACGTTGACATATGTATCTCGATTGATATTACACGATGTAATTTGGTTTCGGTCTACAGATATATCTCCAAACGTATGCTTACATGTTGTCATATTTATCTTCATGTAGTTTGTTATAGTTCTATAGATACGTCTGCACGTAGACGGAAAAACGTAGATATATATTAGTCTACGTAGATTGTCATATGTAGATGTAATATTCAGGTAAAGAGTGAATCTAGCTGAATTGGAAAACATCGACAAAGATAGTTGTATTTGGATTGAAATATCTAGATGTATTTTGTTTAATGTGGATAGTTATAGCTATGTGTAGTTGTATATATGTTGAGAGATGCAGCTTAACTAAGATGGAATAATCTGATATCAGACATCTCAACTTTGATAGATGGATCTCGATTAATATAGAACTATGTGATTTGGTTTCTGGCTATAGATATGTCTCCAGACATAAGCTTACATTTTGTCAGTTTTATCTTCATGTATCTTGACATACGTATATCGATACATCTTCACGAAGATTGAATAATGTAGAGATCTATCAGTCTTTGTAGATTGTCATATGTAAATAGATATATCCCCAAGAAAGTGAATCTATCTGAATTGAACCACCGCAACGTATATGACTATATTTGGATTGAAATATCTCGATCTGTTCTATTAAATATGGATAGTTATAGATATTTGTAGTTGGATATATGTTGAGAAAAGAATGATAACGAAGATGGAAACATATGTATTCAACCACATCAACGATGATATATGTATCTTGAATGATATAGCACGATGTAATTTGGCTCCGGTCTACAGTTATATCTCCAAACGTAAGCTTACATGTTGTCAGATTTATCTTCATGGAGTTTGTTATAGGTATATAGATACGTCTGCACGTAGACGGAAATACGTATATATATATTAGTCTACGTAGATTGTCATATGTAGATGTAATGTTCAGGTAAAGAGTGAATCTAGCTGAATTGGAAAACTTCGACAATGATAGTTGTATTTGGATTGAAAAATCTCGATGTATTTTGTTTAATGTGGATAGTTATAGCTATGTGTAGGTGGATATACGTTGAGCGATGCAACGTAAATAAGATGGAATAATCTGATATCAGAGATCTCAACTTTGATACATGAATCTCGATTCATATAGAACTTTGTGATTTGGTTACTGGCTATAGATATGTCTCTAGACATAAGCTCACAAGTTGTCAGATTTATCTTCATGTAGTTTGACATACTTATATCGATACATCTTCACGAAGAGGGAATAAAGTAGAGATCTATCAGTCTACGTAAATTGTCATATGTATATAGATATATCCCCAAGAAAGTGAATCTATCTGAATTGAACCACCGAAACGTATATGACTATATTTGGATTGAAATATCTCGATCTGTTCTATTAACTATGGATAGTAATAGCTATGTGTGTTGGAAATATGTTGAGAAAAGCATGATAACGAAGATGGAAACATCTGTATTCAACCACATCAACGTTGATATATATATCTCGATTGATATAGCACGATGTAATTTAGTTTCGGTCTACAGTTATATCTCCAAACGTAATCTTACATGTGGTCAGATTTATCTTAATGTAGTTTGTTATAGTTATATAGATACGTCTGCACGTAGACGGAAATACGTAGATATATATTAGTCTACGTAGATTGTCATATGTAGATGTAATTTTCATGTAAAGAGTGAATCTAGCTGAATTATATCGATACATCTTCACGAAGATGGAATAATGTAGAGATCTATCAGCTTACGTAGATTGTCATATGTAGATAGATATATCCCCAAGAAAGTGAATCTATCTGAATTGAACCATCGCAACGTATATGACTATGTTTGGATTGAAATATCTCGATCTGTTCTATTAAATATGGAGTGTTATAGCTATGTGATGTTGGTTATATGTTGAGATAATCATGATAACGAAGCTTGAAACATCTGTATTTAACCACATCAACGTTGACATATGTATCTCGATTGATATAGCACGATGTAATTTGGTTTCGGTCTACAGATATATCTCCAAACGTAAGCTTACATGTTGTCAGATTTATCTTCATGTAGTTTGTTATAGTTATATAGATACGTCTGCACGTAGACGGAAATACGTAGATATATATTAGTCTACGTAGATTGTCAGACGTAGATGTAATATTCATGTAAAGAGTGAATTTAGCTGAATTATGTCGATACATCTTCACGAAGACGGAATAATGAAAAGATCTATCAGTCTACGTAGATTGTCATATGCAGATAGATTTATCCCCAAGAAAATGAATCTATCTGAATTTAACCAACGCAACGTATATGACTATATTTGGATTGAAATATCTCGATCTGTTCTAGTAAATATGGATAGTTATAGCTATGATATATTGATTATATGTTGAGAAAAGCATGATAACGAAGCTTGAAACATCTGTGTTCAACCACATCAACGTTGACATATGTATCTCGATTGATGTAGCACGATGGTAATTTGGTTTCGGTCTGAGATATATCTCCAAACGTAAGATTACATGTTGTCAGATTTATCTTCATGTAGTTTGTTATAGGTATATAGATACGTACGCACGTAGATGGAAATACGTAGATATATATAAGTCTACGTAAATTGTCATATGTAGATGTAATATTCATGCAAAGAGTGAATCTATCTGAATTGGAAAACATCGACAAAGATAGATGTATTTGGATTGAAATATCTCGATGTATTTTGGTTAATGTGGATAGTTATAGCTATGTGTAGTTGGATATAAGTTGAGAGATGCAGCTTAACTAAGATGGAATAATCTGACATCAGACAGCTTAACTTTGATAGATGAATCTCGATTAATATAGAACTATGTGATTTGGTTTCTTGCTATAGATATGTCTCCAGTCATAAGCTTACAAGGTGTCAGATTTATCTTCATGTAGTTTGACATACGTATATCGATACATCTTCACGAACATGGAATAATGTAGAGATCAATCATTCTACGTAGATTGTTATATGAAGATAGATAAATCCCAAGAAAGTGAATCTATCTGAATTGAACAACCGTAACGTATATGACTGTATTTGGATTGAAATATCTCGATATGTTCTAGTAAATATGGATAGTTATAGCTATGTGATGTTGGATATATGTTGAGTTAAGCATGATAACGAAGCTTGAATCATCTGTCTTCAACCACATCAACGTTGACATATGTATCTCGATTGATATAGCACGATGGTAATTTCGTTTAGTTATACAGATATATGTCCAAACGTAAACTTACATGTTGTCAGATTTATCTTCATGTAGTTTGTTATAGGTATATAGATACGTATGCACGTAGATGGAAATACGTAGATATATATTAGTCTACGTAGATCGTCATCTGTAGATGTAATATTTATGTAAAGAGTGAATCTACCTGAATTATATCGATACATCTTCACGAAGATATAATAATGTAGAGATCTATCAGTTTACGTAGATTGTCATATGCAGATAGATTTATCCCCAAGAAAGTGAATCTATCTGAATTGAAGCACCGAAACGTATATGACTATATTTGGATTGAAATATCTCGATCTATTCTAGTAAATATGGATAGTTATAGCTATGTGATGTTGGATATATGTTGAGATAAGCATGATAACGAAGCTTGAATCATCTGTCTTCAACCACATCAACGTTGACATATGTATCTCGATTGATATAGCACGATGGTAATTTCGTTTAGTTATACAGATATATGTCCAAACGTAAACTTACATGTTGTCAGATTTATCTTCATGTAGTTTGTTATAGGTATATAGATACGTATGCACGTAGATGGAAATACGTAGATATATTTAAGTCTACGTAGATTGTCATATGTAGATGTAATATTCATGTAAAGAGTGAATCTAGCTGAATTATATCGATACATCTTCACGAAGATGGAATAATGTAGAGATCTATCAGTTTACGTAGATTGTCATATGTAGATAGATATATCCCCAAGAAAGTGAATCTATCTGAATTGAACCATCGCAACGTATATGACTATATTTGGATTGAAATATCTCGATCTGTTCTATTAAATATGGAGTGTTATAGCTATGTGTAGTTGGATATATATTGAGAAAAGCATGATAACGAAGATGGAAACATCTGTATTCAACCACATCAACGTTGATATATGTATCTCGATTGACATAGTACGATGTAATTTGGTTTCGGTCTACAGTTATATCTCCAAACGTAAGCTTACATGTTGTCAGATTTATCTTCATATAGTTTGTTATAGGTATATAGATACGTCTGCACGTAGACGGAAATACGTAGATATATATTGGTCTACGTAGATTGTCATATGTAGATGTAATATTCAGGTAAAGAGTGAATCTAGCTGAATTGGAAAACATCGACAATGATAGCTGTATTTGGATTGAAAAATCTCGATGTATTTGTTTAATGTTGATATTTATAGCTATGTGTAGGTGGATATATGTTGAGCGATGCAACTTGACTAAGATGGAATAATCTGATATCAGAGATCTCAACTTTGATAGATGAATCTCGATTCATATAGAACTTTGTGATTTGGTTACTGGCTATAGATATGTCTCCAGACATAAGCTTACATTTTGTCAGATTTATCTTCATGTAGTTTGACATACGTATATCGATACATCTTCACGAAGATGGAATAATGTAGAGATCTATCAGTCTTTGTAGATTGTCATATATAGATAGATTTATCCCCAAGAAAGTGAATCTATCTGAATTGAACCACCGCAACGTATATGACTATATTTGCATTGAAATATCTCGATCTGTTCTAGTAAATATGGATTGTTATAGCTATGTGATGTTGGTTATATGTTGGGATAAGCATGATAAAGAAGCTTGAAACATCTGTATTCAACCACATCAACGTTGACATATATATCTCGATTGATATAAAATAATGTAATTTGGTTTCGGTCTTCAGATATATCTCCAAACGTAAGCTTACATGTTGTCAGATTTATCTTCATGTAGTTTGTTATAGTTATATAGATACGTCTGCACATAGACGGAAATACGTAGATATATATTAGTCTACGTAGATTGTCATATGTAGATGTAATTTTCATGTAAAGAGTGAATCTCGCTGAATTATATCGATACATCTTCACGAAGATGGAATAATGTAGAGATCTATCAGAGTAGTATAGAGGGTGAATCGGACAACTTGAAATAGAGGCGTCCTTTTTCCAAATAGAGCCTTAACGATTTTAGAGCTCTATTTGTCAAATTAGGGGTTTCTCAAAACCAAAAGAAATGTAGAAGAGGGTGAATCGGACAAGAGTTTACGGGCGTCTTTTGGTAATCCACGGCTTCCTCATAAATGCTTAATAGAAGCGTCAATTTGTTAAAATCAGAATTTAAAAAAAAACGACGCCGACATCTTCGATGTTGTCGTTGTCACCACCCTCTCTGCTGCTATGAAGCTAACCGAATTAGCTATAAATACAATGATGAAATAGCAATTGAAAATATTCAATCGATTTATATAAATGGCAAACATCGGAGAAGCACAAATAACTAGATTAACTAGAGAACAGTTGGCTGCAATTAAGAAATATCTCCCGGTAAGAGATTCTTTCAGAGATAATTTGCAAGCGCGTCAACAAGCAAAAGTAGATTTTACTGCCGGTACTGAACAATTATTTAAGCCTATAACTACAGCAACTGGAGAAGTTGTAACCGCGATAAAAGAATCTAAACCTACGGTTGCACCTGAGGTAAAACCTAAAAAAACAGATAATAGAGTTCAGGAGTTACGAGATAAATTTACTGAGGAAACTTTAGCGAGGATTGATAAAGATGATATAACTGATTTAGTAAAGTTTGCTGCGCTGGGATATTACACTAAAGAAAATTATTTAAAACCTGGACATAAAGGTTATATAAAAAACGTAGGTGATTTGGTTAAAGCAGTTTACAAAATTAAAAATCAACTACCACAAACTGATAATGATGATCCCATATATCAGGGTTATTTGACTGCAGTTGAAAGAGAATATCTCGAAAATCAGGGGAAAAAAAGGCTTATTAGTAACTGAACAACAACGAATAAAAACCGAACGAAAACAACGAGAGAAAGAGGAACGAGAACGATTAAAACAAGAACGAGCAGAAGAACGAAAACGCACAAAATCAACTCCACAAAAATGAGGACGACCACGAAAACAAGAAGAACCTGTTATGGAAGATCCTCAACAAGAAGAACCTGAATAATGAGAATTTACCGGCGAGGGGTATCACGGTGGTAATATACCCTGTTGAAGAAGTGTCCTCAATGATATATCACGGTTAGAAGTTCTTATTGGAGGAAAACGAGCTGGAAATAATTCCCCAAAGATAATTAACGAACCGACTGAAATCTGTCAACAGTTATTTCAAGGACATGTAATGGATATCGGACTATATCGAAGTTTCATAGATGAACTTACCGATGATTATTATAGCGACTGAAAATCCTTTGGATTTTTCAATCACTGATTAGATATATAGCATTTAAATAAAATGATAGTACATCGTAGTATGAACAGAGCAAGACCTGTTTACGTTGTAAACTCAAGATTGCCGGTTTATAAACTTACGTATGGAAATGGACTTGTTGCTATTGTCACTGGATTATTTACTAGAATTGCTCCAAAGATTTTACCTGTTGGTAAGGAAATAGCGTCAAAAGCTATTGGGGTTTTCGGTGATAGAGCTGGTACAGCTATTGGTAATACAGCATTTGATATGTTGT
This sequence comes from Unio pictorum, assembly GCA_030141615.1. Lineage (NCBI taxonomy): Eukaryota > Metazoa > Mollusca > Bivalvia > Unionida > Unionidae > Unio > Unio pictorum. Next base: position 4,854,645 of record JARLTB010000007.1, on the reverse strand, counting down.
GCAATGCAAAAGAAAAACTTTTGTCGTTGGCGAGAGGTGGAAAATCCAAAGGATTTTCAAAAAAAATCTAAGAAATTTTGAATTACAATCTACGGAACAAATGCCACCTAAGATAGGCAGTGCAATTAATAATATAGCAAAGGCAAGGTTGAGATTAATTGCTGGCTCCGGTTTGAAACGGTTAAACATTGATATCAACTACGTTAATATAAAATGTTCAAGGATGAAATCGATGGTGCTTTTAAAGTAAATGACCCCGTAATAAGAAATAATTCTGTACGCGATTATCAATATTTTTCATATCAAGCACAGGATCCAAATGTAAGATCAAGAATTGAACTCAGATTCGATGATACATCTGAATACTTCCTACCGTCTGAAGCATTTATCGAAGTAGAAGGACAACTAAGAAAACATGATAATACTCCATTTGTAGCCGGCGATAATCTTCAAAATATCACGATTGGATTTGTCAATAATGGTATAATGGCGTTATTTAACAACGCCCAATACATGATTAATTCTACTAGAATTGAATCCATCGATAACGATGTTGATATTGCAACTACAGTTTTAGGTTTAACTAGATATTCTGATGATTTTACTAAATCTGGGGGGCATTCGATGATGTTTGCGAAGGATACTACCAATCACGCTGAACATCGTCAGTATATTGTAAGACGACCAAAGGATCGTGCTGCAGATCCTGCTGATGCTGCTATCGAGGATATGATTATAGATACTAATCCTAATTACAACGCAGGATTTGCATCACGAAAAAAGAACATCGACGCCAATGGTAGATTTTCATGTGCGATTCCGTTATCGTATATATTTGGATTTTGTAGAGATGTCCGAAGAGTTATATTTGGTGCTAGTCATACTGTAGTTCTTACACGAAGATCAACTGACGATTACGCTCTTTGGCACGGTCCTGATCCTGTACGAGATGGTGTTGTAACATTAACAACGTTAGCGCTAAGGATGCCAGTTATGACTCCATCGTTGACCGTTGAAAGTCAATTGCTGTCGTTTATGTATCAAGGAGGAAAATCAATGTTGAGTTGGTGTGATGTTACAACAGCTACTACATCTAGTACAGGTACTGGAGTTTTTACTTGGCAACTTGCATTGACGAAGAATATTGCCGCACCATGACAAATCTTTGTTGTATTACAAAGTTTAAATAAAACTCAAAAATAGCCGGTGCTGCAAATGATAGTCTACAATTGCGGTCACATATGATATTTGACAACTGTGATGTCAGTGAAGTATCATTACGAATAAGTAATCAACAAGAACCCGCAGAAAATCTTATTTTCAATTACGATAACAATCAAATAGGACGAGTGTATCATCAAATATGGTCATTTATGGGTCGTGATCAAAATATTGATACTGGACTTCAGATATCACAATTGGATTTTAGGGAATTGTATCCGATTTATTATTTTTCGCTGCAACATCTTGATCTATCTAAACATTCAACCGTTGATGTAAAATTTCAAGCCCGTATTGGTGATGCTCTTGGAGGATTTAGAGCAATTGCTGTTATTCTCATTGATAAATCTATGATACTTGAAGGTGGTGGTGGTAAAATAAGAGTTATTGATGCACCAGTGGAAAACATGTAATTGAAATTCTTTCAGAATTTTCATTCAAAAACATGTAGTGTTTTCAAAAACATGTAATTGAAAATCTATACATAATGGGACAATTAGATGATCACTATCTAAATAAAATGTCGTATAATTACGTTAATGTTTCTCTGACACCTGGTCAGATAAAGAAGCTTCAATCGAAGAATTCTACTGCGTGTGGTACAACGATAACGCTTAAAAAAGAACAGATGACAACAGGAACAAATAAACTATCATTGACGAAAAATCAGATTAATCATTTCAATAAAGCATTAAAGGGGAAAACCGGAATTAGATTGACTTTTTCACAAGCGGCTATCAAAGATATGATTAAAACCGGTGGAATATTTCCACTGTTAGCTGCAATTCCAGGATTGATTGCGTCAGCGGCTCCGGCAATTCTTGGAGCGTTAGGAACTGGGGCAGCCGGAGCACTTGCTTCTAATGTTGTCAATAAAGTTCTTGGTAAAGGTCTAAACGGAAAATCCAAGAGAAAAAAAAAGGGAAAGGGATTCAGACTACCAGGAAGTCGATTCACAAGATATTACAAAACCAGTTAGTGGAAAAATCCGTAGGATTTTCACCCATGTCAAATTTTGATTTACTCGACGCAGTAAGAAAACTACCAATAAATCATTTCAGAGGTGTATTCATGAAAGATCAATTACCAGCAAAACCACAAATACCAGAAACTGGAATAATTAATCTTGATGATAACACTGGACCTGGAACTCATTGGGTTTGTTACGCGATATATCCAACATCGATTATTTATTTTGACTCGTATGGATTACCACCTCCGATTGAATTTGTCAAATACATGTCGATGATTTCAAAGAAATATCAAAGTAATTCAATTCCGGTTTGGTATTCAACGTTACCCACGCAGACATTAACAGATCCTCCAATATGTGGTCGAGAAACTCTTAACGCGTTAATGGTTATCTCGGTAAATCCTAAATTACCTCATAAAGCCATCCACGAGTACACGATGATGAAATCATCGATGATGAAATCGAAAAATTCACAGTGACAATTTCTTCAGAATTTGAGAGATAGATCTAATATAACAACAATGTCAGATATTTTTGGAAGATCAATGTCGCGTGTTTCTGAATCGGTTACTATCGGACAAGTAAAAAAATGATCAGGAAAGCTATCGAAAATATTACAAAATCCACATCAACGATAACAAATATACCAGATCAAGTAAATTTAATAAAATCCGTCAATGACAATATCGCTGATGTAAAAAAAACTCCAGCAACAATACAACGATCACATAAAGACATTTTATACTTTTACATGTTTACAAAATTCCCTCGTGGATAACATTGATAAACCCATGACAGCGTTTTTTGGTGATCCGCGTGTTACCACACCGAATCTTAACTCGATAAAGGATTCTCTGTTGGAGTTAACAGTATTACAGGGAAAATACGAAGATCACGTAAAAACGTTTAATACATTTCGAAGAAATATCGTTGATAAATTTCTCGGATCTACATTTGATAAACTCGACATGAAACTTCCAGATATAAAGAAATCCATCGATGATCTCAAAACGACCACAAATGCCATCGTATCGGATGGAACAAGAATGATAGCAATAATTGAAAAAACAAAAATTCCTCATGATAGAACTATCAACGTAGTATACACGATTCAATACGGATCATATACGTGGACACCTACAAATACTATTTTACACGTTACTGCAACCGTAAACGGAATTTATCGATTAACGTTAGTGACACCAATGTTATTTAATATATCATCATCGAGTTCATCTGGAGTTAATAATACGATATCAATAATTATCGACAAGGATACGATTGAACAATTCACAATTACATCCACTGATAATAATCTAGCTAGGGTTTCAATGTCATGCTATGTGGAATTCGTAGCTGATTTAAGTAAACAACTTAATTAAAGTGAATTTATGTAAATATAATGACCACATCTCTATATCGATATGATACCGTCAAAGAATTTCAACGTAAATTACAAACGTTGATTGAAGAATATACTGTAAAAAAGAAAAAGATATCAACGAAGAATTTCCGCTATTGACATAGCTGTTTACTCGGTGTCTGGTATAATTGCCGGCGCTGGAATAATATTATCATCGGTGACAATGATAGCTCCAGTTGTTGTTCCCGTTGTAATATCTGCGGCTGCAGCAATCTCAGGAGTATTCACCGGGATAACAAAAAAAATATCATCATGTTCTCAGCGGAAATTACACGATTACGCTGTTAAACTTATTACTGCGTCAAACGCTTATTCGCAATTGTCAATGTTGATCTCGTCATCGATTGATGATCAAATAATATCCGACGAGGAATTCTCTAGGATGGTAAGGTTGTATGATTCAACGATATCGAAATTGGAAAATAATAATAATAATAATAATAACAATGACAACATCGTCACAAGAAATCCTTCAACGAATAGCAACAAATACCGCCATGACAAAAACAAAGTTGATCTCGCTGGTAACGAAAACACCAGAATTCAGCGTTGAATTTAATCCTCCGTTGGCAGTTTCTGCAATAGCGTTAACACAATTAAGATGTTACTACAGTTGGCCTAATGTAAGATCAGAACCGTTCAATGGTAAACTTCCCAATAACAGTTTTACATTTTCGTATAGAAAAACTAACCCAGATGGAACAAAATCCGAACCAGAAACACATACAATACATATACCAACTGGTGCATACGATATCGAAGATATCAATGACGCAATCATAGAATCAATGCAGGTAATCACAGGACTAAATATCATCGACATCAAAGATGAACCTGATAAATACCCCATTGAGATAAAAGGACATGAACCATTACTTTCAACGGTCATCGAAGTTAACTCACCCGATTACGCCGTAGATATATATAATAGCTCAATTAGAACTCTTTTGGGGTATCCTGAATTTATTCCAGGCACCGTCGACATAAAAGATCTACCACGAGAACCATTGAAATCCGATTTTATTTCCACGAAGGAGGATCCTCACGGGTTTAATCCTGTTGATGTTGATGGTATACCTAAGTTAACAACTGTAATAAAATCCGATAATATAGAGAGAAAGGAGTTACGTATTCTGTAGAAGATATTACTCCATTTCTCCAACGAATTAATAACGATTTTAATCGATTTCTAGGGTATTTGGTAAGAGCTATCAGTACAATTCCACCTAACCGAGACGATGTCATCAAATACGTGGAAGTGTGTAACAAAATTATCTCTGTTATGGAACGTATTAATTATCAAATGATTCAAGAGGCTCTCGCTGGTAAAATACATATAAATCGTAATCCTGTGACAAAAAAAGAATTTGCAGCGCATTATAAAATCCGCGAAGAAGATATTCCCACGTTTAAGTTTCCAGGATATAATGTACCAGAAATGCGTAAAAAAACTCAGCGATGCCATCGATGAAAATTTCCCACGGATTCGCAAAACATGGCTGGATAATCTTCCCGCGGTTCATAATGCGTTACCGGAACCTAAAAAATCTGACTTTTTCATTGATGATCTACCAGTGATAGATCCAAATGGAAAATCTACGATTTTTAATTATAACTTCGATATTAGTTTTCTACGACCTCAAGATATTTATAAAAAATATTCATATGATGTCTACGACGGAACAGAAACTGATACACTTAGGAAATATGAATACAACGAGTATGGTAAAATAATATGGAGATTTGCTCTTGGTGATCAAGGTGTATTTGTGATCACAGAGAAAAGTCTCATTGGGATCTTCAACTCGATGAAGCAAATGTTCCAAACAAAATTGGGACATTTGAGAGATTACCTACAACGATCTCTATTGCTAGATCTAACAACTCAGCGTGATACAATCAAACAACAACAACAACAATTAAATCAAATTATCGCTGATATGAATTTCCTCAATGATAGATTACTTTCGTTTGTATACGAAGATAAATCACCAAACAGGGAAAAGTTCAAAAAAGTATTTTCAACTGATAAAGTATTTCCAATCACCAATGACAATTTAGTCTTCGTTAAATTTCAAGGTTGGGATGTATCAGCGTTAAAAGCATCACTGAGAAAACTCATTGACGAATTTTTTCCTCAGATTCACGCGTTATGGTTTAAAATAAATCCACCAAATGAAATTTTAACATCAACGAATTCAGTGTATAAAAACAACAAACACAGATCTCCCGGCAACGTTGATATATCATCTGTTATTGCAATACATGTTATTTGTGATGCAATCTTGGGAAGTTTCTCAATTGATACTTCAAAATCAAACAACGCCAATCAAGGATATATCATGTATACATTTTCTCCAGACGTTTCACCAGGAAGTCTCATAGTGAAAAATCCACCCAATTTGACTTACTTGGAGCCCATTAATCCAATCATAACCAAGATGAATTTTTCAAAACCGACCAAGAATTTAATTTGATTGACCTTCGCGGGGAAACACTAAAAATAACGCTAGATGTGAAAAGTTCTTAAATTGCAAAGCAATTTACGATTTTACTTTTAGATTTTTAAAAAGAACTTCAATAATGTATCAGCACACGCTAGTATCTATCCATGACAAAGACCTTCTTGAATACGCTATCAGAGAGATATTTAGTGGAGCAACAACAGTAGAATACCACGTGGATATAGTCATAGATAATCTAGGCCAAGAGAAGTTTTTATTGACGGATTATCAAATGTTAAATCTTCAGCAAAACGTTATAACCGTGGTGAGATTAACCCGTGATCAAATAATGCAGTATACTCATTCATGCTTATCCGCGGAAGATCTAAAAAAAATCTTGAAAATTCTTTAGAATTTTTCGATGGAAATCCATAGTATTTCCAATGAAAAGAAAAGAGATCACTAAAAACTAACCCCCACCCACTGCATAAGTATTATTCTTCCATGCTGTTAATCTACCAACAGGTATTATACACACATGTCATACAATTTTACTTCCTGTCTTTACAAACTTGTTCTAGTTGAGTAATTGGAGACGCATAACGGCTATAACAGCACATTCATTACCTGTGTACACGGAAGTTATACAAGAAGGAGGCTCTCTACGCGTGAGACTCAGCTTGCTCGATTAGAGCTTTTATCTGTTTCGCCTTGTAATTAATAAGTTTCTTTTGTTCATAGTCAGCCCCTAATTGTTTTCTAACAGCTTCTACGACCGTACATAATGGTACAAACACACTAACGTCTTCATGATAAACTAAACTCTCACGTATAGATTTTTGAATGCGCTTGATTAGATAATACTGCTTAGAGAGTACATACTTTCCATTGTTTTGTGCAAATTCCATATCCTCAAAATCGGTCATTATTTGATCACAATTTAACCCCGATGATAGTTGAATATTTTGATTTTTTAGTTTGTTAATTTCAGAAATAATACATCTGATATTTTCAGAATTCATATATATAAAAAAATATGTTTGTTTAATTGGTGAATTACTTCGAGTGAAAATCCAAAGGATGGAAACTCTTTGAGTTTCACAAAATGAATTCTGGAGTGCTAAGGTGTTGGTCATCTTAGCACTCCAGAAGCTTTATGCGATTATAGGATGATGATGGTATATATACAATGCAATGGATGACGACGGCACATTCAACTCCAAGAATCTAGTGTATATGGCGGTTGTATACATATAGGACAGCACATTACACATCACCCATTAGAACCCCCTTGGTGTATTTATACATCAAGCGGCGTCCATAGGTTACATATAATCACGAAGCGTATTCCCCTGGGAGTAGAGTCTAACTCGTCAAATAACGGGTTAGACCTACAAGAGGATATGTTTGGCGAATGTGGACGCACGGACAGCACACAACAATAGATTATAGGATGATGATGGTATATATACAATGCAATGGATGACGACGGCACATTCAACCCCAAGGATCTAGTGTATATGGCGGTTGTATACATATAGGACGGCACACAACAATAGATTATAGGATGATAATGGTATATATACAATGCAATGGATGACGACGGCACAACAATAGATTATAGGATGATAATGGTATATATACAATGCAATGGATGAATACTTAATTAAGGACGGTACAACAATAGATTATAGGATGATGATGGTATATATACAATGAATGAAATGACAATGGATGACGGGGGCGGATCTACATTCATACGTGATCATTACAACCTAGACAAAATCCTAGGTTGTATGAATACCAAAAGGTACCCATACACCGGGTAAGTGTATAGGTTGTGTAATGATACCATGTATGATTTTCGAACGCGAAAACCCCCAGTAGTATAGGGCTATAGTATGGTATATAAGCCGCTTATACACGACTAACAGCACATAGCGGTGTGGTGATTTTATTCTTTGTTGTTTTTAATAGTGATCATTGACAACGTTGAAGTAAGACAGAATACTTAAAAAGACACTAAAAAAAACGAATCAAATACGAAATGTATATAAAACAGTTGTATTAGTTTTCTACAAAAAGAGAAAATTGATTATATCCTGTTGAGATTCATAATAGCGAAACCAACCAATCAGAAATTAAATGACAGTGTTTAAGATCCGTAACTGTTTTAGGCTGAAATATACCTAAGGGAGTTATTTTCCTTCATGAATGCAAAATTACATAGTTATATATAAGTAAACTGAATTTTTTGTCCGTTTTTTCTGGAAATCGCCGATTTTTGTACTCGTTCTGCAACAAATCGTACTGAGGGGGGGGGGGGCAAATACCGAAAGATCTACCGGCTTCTGTCATTGATTGAAATATTTTCTCTTCTTTAGTTGCCGTATTAAACGACTTGACGGGTCTCTTCCCAATTGATTTATAAGTACCAGTTTTCCCAGATGCAGTATTCTCACTTTGTGTAACAGCTCGTAAATTATTCAAAGAATTATCAGTCTTAATCCCATTTATGTGATCAATAACAAGACCATCCTTGATCAATCCATTAAACACCTCGAAGACGAATCGGTGATTGAGATATTTATTCCTTCCAGCGCAAAACCTCAAATACCCTTGATTAGTCATATTACCAACTATCTTCTTTAGTCAGCGATGTCTGACAATACCGTCACGAGACGCTTCATAGTTTACAATCACTGGATGAGGTTGAAATTCTTGGTTCATTTATATACATAATATTTTATTTGTCTAAATCATTATTTGGTTGAGATATATTATTTGAAAATCTCTGAACGTAATCGTGGGGAGTTCTTATGATCTTGTCGTTGACGCTGTCAGATTCATTGATTGAAAATCCTATGGATTTTCCATTTTTAACTCGCTTATCGTAATAGCGCTTCAACTCTCTGTATCGTTTACCACCGCAACCGAGACATAACTGTGATATTCCTCTAATCCCTACTCCACATTGTATGCAGGGTAGAGGACCATTGCTTCCCCGACGAAAACTTTGCATATGATACCCACAGAACTCATTTCTGCATGATTTGTTACACGGGGTTACTGATCCAATCAGGAGCCATTTGCAATGATTCATTATATAAAAACTTTTTATTTAAATACTTGTTTTAATTATAATATGAAGGAATTAGAGAGATTATCGAAAATTACGCCTTGGAAAAATGCTAGATTTAATCTCGATAGAGTCTCTGATATACCAAAGGGTAAAATGCGTGATTGAACCGTGTTGAGTAAAATCAGCGACTGTTTTAATGAATTTAAGCGCGACGGAGCATCTCATACGTGGTCGACATTTCGAATTATACATGATGATGTCAATGTACTCACAATCGATGCTACCATGAACGACGAAAGAGCAGCTGAGATAATCTCACATCTTGGGAAAAAAAGGTATTTTTTAAGAATGAAATTCATTATCGCAGATGATGGAGATTGGATTATCAGAGATAAATTTGAACCAATTCTCAAAGATAAAAAAATTGTCATTGTTAGTCGACCAGGAATTCTAACTGGAATTGACAAACCATACTACGAGAGATCTTATCCTGTAACAGCAGTTGTTTATGGAATATATCCGCTAAATGATAAGCCAAGTATTGAAAAACTAGCACCTATGAGAACGGTGTCAGTGGCTTTGCCACTCAATTGTGTAGCAGAACGAGTAATGGAACACTTCACGAATGCATCCCGGGGAAACAAATTAACTGAACAACGACGAAAAAAAATAACCGAATGGGGACTGACAGTGAAACAGCATGGGGCAACAATTCAAGATATAACCAAATTAGAAACGTCATTAAGATTTCCAATATCGGTAGCGAGGATAACCGGAGAAGTATTACACGAATCTAAATATAAATCAAAAGGAGCCCCAATTGAAATTATTGATCATAACGAACACGCGTGGACACCTGCAGTAAATGTATTTCCACGAGATATAACCGTAAGATATATCCCTGAGGAGTTTTGTAAGGATATTTTCCACGAAGAGAGGTTATTCGATGCTATTCATGCGTTGTGTAAAGATGATCCTGTGTCAGTGTGGTTACTTCGCAGCGCTGAAGATTCCGAATCAGGATTTGATCAGTTTGTAAGACCGAATGGAGAATTATATCGCACTGAAGCGTTACACTCGAGGATGAAAAATACCGCAGTAAAATACTCAGGTAAAAACTCGAATAATTTCCATGAAAATCTACTCACGGATAGTTTTACGATTCCATCAGTGGTAGCTCATTTTGCACGAGAAAAGAACTCATGGCGTCCAACACGAAGTGATTTTTTATTGGATGTTAAATCAAGCTGTCTTAAATTCGGCCATGGAGGACTGTGGAATACAAAATATTACCGCGAGGGTATGATTTAAATTGATATATCTGCGTGTTATCCAGGGAGTTTTCTCGGATATGGAGAATGTGCTAAATATTTTAAACGATTTGGACACCCCACACATGAAATGACTCGTGTTTCGATTAATGGTCCATTGCCTGATTTTGACTTAACTGGATTCGCTCGTGTGGTATCATTTGAATTAGCTACAGGATTACATCCGTATAGTTATGTTTGGATTGGTAGACATATGTCTGAAAAACACTGGATGCCAATTGTGCTATTGAGATACATGATTGATTGTGGTATGCTGATATCGCTGATTATTTCCGAAGCAATTGTGTGTTATCGAGCTCAGAAAGAAATCTGGCTACCACAACCCGATCTAGATAGTATAATTAGCGAACAACGAAGACATTTTTCTAATGGAAATTCTTCGAATGGAAAATCGGAGATTTTCAATGAACAACAAATCATGGATTGGTCTAGGCAGTTATTTGAAATTGAAAATGGACTAGCAAAAGATTTTGGACGAAAAATAATCGGTAAATTTACTCAAGGTGGAAGATATGACAATGCAAAATATTCTTCACGGTTGATCATAGACAACGCTGAATACGATTTTATCATAGCAGAGTTGCAATTGTATAATGCGTTGGAGTTGGTAGGATAAAGATCCTCGCCAATTTACCGTAGACAGAAAGAATAGCAGCATTGGTCATATCAGAGATAACGTTATGCTGACTTGTCTTGAGTGCAACAGACGAAGAGGTGCTAGTTAAGACCATGCGGTGGTAATTGAGTATCCTCGGGAATTACCTGTAGTTGTTGTCGAGTAAATCCTCGCTGAGGAGCAGTTGAATCAAGTTTATAGATTGCTGGTCTACCCGTAGATCGTGTTATACTAGATATTTTATGTACGGTGACACTCCAAATAGGATCAGTAGCTCTTTTTTACCACCTTCAAGCTCTGGATGAATTCTTTCGCTTATTGATATCCAAAAAAACCGCTCAGCAAGTGTCCGATTAAATCGTTCAACAATTGCCTGATCGCGATGTAGTGCAGTGTCCTCGTCGTATGGTGACATTATGATGTTTCATTGTTGATAACACTACGCCCTGAAATTCCTTGAAAGGATTAACTTGTAATAGATTTGGCCAGTGCAGAGGAACCCTTCGATAAATCCTTTCAAATGCAGAAGCCACTTCAGTTGATGATGTTGTCCTTAGCGGCTCTGCTTGTTTGTATCGACTCGCAATATCAACAACGGTTAACGCGTATTTGTAACCTTTATCATGCGGCAGAAATAATATATCAGCTTGATGAACTTCATTAGGAACTATCACATCAAAATGCGAGTAGTTAATTTGTTTAGGCCGCGGTAGATAAATTTGCCATATCACCTGTTTGGATAACCAATCCGCCTCTGTAGTTTTTCTTTACTTTTTCAGCGCTAGCGAGTTTACTGATTGCTGCCTTACCTTTCCAGTATCCTCTCGGAGAATAGTAAATAGATTCCATGTTGTTATTAATTACCCGCACCAAATATTAATTTACCTTTCATGGCGGATTTTATCAACCATGAAGCCAATTTTTCCTTGAACGAAACACTAGTGTTTTCGGGAATGGCATTCAACGCATGAATTAATTTCACATCTGCGAGATGACGCTGTTGTAAATCACCGCTCCGGTACGCTATATCATGTATCCGACATGCTTCATCGATGAGGTTTATCGGATTTTCTCCCGGATTAGGATTATTATGACTATCAAGTCTTATATCTAATCGCGTTCCCGGTCCACAATAACGATACCCTGGAAGGTGTTTTTCACCTGGATACTTCCTCCATGGTAACCCTGGGAGTTTAGCTAACTTGGTTGTAATATCTCCTCCTTTTTTTTGAAAATGTTTTGAATTCTCCTTCAGAGGATTTTTCACAAATCGATATTTTTTTGTACCGCATTTTTCACACTTGCCGGTGACCGCTTCTCTGTTATTTTTTGTGGTAACAGTCGTTGTGTCAATAGTTGGTGTACGCTTCTTACATTTCACACAATATAGATCCATAATTATATTTATGTTATATCAACAAATGGAAGTGATCGATTTCTCCGCGTTGAAAAAACAACAACCAGTAAAACATCATCCGATGTTACCAAACTCGATCAGAATGATTATCATTGGACCTTCCGGGAGTGGCAAAAATCAATTGTTGTTAACTATGATAATGAAGTATCTCACCTGGGATAAATTATATTTAATCGCTCCTAGCGTAGACGATCAATGCTGCTATCAAGTATTAAAAGATTACAACGAAACCGTTTCAGAAGCTTACGGTGGAAGTGTAATTGAATTTATTACTGATGTTGAAGAAGCGCCATCCGTGGAAGACCTGGATAGATCCGTTAATAATCTTGTTATGAATGACGATATGATGTTGGACCAACAAAAGAATCCAGCTAGAATATTTTCCCGAGGACGTCACAAAAACTCCGACGTGATATATGTAACTCAACGTTATACACAAATACCAAAAGTGATAAGGGATAATTGTAATCTATTATGCGTGTTTAACGGTGTTGACACTCATACGGTAAGAAATATTTGTCAGACCTGGTGTCCTGACATGGATTATAATCGATTAAAAAATTTCTTTCGCGGCGCCAGAGCTACCCCACAAGGATTTGTAACGATAAGTATACACGATCCTCGGACACGATATCGCGTCGGATTAGACCGTATATATAGCTAATTCGGTTAGCTTCATAGCAGCAGAGAGGGTGGTGACAACGACAACATCGAAGATGTCGGCGTCGTTTTTTTTTAATTCTGATTTTACCAAATGGAAGATTCTATTAAGCATTTATGAGGAAGCCATGGATTACCAAAAGACGCCCGTAAACTCATGTCAGATTCACCCTCTTCTACATTTCTTTTGGTTTTGAGAAACCCTTAATTTGACAAATAGAGCTCTGAAATCGTTAAGGCTCCATTTGGCAAAAGGACGCCTCTATTTCAAGTTGTCCGATTCACCCTCTCTACTAATATCAGTCTACGTAGATTGTCATATGTAGATAGATTTATCACCAATAAAGTGAATCTCTCTGAATTGAACCACCGCAACGTATATGACTATATTTGGATTGAAATATCTCGATCTGTTCTAGTAAATATGGATAGTTATAGCTATGTGATGTTGGATATATGTTGATATAAGCATGATAACGAAGCTTGAAACATCTGTATTCAACCACATCAACGTTGACATATGTATCTCGACTGATATAGCACGATGTAATTTGGTTTCGGTCTACAGATATATCTCCAAACGTAAGCTTACATGTTGTCAGATTTATCTTCATGTAGTTTGTTATAGGTATATAGATACGTATGCACGTAGATGGAAATACGTAGATATATATAAATCTACGTAGATTGTCATATGTAGATGAAATATTCATATAAAGAGTGAATCTAGCTGAATTGGAAAACATCGACAAAGATAGTTGTATTTGGATTGAAATATCTCGATGTATTTTGGTTAATGTGGATAGTTAAAGCTATGTGTAGTTGGACATATGTTGAGAGATGCAGCTTAACTAAGAGGGAATAATCTGATATCAGACAGCTCAACTTTGAAAGATGAATCTCGATTAATATAGAACTATGTGATTTGGTTTCTTACTATAGATCTGTCTAACGTCATAAGCTTACAAGTTGTCAGATTTATCTTCATGTAGTTTGACATACGTATATCGATACATCTTCACGAAGATGGAATAATGTAGAGATCTATCAGTCCACGTAGATTGTCATATGTAGATAGATATATCCCCAAGAAAGTGAATCTATCTGAATTGAACCACCGCAACGTAAGTGACTATGTTTGGATTGAAATATCTCGATCTGTTCTATTAAATATGGATAGTAATAGCTATGTGATGTTGGTTATATGTTGAGATAAGCATGATAACGAAGCTTGAAACATCTGTATTCAACCACATCAACGTTGACATATGTATCTCGATTGACATAGCACGATGTTATTTGGTTTCGGTCTACAGATATATCTCCAAACGTAAGCTTACATGTTGTCAGATTTATCTTCATGTAGTTTGTTATCGTTATCTATACGTCTGCACATAGACGAAAATAAGTAGATATATATTAGTCTACGTAGATTGTCATATGTAGATGTAATATTCATGTAAAGAGTGAATCTAGCTGAATCATATCGATACATCTTCACGAAGATGGAATAATGTAGAGATCTATCAGTCTACGTAGATTGTCATATGCAGATAGATTTATCCCCAAGACAGTGAATCTATCTGAATTGAACCACCGCAACGTATATGACTATATTTGGATTGAAATATCTCGATCTGTTCTATTAAATATGGATAGTTATAGCTATGTGATGTTGGTTATATGTTGAGATAAGCATGATAACGAAGCTTGAAACATCTGTATTCAACCACATCAGCGTTGACATATGTATCTCGATTGACATAGCACGATGTTATTTGGTTTCGGTTTACAGATATATCTCCAAACGTAAGCTTACATGTTGTCAGATTTATCTTCATGTAGTTTGTTATGGTTATATATACGTCTGCACATAGACGGAAATAAGTAGATATATATTAGTCTACGTAGATTGTCATATGTAGATGTAATATTCATGTAAAGAGTGAATCTAGCTGAATCATATCGATACATCTTCACGAAGATGGAAAAATGTAGAGATCTATCAGTCTACGTAGATTGTCATATGCAGATAGATTTATCCCCAAGACAGTGAATCTATCTGAATTGAACCACCGCAACGTATATGACTATATTTGGATTGAAATATCTCGATCTGTTCTAGTAAATATGGATAGTTATAGCTATGTGATGTTGGTTATATGTTGAGATAAGCATGACAACGAAGCTTGAAACATCTGTATTCAACCACATCAAGGTTGACATATGTATCTCGATTGATATAGCACGATGTAATTTGGTTTCTGTCAACAGATATATCTCCAAACGTAAGCTTACATGTTGTCAGATTTATCTTCATGTAGTTTGTTATAGGTATATAGATACGTATGCACGTAGATGGAAATACGTAGATATATATAAATCTACGTAGATTGTCATATGTAGATGAAATATTCATATAAAGAGTGAATCTAGCTGAATTGGAAAACATCGACAAAGATAGTTGTATTTGGATTGAAATATCTCGATGTATTTTGGTTAATGTGGATAGTTAAAGCTATGTGTAGTTGGACATATGTTGAGAGATGCAGCTTAACTAAGAGGGAATAATCTGATATCAGACAGCTCAACTTTGAAAGATGAATCTCGATTAATATAGAACTATGTGATTTGGTTTCTTACTATAGATCTGTCTAACGTCATAAGCTTACAAGTTGTCAGATTTATCTTCATGTAGTTTGACATACGTATATCGATACATCTTCACGAAGATGGAATAATGTAGAGATCTATCAGTCCACGTAGATTGTCATATGTAGATAGATATATCCCCAAGAAAGTGAATCTATCTGAATTGAACCACCGCAACGTAAGTGACTATGTTTGGATTGAAATATCTCGATCTGTTCTATTAAATATGGATAGTAATAGCTATGTGATGTTGGTTATATGTTGAGATAAGCATGATAACGAAGCTTGAAACATCTGTATTCAACCACATCAACGTTGACATATGTATCTCGATTGACATAGCACGATGTTATTTGGTTTCGGTCTACAGATATATCTCCAAACGTAAGCTTACATGTTGTCAGATTTATCTTCATGTAGTTTGTTATCGTTATCTATACGTCTGCACATAGACGAAAATAAGTAGATATATATTAGTCTACGTAGATTGTCATATGTAGATGTAATATTCATGTAAAGAGTGAATCTAGCTGAATCATATCGATACATCTTCACGAAGATGGAATAATGTAGAGATCTATCAGTCTACGTAGATTGTCATATGCAGATAGATTTATCCCCAAGACAGTGAATCTATCTGAATTGAACCACCGCAACGTATATGACTATATTTGGATTGAAATATCTCGATCTGTTCTATTAAATATGGATAGTTATAGCTATGTGATGTTGGTTATATGTTGAGATAAGCATGATAACGAAGCTTGAAACATCTGTATTCAACCACATCAGCGTTGACATATGTATCTCGATTGACATAGCACGATGTTATTTGGTTTCGGTCTACAGATATATCTCCAAACGTAAGCTTACATGTTGTCAGATTTATCTTCATGTAGTTTGTTATGGTTATATATACGTCTGCACATAGACGGAAATAAGTAGATATATATTAGTCTACGTAGATTGTCATATGTAGATGTAATATTCATGTAAAGAGTGAATCTAGCTGAATCATATCGATACATCTTCACGAAGATGGAAAAATGTAGAGATCTATCAGTCTACGTAGATTGTCATATGCAGATAGATTTATCCCCAAGACAGTGAATCTATCTGAATTGAACCACCGCAACGTATATGACTATATTTGGATTGAAATATCTCGATCTGTTCTAGTAAATATGGATAGTTATAGCTATGTGATGTTGGTTATATGTTGAGATAAGCATGACAACGAAGCTTGAAACATCTGTATTCAACCACATCAAGGTTGACATATGTATCTCGATTGATATAGCACGATGTAATTTGGTTTCTGTCAACAGATATATCTCCAAACGTAAGCTTACATGTTGTCAGATTTATCTTCATGTAGTTTGTTATAGGTATATAGATACGTATGCACGTAGATGGAAATACGTAGATATATATAAGTCTACGTAGATTGTCATATGTAGATGCAATATTCATATAAAGAGTGAATATATCTGAATTGGAAAACATAGACATAGATAGATGTATTTGGATTGAAATATCTCGATGTATTTTGGTTAATGTGGATAGTTATAGCTATGTGTATTTGGATATATGTTGAGAGATGCAGCTTAACTAAGATGGAATAATCTGATGTCAGACATCTCAACTTTGATAGATGATACTCGATTGATATAGAACTATTTGATTTGGTTTCTGGCTATAGATATGTCTCCAGACATAAGCTTACATGTTGTCAGATTTATCTTCATGTAGTTTGACATACGTATATCGATACATCTTCACGAAGATGGAATAATGTAGAGATCTATCAGTCTACGTAGATTGTCATATGTATATAGATTTATCCCCAAGAAAGTGAATCTATCTGAATTGAACCACCGCAACGTGGGTGACTATATTTGGAATGAAATATCTCGATCTATTCTAGTAAATATGGATAGTTATAGCTATGTGTAGTTGGATATATGTTGAGATAAGCATGATAACGAAGCTTGAAACATCTGTATTCAACCACATCAACGTTGACATTTGTATCTCGATTGATATAGCACGATGTAATTTGGTTTCGGTCTACAGATATATCTCCAAACGTAAGCTTACATGTTGTCAGATTTATCTTCATGTAGTTTTTTATAGGTATCTAAATATACGTCTGCAATGTGATGGAATTACGTAGATATATATTAGTCTACGTAGATTGTCATATGTAGATGTAATATTCAGGTAAAGAGTGAATCTAGATGAATTGGAAAAGTTCGAAATAGATAGTTGTATTTGGATTGAAATATCTCGATGTATTTTGGTTTATGTGGATAGGTATATCTATGTGTAGTTGGATATATGTTGAGAGATGCAGATTAACTAAGATGTAATAATCTGATATCAGACATCTCAACTTTGGTAGATAAATCTCGATTGATTTAGAACTATGTGATTTGGTTACTGGCTATAGATATGTCTCCAGACATAAGCTTACAAGTGGTCAGATTTATCTTCATGTAGTTTGAAATACGTTTATCGATACATCTTCACGAGGATGGAATAATGTAGAGATTTATCAGTCTACGTAGATTGTCATTTGTAGATAAATTTGTCCCAAAGAAAGTGAATCTATCTGAATTGAATAATGTAGAGATCTATCAGTCTACGTAGATTGTCATATGCAGATAGATTTATCCCCAAGACAGTGAATCTATCTGAATTGAACCACCGCAACGTATATGACTATATTTGGATTGAAATATCTCGATCTGTTCTAGTAAATATGGATAGTTATAGCTATGTGTACTTGGATATGTGCTGAGATAAGCATGATAAAGAAACTGGAAACATCTGTATTCAACCACACCAACGTTTATATATGTATCTCGATTGATAAAGCACGATGTAATTTGGTTTTGGTCTACAGATATATCTCCAAACGTAAGCTTACATGTTGTCAGATTTATCTTCATGTAGTTTGTTATAGGTATATATATATATATATATATATATATATATATATATATATATATATATATATATATATATATATATATATATATATACGTATGCACGTTGATGGAAAAACGTAGATTTATCTTAGTCTACGTAGATTGTCATATGTAGATGTAATATTCAGGTAAAGAGTGAATCTAACTGAATTGGAAAACATCGACAAAGATGGTTGTATTTGGATTGAAATATTTCGATGTATTTTGTTTCATGTGGATAGATATAGTTATGTGTTGGTGGATTTATATTGATAGCTTAAGCCAAAATAAGATGGAATAATCTGGTATCAGACATCTCAACTTTGATAGATGAATCTCGATCGATATAGAACTATGAGTAGCAGGGGGGTGGGGCGAATCGGACAACTTTATCCGACAAAATCACTTTAAGCCCTCATTACAGTTATCTCTGATCACTTTTGGAATCTGAGTGTAGCGTTGAGTGACATATATCACGTCGGTGTTTTTATGCCTTCTTCGGGAAAATTTTCAAGCTGTTTTTTTTTTTATTGTCTAACATCACATCGTCGTACATGACTAAATTGTTAATGCTCCCATCAAGGTCATCCACGGATGGCGCCTCTTCAATATCAGTTATAAAGTCAATGACGTTCTCACCTTTAATCTCTGATGCATTCTCGTTAAAATCCTTTAACACTTCATAGCATCGTTGATCATCTACGCTAGGAGCAACTAAATACAACTTATCCCACTTCATCCATCTCACTATTAAATTGAGCAACAATTGCGTCTTGCCGGATCCAGATGGCCCGATTATAATTGCGCGGATAGAGTTTGGTAGCGCTGCATGATGCTTAACTGGTTTTCTTGTTTTAGTCGCTGAGAAATCAATTATATTCATATCTCTATTCATAAATTATGGATCTATATTGTGTGAAGTGTAAAACGCGTACTAATTCAAATGATGTGACCACGATTACAACTAAAAATAACAGATCTGCACTAACTGGTAGATGTGAAACATGTGGTATAAAAAAGTTTAGATTTGTTTCTATGAACTCCTGAGATGTTTTTTAAAAAAACGAGGAGGTGATATCGCAGCCAAGTTAGTAAAACTCCCTGGAACGATTAGATATCAGACTTGATGATCAAAATCTGCCCCGTCCCGGCTAGTATCCGATAAACGCCATTGATAAGGCGTGTCATGTTCATGATGTTTCTTATAAAAGCAGCAATCTGCAAAACAGGCATCTCGCAGATGTGAAATTAATTCATGCGTTAAATGCTATTCCTGATAAATCCTTCAAAGAAAAGTTGGCTTCATGGTTAGTAAAATCAGCTATGAAAGGCAAATTGATGATGGGCGTTGGTAATTAATAATATGGAATCTATTTATTATTCTCCAAAAGGATACTGGAGGGGTAGCGCTGCAATCAATAAACTCGCCAACGCCGCAAAAGTGAAAAAGGCCACTGCGGCTAATTGGTTATCCAAACAGGCTATATGGCAAATTTATCTACCGCGTCCTAAACAAATCAATTTCTCGCATTTTGATGTTACCGGACCCAATGAAGTTCATCAAGCTGATTTATTGTTTTTACCACATGACAACGGTTACAAATACGCGCTAACCGTAGTTGACGTTGCGAGTCGATACGAACAAGCAGAACCGCTAAAAACAAAATCATCACCTGAAGTTGCTTCTCCATTTGAAAGGATTTATCGACGAGGCCCACTACGCTGGCCAAATCTGTTCCAAGTTGATCCTGGCAAGGAATTTCAGGGTGTGGTTGTATCTACAATGAAACATCACAATGTCACCATCAGACGGGGGCATACTGCGTTACATCGCGATCAGACAATTGTAGAACGATTTAATCGGACTCTTGCTGAGCAGTTATTTGGATATCAATACGCAAAAGAATTCATCCAAGAAAAGCGATCCCATGAATGGGTCAAAAGGTTACCAGGGGTAGTTGCAGCGCTAAATAACGAGATTACCAGAGCAATCAATATGAAACCTAACAACGCAATAAAAAAAAGTATATACCACAGCCACAGCGAGATAGCGTTTCTCAGCGAATTCTCAGCAATGTCTCAGCAATGTCAGTGTGAATATTTATATTTAGCGTTTCTCAGCCAATTCTCAGCAATGTCTCAGCAATGTCAATGTGAGATATTTATATGAACCAGGAGAACTCGAAGGTGGTAAAAAAGGGCTACTGATCCTATTTGGAGTGTCACTACGCAAAGCATATCTACTATAACACGATCAACTGGTAGACCTCCAATCTATAAATTGGATTCAACTGCCCCTCAGCGGGGTTTTACACGAGAACAATTACAAGTGATTCCTGATGATACTCAATTGCCACCGCATGGTCTTAACTAGCGCCGTTACGTCTGTTACACTCAAGACAAGTCAACATCACATTGTTTCTGACATGTCCGAGACTGTTATTTTTTCTGTCTACGGTAAATTGGCGAGGATCTGTATCCGAATACTGCCAACGCATTATACAATTGCAACTCGCGCAGTGATTATTCTGTTGTTGCTTCAGCGTAATTATTAATTCAGCATCAATATCAAATTCTCGTTGTTTTTTTTTTGTCTTGTTGTTTGTAACCGGAGAGTTTTTTTTATTAATGATGCTAACATCAATATCATCCATTGTGGTGTCGTCATTGAAAACAATTCTTCGAAGTTGATTTATTCGCCGTACTCTAGACACTGCAAGATAGGCTAAATTTGACCACTCAATGCGATTATCGACTATCCAAACAATTGTATCCGCGATGGT
Source organism: Unio pictorum (assembly GCA_030141615.1). Classification (NCBI taxonomy): domain Eukaryota; kingdom Metazoa; phylum Mollusca; class Bivalvia; order Unionida; family Unionidae; genus Unio; species Unio pictorum. The sequence goes on along the minus strand of JARLTB010000007.1, from coordinate 4,833,071 downwards.
TAATCCCTGCGAGGAATGTATTGTTGTTACGTAACCCAGTGTCCATGGCGATTTATTAGCACGCAATGCGTCTTCGACAACACTGATATCAACCAGCACAATATCATTTAATACTAGTGTTTGTCTTTCGCGCTGTCCAGGAATTTCGACTTTGATGTTTTGCCGCCGTGTGTCAGCGGGTCTATAATACAATGAAATTTTTATCAGGGGATATTTTTCTTTATGAAGCTCAAATAATTGCTGCTGACGTTTGTCTCTAACTATCTTTCTACTCGCCACTACAAAATCGTTCGGCCTCCATACTTCCCAAAATTCTTCCATGGGAGTTTCAGAAATCACTTCCCGAATTATTTCACATTGTATTTTATCGGGTTGTAATCTGATTAATTTTTGACCTCACTTAATTGTTTATCGAGCGACCTGTAATCGCTATCAATTTCTTCATAATAATCCAAGTACTCGCTTAAGCAATCATGTGGACCCGCGCCGACAAATGGTGGTGGTTGGCCATGATCTCCACACATTATTACCGCTGTATTCTTTTGCAGCAACCAATCAAGAAACATTTTTAATACATCTACCGAAACCGTGCATATCTCATCCCAAATAATAACCGCAGGGATGCATTTCTCGCCCATTCATTCAGGGGTCCATTTGTCGCCGTTGTATCGAAAAAAACTATGATAAGTACAAGCTTCGACGTTTCGTTGTTTTATCTCTCGCGCTAGTCTATGGGTCGGTGTCAGCACAATCATATTTGCTCTACATCGATATAATTCAATCGCCCGAGTCGTTTTCCCTGACCCGCCACAGCCGTTTAAATAAACTGTTTTATATCTACAAATTGGATCTGATATCGGTGGTGCATTAGAACGTTCTGATAAATTATCACCGCGTAAGTAATTACTTTTAATTTCAACATCTGCTGATTCAGAATAATCACGCAGCATTTCTTTTTTAATTCTCCATTATCCCCAACTTTCATCCGAATTAGTTAATTCAGCAACTGCGCAACTGTACTCGCTGTTAATGTAAAATGAATCAACGGCAACTCTAACCGCAGTGTCAGGAAATCTATTTATCATTGAAAATAAATTAATACAAGCATAACCCAGCACCGACGACCTCAAATGTGTATACGGGGATCTGTAACCGTCGCTGTAACTAACAACCGTACTCAATTTTGTTCCATCGGACAAAAAAGCATCTTTACGATCCACATATATGTTTTTAGATACTGCGTCCGCGATTACGAAGTCGTATTCGGTGTTATCCATAATCAGCCGTGAACAACATCGTTTATAATCGCATTTTTTTTCCTCCCTGAGTGAATTTTCCGATTATTCTTCTGCCGAGATCTTTTGCTTCGATGTTTCGTTGATTAAATACCCGTTTGGACCACTCAATGATATATTCTTCGTCGGCATCAATATGTTTTCTGGATTCGTCAATTATACTATCAAGACGTTCCGGTGTTGGTAACCAGACATTGATTTGTTTCCGATATGATATAATTGCTTCACTGACCGTCAGCGAAATTCACATTTTTGTATCAATCATGAATCGTAATAACGCTATTGGCAGCCACTTCTTTTCAGACATGTGTCTACCAATCCAAATATAACAACAGCGATGAAGTCCTGCTGAAAATTCAAAGTTAAATCAAAATCGGGCAGCGGCCCATTAATTGCAACACGAGTCATTTCATGTACGGGGTGTCCAAATCGTTTAAAATACTCAGTACACTCTCCATAACCAAGAAAACTCGCTGGATAACAAGCAACCATATCAACTGAAATGATATTATCACTGTCGTATTTGTTATTCCATAAACCGCCATGATTAAATTCTAAACAACTAGCCTCAATGTCTGGCAAGAATTCTACGCGCGTTGATTTCCATGCGTTTTTGATTCTTGCAAAATGAGCTGCAACCGACGGGATTGTAAAACAGTTTGTCAATAATTGTTCATCGTTGATGATTTCATCATTGTTGTTGCCTTCGCCACACGCCGTTAAAAATCCGATAGCTGTTTTTTTCATTTTGTTGTGAAATGCTTCAGTGCGGTATAATTCACCGTTTGGTCTTACAAATTGGTCAAAGGTATCTGTGTCGTTTTCAGTGCTGCGAAGTAACCACACCGACACGGGGTCGTTTTTACTCAAATGCGCAATAGCATCGAATAGTTTCTCTTCAACGAGAAAACCATCCCTGGAGAATTCTTCTCGTAAGAAGTCGTCAAGTATATACTTTATTGTTCTGTTTCGTGGAAATATTGTGACCGCGGACGTCCATGCGTGTTCGTTATGATCAATAATTTTGATTGGAGCTCCCTTTGATTTATATTTTGATTCGTATAAAACTTCTCCGGTTATCGTTGTAACGGTTATTGGAAATCTCAGCGACGTTTCTAATTTTTCTATATCGCTAATAGTTGCTCCGCCGTCTTTCACCGTTAACTCCCATTGAGCTATTTTGCTACGCCGTAGATCGGTAAGTTTGTTCCCTCGGGATGCATTTGTAAAATGTTGTTATTCGTGCTGCTACACAATTGAGTGGCAAAGCCACTGACGACGAAGTCGCCGGCGACGACTGTTTCATTGGTTTAAGTTTTCCTATATCGGGTTTTCATTTAACGGATATATCCCATACAGAACTGCTGTTTCAGGATATGCTCGTTCATAGTATGGTTTCTCAATTCCAGTTAACAGACCCGGCTTAGAATCACGGCTAACAACGACTGTTTACTTGTCTTTGAGAATCGGTTCAAATTTGTCTCGTATAATCCAACCGCCTGATTCTACACGGATAATGAATTTCACCCTAAAAAAATACTTTTTGTTGCCAAGTTGTGATAACATCAACGCTGTGTTGCTGTCGTTCATGGTGGCATCAACAACGCCATCGATTCGAAATGTTGACCAGCTATGAGATTCTCCGTCTTGCTTGTATTCATTAATACAATCGCGTATTTTATTTATCAGGGCTCTATCCGTTATTGCCCGTTTTGGCACATCTTTGAGGGTTCTATCAAGATTAAATTTAACGTTTTTGTAATGCTTAATTGCTGATAATCTCTCGAATTCATCATTCATATAGTTAAAACAAGTATTTAAATAGAAAAATATAGTATAATGAATCACTGCAAGTGGCTTATGATTGGATCAACAACCCCGTGTAACAAAACATGCAGAAGCGAATTCTGTGGGTATCATTTACAAAGCGTTCTCAACGGTTCCTTTGGCCTCCTTCCGTGCCTCCGATGTGGGGTGGGGGTAAGAGGAAAATCGCAGTTGTGTCTCAGTTGTGGCGGCAAACGATACAGGGAACTAAAACGCTATCATGACAAAATACAGTCATTGATCCTACCGATGACTCGTCAGCGACAAAATCATAAAAACTCCTCAAGATGATATCAAGAGGTTTATAATTAAAGCAGATATAAATTAGACAAGTAGTATTATTATACAAATGAGCCAAGATTTCAGATCTCACCCAGTGCTTGTTAATTATGAAGCATCCCGTGATGGTGTTGTTAGAAATTGCAGACTAAAGAGGCCAGTTGGATGGGTAAATAATATGGGATACTTGATGTTTACAGCCGGGAAGAAGACATATCTTAATCATAGAATAATCTATTTAAACATTTTTACGGATTAATCGAAGACGGATTTGTGATTGATCACGTTGATGGATTCCCTCAAAATAACAAATTGGATAATTTACGAGTTGTTACTAAGAGTCAGAATACAAAATTAGGTGGAACCGGCAAACACGCAAAAAGAGCAAAACATGTCAAATCATTTGATACAGAAACCAACGAGGAGAAAATATTTCAGTCAATAAATGAAACCAGTACATATTTTGATATTTGTAGGCCTTCAATACGATTTGTTGCAGAAAATATTACTAAATTAGCTCTGTCAAAGAAAAATGGCCATAAAATGAAATTCGTATACATCTGAAACGATTCAGGGGAGATAAATCCCTTATGTATAAGTCCGTCACCACTCATAACACTCTACTCACTAAGTTCCCTTGTATTATGACCGTCTAAGGTATTTGTGTCGTCTGCTATTTCTCACAGGTAGAGAGGTATAATTGACGTGTGGGCGCGCACACATGACTGTAATGGAGTAATAAGATACAACGACCACAAATAAAGAAAGAAAAGGACAGTATCTGCCTTAAAACTTCCTTTATAACTTTTAACATTTTCTAAAACTTTTTATTGTCGCTTGGATAAAACTGCATCATTTAAACAGTTGTATTTATTTTTTTATAAACCCTTAGACCATCTACATTCAGCTATACACTTTCAGTTCAAACGTTCTTTATAATCCAACGCGTTACCTATGTTCGCTCAGCCGGAACGAACATGAAACACTAGTGCTTTCAATTGCGAAAACCCCCCATTGGATTTTCCATTCATTGAAGTAAGTGGGCGTGGTTAAAATCACTATGTGAGAGTTGCAGGTATATATTAAAAATTCCTATTAGTAGTTTAATCGGTAACAAAACGCTGTTATCTAACCGCTGTATTCTTTTGTTTAGTGTTTCATTTAAATATTTTGTCTCATTTAAATGTTGTGAAACAGCATTAATAAGTAATTCAAGGAAATAAAATAACACACCCGTGAATCAACACTGCTGTATTCATCACCTTATATACGTTATGACTCGTAATAAGCTTGGGGCTTTCGAAAGCCAAATCCGACCGATCAAAACTAACCAACGCCATTGACCCGGGCGTGTGGTTGTCTTTTGTCAATCATGCAACCGGGTTAATTTAATTGGGTTGCTTTTGATTGGTTGGATTGGCCGTAGAAAATCCGCCCCGTCGTTTCATGTTTGTGCTGTCTTTGTGCCATCCCACCATCCACATCACAAATTCCATCATCGTTTCATTGAATATACCATCCTTAATTAAGTTAATTAAGAATATGTATGCCTAAAATCTGCCGCAACACTCGAGTGGAGATATATACGGCATTGTACTGTCCATAAAACAAAACGGGTCAAAAACGACCCCCAATATTTTTTAATAATTAGAGGTAAAATGTATTATATAAATAATGGATATCAAAGATGTAAATTCTATAATTGTTGAAATTTCAAATCGAGGGATAGTATTATCTGAAGATCTCAACTGCGACAGGATTGTCTCGGAATATGAAGAAATTGAATATCAGTCTAGTAAGGGTCGTTATGTTTTACCTAAGATGTACAGGGTCGTGAAAGGAATTCAAAAGTCCATCAATGCTTGTTTGTACGGTAACGACATTAATGTATTTATAACGCTATTTAGCACCGTTGAAGCAATACGTCAAAAGCTCGGCCAAGAGTATCAAAAACAAACTGAAATTAGTTCTAAGGTTCGTGATCTTAGAAAAATATTAAGATAGGAAAAAACAGTATCCTAACCACGTGAGCGTTACTATAAAAAATAGGCTTTCAGTAAAAAATTTTAGCGTTTTTTGTAACATTTGTTACACTTGTCACATAGGATTTTCTCCTGAAAGAATACTCAGCAGTTTGGGCTTGCTCATGCAGTTATGTGCGTACTGGATGATCTGGTTGTGGTAGCAAGTAATCACCGCGACGCCTCCATTTTCACGTAGTTGTTGTTGCCGCGTCGTTAACAAAAATCGTTCATCGCCGATCTCAGATATTACAATTCTGAAACCCCCAGCGATGTTATTTCTGAAACACTCGCGGAAAGCGTCGTACAGTTTAACCCTGTCGGAGATGGATACGTTAGCTTGATGGTACATTATTTAATAACTCAGCTTTTAATTGTGATAGTTTCACATTTGAAAACTCAGTTCACAAACAATATATGGTAGGTGAATCGCTTACAACTAGATTAGCCCGAGAGCGGCTAGCAGCAATTAGAAAGTTTATACCGGTACGAGACAGACTTCGCGAGAAACTTCAACAACGACAGCAAATGCAAACTGACTTTTCTGTGTCAAGTGAACAACTGTTTACTCCGATAACAAGTGCGACCAAAGATGTAAAAAAAGTTAACTGAAGCAGCGATATACGGAGATATTCCTGAAAAAGAACGAGCAACGAAGGCGCCGCTACTGGATACACTTGAAAAGATAGCAGCAGAGACCGAACAAACGCGCACAGGGATACAACAGCTATCCAGTGATATAAAACCTCAACGCGAAATTGAAGAACGCGAAGAAGAACAGCAAGGTGCAGCTTCAGGAAGAGACTATTCACCTGAAAATATATTTACAGTCGCAGCATTAAATGAAATTAGAGGAAACCATACGGATTCCGAATTAGCTGATTTTGCTAGAGAAAATTTTCCAAAGGGTAAAGGAGATAATTTATTAAAAGACAAGTCTAGAAATTTTGTGAAAAACAAAGACACATGGGCATCAAAAATATATTTAGCGAAACGCGGCGGGGATAAAATCACAGCGTTGCAGCACCCTGGTTATAATGACTTTCTAGCTGCGGTTAAAAGCGGTCCCCAACCACCACGTTATACGGAGAATCCAATCCCGGAACAAATAGACATAAAAGCAGAAGCCGGTTCTAAGAAAACAAGCGGAAAAGGATATTCGATTGGAAATCCAAAGGATTTCAACGCAACCGTGACATGTCCTGGTAATATTCTCAGTGATATATCACAGTTAGAAGTACTTATCGGGGGAAAACGAGCCGGAAACAACTCCGTCGAGATAATTAATGAAGCAGCTGATATCTGTAGACGATTATTTGCCGGCGGTATCATGGGCATTGATGTATATCGAGAACTCATTGCTGACCTAGTTGAAAATCATAGAGACGCCCATGGTTATTACAGCGATTTATCACTAATTGAAAAACTACTAGTTTTATAACAAGATGATCATACACTACAACCATGATAAACTCGTAAGCGTGTACGTGGTGAACTCACGATTGCCTGTTTATAGAGCATATTACGGAGATGGTTTCGGCAATACCATTGCGGGGCTGTTTACAAGAATGGCCCCAAAAGTGGTGCCGTTAGCTAAACAATTATCAATGAAAGCCATTGATGTTATTCGTGATAAAGGAATCAGCGCTGTTGGAAATCTTGCCGGAAAGGCATTTTCTGCCGCGAAAGATAAAATAATATCATTGGTGCGAAAGAAACCAACAGCGACGAAGTCCGTGGTGAAACCAACAGTGCTGCCATCAACTACAGTGATGCCTGCAAAAATCAGCAAAGCAATAAATAGCGCAGTGGAAGAAAAACTAGCGTCGTTGGCTGCTTCGGTGACTCCGTCGCCATTGACGTCTTCACCGGTAACAGATAGGGCTATCATGAACGCGATAGCAGGAAGTGGTTTCAAACGAAACCAAAAACGACGATGATTACAAAGAGTTTCACAACTGAAAACACTAGTGTGAATAATAAATGTTTAAACGAACAGCTGATCCCGCGTTTGATATGGAAGCTCCAGTGTGCAAAAACCATTCCGTCCGTGAGTATCAATACTATTCCTATCATGCAATACAACCCGACCTACGATCGCGAATTGAACTTCAAGTTCAAGATACCAGTAAATACTTTTTGCCATGTGAAGCATTTATTGAAGTAGAAGGAGAACTCATAACAAATGTCGCAGATAATACACCATATGCAAATGATCCAAATATCCGAGTTGGTTTCGTCAACAATGGCATCATGGCGCTATTTGAAAGTGCAAGATATCTCATTGATGGAAAAGAAATTGAATCAATAGACCGCGAGGTTGATGTTGCAACAACATTAATCGGGCTAGCAAGATATTCTGATAATTATACAAGATCGGCTGGTCCGTCTATGATGTTTGCAAAGGATACCTCTGATAACGCTGACGACTTCAATACATTAAAATGTTAACAGCACAATATACTGCAGAAGCAAATCAACAAGAAGCAGCTAATGCAGAACGTCGATCTAGACCAGGAGCTGCGTTTGATATTCTCGGAGGCGTTAATGGCAATTTCAATTTAGGATTTGCAACACGAAAAGGAGCATTGCAAGGACAGCAGCGATATTTTTCATGTGCGATTCCACTCCATCACATATTTGGATTCTGCAGAAATGTCAGAAAAGTCATCTATGGAGCCAAGCACACAATCGCGTTAGTGCGGAAAGGTAATGACAATGATGCAATTTGGCATGCTAATGGTGTCGATGATGGTAAAGTTGTTTTGAGTAAAATAGTATTGTGGATGCCAGTAATGACCCCATCAATTACCGCAGAAGAGCGGTTGCTCTGATTTATGGACGCAGGCGGCAAATCATTGCTAAGTTGGCTAACAGTAACAACTGATGCCAAGGAGGATAATGTCAATGATACATTTACATGGCACTTAGCAGCGAAACAAGGCGTTTCAGCCCCACGTCATATATTTATTGCGCTGCAGAATAGGAATCGATTAGGTTCCCAAGAACGCAGTCATATGATATTTGATCGATTAGGAGTCAAGGAGGTTTTACTGAGAATAAACGGACATCAAGAACCATCTGAGGATATACAGCTTAATTACGAAAACAACCATATAGCACGTGTGTATCATCAGATGCTGTCATTTATGGGCCGTGATCAAAATGTTGATACCGGTTTATAAATATCGCAACTTGATTTTTAAAACCTATATCCGATTTATTACTTTTCGCTGGAGCATCTTGATTTAACAAGGCAATCCGTTGTTGACATACATTTTCGAACTCGTATAGCCCCTGGTGGTGTTGATTATAGAGCGGTTGCTGTCATTCTCAGCGACAAATCAATGTTGTTAGAAGGCGCTGGCGGACGAATGAGAATCGTTGATGCACCAGTGGAAAATATGTAAACGATTCACAATTAGATCAATTGAAAGCATAAATAGTTTTACAATAAAATGACATATAGTGTTGTTAGTGTCAAGCTGACTGATGGTCAGGTCAAGAAATTGCGATCAAAATCCGCTAAAGAATGTGGAACAACAATAACGTTAAAACCAGCGCAGATGTCCGGCGGTACACATAAAATATCACTGACGGATCGTCAAATAAAACATTTCAATGATGCGCTAAAGAAACAGCGAGGGGTTCAAATTGTATTTTTGAACGCTGCAGTCGCCAACATGATAAAATCAGGTGGTATATTTCCATTGTTAGCCGCAATACCAGCATTGATTGCAGCGTCCGCCCCAGCGGTGGCTAAAGCTGCGGCGTTGGGAGCTGTTGGTACCGCGGCAGGGATGGCGTTGAAAAAGGCAACTGGGAAAGGATATAAAAAATGGAAAGGGTTTAAGACTACCAGGAACTCCATATTCATGGTACAGCGGAAAAGGTCTGAGAATTCCAGGAACGGTTTATTAGTTGAAAGCCCAATACTTCCCATGTCCAATTTTGATTTAATTGATGCTGCTAAAAAACTAGCGATAAAAAATTTCAGGGGGGTTTTCATGAGAGATCAATTACCGAAACAACCTAAATGCGTTGAAACCGGTATCATCAATCTTGATAACTGTAACGGACGGGGAACTCACTGGGTTGCATACGCGATTGATCCACGTGGAATTGTTTATTTCGATTCATATGGGTTGGCCTCACCGAGCGAGTTTATGCGGTATATAAATTCTTCGGTGAAACTCAAAGAGTTTCCGATTTTTTATTCCACGCTGCCAACACAAAAATTAAATGATCCACCGATATGCGGCCGTGAAGTATTAAATGTCCTCGCGGAGATTTCATCGTCACAGAAACCACCTCATCTGGTTGTAAATAAATACACGAGTGGGAAATTACAAGGTAATTTTAGAGAATCAATAAATTGAAAACACGAGCTGCGCTAACAATAATGATTGATATTTGGGGACGATCTCTGTCAATGTCGAAACCCACCGCGGAAACATCTGCGGGTTCTATCAAGGATGTAAAAAAAATAATTGAAGATGAAATCGCTGAGACGTTAAATTTAGCAAGTGTTGACCCGAACGAAATAGTTGTATTTCAAGATCGCCAGGGTAAATTGAAAAGCAGTAATATATCCGCGGATGACATTTTGATACGGCAGAGCGACTCCGCTGAAAACTCTATTGTGCTGTATTCCATCGGTGGACAACTTAAACCAGGCGCACTTGTGTCTACGATCACCGACAGGATTGCCGCCCACAACAGCATGATTGCCAACCACGACAGCATGATTGCCACCCACGGCCGTGATCTGGATGATTATATACGAGGTTATATGACTTTTCGCGAAAATGTCGTACATAAATTCTTTGGAACCCCGCTTGTGGTTGGCATGACTCTCGCTGAAATTAAAAACTTTCTATCTTTATTCTTTTTTAACAAGGAGGCGGGGAGGATGATGAATGAAAATGAAATCAAGGCAAATTATCTCGATATTTACACGGATATTTCTAAACTAATAGAACATTTTGAAAAGGTACAAAAACCCACTAACGACGTCGTTAAGTTTTTTGGAACCCCGCTTGTGGCAGGCTTGACTCTCACTGAAATTAGCGAGTTTATTGGCGGCTACATCTACGATGACTCTCAAAGATATTAATATGTTTATGGTGAGACAAACAACACTTAATACCATCGTGGATAAATTTTTGGGGAGAACACCTGTGTCTGCAACCACATCTCTGACAGGCCCGACCCTCGCTGAAGTTAAAAAAGCTGTTGACGAACAAAAGCCCATCAGCGAAATTGTTAATAAGTTCTTTGAGGGGTATGGCCCCCAAGATCTCACGACAAAATTTTATCACATTGACATACATCTTAAAGACCATGCACAGCTTAAAACCAGAGACCTTCTGACTTCATTCTTTTCTAACAGGGAGCCGAGGAGGGTAATAGATCCTACCAGAATCAGGGCTAATTATCTCGATATTTACGATGATATTCTTAAACTAAAAGAAAATTTTGAAAAGGTACAAAAACCCACTAACAACGTCGATGATAAGTTTTTTGGTGTCCCGGCTACATCTACGATGACTCTCAAAGATATTTACAATGATATTCTTAAACTAAAAGAAAATTTTGAAAAGATAAAGATTCCGCAACCACACATAAGCATTAAAAATGTCGTGTATACGGTCGATCATTGAACCATGGTTTGGATAAGAGACGTTTATACTACATTGTCCGCCGGTCTCTGGAACAGGGGCGAGGCGGGGGGCGATGATATCTACAGTCCAACGGGGATCGAAGGTAAATACAGGCTAAAGTGGATCTCTATCGATCAATTTAATATGATCGCGGGTGGTAAAACCTACTCTGGTGGCATATTTGGATTGAAAAATCTCGATCTATTCTAGTAAATATAGATAGATATAGATATATGTAACTGCATATATTTTGAGATAAGCATGAAAACGAGGCAACAAACATCTGTATTCAACCAAATCATCGTTGATATAGGTATCTCGATTGATATAGCACGATGTCATTTGGTTTCGGTCTACAGATATATCTCCAAAAGTAGGCTTACATGTTGTCAGATTTATCTTCAGGTAGTTTGTTATTGGTATATTGATACGTCTGCACGTAGATAGAAATATGTAGATATATATTAGTCTACGTACATTGTCATATATAGACGTAATATTCAGGTTAAGAGTGAATCTAGATGAATTGGAAAACATCGACATAGATAGTTGTATTTAGATTGAAATATCTCGATGTATTTTGGTTATTGTGGATAGTTACAGCTATGTGTAGGTGGATATATATTGAGAGATGCAGCTTTACGAAGTTGGAATTATCTGATTTCAGACATATCAACTTTGATATTTCTTGGTTTCTGTTCCAGACACAAGCTTACATGTTGTCAGATTTGTCTTCATGTAGTTAGACATAAGTATATCGATACATGATCACGAAGATGCTATAAAATAGAGATCTATCAGTCTACGTAGATTGTCATTTGTAGATTGATTTATCCCCAAGAAGGTGAATCTATCTGGATTGAACAACCGCAACATATATGACTATATTTGGATTGGAATATTTCGATAAATTCTAATAAATATAGATAGTTATAGCTTTGTGTAGATGGATATATATTGAGAGGTGAAGCATAACTAAGATGGAATAAACTGATATCAGACATGTCAACTTTGATAGATGACTCTTGATTGATATAGAACAATTTGATTTGGTTTCTGACTATTGATATGTCTCCAGAAGTAAGCTTACATGTTGTCAGATTTATCTTCATGTAGTTTGTTATAGGTATATAGATATGTCTGCACGTAGATGGAAATACGTATATATATATATATATATATATATATATATATATATATATATATATATATATATATATATATATATATATTAGTCTACGTAGATTGTCATATGTAGATGTAATATTCATGTAAAGACTGAATCAACAGAATTGGAAAACATCGACACAGATAGTTGTATTTGGATTAAAATATATCGATGTATATTGGTTAATGTGGATAGTTATAGCTATGTGTAGGTGGAAATTAGTTGAGAGATGTAGTTTAACTAAGATGGAATATTCTGATATCATTGATCTCAACTTTGATATTTGAATATCAATTGATATAAAACTATGTGATTTGGTTTCTTTATATATATATGTCTCCAGACATAAGCTTACATGTTGTCAGATTTATCTAATTGTAGTTTGACAGACGTATATGGATACATCTTCACGAGGATGGAATAATGTAGGGATCTAGCAGACTATGTAGATTGTCACATGTAGATAGATTTATCCCCAAGAAAGTGAATCTATTTGAATTAAACAACGGCAACGTACATGACTATATTTGGATTGAAAGATCTCGATCTATTCTAGTAAATATGGATAGTTATAGATATGTGTACATGGATATATGTTGACATAAGCGTGATAACGAAGCTGGAAACATTTGTATTCAACAACATCAACGCTGATATATGTATCTCAATTGATATAGAACTATGTGATTTGGTTTTTGGTAATAGAAATATCTCCAGATATAAGATTACATGTTGTCAGATTTATGTTCATGTACTTTGTTATAGGTATATAGATACGTCTGCACGTAGATGGAAATATGTAGATATATATTAGTCTACGTACATTGTCATATATAGACGTAATATTCAGGTTAAGAGTGAATCTAGATGAATTGGAAAACATCGACATAGATAGTTGTATTTAGATTGAAATATCTCGATGTATTTTGGTTATTGTGGATAGTTACAGCTATGTGTAGGTGGATATATATTGAGAGATGCAGCTTTACGAAGTTGGATTTATCTGATTTCAGACATATCAACTTTGATATTTCTTGGTTTCTGTCTATAGATACGTCCCCAGACACAAGCTTACATGTTGTCAGATTTGTCTTCATGTAGTTAGACATACGTATATCGATACATGATCACGAAGATGGTATAAAATAGAGATCTATCAGTCTACGTAGATTGTCATTTGTAGATTGATTTATCCCCAAGAAGGTGAATCTATCTGGATTGAACAACCGCAACATATATGACTATATTTGGATTGGAATATTTCGATAAATTCTAATAAATATAGATAGTTATAGCTTTGTGTAGATGGATATATATTGAGAGGTGAAGCATAACTAAGATGGAATAAACTGATATCAGACATGTCAACTTTGATAGATGACTCTTGATTGATATAGAACAATTTGATTTGGTTTCTGACTATTGATATGTCTCCAGAAGTAAGCTTACATGTTGTCAGATTTATCTTCATGTAGTTTGTTATAGGTATATAGATATGTCTGCACGTAGATGGAAATACGTAGATATATATATATATATATATATATATATATATATATATATATATATATATATATATATATATTAGTCTACGTAGATTGTCATATGTAGATGTAATATTCATGTAAAGACTGAATCAACAGAATTGGAAAACATCGACACAGATAGTTGTATTTGGATTAAAATATATCGATGTATATTGGTTAATGTGGATAGTTATAGCTATGTGTAGGTGGAAATTAGTTGAGAGATGTAGTTTAACTAAGATGGAATATTCTGATATCATTGATCTCAACTTTGATATTTGAATATCAATTGATATAAATCTATGTGATTTGGTTTCTTTATATATATATATGTCTCCAGACATAAGCTTACATGTTGTCAGATTTATCTAATTGTAGTTTGACAGACGTATATGGATACATCTTCACGAGGATGGAATAATGTAGGGATCTAGCAGACTATGTAGATTGTCACATGTAGATAGATTTATCCCCAAGAAAGTGAATCTATTTCAATTAAACAACGGCAACGTACATGACTATATTTGGATTGAAAGATCTCGATCTATTCTAGTAAATATGGATAGTTATATATATGTGTACATGGATATATGTTGACATAAGCGTGATAACGAAGCTGGAAACATTTGTATTCAACAACATCAACGTTGATATATGTATCTCAATTGATATAGAACTATGTGATTTGGTTTTTGGTAATAGAAATATCTCCAGATATAAGATTACATGTTGTCAGATTTATGTTCATGTACTTTGTTATAGGTATATAGATACGTCTGCACGTAGATGGAAATATGTAGATATATATTAGTCTACGTAGATTGTCATATGTAGATGTAATATCAGATAAAGAGTTTATCTAGCTGAATTGGAAAACATCGACAAAGATAGTTGTATTTGGATTGAAATATCTTAATCAATTTTGGTTAATTTGGATAGTTATAGCTATCTGTAGGTGGATATATGTTGAAAGATGCAGCTTTACTAAGATGGAATAATCTTATATCAGACATTTCAACTTTTGTAGATGAATCTCGATTGATATTGAACTATGTCAGTTGGTTTCTGGCTATAGATATGTTTCCAGACATAAGCTTACATGTTGTCAGATTTATCTTCATGTAGTTTGACATATGTATATCGATACATCTTCACGAAGATGGAATAATGTAGAGATCTATCAGTCTACGTACATTGTCATATGTAGATATATTTATCCCCACGAAAGTGAATATATCTGAATTGAACTACCGCAACTTAGATGACTATATTTGGATTGAAATATCTCGATGTATTCTAGTAAATATGGATAGTTATAGCTTTATGTAGCTTGATATTTGTTGAGATAAGCATGATAACGAAGCTGGAATCATCTGTATTCAACCACATCAACATTTATATACGTATCTCGATTGATATAGCACGATGTCATTTGGTTTCGGTCTACAGATATATCTCCAAATGTAAGCGTACATGTAGTCAAATTTATCTTCATGTTGTTTGTTATAGGTATATAGATACGTCTGAAAGAAGATGTCATTACGTAGATATATATTATTCTACGTAGATTGTCATATGTAGATGTAATATTCAGGTAAAGAGTGAATCTAGCTGAATTGGAAAACATCGACATAGATAGTTGTATTTGGATTTGAAATATCTCGATGTATTTTGGTTAATGTGGATAGTTATAGCTATGTGTATGTGGATATATTTTGAGAGATACAGCTTAACTAAGATGGAATAATCTGATAACAGACATCTCAACTTTGATATTTGAATCACGATTGATATAGAACTATGTGATTTGGTTACTGGCTATAGATATGTCTCCAGACATAAGCTTACATGTTGTCAGATTTATCTTGATGTAGTTTGACATACGTATATCGATACATCTTCTCGAAGATGGAATAATGTAGAGATTTATCAGTCTACGTAGATTGTCATATGTAGATAGATTTATCCCCAAGAATGTAAATCTATCTGATTTAAACGACCGCAACGAACATGTCTATATTTTGATTGAAACATCTCGATCTATTCTAGTAAATATGGCTAGTTATAGCTATGTGTAGGTGGATATATGTTGAGATAAGCATGATTACGATGCAATAAATATCTGTATTCAACAACATCAGCGTTTACATATCTATCTCGATTGATAAAGCACGATGTAATTTGGTTTCGGTCTACAGATATATCTCCAAACGTAAGCTTACATGTTGTCAGATTTATCTTCATGTAGTTTGTTATAGGTATATAGATACGTCTGCACGTAAATGGAAATAAGTAGATATTTATTAGTCTTTGTTGATTGTCATATGTAGATGTAATATTTAGGTAAAGGGTGAATTTAGCTGAATTGGAAAACATCGACAAAGATAGTTGTATTTGGATTGAAATATCTCGATGAATTTTGGTTAATGAGGATAGTTATAGCTATCTGTCGGTGGGGATATGTTGAGAGATGCAGCTTAACTAAGATGGAATAATCGGAAATCAGACATCTCAACTTTGATAGATGAATCTCGATTGATATACAACTATGTGAGTTGGTTTCTGGCTATAGATATCTCTCCATACATAAGCTTACATGTTGTCAGATTTATTTTCATGTAGTTTGACATACCTATATCGATACATGTTCACGAAGATGGAATAATGTAGAGATCTATCAGTCCACGTAGATTGTCATATGTAGATAGATTTATCCCCAAGAAAGTGAACATATCTGAATTGAAAAACCGCAACTTAGATGACTATATTTTTATTGAAATATCTCGATGTATTCTAGTAAATATGGATAGTTATAGCTTTATGTAGCTTGATATTTGTTGAGATAAGCATGATAACGAAGCTGGAATGATCTGTATTAAACCAGATCAACGTTGATATATGTATCTCGATTGATATAGCATGATGTCATTTCTTTTCGTTCTACAGATATATCTCCATATGTAAGCTTACATGTTGTCAGATTTATCTTCATGTAGTTTGTTATAGGTATATATATATACGTCTGCACGTAGAAGAAAATACGTAGATAGATATTAGTCTACTTAGATTGTCATATGTAGATGCAATATTCAGAAAAAGAGTGAATCTAACTGAATTGGAAAACCTCGACATAGATAGTTGTATTTGGATTGAAATATCTCGATATATTTTGTTTAATATGGATAGTTATAGCTATGTGTAGGTGGATATATGTTGAGACATGCAGCTTATCTAAGATGAAATAAACTGATATCAGGCATATCAACTTTGATAGATGAAACTCGATTGATTTAGAACTATGTGATTTGGTTTCTGGCTATTTATATGTCTCCATACATAAGCTTACATGTTGTCAGATTTATCTCAATGTAGTTTGACAGACGTATATGGATACATCTTCGCGAGTATGGAATAATGTAGGGATCCAGCAGACTACGTAGATTGTCACATGTAGATAGATGTATCCCCAAGAAAGTGAATCTATCTGAATTGAACCACTGCAACGTATATGACTATATTTGGATTGAAATATCTCGATCTGTTCAAGTAAATATGGATAGTTATGGCTATGTGTAGTTGGATATATGTTGAGATTAGCATGAAAACGAAGCTGGAAACATCTGTATTCAACCACATCAACGTTTACATATGTATCTCGATTGATATAGCGCGATGTAATTTGGTTTCGGTCTACAGATATATCTCCAAACGTATGTTTACATGTTGTCCGATTTATCTTCATGTTGTTTGTTATAGGTATATAGATACGTTTGCAAGTATATGGAATTACGTAGATATATATTAGTGTACGTAGATTGTCATATGTAGATGTAATATTCAGGTAAAGAATGAATCTAGCTGAATTGTAAAACATCGACATAGATAGTTGAATTTGGATTGAAATATCTCGATGTATTTTGGTGAATGTGGATAGTTATAGCTATGTGTATGTGGATATATTTTGAGAGATGCAGCTTAACTAAGATGGTATAATCTGATATCAGACATCTCACCTTTGATAGATCAATCTCGATTGATATAGAACTATGTGATTTGGTTACTGGCTATAGATATGTCTCCAGACATAAGCTTACATGTTGTCAGATTTATCTTCATGTAGTTTGACATACGTATATCGATACATCTTCACGAAGATGGAATAATGTAGAGATCTATCAGTCTACGTAGATTGTCATATGTAGATAGATTAATCCCCAAGAAAGTTAATCTATCTGAATTGAACCACCGCAACGTATATGACTATATTTGTATTGAAATATCTCGATCTCTTCTGGCAAATATGGATAGTTATAGTTATATTTAATTGGATATATGTTGAGATTAGCATGATAAAGAAACTGGAAACATCTGTATTCAACCACATCAACGATGATATATGTATATCGATTGATATAGCACGATGTAATTTGGTTTATATAAGTCTTCAAACATAAGCTTACATGTTCTCAGATTTATCTTCATGTAGTTTGTTATTGCTATATACATAAGTCTGCACGTAGATGGAAATACGTTGGTATATGTTAGTCTACGTAGTTTGTCATATGTAGATGTAATATTCAATTAAAGAGTTAATTAAGATGAATTGGAAAACATCGACATAGATAGTTGTATTTGGATTGAAATATCTCGTTGTATTTTGGTTAATGTGGATAGTTATAGCTATGTTTAGGTGAATATATGTTGAGAGATGCAACTTTACGAAGTTGGAATTATCTGATTTCAGAAATGTCAACTTTGATATTTGAATCTCTATTGATATAGAACTATGTGATTTGGTTTCCGTCAATAGATATGTCTTCAGACATAAGCTTACATGTTGTCATATTTATATTCATGTAGTTTGACATACTTATATCGATACATCTTCACGAAGATGGATTAATGTAGAGATCTATCAGTCTACCTAGATTGGCATATGTAGATAGATTTATCCGCAAGAAATTGAATCTATCTGAATTGAACCACCGAAACCTAGATGACTATATTTGGATTAAAATATCTCGATCTATTCTGGTAAATATGGAGAGTTATAACTATATGTAGATGGGAATATGTTGAGATAAGCAAGATAACGAAGCTTGAAACATCTGTATTCAACCAGATCAACTTTGATACATGTTTCTCGATTGATACACCTCGATGTAATTTGGTTTCGGTCTACAGATATATCTCCAAACGTAAGCTTCCATGTTGTCATATTTATCTTCATGTAGTTTGTTATATGTATATAGATTCGTCTGCACGTAGATGCAAATACGAAAATAAATATTGGTCTACGTGAATGTCATATGTAGATGTAATATCCTGGTGAAGAGTGAATCTACCGGAATTGGAGAACATCGACATAGATAGATGTATTTGGTATGAAATATCTCGATGTATTTTGGTTAATGTGGATAGTTACAGCTATGTTTAGGTGTATATATGTTGAGAGACGCTGGTTACCTAAGATGGTATAATCTGATATCAGACATCTCAACTTAGATATGTTAATCTCGATTGATATAGAACTATGTGATTTGGTTTCTGGCTATAAATTTGTCTCCAGACATATGCTTACATGTAGTAAGATTTATCTTCATGTAGTTTGAGATATCTATATCGATACATCTTCACGAAGGTGGAATAATGTAGAGATCTATCAGTCTACGTAGATTGTCATATGTAGATAGATTTATCCCCAAGAAAGTGAATCTATTTGAATTGAACAACCGCAACGTAGATGACTGTATTTGGATTGAAATATCTCAATCTATTCTAGTAAATATGGATAGTTATACTATATGTAGATGGATATATGTCGAGATAAGCATGATAACGAAGCTGCAAACAACTGAATTCAACCAGATCAACGTTGATATATGTATCTGGATTGATATAGCTCGATATAATTTGGTTTCGGTCTACAGATATATCTCCAAAAGTAAGCTTACATGTTGTCAGATTCATCTTCATGTAGTTTGTTATAGGTATATAGAAACGTCTGCACGTAGATGGAAATACGTAGATATGTATTAGTCCACGTAGATTGTCATATGTAGATGTAATATTCAGGTTAAGAGTGAATCTAGCTGAATTGGAAACCATCGACAAAGATAATTGTATTTGGATTGAAATATCTCGATGTTTTTTGGTTAATGTGGATAGTTATAGCTATATGTAGGTGGATATATGTTGAGAGATGCAGATTAACTAAGATGGAATAAACTGATATCAGACATCTCAACTTTGATAGATAAATCTCGATTGATATAGAACTATGCGATTTGGTTTCTGGCTATAGATATGTCCCCAAATGTAAGCTTACATGTTGTCATATTTATCTTCATGTAGTTTGACATACGTATACATCTTCACGAAGATGGAATAATGTAGAAATCTATCAGTCTACGTAGATTGTCATATGTAGATAGATTTATCCCCAAAAATATAAATCTATCTGACTTAAACGAACGCAACGAACATGTCTATATTTGGATTGAAATATCTCGATCTATTCTAGTAAATATGGCTAGTTATAGCTATGCGTAGTTTTATATATGTTGAGATAAGCATGATTACGATGCTATAAATATCTGTATTCAACCACATCAACGTTTACATATGTATCTCGATTGAATATAGCTATATGTAGTTGGATATATGTTGAGAGATGCAGCTTAACTAAGATGGAATAAACTGATATCAGACATCTCAACTTTGATAGATTATTCTCGATTGATATAGAACTAAGTGATTTGGTTTCTCTATCTAGATATGTCTTCAGACATAAGCTTACATGTTGTCAGATTTATCTTCATGTAGTTTGACATACGCATATCGATACATCTTCACGGCACAGTAAATACTCTGTCAAGATTGGATCTTGAATAATCTATCGAATTCCTCCGTCATTATAATTAAAACAAGTATGTAAATTAAACATATTACGTATATATATAGTGATGAAAACAAGGATCCGCTGCAAGTGGTTGATGATTGGCTCTGTTACTCCTTGTAATAGATCTTGCGTAAACAAATTCTGCGAAATCCACTTTCAACGTGTGCGAGATGGAAGTCTAGGACCAAAACCGTGTTTACAATGTTACGAGGTAAAACTCGCTTGTGTGTGCAATGTGGTGGTAAAAGACACAGAGAACTGAAACGACATTATGTTAAAAATAATGATTGCTAAATTATAAAAAAACGGAAGATTATCTGATTAAATTTCAAAGTAGAGGTCAAAGCAAATAACGATTTAAACAAAAGATTTATATATATATATATATATATATATATATATATATATATATATATATATATATATATATATATATATATATATATATATATATATATATATATAATGGAGTAAACGTTTGTGAGACGTCCTATCATAATAAACTACTAAGCAAATCGTGATGGTGCTATCAGGAATTGTCGACTAAAGAATTGCGACAAGATTTTTATCGATTCCTTTGTCGGTGTTTCTGATCACAGGTCTTCCGTATATATCGACCATTATATATGTGTACAATTTTAAACACCTGTCCAACCATTACTTGTGGGTTCATGCACAACCTTGTCAGGTGATTTAGTTGATTTTGATATCGCACCAAGTACAACGATGGTTTCACGACCACATATCGGTGGGTCTGTCGATGGCTGTGTCGGTAACGTTGAATACCAAATTTTGGCAGGCAGTTGATTAATATAATTTAAAAACTCAACTGGTGCTGATAGTCCGTAGGAATCAAAATAAACAATTCCGCGTGGATCAATGGCATATGCAACCCAGTGAGTTCCTGGACTGGAATTCGAATAGAGATTGATTATACCGGTTTCAACGTGATGTGGTTTTTGTTGTGATTGATCGCGCATAAACACTTATCTAAAATTTTCTATGTTTAATGTTTTAGCAGCATGTATCAGATCAAAATTTGACATTCGTATTATATTCCTTGAAGTCTCACTCCCTTTCCTAGATAGGTTTCCGGAAGTCTGAGATCGCGTCCCTTTTTTTCATACCCTTTTCCTGTTGTCTTCTTTAATGCCATTCCAGCAGCGGTTCCAACAGCACCTAACGCAGCCGCTTTTGCAACGTCAGGTGTGGCCGCAGTATTGCTGCAAGAAGTGGAAATATACCTCCTGATTTAATCATATCTCCAGTTTTTGATACCAGAGCTTTATTTAAACGTTTAAGCTGATCACCGGTTAACGACAAATTATTTGGACCACCACTCATTTGTTCTTTAATGTTATTTTTAACCCACATTTGCGTTTTTTGATTGTAATTTTTTTATCTGACCTTGAGTCAGAGTTGCCTTAACATGACTTATACGACATTTTTATATTTACTCGATCGATTTTAATTAAATGTTCTCTACGGGTGCATCAACGACTCGCATTCGTCCACCAACACCCTCGAGTAATACTGCTCTTTCGCTAAGTATAACAACGATCGCTCTGAAACCAGCAGGAACAGCAGGTGGACCTACTCCACCAGGAGGAAAATAACCTACTTGAGCTCGAAAATATTTATCAACAACTGATTGTCTGAATAAATCCAAATGTTCCAGTGAAAAGTAATAGATCGGATATAATGTTGTAAAATCTTATTGTGATATTTGCAAACCGGTATCTACATTTAGATCGCGGACCATAAATGACATTAAACGATGATATGCACGTGCAACTTTATTCTGTCCAAATTTAAAGTAATTTCCTCGGCAGGTTATTGATGTCCATTTATTCTCAAACTAACCTCGGTAACATCAAGTGTTTAAAATATCATCGGATTTCTATCTTGATTATTTGCTCGTAAATTCGCTTGAAATGCGATAAAAATATCTCGTAGTGCTGAAAACCCTATTTGTGCTGCTATATGCCATGTAAATAAACCAGCAGCATTACATTGATTACTATCTCAGTCATTGTTTTATATGATAGCAGTGATTTACCACCTTGGTTCATGAAAGAAAGTAATTTATTTTCTTCTGTGATAGATGGAACCATTACTGGCATCCATAATGATAATTTTGTTATTACTACTTTACCAGCATCACCTCCAGCTCGCCAGATTTCATCATTGTTGGATTCTTTTCTGTTAAGTACCACAATGTTTTAAGCACCGAACATAACCTTTCTAACATCTCTGCAAAATCCAAAAAATATGAGATAATGGAATAGCACATGAAAACATCTCGTTTGCGTTTAACATTAATCTACGTGATGAGAATCCGAGATTGAAATTTTCGTTCATTGACGCAACTTTAGTTCCAGCTGCATTCATCGTTACATTTCTCTTTTCTGGATGATCATTTGTATCCTTTGTAAACATCATTGATGAACCGACTGATCTTGAATAGTCATCGGAGTATCTAGCTAGACCAAGTTTCGTCGTA
Organism: Unio pictorum; assembly: GCA_030141615.1. NCBI lineage: Eukaryota > Metazoa > Mollusca > Bivalvia > Unionida > Unionidae > Unio > Unio pictorum. The sequence goes on along the minus strand of JARLTB010000007.1, from coordinate 4,809,888 downwards.
GCAATATCAACATTTTCCAGGTACGATTCGATGTTTTTTCCATCGATCATATAGGTAGCACTGCTGAATAACGCCATGCCATTATTGACAAAGCCGAATCTGGCACCGATTCCATATTCTGCATCATCTGCTTTAATAAGTTCACCTTCGACTTTGATAAATACTTCAGATGGTAAGAAATACCGACTTGTATCTTCAACTCGTAATTCGATTCTTCCACGTTGATTTGGTTGTACTGCATCGTAAGAATACTATTGATAATCGCGCATTGAATCATTTTTACGAACTGGTTCACCCATGTCTACCGCTGTATCAATTTAACGCTTAAACATTTTATTGTAATTACCATGATTTAAAATGCAATTATCTACGAAGACCACTTCCTGCTGGTTACGTTATCCTCTTCTTCTTTTAATGATGCATCAGCCAGATCGATTCAGTAATCTTTGGATTGCGGCCTGAGTTATTATTTAACTTTCATTTGCAGGCATAACTTGAATAGATGGTAATTTCAGTTGCTGTCTTCATCGTAGCAACCATACAATGTTCTCCTTGACCGCAGAAAACGCTTTACCGACAAGATCACCGAGTGCGCTAGGAGCTCTGTCGCGAATAACATCGATAGCGTTCATAGATAGTTGTTTTGCAATTATCATTGATTTGTTGGGGCTATCCTGGTAAATAAACCCCGAACAACATCACCAAGTCCATCTCCGTAGGTAATTTCATAAACTGGTAATCGTTTATTTACTACTCTGATCATTCTTGGTCTACGATACGTATTGTGCACGAACATTTTATTTAATTATTCACCATGATCTAAATTATATGTCATGGGATTTAGTCATCTATAACTTCATCGATAAATTCCCGATAGGTATTGATGTTCATGATACCACCGGTAAATAATCGTCGACAGATATCAGAGATTTTGTTGATAACTTCATGAGAAGTATTTCCAGCGCGTTTTCCTCCTATGAGGATTTCTAGTTTATCCACGTCGGCGATGATGTTGTCAGGGCAGGTGATATGATTATTTCCCAAACAAGTTCCTGTAGTAGCGCCAAAACAATCATCACCAGGATCCTATTCCGTACCTAGTGAAGATCGTAATCTCTACGGCCGTTTGGTTTCTGTTCCCTCACTTTTTCTATTTTTTCAACTTTTATTTTATTTTATCCACCTCTTTATTTTGGTTTCAACTTTTCTTTTATTTGATCATTTCTAAATTTTTCACCTTCCAACATCATCCTTGTTGTTCTATTTGTTGCAGAGGTGCAGGTATCTGATACTGGGGAGGTTGTTGTTCTATTTGCTGTTGAGTTTCCTCTAAATACAATCTACGTATATCGTTAATATATTCATTATAAACTGGGGCATTACATCTAACCTGAAATGTATCATAGTACACACGATATAGCCATTTAAAATAGCTATCATTATTTGTTTTAACATACTCGGGTTGTAAAAATTTCAGATTTTCGAAAAAAAACTATTATATGCAAAATGAGGAAACTTTTCTTCCTTAACATTTTTTATTTCTTCAATAATACCTTTCTTAAATTTACTAATCAATTCAACATTTCTTGCTGCTTTAGTTTTTGATGCAAGTTTTTCTTTCAAATCAGCTATTTGAGTGTAAATTTTATCAATATCTTGTTGAGGTTGTGCAGCAGCTATTCTAGCTGGAAGATCTTGTAAAATCTCTTGCGTTGCCCTAGCGGTATTGTCCCAAGAAGAGTTTTCTTTGTTTCTGGATCAGTGATATCTTCCCATACAACTTTCTCACTTGTTGCAGTAATAGGTTTAAATAATCTTTCTGTACCTTCTACGTAATCAACTTGTGACTCCTGGCGTTCTTGAAGTTTTCTTCGAAGCGACGCTCTCAAAGCAATATATTTTGTATTGCTTCCTGGCGTTCTCGAGCTAATCTAGTAGTATATGCTTCTCCGATATTTGACATATTTTTATTGATATATATAATGATTTAATTACATGTATCGATAAACATTTTTAGCTAATTTGTAGCAGCACCAAGGAAGAATATTACTCAAAGTTAAAAAAGGTTTCAGATTGATCGTTTGTCCGAATTATTCATTTTGCTTGATCTATGTACAAAACCTTTTTTATATCATCAGATTGACAATTTAACACATGGAGAGAGCAGCAGAAAGGGGTCGACTACAACATTGGTTACGGTCAAGCTTGGTGTAGTTATTGAACTGACTTCTATGTTAGTCACCATTAGTCGATTTGGTAATCAAAAAAGGGTGACGTTTCGATTTAGTCGGTTAACACTCTCTGCTGATACATATGTGGATAGATAGATATCATGTCGATGGTTATATGCAGAAGGATATATCTCCGTGTAGATGGTTATGATCGTATAGTTATTTCTTACCGCTTATACCTGGAGGACTTCATGTCTATTGCAATGGATATATCTTGACTGATACATCTATAGGTAGAGGACCATATGTCGATAGACTTATTGCGATGAAGATGGTTATAAGAAGATAGCTATAATATGAGCCTAATAGCCATATGTTGATAGATATTCTCGCATTATCTGGATTTATGTTAATTGATGTATCTCTACAAAAATTGACATATGTGGATAGATACATATTCATATTGATGGTTATATGCTGAGGGATAAATCTCCATGTAAATGGTTATGAACGTATAGTTATATCTTACCGTAGATGGAACTATGAAGATGCATATAACCAGACATATATAGTCAAATGCAGCCTTACATATCTTGATGTAGTTGGTTATATCTGGATAATTTCATGTCTACCACAATAGATATATGTTGATTGGTACATTTATATGTAGATGGATATATGTGGATAGACTTTTCGCAAAGAAGATGGTTAAAGGAAGATAGCTAATATAGCAACGTGATGGCATTGTGTTGATAGGTATATCTCCCAGTAGATGGATTTATGTTGATTGATATATCTCAACGTAGACTGACAATTGTGGATTGATATCTATTTATGTCGACATTTATATGCAGAGGGATATATATATATAATATATATATATATATATATATATATATATATATATATATATATATATATATATATATATATATCCCTACATATAATATATTACAATATATATATATATATATATATATATATATATCCCTACATATAATATATTACAATATATATATATATATATATATATATATATATATATATATATATATATATATATATATATATATATATATATATATATATTGTAAAATGTTATATGTAGATGCATATAACCAGACATAGATAACGATGTGTAGACTTCTATAATCGTGATGTAGTTGATTATATCTGGAAGTCTTCATGTCTTCGACAATGGATCTATCTTGACTGATACATCTTCATATAGATGGATATATGTGGATAGATTTATCTCAGCGATGATGGTCATATGTAAATAGCTATAATTGCAGGGTGATGGCCATATGTTGATATTTTTTCTTCCAGTAGATGCATTTATGTTGATTGACATATCTCAACGTTGATTGACAAATGTGTATAGATACATATTCATGTCGCTGGTTTTATGCTGAGAGATAATCACCATGAAGATGGTTGCAAACAGATATATATATATATATATATATATATATATATATATATATATATATATATATATATATATATATATATATATATATATATATATCTTTACGTAGTTGGAACTATGAAGATGCAAATAACCAGACGTAGATAGCCATATGCAGACTTATATATCTTGATGTAGTTGGTTATATCTGGATAATTTCATGTCTACAACAATGAATATATCTTGCCTGATACATCAACATATGGATGGATATATGTTGATGGACATATCACAGCGAAGATGGTTATATGTTGATAGCTATAACAGCAGGGTGGTGGCCATATGTTGATAGATATATCTACCAGTAGATTTATGTAGATTGATATATCTCTACTTAGATTGGAAGTTGAGGATAAATATATATTCATGTCGATGGTTATATACAGAGGGAGATATCTCCTTGTATATGGTTATGAACGTATAGTTATATCTTACCGTAGATGAACTATGTAGAGGCATATAACCAGACGTAGATAGTCATAAATAGACTTATATATCTTGATGTTGTTGGTTATATCTGGAGAACCTCATATCTACGGCAGTGGATATATCGTGATTGATGCATCTATATGTAGAGGGATATAATTATGTCAATAGACTTATCGCAACGAAGATGGTTATATGTTGATAGCCATAATAGGAGGCTGATGGCCATATGTTGATACATATTTCTTGCAGTTGATGGATTTATGTTGATTGATTTATCTCTATGTAGATTGACATATCTGGATAGATATATATTCATGTCGCTGGTTATATGCAGAGGGATATATCTCGATGCAGATGGTTATACATGTGTAGATATATCGTTACATAGATGGAACTATGTAGATGCATATAATAAGACGTGGATAGTTATGTGTAGACTTGAATATCTTAATGTAGTTGATTAAAACTGGATTACTTCATGTCTGCGACAATGGATATATGTTGATTGATACATCTAGAGGTAGATGGATGTATATGGATAGACCTATCGCAACGAAGATGGTTATGTTTTGATAGCTATAATAGGAGGGTGATGTCATATGTTGAAAGATATATGTCCCAGTATATGGATTTGTGTAGATTGAAATATTTCGGTGTAGAATGACATATGTGGATAAGTATATATTCAAGTCGATGGTTATATGGAGTAGGATCTATCTCCATGTAGATGGTTATAAACGTACTGCATATCTTACCGTAGATGGAAATATGATGATGCATATAACTAGACGTATATAGTCATGTGTAGACTTGTATATCGTAAAGTAGTTGGCTATATCTGGATAACATCTTGTCTACGACAATGGATATATCTTGACTGATACATCTATATACATGTATAGATGGATATATATATATCCATGTTCGTTGCGATAAGTCTATTGACATATATCCCTCTACATATAGATGCGACAATCAAGATATATGCACTGCCGTAGACATAAGGTTCTCCAGATATAACTACTACTACTACTTATGACTATCTACCATCGACATGAATATTTATTTATCCTCAAATTCCAATCTAAATAGAGATATATCAATCTACATAAATCCATGTACTGGGAAATATATCTATCAACATATGGCCATCACCCTGCTGTTATAGCTATCAACATATAACCATCTTCGCTGTGATAAGTGCATCAACATATATCCATCTATATTTTGATGTATCAGTCAAGATATATCTCTTGTGTAGACATGAAATTATCCAGATATAACCAACTAAATCTAGGTATATATAAGTCTATATATCACTATCTACGTCTGGGTATATGCATCAACATAGTTCCATCTACGGAAAGATATAGCTGTACGTTTATAATCAAATACATGGAGGTATATTCCTCTCCATATAACCATCGCCATGAATATATGTCTATCCACATATGCATTCCACGCCGAGATATATCAATCTACACAAATCCATCTGCTGGGAGATATATCTATAAACATATGGCCATCATCGTGCTATTATAGATATCAACATATAACCATCTTCCAGGCCCGCACCTAGGAAATTCTGGGCCCCAGGCAGCTGACAGAGTTCGGGCTACTTTCGTGTTTCAAATATGTGCGTATATTTTAAAACGCGGGCCCCTATCTAGCTCGAGTCCCTGACAAGTGCCATGGTTGTCCCTCCCCCCCCCCCAGAAACGAAAGAATGTAATTTATTGTAAAAGAACAATATAGACTAAATTAAAACGTTTTGTTCTTTTATAATGAGAGAGGATTTCCTATATATGTGTTGTTTTGTAGAAGAGAAGTCTCTCTCTCTTTCTCTCTCTCTCTCTCTCTCTCTCTCTCTCTCTCTCTCTCTCTCTCTCTCTCTCTCTCTCTCTCTAACAATCCGGTACTTTAGTTTTGTGATTCTTCCAATAAAAAAGGATTGCACATCGACATCTTCTTATGTTTTTTTAAACATCTCATGCATGATAATAAGTTTCAAATGTTATTTTAGTTAGTATAAAATGATTCTATTTGATAATTCATATTTAGCTTGGCGAACTAAATATTATTACGGATGAATCAAAGTCAGCCTATGTTTTGTGTTTGGCAGCTATCATAACTTGGGTATGAATCATCATTTTATTTTGCAATGCTCTTTGTGTTTAAATTCTAATGAAAGACAACATTTCGCAATAACTGACCAAGATTTGGAGAAAAAAGAATCGGTGATAATAATGTAACCTAATTGTTTACGCATTATAGCCTGATTTTGGTGGACTTGTTTCATGATGAAAACAGAAAAAAACGCAATTACTGTTGACAACAAATCAAAATTGCACAGTGCAGTATTTGGACTCCTAGCACTGTAGTTTTGTAAACACGCGATATGGTTATTGCTTATGCATTGAGTACATGTTAATATTTTAAAATTTAGGATAATAACATTTCGTAAACGCGTTCTCAACAATTTCGTGAACAATATTAAATCGTTTGTACAAATCTATCCTTGTCCCCATAAACTGATAAAAGAGTAAATACCTTTTACGTTCCCCATTTCCTGAAAACATGACGGCTACTTCATTTTCCTGTTTCAATACCTTGTTAAAATGATAGGAATAATAAGATTAGGAAACTCGCAAAAGGGATGGTATTTGTGATAAAACCTTCATAAGAAAGGAAGGGGCAAACTGTCATTTGGGCCTAATATATATATATGTTTTGTTTCAATAGGCCAGTCCAAGCCATGTTGATAAGATTTTTAGTAACTCTTATCCATCTATATGGAGATATATCCCTCTGCATATAACCATCGACATATATAGATATCTATCCACGTATGTCAATATGCGTTCAGATTATTCAATCAGCATAAATCCATATACTGGGAGAAATATCTATCAACATATGGGCATCACCCAGCCATTATAGCTATATACATCTATTAATCCTCGCTGAGATAAGTCTGTCCACATCTATCCATCTACATGTAGATGAATCAAACAAGATATATTCATTGTCGTAGGCATGACATTATCCAGATATAACCAACTACATCAAGATATATAAGTTTGCAAATGACAATCTACGTCTGTTTAAATGCATATACAACGTTCCATCTACGGTAAGATATAGCTATACGTTTATTACCATCTGCATGGAGATATATCCCGCTGCATATAACCATCAACACGAGTATATATCTATCCACATATGTGAATCTACATAGAGATATATCAATCTACATAAATTCATCTACTGGGGGATATATCTATCAACATATGGCCATCACCCTGCTATTATGGCTATATACATATAACCATCTTCGCTAAGATATGTCCATCAACATATATCCATCTATATGTAGATGTATCAGTCAAGATATATCCATTGTCGCAGCTATGAAGTTATCCAGATATAACCAACTTCATCACGATGTACAAGTTTACACATGGATATATACGTCTTGTGAAATGCATCTACATAGTAACATCTACGTAACGATATATCTATACGTGTATAACCATCTACATGGAGATATATCCCTCTGCATATAACGATCGACATAAATTATGTCTATCCACATATGCCATTATAGGTTCAGATATATCAATCAACAGAAATAAATCTACCGGGAGATATATTTAACAACATGTGGCCATCACCCTGCTATTATAACTATATACATCTACCAATCTTCGCTGAGATAACTCTGTCCACATATATCAATCTACATGTAGATGTTTCAAACAAGATATATCCATTGTTGTAGACATGAAGTTATCCAGATATAACCAACTACATCAAGATATATAAGATTGCATATGACGATCTACGTCTGGTTTTATGCATCTACAAAGTTTCATCTGCGGTAAGATATAATATACGTTTATAACCATCTACATGAAGATTTATCCCTCTTTATTTAACCATTGATATGAATATATAATATTCCACATATGTCAATAATTGTAGAAATAAATCAAGCAACAAATTTCCATCTACTGCGAGAAATATATATCAACATGTGCCCATCAGTCTCCTATTATAGCTATCTTCTTATAACCATCTACTATAAGTTTATCGACTTAAATTCCATTACATATAGATGTTTCAATCAATATATATCCACTGCCGTAGACATGAAGTTCTCCAGCTATAACCAACTACATCAAGATATATGTCTACTTATGAATATCTACCTCTGGTTTTATATCTATCCACATATGTCAGTCTACGTAGAGATATGTCAAACAAAATATGTCCATCTACGGAGAGATCAACTTATCTATCAACATAATGCCATCACCCGGCTATTATAGCTATCTACATATAACCAACGTCGTTGCGATCATCCATACATATCCATCTACATATAGATTTCTCAGTCAAGATATATACATTGTCGTAGACATGATGTTATCAAGATATAACCAACTACATCAAGATATATGTCTCCAAAATACTATCTACCTCTGGTTATATGTATCTACATTGATTCATCTACAGTAAGATATAGCTTACGTTTATAAACATCTACATAGAGATATATCCCTCTCCATATAACCTTCGACATGAATATATATATATATATATATATATATATATATATATATATATATATATATGTGTGTGTGTGTGTGTGTGTATTTATCCTCATATGCCAATCTACGTAGAGATATATCAATCTACATTAATGCATCTTCTGTTAGATACATCTATCAACCTATAGATTTCACCCTGCTGTTATAGCTATCTACATATTATCATATTCGTTGCGATAAGTTTATCCACATATATCAATTTACATCTAGATATATCAATCAAGATATGCACATTGTTGTAGACATTAAATTATACAGATATAACCATCTACTTCACGGTATACAAGTCTACACATGACTATTACCTCTGCTAATATGCATCTACTTCGTTTCATGTACGTAACGATATATAAATACATGTATAACCATCTACATGGAGATATATCTCTCTGCATATAACCATTTACATGCATATATATATATATATATATATATATATATATATATATATATATATATATATATATATATATATATATATATATATATATATATATATATATCCCAATCTACGTAGAGATATATCAATCTACATAAATCCATCTACTAGGAGATATATCTATCAACATATTTCCATTACCATGCTGTTATAGCTATCAACATACATGTATAACCATCTTCGCTGTGATAGGTCCATCAACATATATCCATCTATATGTAGATATATCAGTCAAGATATATCAATTGTCGTCGACATGAAGTTATCCAGATGCTGGACATGGCATACACCAAATGGAACCATCATAAGCAGATCGACTACATACTAGTTCAAAACCGATACCGATCTGGCATCAATAGAGAAAAAACAAGAACGTTTCCAGGTGCTGATGTTGGGAGTGATCACGACCTCGTCATTATGAACTTGCGAGTGAGGTTGAAGAAAATTAACAAGCCAAAGAAAATCAGGCTCAAATTCAACCTTGAACAACTGAAGGACCCTAATATCTGCAAGTCATTCCAAGCCACAATTGGAGGAAAATTTGCTCCACTCCTTGTGATGGATGTTGATGTTAAAGTGATGACAGACACTTTCAACACAGCCATGACAACAGTTGCCAAGAACATCATTGGCCTCCATTGCCCAAAGAAAAAGCCCTGGGTTACAGAAGAGATTCTGAATCTGTGTGATACCCGAAGAGACCTAAAAAACACCAGACACACAGCACGAGCAGTGGAATATCGAGAAATAAACAAGAATGTCAGAAAAAGTTGAAGAAAGCAAAAGAAGTTTGGATTGGACAACATTGCACAGAAATAGAAACAGTCTGATAAAGAATAACAGCAAAAAGGCATTCCAAATTGTGAAAGACCTCACCAGAAAGAAGCAACCAAGAGTCAGTACCATCCAAGATGAAAATGGAAAATGCCTCACAGAAGCAAGTGACATTGCAGAAAGATGGACTGAGTATTGTAAAAAAACTCTACAACCATCCGTCTGCAGGAAACCCAGAGGTGCTTGAAGTTCCAAACTCCACAAATAATGATGATTTCCCCATTCTCAAAGAAGAGGTGGAATCAGCAATAAGAGCACTGAAGAATGGAAATGCAGCTAGAGCAGGATGAACTTATCAAGAATGGTGGGGAATCAGTGATAGAACTACTAACAAAAATCTGCAACAAGATCTGGCAGACAGGCGAATGATCTGGCAGACAGGCGAATGGCCAACACAATGGACCCAGTTACTAATTATAACACTCCCCAAAAAAGGCAATCTCCAACTGTGCCAAAATTACAGAACTATCAATTTGATCAGCCATGCTAGTAAGGTGATGCTGAAGATCATCTTGAACAGACTGAACCCACAAGCAGAAGAAAAAAATCGCTGAAGAACAGGCAGGGTTCCGTAGTGGAAGAAGCACAACAGAACAAATTTTCAATCTTAGGGTTCTGTGTGAAAAGTACTCACAGCATCAACAAGGCATCTGTCATGTGTTCATAGATTTCAAAAAGGCTTTTGATAGAGTGTGGCATGAGGCATTGTGATCCACAATGAAGAAGTACAACATGGGTCAAAAGTTGACCAACACCATCAAGCAGCTGTACGTCAAGGCTACCAGTGCAATAATTGCTCAAGGTTCTGTGGTGGACTGGTTCAAGGCTACAGTTGGAGTACGGCAAGGTTGTCTCCTGTCACCCACGCTTTTCAACATCTACTTAGAGTGCATCTTGAGCGAAGCCCTGGAAAACCACTGTTTGACAGTCAGCATTGGAGGGCGTAACATCACCAACCTCCACTTTGCAGACGACATCGATGGGCTGGCAGGCAGTGAAGATGAACCTGGATAAAACATCTTCCAGATTTGACATGGAGATAAGTGCCGAGAAGACAAAGCTGATGACAAACAGTGGCAAACAAATCTCAACCAAGATTAAAGTCAGAGGACAGGAACTGGAAACAGTGGGCCAATTCAAATATCTTGGTTCCATAATCACGGAAGAGGGATCAAGAGCAGAAATTTGATCACGAGCAGCACAAACAACGGGAGCTATGTCAAAGCTAAGACCAATCTGGAGAGACAAGAACATCTGTCTAAAAACTAAAATCAGACAATTGAGAGCACTAGATAAGGGTCCGCGTTTTAAAATATACGCACATATTTGAAACACGAAAGGGGCCCGAACTCTGTCAGCTGCCTGGGGCCCAGAATTTCCTAGGTGCGGGCCTGCGTGAGGTCGTTGGTTCGATCCCCGGCCGAGTCATACCAAATACTTACAAAAAAGGTACCTAAAGCTGCCTCGCTTGGAACTCAGCATTAAGAGGTTAGTGTTATGACTGGTCGGCCTGGTGTCAGGATAATGTGACTGGTGGGACATCATGCTACATGTCTGCGGCATGATTCCCCAGTGCTAGACATAACTATAAACTGCCTCACTGCAGATATTGTAGCGATATGACTGAAACATTGTTAAAACTCCTAATCACACACACACACACGCATTACACCCAATCAAGCGAAAGTAGATCATATTATCGTGATATTAGTACTAACATGAAGTACACACTCTCTAGATCAGGTATATCATACTATTTTGTTACTGGTATTAACATGTGATACACAAGCTAGTGCAGGTTGACCATGCTATTGTGCAGTTGGTATTAACATGAGGAAAACATGACTGGAAGACCTATTAAGCACACTAAGTTCAAGCTTTGGGCACCAGTGTTAATGTTAACATTTGAATAAATGTGTCCATTTCGATCTGCATGTACTAGTATTTAGATTTAGAGTAATGGCAACACTCGTATTGTCGCACCTTTAGAGCTTTTAATGTTGATTATTTTTTAGTTTCAAATTTTGTAGGATAAGGCACAAAAACAGTTCCAGCACTTAAGGCCCTGTAAGTGTCAAATCTGGCAATGGGTATATTATAAGATCGCGCTGTTGTTAATAACAAGCAGTAAACATGTTCTAATACAGATAAGACACATCATAGTGTCGTGCTATTGGTAATAACGTAAGGCACACAGGCTCTAGTACAGGTACATTATAATATTATGGTACTTTAAATCATGATAACAATCTGATAAGTAAAACACCGTTTAACACGAGATTCTAATCTTGACGTGGATGTAAGCACACGTTTTGCATTATTTGATATCTTGTAAAATTGTGCCAAAAGTGACTTGCATTGTTTGATTATAAAATAATTCATGACACTATGCAACTAAAAACGTAAATGTCTCTTTGTCATGATTTAAGTAAAATAGCACACATACACACATGTAATGGTCAAACTAAACACTCCGTTGGATAGTCCATTTTATGTTTTGTCAAATAGTTTTTAATTACGATAAACTGATGCTAAGAAGAAACGAAGATATTCCACATTTTTTTTTTTGTATATTATTATATAATAAAATGGTGTACCCATCCCTCTTTCTTTTCGTGAGTACATATATATATATATATATATATATATATATATATATATATATATATATATATATATATATATATATATATATTCACTTCCCATCTACGGTAAATCGTCGTGGACTTTTATCCGAATACTGCCATAACATTATACATTACAGCTCCTAGAGTGATTATTCTCCTGTTATTTCAGCATCATTATAAATTAAGAATCAATATCATGGTCGCGATTATTATTTTTTGTCACTTTGTTTATAACTAGCGAGGTTTTTTTCTTACTATATCATTGCTAACAATTTCGTTGTTGGTGACAGTAACATTTAAAATAACAGTCCAAAGTTGATTTATTCTTCTAACTCGTGACACTGAGAAATAGACTAAATTAGACCACTCGATGCGATCTACAGTGATCCAAACAACTGTATCTGAGATGGTTAACCCCTGAGATGAGTGTATCGTCATTGTGTATCCAAAAGTCCAGGGAGATTTATCCGCTAACGTGTCCTCGACAGCACTGATAACCACGGCGACAACATCATTTAATACGATATTCTGTTACCTTGACTCTACTGGATCCGTCTTCGTGTATCAGCTAGTCTACAACATAATGGTACGGGTAGGGCTGGAAACTTTTCATTATGAGCTTCAATAAATTGCCGCTGAAGTGTGCCTCTGACTATCGTTATACTTGCCACTATCAAATCGTTTGATCTCCATTTATCCACAAAATCATTCAGGAAAGTTTCTGAAATTATTTCACGCGCTATTTCGCACTGGATTTTATCTAACCATAATCTTTTAATTTTTTGAACTCGATCAACTCTGGATCAAGCGCTATATGATCTTCAGTTATCTCCTCATAATACTCTACGAAACTTTTAGACAATCATGTGGAGACAAACCAACAAATGGTGGTTGTTGATCGTGATAGCCACAAATGATCACGGCTGTATTTTTCAATAATAGCCGATCAAGAAATGTTTTAATATATCCACCGATACTGTGCATATTTCATCCAAATGATAACCTTGTATTTCTCTCCCATTCGATCAGGAGTGCATGGGTCACCTTTATACCGAAAGAAACTATGATAGTTACACGATTTCACACCTCGTTCTTTCATCTCTCGTGTGCGAGTCTATGTGTAAAAGTTAAGACAACTAAATCTGATTTCCCTCCAAATAATTTGATAGCACGAGTCGTCTTTCCACAACCAACATACCGGTTTATGAAAACATTCTTATATCTACATACTGGATCGGATATAGATGGCGCCGATGATAAATCTGATATTTGATTATTTTTAGGTAATTATCTTCAACCGTGACATCTGCGGATTTAGAATAATCATATCAAATTTATTTTCTATTATCCATGATCCGCATGGTGCATCAGAGTTTGCAAAACGAATCATTGCTTCTATATACTTGATATTTATATAAAATTAATCTGTTGCAACTCTAACTGCGGTGTCAAGGAATCTATTTATCCTCGATAACATGTTTATAAGCCAGCATAAATGATCTTAGATGGGTATATACTGAAGAGATTCGCCATCGATATAACCAGCAGTTGTACCAAACCGTGTTCCTTTAGACAAGTAAGTTTTCTCAACTAACAAATATGTGTTTCGCTGTTGCATCTGCGATTATAAAATCGTGTTCAGTGTCATACAGAATTAGTCGTGCATAATGCCGCTTGTGATAATATGCTCCGCCTTGCGTAAGTTTAACGATTATTCTTATACCAAAATCTTTAGCGTTTTTATCATTGATTTCGCATCTACGCATAAAGATCTCCTTAGATTGTTTAACAATAAAGTTTTCCTTGTAATCGTTAATAATTTTTTTTAAGAATAACATCATCATGTTGTGGTAACCAAACCTCAGTTTGGTTTTCATCTGATATAATTGCCTCACCGACAATCAGGGATATCAATATTTTACAATCAATCAAAAATCGTACTAACAATATTGGTGCCCAGTATTTTTCAGAGAAATGTCTACCAAACAAAATATAACAAATCGGATGGAGTCATTTAGAAAACTCGAATGATAGTACACGAGCGAATCCGGATAGATCAAAATCGGGTAGTAGCCCATTTATCACAACTCGTGTCATCTCGTCAGTGAGATGTCCAAATACTTAAAAATATTCAGCACACTCTCCGTACCCGAGAATACTTTTCGGATAACACGCAGCCATCAACCGAAATAACATCTTTATAATCATATTTAGTATTCCATAATCCACCGTGTCCGTATTTACAGCAACCGGCTTGAACATCCCCAAGAAATTCAAATAGTATTGGCTTCCACATATTTCTCCCTCTGGCAGCGTGGGCTGCAACTGACGAAACTATACAACAGTTTGTTAGTAATTGCTCGGTATTCTCTGTTGAAACTTTCCGCGGTAGATTTCTCGTGTCTTTCTGAAGAGATTCTGTACGATATATTTCACCGTTAGGTCTTACAAATTGATAAAATGATTCATCATCGGAGCTCTTAAATAACCATACTGACACAGGATCGTTTTTACTTAACTCGTAAAAACATAAATCAAACCTGTTTCTCCCAGAGTCATGTGGATACAATTTTAGTGTTCGATCTCGCGGAAATATTGTTACCGCGTTAGTCCACGCGTGGACATTATAATCAATGACGTTTATTCGAGCTCTGTTTGATTTATATTTCGATTCGTATGATACTTCTCCTGTTAATGTTTTTAAGGTTATTGGGAATCTTAAGGTTCTGTCTAAGCCTGATACATCCTTTATTGTAGCACCGGTATCCTAGACCTATTCAGTCCATTCGTTTATCTTTCTAGGTCTTAGTTCTGTCAGACCGTTTCCACGCCTCTCATTTTTAAAATGCTCTGTTATTCGCTCAGCGAAACAATTTAACGATGAAAATTTCATCGGGACTAGATTATAAATATTGGGATTTTCATTTATCGGATAAACTCTATAAATAACTTTTAGTCACAATGACAGTTTTTTATTAGCAAGGACAAGATCATATTTATTTCACGAATAACCCAATTTACTGTTTCTGCTAATACAATATATTTTATTCTGAAGAAAAAAAATGTTTCTATTTTCGAGATACGCGATTGTACTCGCCGTTCGTTTATCCTTCATAAAATCATCAACACTTTTACTGATTTGGAATGTTTACCATACGTGAAATTCGCCATATATATATATATATATATATATATATATATATATATATATATATATATATATATATATATATATATATATATATATATATATATATATATATATATATGATTCAAACAAAGAATATATGTAAGTGGCTCTGTGACTCCTTGCAATAAATCTTGCGTAAACGCATTCTGCGAAGTTCATTTGCTACGCGTTCGTAATGGAAGTCTTGAACCAAAGCCGTGTTCACGATGCATGCAGTGCGGTGGTAAAAGATAGAGAGAGCTAACACGATATTATGATTATACAAATAATGACAGTGACAAGGTTATACAAAGTCCAGAAAAGTATCTGATAAGATTTTCAAAGTAAAGATTTATACAAATAATTAATTCAACAAAAGATATTGAGCCACGAATTTGTAAAGCACCTGCCGATCAAGAACTATGAAGCATCTTGTGGTGCTGTAGTCAGACTTTGCCGACCGGTTGAAAAGACCAGTGGGTGTTTTCGATAATAATGGTTTCGATCTCAGATTTGAAGATATTTATATCACCGCTTCGTTTTCGAAGTGTTTAATGGATAAATCCAGGATGGTCATGCGATCATATTGATTCAAATCTATAATATAATTCCTTATGAAATCTACGAGCTGTTACTCAGGGCTCAAATTGCAGATCTGTTAATACTGGTACATGACAAACAATTGAAGAAAATAAACGGTCATATTAGTAAATACAGAGACGGGTGAACAAATGATATTTCGATCAAAATCTGCAGCTGGCAGATATTTTGACATTTATTCTTCTTCAGTACAATACGTCGTAGAAAAACCAAATCGGCTCTCTCTAAGAAATATAAACACAAAATATCTTTTCAGTCTTGTTAGAGTTAATAAAGTAATTACCTTACTTATATTTATCTAATTTTTTTATTATTGTATTGTCATAATCATTGCTAGAATAATTATGATATAAATATTTGTCTTATTTAAGGAAGACAACTCTCCCTGGAATGTTTAATAACGTTGATTGAGTAACCTCCTTTAATTTTATCAAAGATTGCATCGATGATCGTCAACGAAGGCAGGTGTAATCTTTTATTAAGGAGAAATATATAAGGTTTTTAAGAAACAATATCCTCGTTTGCCTAAATTTGTCTAGATTCTTTGTTCATCTGTATTTTTCCTGCGAATATATTTAAGAAAAACACAAAAGAGACAACAGGCACACCATGTCCTGAATTATTTTAAGTATATATTTTTAACCAGAAAATATTAACTATCCAATACATTTCAGAAATATATATTTGCTAGATTAAAACATAGATTCTAGTACTTGTAGTTGAGAAGTCTAGATAGTCGTTTTTGTCACAATGGCATGCACAAAACAGACCGCAAGAAAATCCAGAATGTGGACCACTAATGAAGGTTAGGAAATAATGGCATTATATTCTATACTTTAATTTTTAAAAAAAAATTAAAACATTTGGGGGGTAAATTTATATATTAATTTTACCTTACCGAGGAAAGTACATAATGAGGACGCTATGGGGCTATATCACATGGCGCTACGCGAAGTGAGTAGGCCTATGGCAGAGTTTGGATAAACCACCCCATTAGTTTTAATATAACTCAGTTTTACACTTCCTTTTCTCTGAATACTATATCCATAGTTTTTCTTCAATGTCTATATCCCGTAATAGACATGAAACCCATTAAAGGGTAAACTTAAGCAACATTGAGTCAGGAATTGTACAACTAAATAAATTCGTATAAGTCCTGACTCAAGGCAGACGGACCTAGAAAATTAAATTTATTAGATAGTAAATTGAAACACATTAAGTTTCTAATTATATACACTTCAATTTACACGAAATTCAAAATTAACTCAAAATATATTTAAATAAAGAGAATTATGTGATAACCCACATAGAGAGATATCACAAAGTAAGACAACTATGACAAGAATTTGAATGGAAATGGCTATCCTTACAAAAATACAAAGTATAGACTTTTATATAGCAACATACAAATAGCACCAACACAAACAGCAAACACAAGGATACTAGGCGACCACTATCCATGGTCAAATAAATAAAGAACAAAAGTAGAATACTAGTTTTGGGTAGATCAAATCCCATCTCGTAATGATCTACTTAAGGTACACTAGGGAAGAACAAATACCACTCTTCGAACATATAACCCCGATGTGGAAAAATTAAATGGGGAGATAAATGGAAAAATAAAAAAACAGTCAAATAACATATCAGGGGGAAGACACATACACATAAACATAAAACCTTTTACTTTTATTTTGATTAGGGTGGCGCATGTCTGGTTCCCCGCCCCCCCCCCCCCCCCCCCAAAAAAAAAATCCACTGGATATATGTGATTTCAATTCAGATTACTTGGATTACTAGGATTATTTCTCAACATACAGGTATAACTTGTGAGTAGTTTTGAGTAATACTCACGGATGATCCCATAGAGAGCAACTCTATACTACTGTTTTCATTTAGCTTATCAATATTTTGTATTCTTTTGTAACTTTTCTATTTTCAGCACCCTTTTATTTCATTGTTTAAATTGTTCACTTTTTGCAATTCCTTTTCATTTAAATTTGCCTTTTAGTAAAATTGTAAGATTGCCCCTTTAGGACAAACTTTACACATTTACTGACAAAATGGAACCAACGAGATTTAAGATCTCTGACTTTTTCAACACATATGTTGATGAAGAACCAGGAAACAAGAGACTGGTAATACATCATAGGGAGGGATGCCAGACCCTTGATTTTGGGGAGATTGACAAACTACCTCGTCAAACAGAGGTTTTAATGTCGATGCAAGTCCTGGGAATAAATTTAGATGAGATTTACGGGCTCCAATATGGGAAGGGGGGAGGTGGGGGCGCAACAAATATACACTCTACCCCAAACAGTGTAAAATAAACTCCTAAATCAGACAGAACTCCAAATACAAGGACATAGAGTCAAAATTATGGATACAGAACCCATTACAAGGGAAATCGAATCCAAGAACATAGACGTCTTCATTTCGGGACTCCCCCTTGAAATTAGTTCAACTGTCATAATTGACAAGCTAATGTGTATCCACAAGATTAAAATTGCCCAAGAAAAAAAGGCTAACTGCTACGGGTTCGACAAGATACACAATGGGGAAAGAATAATAAAGGTTCCCATCACAGAAGCCAAAAAGATACCACCATACTTTTACATTATGGGATTCATGTTAAGATCATGGTATATAAAGGTTGTGACCGCGATAGACCCTGCCCACGATGTAGAACAATAGGCCACGGCCCAAAGGATTGTCAACACGCAAAGAACAATAACGATCAAAATGCAAATTCGTATGCGTCCAAAGTAAAAGGAACAGCTCAACCAGAAGCTGAACCAGAAGAAAATGTACTACCTGAAGGAGGAATAATGGAAAAACAAACAGAGAGAACAGAAGAAACTGTGTTGGAAGAAGAAGATGCTTTTCAAACGCCAAAAAAGACAATCAGGCAAATTCTTCCACAAAAATATCTAAAAACACATAACAATAAGAAGAAGAAGAAGAAGAAGAAGAAGAAGAAGAAGAAGAAGAAGAAGAAGAAGAAGAAAAAGAAGAAGAAGAAGAAATGCAGGATATCATATGTGATACAATAAATGAGACGGAGATAAGTGGACTACAGCCCCTCACATCCACATCTATCCCAACCCAAATTAAACGTAAATGCAAAACGCTCAGGCTCTTCCTCTAGCAACAATACAGAGCTTCCAGCTGTCGCAGATACAATGTCGACAATAGCGCAGACAAGAATGGAAACAAAGGAGCAAAAGAGGAGAATGAGAGAAATAAAAGAAAAGAGAGAACAAAGAACAGAACTTATCAGATAGCTCAAGCGATGAACCAGTAAACATACTGAAAGAAATACGTGAAATGGAGGCAATCGAGAAAACCAAAATGGACGACACGGAACGGATCACTGACGACAGGGACATGACAGATAGGGAACGGACAGACGAGAAGCCAATGCTCCAAACAAAATTATAATATAAGTAACCATAACTATAACTACATATTTATTTCAATATATAATGAATCTACTATAGGAGAACAAGCCACCTGCTAAACCAAAAATGGAAGAATTAAACTTCCATATCACATAAATTAATACTACTGGATTAGATAAGGACAAAATTGCACAACTTATAAAATTAAAACAGTTTGCCATGATACTAATTCAAGAGACATACAACAAACTTTATAAAAACATTAATAACAGACCTCGAATCGAAAATGGATGCGATAGTTGTAACAAATGATAGTAACTACAAAGACACTAAAGCGGGTGTAGCCACTATAATAAGCCATAGAAATAGACAAAATTGGGAAATTATACAAGAAGATAGTAGTTTAAAGGGGAGTGTCATACATTTAAAACTTAATAAACTACACATTATGAACATATATTGTCCAGCAACCAGGGAAAGTCACAATGACTTCTTAATAAACTTAAATAATTACTTAAATAGTTTCACTGCAGAGCATCTGATTATGGGGGGGGGGGGAGATTTTAACTGGGTGGGAGAAAATGTAGATCGAACTGGGAAACTAACAACCAATGATTTAGCACTAATGGAAAATATGGGTAAATTAATAAAAGGATATAAATTAACTGATGTGTATAGACGTTTGAATCTATTAAAAACGGATTATACACTTGAATATATACGACAAGGAATAAATGGAGCAAGCAGAATAGATAAATGTTATGTATCTGATTTTGGACATAAAACATAAAAAGCACAAATTTTAGATTTCAAAATATCAGATCATAAACAAATAACTATGGAAATAGTAATAAAAAATTGTAGATGGGGAAAGGGAGAAGGGAAATTAAATAACTCAATTCTAGATGATGAACAACTAATTAGAGATATAAAAGAAAAAATCCCTAAAATACTTACAATTGAAAAGGGATATTATGTAGCTGATATAATAACTGATTGGGATAAAAAAAAATTAAAAAAGTTAAAAAATTAGCAATATATCAGTCAACTAAACGTAAACGGATTAAAAAATTGAAAATATTAGAATTGAAAAGAAAATTAAATGAGGACACAACATCTATATGGGATAAGGAGAGCTACTCCAAACAACTATAAAAGCTAGAAGAATGGGAGACAAAGGGAGCAGAAATAAGGGCGGGTAAATTTCACCATTTATACAAACAGGCAAAGGAACTATGTATATAAACGGGAAGAAAAAAGGAAAGGGGGAGAGAAGTCACTAAACACTTTAATGTTAGACGGGGTGAAAGTGACAACTAAAGCGGAAATTATAAAGGAAGTAGAAAACTTGTATACAAAACTATATACATCTCAAAACATAGAAAATAACATAATAACACCATACTTAAATTTAATACAAAGTGAAACGATTTCATCAGAACACAAAAAAATTGTTTGATGAACTAATTTCTGTGGAAGAAGTGCAAACCACAATAAAAGAACTTGCAAAAGGTAAATCACCAGGGCGAGATGGCCTCACGGCGGAATTCTATAAGAAATTCCAAAGTGAGGTGGCACCAATCTTAGAATGTTTATTTAATAATATACTTTTAAAAAATGACAAAATGACAGACACAATGAGGGAGGGATTGATTACTATTATTTATAAGGGAAAGGGGACAGAACCGACCTAAAAAAAACTCGAGGCCCATCTCCCTCCTTAACACAGATTACAAAATACTAACTAGAATTTTAGTGAATAGGGATAAACACGGGATAAACACGATAGTAAATATTAATCAAACATGCGGTGGTAAAGGTAGAAGCATACATAACAATATACTTAACATTAGGACTATTATAGATTTTATAAATAATCCAAACTCGAAATGTGCCATGGTACTTTTTGATCAGGAAAAAGCTTTCGACAGATTAGGACAAAATTATACACTAAAAGTACTGGAAAAATTTGGGTTTGGAACAAATTTCCAAAATTGGACAAAAATCTTGTACAATGAAATCTCTGCAAAAGTACAAGTAAATGGGGCATTTACGGATAAATTTGAAATACATAGATCAGTGAGGCAAGGCTGCCCACTATCAATGCTATTATACGTAATAGCAATTGAAATCCTGAGTATAAAGATCAGGAATAACACTAATATAAAAGGAATAAAAATACCGAACTTGAGAGAAGAATTTAAGATGCTACAACATGCTGATGATTGTACGAACTTTATTAATGATCCAAATTCATTTAAACACCTACAAAATGAATATGAAGCCTTTGGTAAAGCCTCAGGACCACATATAAACCATGATAAAACGGAAATTTTACTAATAGGAAACTGGCGGGGGAATCACCCTGGATTACCCCCGCACCTAATAAAAAAGAAGGTTAAAGCCCTGGGGATAATCTTCGGGGCAAATGAAGAAAAAAGAAAACTGTAGTAAAATAAAAATAAAGTTAAAAGAAATAATATATATCTGGGCACCGATGCCACTTAGTCTAATAGAACGTTCACAGGTTGCAAAAACATATATGTATTCAAATTTGACATTTTTAATAAACACTGTGGACATTAAAAATAAAACACTAGAAACTATTGATAATGAAATTATAGACTACATATGGAATTACAAAACACATTACATAAAAAAGTCAACTTTAAATAGAGTAAAAAAGGGGAGGATTAGCCTTGCCAAAGCCCCTCCTAATAAAAATAAAAAATATCTTAAATAGATTTAAAAGGTTAAGTAATACACCGCAAACACCATGGGAGGCATTATACATTTTTTGGTTAGGATTTGGAATGAAAAATAGACAAGACATCTACATGAACAACAAATTAGTTAAGAAAGTAGACACACCACACGTATATAAGGAAATAAAAGGGATATTATATAGGTTTAGGGAAAATAAAAAATTATGGGAACTGAAAAAGGAAGACACATATGACTATATTTTGGACCTAGAAACTAAGAAAACCAAAACATCAGTAGAAATTGAATATCCATCTGTAAATTGGGACAGAGTTTGGAGGCATTGGTCCGACATAAATTCTCCTAAGGTACAGAGTATACTATATACGTACCTCCACAACGCCTGGCTAACAGGCGAAGTGGCCATTAGAAGACGTATGATACGGACCCCAATTAGTTGCCCCCTATGCAAAAGTGCCCCATATACAAAGTACCACACAATAACTCAATGTGACGAAACAAAGGAAGAACGAATCAAACTAATAATATAAATAATGAAGGTAGATAAATATGACAGACGGCAGTTACTCTTCCTAGACGGAAACTTCAACAAACAATTGGTAAGACAAAAAACGGACTATATAACGGAGACATTAATAAGATGTGGACCACTAATGAAGATTAGGGAATCGAATTAATTATCTTAAATTAAATTTTTAAATTATTTCAAAAAAAATAAAATAAAAACAAATTTAAAAAAATATAATAAAAAAAAATAATATATATAAGGTTAAAAGTACATATGAGGACACCATAGGGCTATATCACATGGCGCTATGCGAAGTGAGCAGGCCTATGGTAGAGTGTGGAAAAAATCAATACCAATACCAATATATTTTTCATATAATTTTATCATATCATTACCATAATCTGCAATTCTAACTTCTCTGGAAACTATTTCCAAACTTTTCTGCCATATTTATCTTCCGAAATAAACATGGCTCCCATTTAAGTGAAATAAAACACTTTTGGAAACTCTTTACTTAAATAAATAAATTTAAATAAATAAAGGCCGGACAAATTGAGATAGGAACTGTACAGCCAAATAAATTTTGTACAGTTTCTATCTCAAGGAAGACGGACCAATTGATATAATTATATCTTTAAAGATAAATTGAAGAACATTAAAAAAAAAAACTTTTTAAATAATACAAACTTCAATTTGTACAAAATTCAAAAATAAAATAAAAATAATAAAAATAATTATTGTCTTCCGAATTTGGAGAAGAGAAAAATACAATAATAAGACAACTGGTATGATTTGAACGGAAAAGGCTATCCTTTACACAAACACAAAGTATATACTTTATATAGCATCATACAAATAACACCAAACATATAGCAAACACAAGGATGATAGGAGACCATTAGCCACGGTCAAATTAAATAGAACGTAGAATACTAGTATGTGGGTAGGCCAAATCCCACCTAGTAAAGGAATACGTGAGAAAACACTAGGGACATAGATAAAAATACCCCTTATCAATATATATATATATATATATATATATATATATATATATATATATATATATATATATATATATATATATATGTAACCCAGATGGGGAAAAATAATTGGGGAATTAGAAGATAAGTAAATAAAATAAAATTAATACAAAATAATAACATACTGGGGGAAACACACATACGTAAAAACTTTTTCCAAATTTTTTTGATTGGAGGGGGGCATCTGTCTGGTGCCCCCCCCCCCCCCCAAAAGATAAAAGTTTAGGCAGCACTCCACAAACAACTTGGGAAGCATTATACATTTTTTGGCTTTGATTCGGTGTGAGGAACAGACAAGACATATGCACAGACAACAAATTGAGTGAGAAAATAGACACACCACACTTATATAAAGGGACTAAAGAAATTTTATATAAGTATAGGGACTACAAAGAATTATGGGTACTAAGTAAAGATAAGACATATGACTTGATTTGTGATTTAGATACAAAATTAAGTATAAAAAAGGTAGAGGAAGGGAACGCACATATAAATTAAGCCAGAGTTTGGAGGCATTGGTCTGACATCGACTCTCTAAATAGGTACAGAGTGTTATCTATACGTGCCTCCACAACGCCTGGCTTACGGGCGAAGTGGCACTTAGAAGAAGAATGATTCAGACCCCTGTTAGCTGCCCTCTATGCAGAAATGCCCCGTTCACAAAATATCATAAGATGACTCAGTGTGACAAAACAAATGAAGAAAGGATCAAACTAATAATGGAAATAATGAATGTAGACAAATACGACAGACGCCAAATACTTTTCCTGGACGGAAATTTTAACAAAAAGTTACTACGATAAATAACTGACTATATAACGAAGACGTTAATAGAATGTGGACCATTAATGAAGTTTAGGAAAGTATAACCTTTTGTTAAAAAATAAAAAATAAAAAATATTTTTTTTATCTAACTTCAATATTGCTGCACATTAGATTTAATTTAATGTAATTAACTTAATTTTATTTACTTAGATTTAGTATAAAATTATAAATAAAACCTTATCGGGGTAAGTACATTAATGATGACGCTATGGGGCTATATCACATGGCGCTACGCGAAGTGAGCAGGCCAATGGTAGAGTTTGGAAAATCACCCCAATTAGGGCACTTTCTTTTTAGTCTATGTAAATAATACATAGAAAATTTGCAATTTTCACTTTAATTTAAATTTTGCACCTCTCTTTCTCTGGATACTATATCCATATTTTTTCTTTCATGTCTTGATCCCTTACTAGACAAGATACCCATTAAATGGTAAACTTAAACAAACATTTGGAACATTTTTCAGATTAACTAATCGAAACAAATAAAGGACGGCCCTAATTGAGTCAAGAAATGTATAACTAAATAAACTCGTACAAGTCCTGACTCAAGGCAGACGGACCTAGCTAATTAAAACTTTAATAGGAAGTAAATTGAAGCACAGTAAATCTTTAATTAAAATACACTTCAATTTACACAAAAATTCAAAATTTACGTAAACTGTATCTAAATAAAGAAAATTACATGATAACCCATCTAGAGATATGACGGTTTAATAACTTTGTTGTCAAATTTGAATTTAATTGACGCTAACAAAAAATTAAGAATTCAAAATTTCAGAGGTGTTTTTATGCGAGACCCGTTATCTTCCACACCAAACACGGTGAAACTAGTATTATTAATCTCTATAATTCCACCGGACCTGGAATTCACTGGACGTCATACGCGATTGAGCCACGTGGAATTATTTATTTCGATTCGCATGGGTTAGCCCCGTCAAAATAATTTCTAAAATATATTAATCCAGTACAAAATATTCCAGTTTGGTACTCAACGCTACCAACACAGACAATAACTGACCCACGAATATGCGACAGAGAAGTAATTGCACGAGTTTGTATCAAAATCGACCAAACCACCCTATAAAGTTGTACACTAGTAAACAAGTCATCGTTGGAAATCTACCAAAGATTAGGTTAAAATCTAATTAGAATGGTAGATATTTACGTAAGGTCTATCTCGAGACAAAAACCTACTGAAGGACTATCACGCGAGAGGGTGAACAAAATCATTAATGTCGAATTATCAGAATTGCTAAATCTTGCAAATGTAGATCCAAACGAAATTGTTATATTTTATGATAAGCAGAGAAACTAAAAAAGAGTAATGTTTTATTTAATTATATTATTCTTAGACTTAATGGGGTAACCGAAAGCTCCATAACGTTATTTGATTCCACTGGTAAGATTAGACCCGGAGTTCTTTTTCTAACTGTATTAGATAATATTCTAGTGATACAATGATAGGAGAACTCAACATGAAGTCGAATAAACTAACGACACTTGGTGATATGACAGCGACACCGTAACAAAAAGTTATGTAGATGTCATAGACAGCAAACTATCAACGTTGAGGGTCGAATATGATAATCATGTAAGCGCGTTTGCAGATCTCCTTGGACATTTTAGAAAAATGGATAAAATCGCAGATAATGTATTTGGTACTCCGATTACTGTCCCCATGAAACGTTAAGATATCAAGACGATTAAACGAACACAGGATACTATCGTTAGTGATTTTCCTGCTATCGTTGAGCCGTTTGATAAGATTACAATACAGCATAAACAAAATATCAATATCGTGTACTCGATACAACATGGGTCTATTCACATGGACACCTAAAAATAACGCCGTTACAGTTACCGCATCTGTTCGGGGTATCTGTAGATTAACTCTGATTCACCATTACAGTTTAATGTATCATCAAGTACATCTACTGGTGTTGCAAATGCAATAATCGAAAACGGATCCAAGGATACATTTAGATTAGTCCCTGTCAGTTTAGCATCAGCGTCGCTCACATGGTATGTAGAATTTGTAATTCATTTAAATAAATAATATAATGAATGCCCAACGGTATATATACAATTTTGGGCAACAATTACAAGCTAAACTGAAAAATCTCATTGACGGATACACAATAAAATTAATAACATATTGCAGGCGCGTTGTCATAGTTGATGTATTCGGTTTCATATTATTGATGCAACTAGTTTATTGCTATCGACGTTAACGCCGCTAATGAGTAACTTAGCGTTGTTAACTATTTGTGTATCAGCGACAACAATAATAGCTGGCGTTGCTAATATAATTGAAAAAAGAGCTTTAAATTCACAGCTGCTGATAGTGTGGATATTAATTCTTTTTTTAAAAAAATGCAGAAAATATGGAGTTTTGAACTTGGTTCAACAATTTGAAGCAACAACCATTATACCGTTTCAGCTATTGCAACTTACGTTCTCGCGGCTATATATCATGCAGATGATAATTTGTTTCCCCGTCTGATCTATATAATTGCAGACTATTAGTTGTTGTTTGCATAGTTAATAGTTTAATTTTAGAAAATTAATATTGCTACTATATGAAGAATGACCCAGTTAGCAAAATTTAATTAAAAATACGCCTGTTGTAAACGTTAGTTCCAGCAGAAAATTGATTGATTCATTTAGATTACATTTACGGAACTACATTGTAATAGTGAATTAACAGTTAAATACCTAACGATATCAATCGGTATCGTGATTAAACAGAAGAAAAACCAGTGTTATTATTGTATAAAATAAATAATATATGTATATACTTACCCTATTTTTTAAAGTATCCTTTTTGTTTTGCCAAATATTGACAACGTCAAATTTTAATTTCATTGAATGTTTTCTCCACGTCGGCTTTGTTTACATATAAGTTTCCCATGCCCCTTCAGCGCCTCTTTAAAAAATCCCGTTCTCTAGGCAATTTATAAAAAGATGAAGAAAGAGAGAGAAAAAATGGACATTATTGTTTTTAAATTATCGGAATCATTATTATTCCCGGATTTTTTAAAATATAATAATGAATGAAATAATATGGCGCACTCTAGACAGGTGGGTCTAATTGTTCACGCGTAACGATACTTCGGCAGCTACGGTGCAACAGGTACAACAAGGACGAAGATACTTAGACAGCCAAATTCACGAATTTTTTAATTTTTAATGATTAGCGCAAACGTGAAAACGTAAATAAATTTTATAACTTAACATTTTGAATAAAAATTAACCAATCAGTGTAAATAACTTGTCTGATCAAGCCTGCGTTGATATTTTATTTCTAGGTTAAAGTTGCTCAAATGTAGTAATTTCTCGTAAATTTCCCATACCAGACCATATTCAAAGGTCGTATTTAGGTATGAAAAAGAAATTTATATGCATAGTTAATGCATAATAAGGTGATTTATACATCTAATAATGTAATGAGACACAGAGTTGTGATATTTACAAGAATTTTTTTTCACCATAAAAGGGGGGCAGAAAATGGCCCTTATTCAATATAGTCCTTTAATTGTGATATTTGCAAACTCGTATCTACATTCATAAATGTCAGTAAACGATGGTATGCGCGCGCTATTTGGTTTTGTCCGTAATTATTAAGTCAAATATCTTCGAATGGTTATTGTTGGACGTTTACTCTTAACGAGACGTCAGAAACACCCAGTTGATCAAGTATGATATGGCTACGAGTTTGTGAATTTAATCGCGTATGATCCTGTAGCGCAACAAATATATGTTGCGGAGCAGAAACACGCTGCTGTGATGGAATATGCCATGTAAATTTACCATTAATAGTAATCTGAATACTATCTGTAGTTTTTGTTAGCCATGATATCAATGATTTACCACCTGTATCCATAAATGATAGTAATATTTCCTCTGCGGCGATCGCTGGAGTCATTACTGGCATACACAATGAGAGTTTTGTTATATTTACTTTACCAGCAGCAACACCTTCATCTCGCCAGATTGCATCATTATCATCGCCTTTTCTTACGAGAACTACTGAATGTTTATCTCCAAAGATAACATTTCGTACGTTTTTGCAAAACCCAAATATATGAGACAGTGGAATAGCATAGGAAATAATCTACGCAGTCCATGTAACATTGGTGTACGTGTTGCAAATCCTAAGTCGTAAGTTGCACTAAAATCTCTTATAATATCAAAAGCAGCTTCATATCTAGCTGGTTTTGGATCAGATGCAGTAGCTTGTGGTGTCCATAATTTAACATACTGGATGGTATCAACGTTATCAGTAATATCATTAGCAAACATCATTGATGGACCGGCTGATCTTGTATAATCATCAGAATATCTCGCTAAACCCACTATTGTTGTAGCAACATCAATATCTTTCTCAACAGATTAAATCGCTTTTCCATCAATCATATATGGAGCGCTACTAAACAACGCCATAATCGCATTATTAACAAAACCAACTCGCGCATTTTCTGCATATGGTGTATTATCTGCAACATTTGTTACAAGTATCCCTTCTACTTCAATAAATGCTTCAGCGGGAAAGAACGATCTATCTACTTGTATCTTGAACTTGAAGTTCAATCTCCCTCGTTGATTTGCTTGTATTGCGTTATAAGAATTAAACTGATTATCGCATATTGATTCATATTTGGGAACTGGTGCGTGTATATTAAATGCTGTGTCGGGTAAATATTTGAACATTTGTCGAATATTATATATTTCTCAATCTAAATCGCAATCTAGCTGACCTTGTCAAACCACTTCATGCTATTAAATTTGAAGTAATATTTCGTTGTATTTGATCAGATCCTTGATTTATCAAGGCTGCTAATTTTTTTTATCCGCGGCTTGGTTTATTTTTTACTGACATTCACGAGCATGATTTCCGTATATGCCATTTTCAGTGGCTGCGGTTTTCGTCGTCCTTGATGAATTAAGTATGCTAGTCTTTCTTTGGCTGCAGAAAATCCCTTACTGGCACAATTACCAATAGCACCAGGGGCCTTTTCACCAGTAACAGTAATTGCCGTCATCGATAATTATTTTGCGATTAGTGCTATTGAGGGAACCATTCTCGCAAATAACCCTTGACTAACATTACGAAGACCATCTCCATAAATTATTATATAAACAGGTAATCGCAAGTTTACTACTCTGACCATGACGTGTTTATGATGGTGCAGATGTATGATCATCTTATTTAGTATCGTTATATCTAATCGCGGTGATAAACATCAACGAGTTCATCGATACATTCTCGATATACGCTGATATCCAAGATGCAGCAAACGCACCACGTTCGTTTATATCTTTATCGGCTTTTAATATCATATTCTTTATTTCTTGTGCACCGTTTTCAGTAAATGTTTACATAAAACTAATTCCTCCTTCTTTTTTAAGTTTTACCCCTACCTCCTCCGGTTGAGGTAGTAGACCAGGAAGATTTTGTAAAAATCTAGTTCTTGTTGCTATTTTCGCTAGTTCAGGAAAACACCTCTTTTCTTTTTCTCCCTCTTTTCCATATTTAACCTTTTTACTAGTTGCAGTAATATGCTTGATTAATTGTTCTGTGCCTTTTGCAAAATCAACTTGAGATTCTTGTATTTCTTGTAATTTTTGTCAGAATCACGGTCGGGTATAAATTTCTTAATCGCCGCTAGTCTTTATCATGCCAAACGGGTAGTAAATGATTCTCCTACCATTACTGATATATGATGCGATTTAATGCGTAGTAGCAGAGGGAGTTTGATCTCAATTAGAGGCGTCCATTTGTCAAACTAACACTTCCTACAATATTGAAAAATTAACGGCAATAAAAAACCAACAGTAACACCCCAAGAGTTAATCTTGGGGAGAAATTCTTAGTTAGAAGCTTTGCTGTTTTTTTGTTTGTTTGTTTTTTTTTTTTTTATTTTTGTCGTTGTTGTCACTTTGGTTTCCGTTTTGTCGGAAGTGTTAGTTTGACAAATGGACACCTTCAAAAGTTGTCACATTCACCCTCTCTGCTGCGCAGCAGACCATGTTTGGTCGTATCATCACGCGCATGTTTTCACTGGCTATAACACCTAGCGGATCTCAAGTTGGCTTTGGTACATCAGGGTTGTTCCAGTGATCCGTTTCTCTCTCACGCTTAACATCGTTTTATGTTAGCACATACAAGGGATTGTTAACACTACCTTGACGCAGAGATTCGCCGACAAGTGGAACAAAATCATCATCAATGTTAACATCCGCTGACACTTTGGCCAATAATACCCCATCAGTGGTTAATTTAAAAAACCCATTCACGAATATACAATGATAAAATCTAATCTTAAAAGCAAACACGAAAGACGGTCAGATAGAATGAAGGAGAGTAGTCCATTGCTTGGAACTAAATTCAATATTGTGCTATGAACGATAGTGATGTAATATATGTACATATTTTGGAAGGCCGGTGTCAAGCTGGTTAGTTGTTTTTTCTATTAAAAAAAAATCGTTTACTGGCTACCTATTTATTACATCTGTTTTACTCGACTCCAATAATAACCGGATAAAACAAATAAATACGATCCAGATGTTAGATTTAGGTTTTTCAAAAACCATTTACATTAGCAGGAGAGCGGGTGAGCCCACCAAAATATATACGCCTGATTTTGTAAAATAAACAATTACCTTACAATTGGAAGAAAAAATGTAATTGAAATGTTAGCTACGTGAAATCAAAAATAATCCCCGGTTGTTATTTTTCCCTCGTCAACATTTCATCATAACAATCAGGTAATTGTTTTCTTTTTACAAACCCGAGCCTGGATTGTTCTCACAACCACTCTGCTGCTATCAATACAAAAGTGAGTCGAAGCCGATTCGATATCTTGTTCGAGGATCATGTAAATTTATCGTTACAAATCCATGTGGAGTAGCTTGCGCTTTTAAAAGACATTTCTAAATTTCTTTATATCCATATCGCCGCTACACCATTTTTGATGATTATTTCTTAACGTGTGAGTGTCAACTCCATTAAACACAGCAAGAATATTACAATTATCTCTGGTCACCTTTGGAATGTGTGTATATTGTTAGGTTATATAAATCACATGTGTGTTTTTATGCCAACCACGTGAAAATATCCTGGCGGGATTTGTTTGTTTATCCAACATCACATCACATTAAATTGGTAATACTTCCATCAAGATCGACAACACCCGGCGCTTCTTCAGTATCGGTAATACATTCAACAACATCATCATCATTTATCGTCTTTGCATTTTCATTAAAATCTATTAGCATCTCATGACAACGCTAATCATCTACAGATGGAGCTACCAAATATAATTTATCCCATTTTAACCATCTCATTATTAGATTAAATAAGAATTGTGTTTTCCCATTTCCAGATAGACCTATGATAATCATTCTGATTGAATTTGGTAGCGCCGGATGATGCTTAACAGACCCTCGTGTTTCAATTACATTCATGTTATTATAAATAAAGTATAGATTTATTTTGTGTGAAATGTAAAACACGTACGCCAACGAGCGACTTAACAAACGTTACAACAAAACATAACAGACGAGCGTTCACCGGCAAGTGTACACAATGTGGTATAAAAAAAATTTGCTAGTAAAAAAGCGGCGGTGGGATGTGGTATTGCCGCTAAAATAACAGAACTCCCAGGAGCTCTGTATGCTAAATAACCAAGGGAAAACCATCTTCCAGGATACAATTATTGCGGACCTAGAACTCGACTTGATATCCGACTTGACAATCAAGATCAACCCAAGCCAGGTGAATATCCTATAAACGCTCTCGATAAAGCATGTCATGCTCATGATGTTGCTCACTGAAGTAAGGATCTTCAACAACGACATATCGCGGATGTGAAATTGATTCACGCGTTGAATTCATCACCGATAAAACATTCAAACGAAGGTTAACTAGATGGTTAATACAATCTACGATGAAAATTAAATTAGTATTTGGAAGCGGAGCTTCACCAGTTGGTAATTAATATTATAAATTGAGTCAATTAATTATTCCCCGAAATGATATTGGAAAGGTAACGCAGTGATCAATAAACTCGCCAGCGCTGCAAAAGTCAAAAAAGGTAACGCCGCAAATTGGTTATCCCGACAAGCAACATAGCGAATTTATTTTCCACCAACTAAACAAGTTCGATTTGCACATTTTGATGTTAGTGTTCCTAATGAAGTTCACCAGGCTGATCTATTATTTCTGCCACATGATACTGTCAAAAACATACATATAGATACGCGTTAAGTGTAATTGCTGTTGCGAGTAGATACAAGAAGCAGAACCCTTATCGACAAAGAATTCAGCTAAAGTAGCCTCTGCGTTCAAATGAATGTATTGACAAGGTGGTCTACAGTGGCCAAATCTATTGTAAGTTGATCCTAGTAAAGAATTTCAAGGTGTGGTATCATCAATAATGAAGCACCAAAATATCTCCATTAGACGAGGACATCCTTCAATTCACCATGATCATGCAATTGTTGGGCAATTTAAACGAACACTTGCTGATCGGCTATTTGGATATCAATACGCGATAGAATTTATGAAAGACAAACGATCACGTGAATGGGTTGCAAGATTACCAAGTGTGAAAACCACGTCAAATAATGAGATTACTCGAATACTCAATATGAAACCTGTTAACGCAATCACAAAACAAAATCATAAATATACAACAGCGTGATTTTTCAACACAGCCAGTGTTAGGTAATGTCATTCTAAAATATTTATAAGAACCTGGTAAACTTGAAGGTGATAAAACAAAGATCAACAGATCATATCTGGAGTATATATATAAAGTGGTTACATCTACAGGTAGACCAGCAATCTATAAATTAGATTCAACTGCTCCTCAACGTGGATTTACACGTGAACAACTACAGGTGATACCTGCGGCAATGCAATTACCACCGCGGTCACGTAACTAGCACCACGAAGTCGATTTCACTCAAGACAGGTCAACATTACATTATTTCGTGTATGACCACGACTACTATTTTTCTATCTACGGTAAAGTGTCGTGGATCTTTTTCCGACCACGAACACAACAGCATACCATTACAAATCTCGAAATGATTATTATGTCGACGTATTTAATTTCATATTAAATTCAACATCAATATCAAATTTTCTAATTTTTTGTTGTTGTCGTTTTCTTTATACCCGATCAGTTTTTTCTTATTATGGTATCGCTGACAATACCACTGATGACGTTTTCGTTGAAATTTACAATAAATCTTCCAAGTTGATTTATTCTTCTGACTCGAGACACTGCTAAATAAATTAAATTCGACCACTCGATGTAATCATCGATAATCCAAAACAACTGCATAACTGATAGTTAATCCTTGAGAGGAATGAATCATCAGTGAGTATCCTAAGCTCCTCGGAGATTTTTCAGCGTTTACTGTATCTCTCGCAGCGTTAATTCAACTAGTACAATATCATTCAATACAAGATTTTGTTTTTCTGTTTTCCCAGGAATATCAACATTGATATTTTGTCGTCGTGTATCAGCTGGTAATCTCGGAAATGTTTCTTCGTGGACGCAAAATAATTTCATCTGCTGTATGTCTCTGACTTTCTTTCAAATCGCGATTATCAAATCGTTTGGTTTCCATGTTTACCAAAAAGCATCAATGGAAATTTCTGGAATTATTTTACGCGCTATTTCACATTGGATTTATATGGTTGTAGTCTTATTGATTTTTTAAATGTTTTTAATGATTCATCAAGCGTTCAGTGATCAGTATCAATTTCTTCATAATAATCCACGGTTTGTTGCAGCCACTCGTGAAGAGATAATCCAGTAAATTGTGGTGGATGACCGTGATCTCCGCACAATATCACAGCTGTGTATTTTGTTAACACCCAATCCAAAAATGTTTTTAATATTGTTCATGATACTGTACATATGTCGTCCCACATGATAATCCGCGGAATATGTTTTGTTCCCATTATATCAGAGTCCACGCGTCGCCTTTATATATAAACAAACTGTGATAAGTACAAGAATTTACTTCTCGGTGTTTCATCTCCCTTGCAAGTCTATGCGTGGGTGTTAATATAATCATATCAAAACTCTTTCCGAATAATCCGAAAACACAACTTGTCTTACCACATCCATCTGGTCCGTTAAAGTAAACAGTTTTGTTTTTGGATATTGGATCGTAAACGGATGGCGACATTAACAATTCTGATATTGTTTCTCCACGATAATTATTCTCGGATTCACAATATTCGTGTAATGTTTCTTGTTTTACTCTCCATGAAGCACATTCGTTAACGGTTGTAGTAAATACTTCGACGTATTCATTATGTTCGCTCTTAAAGTAAAACGAATATGTTGCAACTCTGACCGCGATATTAAAAAATATATTTATCATCGATAATAGATTAATAGAAACATAAGTTCACATCAAAAAACTAAAATTAGTATATTGTGCTGATTCACCGTCAAAATACTCAATAATGGTACCTATTTTACCTGGTTGGACAAGTAAACGTTTTGTCTAGTTGTAAATATATTATTCTTTCTTGTAGCCGCGATTATAAAATTACGTTCATCATCATCTAAAATCAATTGTGTACAACGCCGTTTGTGATCGCACCATCTACCTTGCGCAAATTCACCGATTATTCTCCTGCCTTGATCCTTCGCGGACATTTCCTCGGTAAAATTTGCTAATCGTTCTCCAGGAATTATAGTAGGTGTTGGTGACCAAACCGAAGTTTGTTTCCGATCGGATATAATTGCCTCACTGACAGTCAATGGCGTCAACATCGTACAATCAAGCATATATCGTAATAATACTATCGGTGCCCATTTTTTCGTTGATACATGTAATGTAGTCTACAAACATTGGATCTTTAATCGAAACTCTATCTTAACCATATTTTATTCGATATATATATATATATATATATATATATATATATATATATATATATATATATATATATATATATATATATATATATATATACGAGGTGAAGTATCTTTGTCTTTTTTAGATTTATCATATTTGGGGTTTAAATATCTTTCCCTGCAATTAAACTTTGCAAATGCAAAACCAGCTAATTCACCTAGATCATTTTTTTTCAATCAATTTAATCGTATTGTTAGTACATATTTGAGATAATGGAACTTCTTCAGATGTTTCTTTTCAGATAGGGTCAGCAGCTTCCGCTTGTGGTTGTGGTTGTGCTAGTTTTTCAATTTGCGCAGCGGTTTGTTTTAACAATGGATGAATACCTTTTTTTCTTTCCTCCCCATCCGTAATATCTCCCAATATCAAAACTAGTTATGCAATTTATTATATTAGTATCATCAATTACTATCATTTTTTCATTGGCTTGGAGAGTGTAATCTGTAGATAAACGTATCATGCGAGCTGGTGTGTATAAACTAGCGATTTGATTAATTGTTTTCTTGTTTCAATATTTCCAGTATCAACATTGTCCTTGAAAAATGCAACCGACACGCCACTCTCTCAGACACCACTGTTTGCAGTGATTTAAGTCAGGTTGTTTGCGACATTTTCTTTTTTCTTGGTAATACTATCTGTCCGCATTTGACGTTTTCAAGCTACCCTGGATCGACACCAATACCAAGACTACGCAACTAAAAAACTCAGACTCATCCGCACTGGTGTATACTATGCTAAGATCCACAACAGGACGGTAACGCCTATAAATATTGATATACATGGATGTGTAATACTCTAACAAAATACGCTATTTTGTGAAATCAGTGTGTACGGAGTCGGTAAACTATGTAGTGCGCGCAATGTCTCAACGACAATATTACCGCATATATGATCATCCAGTCGTGTTTGTACTGGCATAGTCGAATGTAACAAACGGTTTTTTACTGTACTTCAGTGACTTATTACACACATCGACTCGCAGTGCGGATTCATACGAATCGAAATACAAAATATGTTGAGGTGTTGCCACGTATGCGTCCCATTGAATGTCAGGGCATGTTGATGAATCCAGATTCACAATGCCAGTGTCAAGCATGCGTGAAATCATCGAGAAAGATCGCGTTCGTAATCGCAAGACGACTAAGATTTGTTAACGATGTGATTTTCTGCGAACAGGTCGCTATAACATCTGCCCGATGGTATTCGACGACCCTTGCCAGATAATCGAAAGCCTCTTTTTTATTTTCATAGCAGTTCCTGATCTTCAGTTCTGAGAACTCCTAACACCACAGGTTTTGCAATCACTGGAGCCGCTGAAAGTAATGGAAATACAGTGTACGAATGTTTTATTGAGACATTTGCAAAGCCGTGTTGTTGTTGTTACTATGCCGGTCCATGTACGATTAAATACTGGGATATGCATGTGCAAATATGAGGAGTGGCGTTTTCATAACGAAGCAGAAATTCTTCCGAAGGTTCTTGATGACCGTTTATGCTCAAATGGACCTCAGTCAAATCTGAATCGTCAAATATCATTTTGTTCTGTGCCAGTTAGCTATCTCACTCTATAATTTGCAACGCCAGCAAAACATTCTTTGCTGAAGTAAGGCATTGGTGGGTATTTATTTGCCAAGTAAACTATCCCGGAATAGCAGAGGTGCTTGTTTTGAGTCTGTGGTATGTGTGACAAACGAAAGCGACGAAGTAGTTTCAGGCTGCATAAAAGATAAACATAGTGATTATGTATTCACTGAAGGGTATAACGCAGACATTAACACTCTAAATGTATATAATAAAACGTTCCGGTAGGAGCATCTGCATTACGCCAAACTGTATTTTCATTCTTACTTGTGTTACGGCTATTGGATTCAATTTATTTATTTTTAATTATTAAATCCAAATTTGTCATTTAGGGTTTAATATTCATTAATTGGGAAATTGTTTTCTAGAAAGTTCAGGCTGACCACTCTAACTGTAAACAATTTTTTGACCTTGGCTTGGTTACCTCTTTATCTGACCACCATGCTTCAGATTGATAAACAGGTCTTTAAAACTATTGGTTAATTTCAAGGATAACTTTTATTATTAGTTCTTGGGGTGTAGGAAATATATAGAATACATGACTTGCTGAAGGTAGTGACCTTCCATGAATTTCTAGAAAATCACGTGATCACTAGTTTACTTAAGAAAAACAGTTATATAGACTTGTTTGGGATAGAACAATTCAGTAGAATTTTGGGCTTTAAAATTAACAGTTGTGTAATTCATGTTTGAGTGTTAATATTAATTATTTTGTTCTGGATTTTGTGTCAATTCATTGAAGAAAGAGGATTTATTATCTATTTTGAGGAGAAAACATGTGCTCATAATTCATTTGGATGATAATTAAACAAGAACTGTATCACGTGACATTGTCAGCCATTTTGGATTACATCGTCAAGATTCGAACATTTATTTATCAGGACTCTCGCCATTCCATTAGTGGATAATTTTTGTGAATTCTATATTGGATTAATGTTGGATTTGATTCTCTAAAACTGTAAGTTTATTTATTTTATGAAAAAAATTGTACTTAATAAATTCATTGTTCAATTTATACAAGCTTGTTAGTTTTCACTCTTTCTGTGTTGCTGCTTATTCGAGCCTAAGCAGTAACATAGAGTTGGTGGCTATCGTCCGGGATTGAAATAAATTGGAATTTAAATTTGAATTTCCCCTAGTTTTGGAAAATTTTAAATCTTTAGTGAGACTGACACGCTTGTATCAAAATGACATCTAAGGTAGAAATATTTCTTTCTAATCCTACCCAGGAGCAATTAGATCTTTTCAAAAAAGATGATTTGGTTCAACTTGCCAAAAAATACGATCTTTCCGAAGTGAAGGCTTCTTTAACGAAACAAGGTATCAAAAAGATTTTGGTCCAGTATTTGGTTGAACAGGATGTTTTGGAACAAAGTGCTTTGATTTCAGTCAGTAAGTCTACACCAAACTCTGATATTAAACTGAAGGAATTAGAATTAAAATTCCAGATGGAATTAGAGTTAAGGAAGCTGGAATTTCAGGAAAGGGAGAAAGAAAGACAATTTAAAAAAGAGGAGAAAGAAAGACAATTACAATTTGAAAAAGAGGAGAGAGAGAGAGAGAGAGAGAGAGAGAGAGAGAGAGAGAGACAGGAAAGGTTACAAGAAAAACAAATTGATCAAGAGAGAGAAAGAAGAAAGAGAATTTCAAATTAAAATGAAAGAATTAGAGCTGGCAAGTGAAAAACTCCAACATACTTCAAATCAAAATTTTTATATAACAAGGAATATTAAATTAGTGCCCCCTTTCAGAGAAGAAGAAGTAGATAAATACTTCATTCGTTTTGAGAAAGTTGCTGAAAATTTAAAGTGGCCAAGAGAATATTGCACCATGTTATTACAATGTGTACTTACTGGTAGGGCTAGTGATATTTACTGTTCACTGTCCGTTCAGCAAAGTGGTGATTATGATGTGGTTAAAGAGTACATTTTAAGAGGTTATGAGTTAGTCCCTGAAGCTTATAGGCAAAAATTCAGAAATTACAGAAAAGAAGCTGGACAAACTCATGTCGAATTTGCTAGAGAAAAAGAGCAGATGTTTGATAGATGGTGTTTAGCCAAGAAAGTCGAGCAAGATTATCAAAATCTCAAGCAAATTATATTAATTGAAGAGTTCAAAAACTGTGTACATAATGATGTTAAAACTTATCTTAATGGGCATCAGATTGAAACCTTGGAAAATGCTGCTCGAGCTGCTGACGAATATTCTTTGACACATAAAGTTTCTTTTGTTAACAAGACTTCTATTCAACAATTTTCTGGCAGAAAAGAATTTCCGCCTAATTCAAGCCCTTCTAACACTCAAACTAACACAACTTTCAAAAATCAGACTTCAGAGAAGTTTGATTCTAGATCCTTGTCTCTTCCGACGTGTAACTTTTGCAAGAAAAAAAGGACACGTTATTTCTGTTTCCTACAAATTGAAAAATAAGCATCAGTATCAAGACAGGCCTGTTCCAAATGCTCTTATTTACAAGAGGTCAAGGTCACAGTCATGTATTGAAAGCAATACATTTGTTGGGTCTAATAAATCCCAGTCTGATTTTGATATGGAGAATTATGAACCATTCATATCGAAGGGTTCTATATCACTCTTGGGTGATTCAGCCAATCCCACCCTTATTAAAATTTTAAGGGACACAGGAGCCTCTCAGAGTCTTTTATTATCAGGTACTTTGCCTTTTTCTGAGAAGTCTTCTTCTGATGAAAGTGTTCTTATTCAGGGAGTAGAGTGCGGCTTTGTTAATGTTCCTCTCCATTTTTGTAAATTTGTCATCAGACTTAGTGTCAGGACCTGTGACAATCAGAACATTCTCGGTTTTACCCGTCGAAGGTGTAGATTTATTGCTAGGCAACGACTTAGCTGGGGAAAAGGTTGTGGTTAATCCACTTGTAACTGACAAGCCTAATTTGGATCAGAAAGTTGATCCAATTGAAAAAGAAATCCCTCATATATTTCAAGCTTGTACAGTTACTAGAGCTATGGTAAAGAAAGCTTTTGAGAATGAAGTTAAAAAGGGCAGTATTCCCTTTGTTGACATATGCATGGGTCAGGTTTATGTTATTGAGGGCAGTATTCCCTTATCTGACACCTGCGTGGGTCAGGCTTATGTTGAAAAAGCCAGTATTCCTTTAACTGACGCTTGTGTAGGTCAGGTTGTTGATGAGGTCACTTTTACTCTTGATTTAGATCAATCAGAAGGTATTGATCATAGTGATCTTCTTTTGACAACTCATTCTCTTTATTCTAATCAGGGTGATGATCTTGAGAATGATGTTACAGAAGTCAGCATTCCTTCAACTGACACTTGTATAGGTCAGTCTTTTGATGAGGTCACTTTTACTCCTTGTTTAGATCAATCAGAAGGTATTGATCATAGTGATCCTCTTTTAATAACTCATCCTCTTAATCAGGGTGATAAACGACAGTCACTTGTCGTTGAACAGGAAAAAGATCCTGAGATCTACTGTTTGTTTCAAAGGGCCATAAACGAGACTGAAGCCACTGAAGTTCCTGTCTGTTATTTCATTGAAAATGGAATTCTTATGAGAAAATGGAGACCTCCCGAGGTACCTGCTGGTGATGAATTGTCAGTGAACTATCAAATAGTAGTTCCAAAACCTTACAGACAGGAAATACTTAATCTGGCCCATGAAACTCCTTTGGCTGGTCATTTAGGGAATGATAAAATGTATCACAAGATCTTGACTCACTTCTATTGGCCAAAAATCAAACGTGATGTTGTCAAATACTGTAGATCTTGTCATATTTGTCAAATGGTAGGAAAACCCAATCAGAAGATACCTAAGGCTCATCTGCAACCTATTCCTG
Organism: Unio pictorum; assembly: GCA_030141615.1. NCBI lineage: Eukaryota > Metazoa > Mollusca > Bivalvia > Unionida > Unionidae > Unio > Unio pictorum. The sequence continues at coordinate 4,768,676 of JARLTB010000007.1, read as the reverse complement.
CGTTTGATGAAACATTCAGTGGAATTATGGTAGATTGTGTAGATTCCTTACCCAAGACCAAGTCGAGTAATCAATTAAAGTTAAATATGAAACTATGGTTTGAAAGAACTGAAAGGGAGAGAACTTTTGAGTCTGATAATGGAGTTGTGTTACTCTTGTTCATTCTTCTTACTTTTCTTCAGATTAGATATTACGGCCCTTACAAAGTTAAGAAGAAAATGAATTAGTTAAATTATAGTATTAGTGCTCCTAGGATCTAAATTAATTATAGGAGTACCAGTGTATTGAAAGAAATAGCCATGTTAAATATGTAATTAATTTAGTGGTACCTGTTCCACATAGTGAAGGAATATCATCGGATTTTACTGACATTGGAGCGACAAATTGTTGGAATTCAGAAATTATTAAAAAATCTAGACAAGAAACTTTTACATTTGCAAGTACAAGAAAGAAATGAACTGAAAGTTATTATTATTATATGAGCACTTATGTCCAGATATTCTTACAAGGACAAACAAAATTTTCATGATGTTGAAATTGAAAATTCCAAACAGCATCCATGCTGGACGGGTCTACTCAAACAGGAATTCTTGAAAAAGGGAATTCAATATTTGCTGGAGAATGATTTTATCAAGCCCAGTAAAAGTGATTGGAGTCCACCATGCATACTTGTTTCAAAACCAAATAAAACTTTCCGTATGTGTACTGATTATAGGAAGGTGAACAGAGTGACAAAAACAGATTCATTCCCATTACCAAGAATTGACAATTGTATTGATAAATTAGGAATGCCAAGTATGTCACCAAATTTTGACCTTCTGAAAGGATTTTGGAAGATGCCACTACGGAAAGAGCAAAGGAAATGTCAATATTGTGACTCCAAATGGACTCGACCAATATAAATAAAGTCCAATTCAACGTCTCATAAAAATGATCATCTCTGGTCCAGAAAATTGTGACGTCATCATCTACAACGACACCTGGAGAGAACATCTAGCAACAATTAGAAAAATTTTTGACAGACTCACTAATGCATGTCTGACTGTTAATTTATTTAAAAGTGAGTTCTGCCCTGCTAGAGTGGTTTTCTTAGGACATTTTGTGGGACATGGACAAGTTAAAAGGTTGAGGCTATTTCTTGATAATATAATTGCAGACGTTTTTCCTGTGTATAACAATTTATTATATTGTGTTATTTATACTAGTTCTTTTAATCTCAGATGTAATTTGGTTTGTGATAAAAGAAAGTTTTATCATATAAACCTTTCTTTTTATTTTTGGGGGGAAGGTGTTACGGCTATTGGATTTAATTTATTTATTTTTAATTATTAAATCCAAATTTGTCATTTAGGGTTTAATATTCATTAATTGGGAGATTTCTTTCTACAAAGTTCAGGCTGACCACTCTAACTGTAAACAAGTTTTTGACCTTGGCTTGGTTACCTCTTTATCTGACCTTGCTTCAGATTGATAAACAGGTCTTTAAAACTATTGGTTAATTTCAAGGATAACTTTTTTTTTAGTTCTTGGGGTGTAGGAAATATCTAGAATACATGACTTGCTGAAAGTAGTGACCTTCCATGAATTTCTAGAAAATCACGTGATCATCACTTTTTTACTTAAGAAAAACAGTTATATAGACTTGTTTGGGATAGAACAATTCAGTAGAATTTTGGGCTTTAAAATTAACAGTTGTGTAATTCATGTTTGAGTGTTAATATTAATTATTTTGTTCTGGATTTTGTGTCAATTCATTGAAGAAAGAGGATTTATTATCTGTTTGGAGGAGAAAACATGTGCTCATAATTCATTTGGATGATAATTAAACAAGAACTGCATCTCGTGACATTGTCAGCCATTTTGGATTACATCGTCAAGATTCGAACCTAGAACTATTAGAACATTTCTTTATCAGGACTCTTGCAATTCCATTAGTGGATTATTTTTGTGAATTCTATATTGGATTAATGTTGGATTTGATTCTCTAAAACTGTAAGTTTATTTATTTTATGAAAAAAATTGTACTTAATAAATTCATTGTTCAATTTATACAAGCTTGTTAGTTTTCACTCTTTCTGTGTTGCTGCTTATTCGAGCCTAAGCACGTAACACTTGCATTTCCTTTTCTTGTCGGCGCCACGTTTCGACTTCTTTTCCTAGCCCCGTTAGGGAGAATTTTCAGGTGCCACATGTTGCTGCCGCGTTTGTTTTATTAGCGCATTTGGTTAAACCGTTTCCAGTTATGGGCTTTGCTTTCTGTATTCTATTTGTTGCCGCCATTTGATACAGTTGAATTATCAAACCGTCTGTTAGATAAATTGAAGGATGCTTTGTTTTATTAGCCACTTGTTAAACTGTTCTTTTTATCCTTTCTACAATTTGTTTAATGAAATGAATTATTATTATCTGATCTACGAGTCCTTCTGACGTTCCACGCTGCAAGATAATTCGACTAGTTCTGCAAGATGGACTACTCTAAATCCCTTGAATTCCGTCTGGGTCTACATCTCTTCGTTTATCGTAGCCAGTCATGATTGCTACTTTACCCGCCACCACTTGTATAAGATACATAGAAATCAACACATTCTTCATAGAAATCACTTAAAATCTTCGCAGGTTCGCCTATAGTAATTACGATTTTGAAAAATATCAGTATGACACCTGTTTCAAATGGTGTAAAATTTCCTAAAATATTCTCTGGTTAAAATCAATTCTGGTCTATTTACCTCTATCTCACGTGAACATACACCTCTCACCAGTTCAAACTGTTAAACAACCAGTTCGCTAATTGAAATTTAATAATAAATCATTACAATTAGTCAGGCTATAACGATCCTAACCATTACATCTAAATTTGACGTGCCACGATGCGCTGACCCAAACAAAGTGCATCATTAATGAATATACTATGAAACACAATATACAGGTGAAATTCACTACATAATTATTCTACCAACTTTTTCACCATTACACGTCAATCCATCCCACTACCAAATTTCACCCCATGCGACGTAAGAGACATAATGCAAAACAATTTACAAATATGAAACACTCTATGAAACAATGTGATGTTAAATGGTATGTGACATTTCTATAACAACTTAATTTCTCTCTGTTTTTATTTGACTATTTAAACCTTTCAGGAACCCAGTTGCAGAAACCTCAAATTACGACACTCACATAAATTGTTATCAATAGACTAAGATAGTGAAACATGTTCGTGAATTTGGCTTTAGAGGAAATAGAAGGACATACGGACTTACATGGACTGGCATCTGAAATTCCAAAGCTAGACCCAAAATTTTGGAATAATCAAATCTTGGAAAAGAATTTAATATTTTATAATACACATTTATTACAGTAATTGGGACAGCGAAACGTCTTCAGATAATATATACTGGTACACTAAATAAACCTGACTGCTCCGCCCGTACTGCCGCTGTAAAGAAACATCAATCATGCATAAAACAAGTCGCTCTTGCTCTTTTCTAGCTTAATTTGTAGTTTCATCAGATTTCCACATCAATGTATTTGTTTAGTTCATACATTCTAAATGGTTGCTACTAAAACTATTTGTGTTGAGTTCAAGAAGTAATCTCTCTCTCTCTCTCTCTCTCTCTCTCTCTCTCTCTCTCTCTCTCTCTCTCTCTCTCTCTCTCTCTCTCTCTCTGAAAATTCGAAAACTAAACGATACTAATCGCTAATCGGTATGTTAAGAAGATCAGTGAAGCAAATTGATTTAATAATTTTTGAAGGTACTTTACAAACAGGCCCAGCCATAGGGCAAGGTGAACGAGGCAATCGCCTTGGACCCCGCGCTTCAGGAAATCAATTCCGGAATACATTTGTTTGCTTGGGGCCCCGCTCATCGCTTACTGCCTTGGGTCCAGCATGCTGAATTGGGTCCCGCACATCCTAGGGTTGGGCCTGACTCCAAAGCTTGTTCTGTTTTGACAATGTTAAGACTAAACTGGGTTCAAATTATATTTTTTTAATGTATTTTCCTCCTTTGAAGAGGCATTTCATTAAACATAAATATGAAGCTGGTTTTACCTTTGGCTTGTAATGCCATTTTTCAAAGATCCGGTATATATTCCTGTCACGGATGCTTTTTTCCAGATTACAATACCTCCTTGTGACTGAATGGATCCGTTATGAATAGCTGCCTTGCAAATTGCTGAATCCTGAAACATATAATACAATTGGCCATGTATAGATTGGAAGTATATAGCAAGATATTTCAACTAAACTCTAAAACTATATAGTTAGACGTCTTTATAATCAAGATTACAGATAACTTAATTCCATGATATTAAAACTATAATGAGCGTACTTTATAATTATAAAAAAATAAAAGCAGGTTTTGTGATAAAGCTGCTTTAATGATTTTTAAACATTTTTAAAGAGAAACCTGATTTTGAAACTGAAATGGATGCTTGTAATGAGCTCACTGTCCTGAAAGTCCTAAACATTTATTGTTACTATAATTAAAATTATCCAATTCAAACTTCTAAATTACTTACGTAAAAGAATTGCTCATAATGCATTAAAATGTATATCATAAGTAAAACTCGTGTTCATGGATAACCACGGCAGCTGACGAAGCTTGGCTTAGTCAAGATTTTGATGGTTCAAAACATGGAGACCAGATTGCAGCTGTTGTTCTAATACACCATTATGTTACACATTCTGATGGTTATCGGATATATTCTCTAATTTAACCGCTGAAACTACAGCCATACTCAAATTTCTAAACGACATAGAAACCACTCAAAGTTTCTTTTTTCTGATTCCCTTTCCATCTTTAGAGCCTTGTTGTTGCCAAACTTTGCTGGGCCGTTAATATCCCAAATGTTGCAGAAAGATAACTGATTCAAGCACGTTCGATGACATATTGCATACTGCTGGTTGCTTAATAACATATAATAATAATACATATAATATTATTACTAAAAATAATAATAATAAAAAAAGTAATAATAATAATAATAATAATAATAATAATAATAATAATAATAATAATAATAATAATATACTCATACCTGGAGATAATTTCGATGTCATCTAACTGAAGCTACGATATGAATATTTTACCGGATAGGTTCATGCGACCTCTCAGGAAAAGACCTACTACTGGGGACAAATCCTCGAAAAGCTCGGCCTTCTGTTTTGTACACGTGTATATCTTTTCGGTGTGCATATTTTAGAATTTAAACGCATTGCAAACTATAGCTGTTTTTCATTCGTTCCGTTTTTATTAAAAAAAATAAAATCTATTTTTTTCAAACATAGCTCTTTTATATTAGCACCCATAAGCAATTATATCTTTCTCGATCCATTTAAAAGAACTTTTAAACGGACGCAAAATTTATAAATGTATGACCTGACGTCTCAACGGGTTCATATACGGATGGAAAGACAATGTATAACTCAATATCGATCTCCAGAATATGGTATACCAATGTAATCACAAAATAAAGAAAAACAATCTAAACAGAAAGCGTCCTTTAAAATACTTGGAATAATAAGAAAATAGTTGACAATATATACAATTTTGCTCTACTTTGTTTACTTTATCAAGCATGGCTAATCAATTAGTGTCACGAGACGTTAACTGAATCGTGTGCGGAATTATTGATAAAATTAAGAAATTTAAAAGAAACTGTTTGTCTAGATGATGATGGGACAATGGTTGTAACCTTTATTGTTGCCACTCGATTCTTGCAATAACAATACATTGAAATCCGTTAAAAGACATAATTTAATTTAACTATAACTAATGTTCATATTTTTCTAAAAGCGCATGTGAAAGAGTTGTATGCTTGCGAATGGTGTACACTATAAATGGTACATGCTGTATGTTCCTTAATTCAGAAATACTCTTGTTTTCGTTCTCATATATTCTTCTGCAACTGTTATCGTTCGATCATAAAGAAGTTTGTCGAATATTTAAATTTAATAGAGCAATTATGTTTTAAAATATAGAAGAGAACACACTTTTTCCTGATGCAGATTGCCAGTATCGTTCTTTCGCATATTGGCAGTTCAGGTAACTTTATTTTGTTGGTAAGAAGGCATCTTCCATTTGAACTGTTTTCTCAACAAAACCAGATCGATGCGATCTTTGTATATTGGAAAGATACGAAAGATCTAACACTTACAGCCGAGATAGTTTATAGAGACATGACTTGTTAGCGGGGAAATTATATAGGTTACACTATTATGCAACTACAAGTAATTAGTAAATTAAAAAAGTAAGTTACAGTAATTTGAGTAAGAAGTTTGCGACAGAACGGAATTAATTTTTATATTTACAAAATAAATAATTAAAAGTGTATGCTGAAGGAACGTAACAAAACTGATTTCTAAAGAATATCTTACTCATTGCTAAATAAACAAACGTACTACCACCAACACCAATAACAAGAAACACGTGTACAATGTGTGCAAACTACATCAAAAATCACTTATCAATATAAACATTAAGTTTAAGTTTAATTTCACACATCTACCGTGGAATATTGTGCATCTCCATATACAGGAGTCAGATCCTGGTCACACCCTGTCGGGCATAGCCCACTGAAATAAATAAAATAAATCATTCAATAAGCGTTTCTGTAGAATAATGAATACACGCATAACTACCGAAAACCTACCTGCAATACGTATATAGATACATTCATAAATACACTCAGATAAGTACACACAAACTTTACACGCACACACATACGTTCATACAAACACAACTACCTTTGCAGTTGGACATTTTTTTTATATTAAAATGACTTGATATACAATACAGACTTTTCAATGACATATGAACTTTTCTGATCGTGATTTCTAGTAGGGAGGATAATTTACTCAGAAACTGTAATCACTTTGGTAAAATGTAAACCGTGTAAAGGTGATGAATCACTAATCAATTGAACACACAAGTAGTACCTTATCGGACAAAACTGAAACAAGCTTCTTACTAAATTTATCTTATATACCTACCCGCAAACGGTTGAATTACAGTCTGCAAATATTGATGAACAATGAAGTGTTCCCTTGTAATCATACACTGAAATGACATAAATATATGTAGGTAACTTGATTTGTTTTGGGTAGACGTTTCTAATGTGTTGCTGAATTTAACGTTACACAAGCTCATTGTTCTACGGAAAGGAGACCTTTTAATTATATCGCTCACCTGTACGAAAATATTTGTAAGTTCATTACAAATCATTTCTTCAAAACATGTTCCAAAACTAAAGGTATTTGTACGGGTGATAAACAAATTTCCATATTCGCTAAAATTGACTAGGCAGCGCTTTAAATAAAACAAAACAATTGTGTTGCAAAGTGGCAATTAAGAGATAGGCAGTCACGGGATATAACTCTTCAAAATCATGATGAGAATGCAAGACATCGAGCTTAATCAATCTATCATCAATATACGTTAGATGATAAAGTTGGTTGGAATGTTATGATGATAAGGCTAAAGAAGGATAGTCAATCACGAGTGCAAACTCTTGTAAATGATAACGTTAAATGCTGGAAAGTATATATATATATATATATATATATATATATATATATATATATATATATATATATATATATATATATATATATATATCAGTGACAATTTTGGTTATTATTTTCAACAAGTAATTACGAGAGTGAATCGAGTCGATATATAAGCATTCTTTAGTTAGTACATGCCATTGTGTGATATTTTTTAATGTATATTTTGACATTGTAAGAAATAACACTTCCGTACGTGAACTGCTTTCGCGGGTAGTTGTTGTCTGAATTGGTGTAATTCACAAAGAAATATTGCCTTTAGTTAGAATTGCAAGAGGAGATAATTAAAGCAGTTCGGAGGGTGTAGGAGTAATTGCACATTGTTTGTGCAAGCAATTTGAATTCGGAGAAAAATTCAGATTTTTTAAACAGCCAAACGGTGTTAGGTTGCTTTAGAGTGATTTAAGTCGGTAGGTTAGGACTTTTGTGGAATATAAGACGGGTACGTCTTCTCAGAGAAGCTGTTTCCTGTAAGGCATTAAAAGTTCGTAAATACTTTAGCGAAGTAAATTGGTTGGTAATACGGTCGAGTAGACTACATTAGCAACTGACTTTAGTGCATGCTAATACGAGTTTAAGTCTATTGGTAATGACAAATTAGGTTAGGAAGGGAGCCAATTAGCGAAATTTGAAGAGTGGAAGGCTCACAGAATACATAGAACACCAGGCGAACGAAAACTAAAGAATTAGATAAGCTGAGGAAAAATAAAAAGCCGAGGAGAGAGAACAGTGAGCCAGGGATAGACTAGGGATCAAACCGGAATCAATTAGGGACGAAAAACTAAATGAACACTCGGGACCCATAAACAATGGACTAGAGGATAGACTTATCGTCCATATAACAATTCCTATCTTTAACAACAAAGACGAAATCATTGATACCTTTTAATTCAATCAGAAAAGCTTGATTTAATACATCATATACCCATAGACCATGGGACCAATAAAATCTCGACATTGCTGCAAGGAGTTGACACGGATGTCAATCATAATATGGCACCGACTGAAGTAGCTCTTGATACAATACGAACTGTCGGCTGGATGTTTTCGCAAACGTTTCAGGCAGTCGTCTAAACGAACGACGAAGACAATCACAATTTCATGCTCGTGTGCGCGGGCTTCTCGATAAATGGATACAAATGAGAGGTACTGCGCTCACTTATGACGGCATACGGGAGGAAATTTTAAAAGAACATATCGTCAGAACGTATCGCACAGAAATGATCATATTTTTATCGGAGCGTGATATCGCGACCTTAGAAGACATCAGTGTGATGGCTGAGCGATATGAGAGTGCACACTTTTTTCCAACTACCTGGGGCAGCAGGGATCAACCCAACATCACTGACTCTAGAAAGGCTAACGGGCTGGCACTTCATAGTGGGAATGGTCGAAATGGTGGGAAGCTCGGGGCTGATAATCTCAGCCGTGATCTGTTCCTTGACCCAGGTATGACCCAAGGGATAGATAAGGGTACACCTGGTAAGAAATCTGAAGTTGTATTCTACGATTCCAACATTCCTGGCCATATTCTCAAAGACTGCAGGAAACATTATAACTGCAATGGGCTCAGGCACTGGTAGTAGGTGTAACCAGTACAATGGTCGAATACATCAACAGCTACTGTAAATATAGAGAACACTACCGTGCTGTATGACACCGGTTGTAGTTACCCGGCACCGGTGGATAGCAGATTTGTCAAACCTGCTGATTATACAGTTGAGACAGTGGAGTTCCAATTAGCTAATAGGACTAAAGGTTCTCTTTCGGTTGTCTACATCGACCTTGATTCGCTGTATATGACAGGGCGACTTCAAGACACGTGCTTGGTCAAAATGTAAGGATGTAGTTATGTGGTGTCACAGCCTAATCATATGACATGTATACCTGTAGACGTGGGGTCCGTAACAAAGGTCATGGTCGACACCGCTAAACTCATCTACTCAGCCTATAGACAATTTGCTACCTGGCGAATTAAGGAGACTACAAGAGGAGAATTCTACCTTTAACAAGATGCGCAGGTATGCAAGGGAGACGTCAGTGCGGAACGTGCCATATGGTGAGGTATAGTTCAGCTGAAGCGAAATATATATATATATATATATATATATATATATATATATATATATATATATATATATATATATATATATATATATATATATATATATATATATATATATATATATACGCCCGGAGATGATCTAAGAGGTATAAGAAAGTGATCGTACCTCGATCTAAGAGCGAAGAAGTGCTTATAATAGCTCATGATATTCAACTCGGTAGTCACATGGGCGTGACGAAGACGAGAGATAGGTTAGTGAGGGAATTAAACTGGCCAGGTGTGTATGGAGATGTAAGGAAGTTTTGACTGTCATGTGACAAGTGTCAGTGGGTGGCACTTAACACTTCACATCGCCCAGTGCTACTAGGAACCACCACTCTCATCGATGAACCTCTCCAGAGGGTGACGATAGACTTGATAAGTCCGTTAAAGCCTACGTCCGAAAGTGTTAAACGATTGTTGAATACGGTACCCGGAGACTGTTGAAAACCTTTGATTCACTTACTGTGGCTTAGACTTTGTTAGTAGTTTGATCCAGAGTTGGTGTTCCTGAAGAGATACTAACTGACCAAGAGACACAGTTTGTTAGCCAGATGATGAAAGTAGTGATCTAGTTACTTTCCATTAGGTGCCTGACTAATACCTCGTATCACCAGCAGTGCAATGGTCTAGTAGAGCATTTCAATGGGACTTTAAAACAAGCTCTGAAGAAGTTGTGCTAAGGTCGACCCAATTATTGGGATCGATACCATTCCACGATACTTTTCGCGTACCACGAAGTACCCAAACTATTCTCGGATTTTGACTCTTCAAACTAGTTTATGGGAGGATGGTGAGAGGACCCATGGCTGTATTTAAAGAGTTATGGACGGATGAAGAAGCATCATCCAAGGAGGTACGGTCAACGCATCAGTATGTTGGTGATCTCTGTAAAACGTTGGAGGAAGTGTGCTACATGGCCCAGAAGAATCTCCGTGACACACGGGGACGCCAAGCCAAGTTTTACAAGATGGATAAAAAGCGGAAGTTCGATGTGGGCGACAATGTTATATAATTGTTACACTTGGAACACAACAAGCTCCAAGTATTTTTGAGTGGACTGTTCGTTATCGCGGTAACGAAGGGTGGACAGAACTACCGTATCATTGTAGGAGATACGGAAAGGTTTCACCATGTTAACTTTCTTAAACGCTATCATGAAATTGATACTCCCACTGCGTTAGTGGTTCCTACAGTTGTAACTGAAAAACCCTACGATAACGGAGGTGTGGCGGAATGATTGAGAAACTGCTAGAACCTTTAAGATAGACAGGAGTTTCAGATGTCATGTACGATTTGTTATTGACGTCTCCTACTTGGGAAGAACACGTGATCTTACTGATAAAAGGTCTGGAATGACTTAGACAGGCATGGCTCACCGCTCGATCCTTATATTATCACATGATTCAGAGACTGACATATCTAGGACACATACTCAATGAAAATAAATTAACCCTAGACATTGCTAAAGTCGACCAACTTTGGAACGCCGCTTGTCTAACTACAAGAAAAGAAGTACGATCTATTTTATTCTAGGCTAAATGTCGTCAGTATGTTGCAATCTTCAGCGTTATGCCAGTCCGTTGTCTGACTTGACAAGGAAGAAGTCTCCGACAAAGGTTGTTTAAAAAGACGCTTGGGATAACATTTCTGACGTTGGCGGATAGGTTGACGTCAGACGCCGTAGTGATACTACCGGACGTTACAAAGGACTTTGTCTTACGTACCGACGCTCTTACAGGGGTCTTGATGCAACTCTACTGCAGGATAATGATGGGAACGTATTCCTGGATGCTTCTGGTAGTAGAAAGGTGTTGCTTGCTGAGTGTAATGTGTTGGTTACCAAACGATAATGCCTACGATTATCTTTGGGATCTCTTAATTATAACGTTATCTGTATAGACGACAGTTTATTCTGAAAACTGACCACTAGTTACTTGCTTTTTTGGCCCAAGCTAAATGTATAAATGGTCGTTTGATGAGATGGGTCATTATTTCCTCAGGAATAAGTAAAATTGAGTTACATTAAGAGAAGCGCCGATGTATGAGCAGATTGTCGAGTATAGTTCTGAAGTGATGCATATGTTAACAGTAACGTGGATGAAGCTTCAAAATCCGGAGAGCAAAATGCCAGATTATGTGAAGTATCCATGTTTGAATAAGCAGTGAACATTAACGTTGAATGTACAGACCATATATATATTTTATCACATTTAGACCAGGTGTGTATATGGGAAGGGTCATTTCGACCTGTATTCTTAATTTCTTCCATATCAGTATTAAAACTTCAAAGGGGCCAGTGTTCTCATTCATTGAGATTACCTTGATATCGTGAAACAGGTTTAAAACAGCTGAATTTTCTGAATTTTCTATCGTTGCCAAAAGTCATTCTTCAGTGGAAGAAGTTATGTAACGTAGTTCCGAGATTCTGGCTGACGAAACAAATGTTTGTTTAGGCAAATATTTCGAAACCAATGCTTACGATTGAAATTGACGCGGACATCATGGACATAATGAGCATTTAAAGTGACAACCATGGTCGAATTTCTTTAGTCCAAATTTTCTGTAAGAGAGAGAGAGAGAGAGAGAGAGAGAGAGAGAGAGAGAGAGAGAGAGAGAGAGAGAATTATCTTTTACAAAACAACATATGCATAGGAAATCCTCTCTTATTATAAAAGACCAAAACGTTTTAATTTAGTCTATATTGTTTTTTCACAATAAATTACATTCTTTCGTTCCTGCACAAACGTGAAAGTTTTTTTTTCATACTAATATGCTGTATACACGCTATAGTCCAGGTATATTATATAATGATATTACTACTAACGTGAGATGCACAATCTGTAATGTCGGTACATGTTTATATCACGTTCTTTGTACTAACATGCATTACACCCTAAACGTTCAGCTGACCTAGTGGTTAGGGCGTCCGCCGTGGACGCGTGAGGTCGTGGGTTCGATCCCGTGCCGCGTCATACCAAACACTTACAAAAAGGTACTTAAAGCTGCCTCGCTTGGAACTCAGCATTAAGAGGTTAGTGTTAGGACTGGTCGGCCTGGTGTCGGGATAATGTGACTGGGTGGGACATCATGCTACATGTCTGCGGCATGATGCCCCAGTGCTAGACATAACTATAAACTGCTTCACTGCAGACATTGTAGCGATATGACTGAAACATTGTTAAAGCTACGTTAAAACTCCTAATCACACACACACGCATTAACCCAATCATGCGAAAGTATATCATATTATCGTGATATTAGTACTAACATGAAGTACACACTCTCTAGATCAGGTATATCATACTATTTGTTACTGGTATTAACATGTGATACACAAGCTAGTGCAGGTTGACCATGCTATTGTGCTGTTGGTATTAACATGAGGAAAACATGACCGGAAGACCTATTAAGCACACTAAGTTCAAGCTTTGGGCACCAGTGTTAATGTTAACATTTGAATAAATGTGACAACCATGGTCGAATTTCTTTAGTCCAAATTTTCTGAGAGAGAGAGAGAGAGAGAGAGAGAGAGAGAGAGAGAGAGAGAGAGAGAGAGAGAGAGAGAGAGAGAGAGAGAGAAAGTTGGCTTATAGGGAAGCCTACGAAAAGATGAGTGCTTTCTTCATTAAACAAGGTAGGAACCAGGTGTCTGTCTTGCGAGAAAGACAGGGGTTTACTGCTGGATGCACAAGTTCTAAATTTAACAGTATTAAGTAAACTGTATTCTGAGGGAGAGAGGACTGGACAGTTTGGAACGGATTCCGATAAAAGAAAGAAAGAGAAAAAGTCACGACTGAGGTCCGAAAGTGGGAAGTGACGAGTAGAGTGTAAAAAATAGGATGTCCACGCAGTATGAGGCGGTCGGAAAGGGCAAGACTTGAGGAAGCATTGGCACACTGTCGAGGGGAAGAAGATGCAATCAATCGTTGACATTGCGCTATTTTCATCACTCGTTAGGATGATATAATAAATCCAAATTAGACACTGCTATGAAGCCATCTATCTAAATATCTATCTATCTATCTATCTATCTATCTATCTATCTATCTATCTATCTATCTATCTATCTATCTATCTATCTATCTATCTATCTATCTATTTGTCTGTCTGTCTCTATATATCTATATCTAATGTATGTATGTATGTATGTATGTATGTATGTATGTATGTATGTATGTATGTATGTATGTATGTATGTATTTATGCATGTATGTATGTATGGTGGGGTTTTCCTCTTTGTTAGAGGTATAGCTCAAGGAACAAATGTACACCACTTCCAACAACCTTCTCTCCGCTAGACCTTCCAGATCAATTTGCAAATTTCTTCGGTGACAAAGTACAAACCATTAGAGATTCGCTCGACAGCACAATTTCAACTGACTCGTCACCATACTGTTATGATGCAGAATTTCAGCGACAACCGTTAGGACTATTTGAACCTGTTTCTATTGATTTAGTACGGAAAATCGTGATGTAAAGTGCACCAAAGTCTTGTGAACTTGATCCAATTCCGTCATTACTGTTGCTTGAGTGCTTAGACCCAATATCGTCTTCACTAACTGATGTTAATAATATCTCTCTGTCTTTGGGGAAATTCCCATCATTTTTCAAAACTGCCATCGTAAAGCTACTGCTGAAGAAACCAAAACTTGACCATAACGATTTAAAGAACTACCGCCTAGTTTCTAATCTCCCATTTATATAAAAAAAATCTTAGAAAATATTGTTCTAACTCAACTTGTCTCATTTGAATTCAAACAGTCTTTTTAGCAATGTACAGTCTGCATATCGCCCTTGCCACAGTACGGAAACTACTCTTCTGAAAGTATTTAGTGACATTCTTTCTGCTTTGGATAGTGGAAAGATTACAGTCCTCACTCTCCTGGATTTATCTGCAGCATTTGACACAATAGACCATGATATATTGCTTCACCGTCTCCAGCATGTATTTGACATTCAGAATATAGCGTTAGAGTGGCACAAATTCTACTTAGTGAACAAGAAGCAAATTATATCTGCAAATTGAATACACTTCAGCCCAGTTGACGTATGTTGTGATGTTCCACAGGGATCTGTTATTGGACCTGTTCTCTCCATTCTGTACACTCAGCCTCTCTCAAATGTTATAGATCATCACCCAGTGTCGCACCAGTTGTATACTGATGACACGAAAATATACAAGTCTAGCCACCCAACTGAAGTTGATACTACCATCCATGGAGTAGAGAGGTGCATTTCTGATGTGAAATCATGGATGACATGTAACAAGCTGCAAAGACTTTCTCATTCACATCCTTTACCTCAGACAATAAATATCAGCAACACCAACATTAAATTATCACAGTCAGTACGAAACCTATGCGTTACTCTAAACAGTACTCTCCTCACATTGCACAAACATGTCATGAACATATGCAAGGCTGCATATCTTGAATTGAGACTCATCAGTTCCATTCGTAAATATCTTTCAGTTGATGCCACTAAAACACTTGTGTTCATTAGTACTTTCAAGACTGGACTATTGTAACTCAATTCTGTCTTGTTCGTCACAATATTTACTCCAGAAACTTCAAAAAATTCAAAACACAGCTGCATGGATCATCTTTAGAGTACTTCGATCAGAACACACCTCACCACTACTCTGTACATTACACTGGCTGTCGATTCGATCCAGAATCAAACACAAAATCTGTGCTATGTTTCAATGACAGACTCCAGTCCAACATACCTATCCAGCCTCACCCATGTGTATACACCAGCTAGATACTTACGCTCTTCTTCTGATAATCGTATACTCATTGTTCCCAAGGTGAAAACAAAGTCATATGGACAACGTTCGTTTGCACACCAGGGCCCGGCGACGTGGAACGAATTGCCCATTGAAATTAGACACAAAGACACAGTGGTCCCTTTTAAGAGTGCTCTTAAGACTCACCTGTTTCGACTGCAAGGACAAACTTAGCGACCTAATCATGTTTTGTATCTTATATGTTTTCAGCATGTTTTTATTTTTTCCAATTTCATTGTTTTTGTCATTTGTTTTTCTGTAGTGTAGTCATATCATTATTGATGGTGTAAAGCGCTTAGAGCTTCGAAAGATTATGCGCTATACAAAGTCCTCATTATTATTACTATTATTATAGCTAATTGGATTTTGCTACCTTATGTAGGTATTGACCTCCTCGCCAAATTGTGCAATTATGATCAGTCTGTAGAATCCATTTAGTTGTTTTCAGATATATGTAAAAGGAATCATTTATAGAAAAAAATCATTGTAATTACAACGTACTCAATTATACTTGCAGTAACATACTAACATGCTTTTCTTGCGATAGAATATTTAATACTTTTTAATATATAATTCACAATAATGTAAGTTCATTTGAAACTTTCACTTTGATTTCTTGGGAAATATAATTTTATTAATTTTACTAAACATGATTGGCTTTGCTTCTTTCAGTTTGATAGTTTAAGACCATACAGTTGTAACATTTAGATTATATGAATCAAACACAACTTAAACCATTTTCATGTGGAAAAGAATATACATCTAAATGTCCACTCATTACTAACTAACTACCCACATATACATTATACAAAATTACAAAATATGGGCGATATATGTAAAGATTATTGCATCCTTCCTGAACTAAATGCAAATAATTCATTGAATGGACTGGATAAAAGTTACCTTGAACAATGCAATCTATACATTTAGCTCCCTTTAAGCAGAGGTACTTTTTGTGACAAAATATATTAAAGTTTGGGCCTGAAGTACCTGTTGATGTAGCAACAGCCGCGCCTAGTGGGTTGCTAGCTGAACACATGTAGTCTCCTACATCGATAGCAACCTTTGGATTGTTTATCAGAAGAACATTGCCCGGAAGGATAAAATGATGTCCGTCACTGGTGATTCCAGCACCATCTTTACTCCATTTAACGTTCAACGGGTCATCCCCAACTACTCTGCACTCGATGACAAGGTTTGCGGTGGATGGATTCAGCTGAATCTTTTCTGGTACTACAGTCACTTCCGGTGGTGCTTTTATAGGTATAAGAAAGAAAGCTTATTTGTGCAATGATGGATACGGTTAAATAATTGGATTGATTATTGACTGTATCCTAATAATATCTCTGAAGCTCATGATATTATATGATTTTGAGCTCATTGAAATTTGTGGTGATTCAATTTGCGAGGATTAGTTATTTACATGCGAGCAAAGCAAACTGTGTATTCGCCGCTATAAAGAGTAATATTTGAAACCTGGATTTGGAATCTAATTCTGCCTTTAAAACAAGAGACATTTAGCCACATATGACAAAATGAACTAATGGAACGTATATTACTCGGGAGTAAACAAAACAAATAGCAAGTTATCATAGTATCCCATATTATCCACCTACAGACATTAAGTCATCATGATCTCTAACGGAACTATCGTGATCCTCTTATAAGCAATATAGCTTTAAAAATCAAAATTATCCACGTATGTCTACTATGTTACGATAAGATGTTAACAAAAGAAAAGAGGGGACGAAAATAAGTTTGGAATCATGCTAACATTTTACAGATAAGGTAATTGTTGCTTTATCCGAGCCGAACTGGTTGGTCGCTGTGCAGTAGTATTCCCCCGCATCTGAGTTTTGGACGTTAAGTATTACCAGGTTCCCGTCAGCATCCTTGTAGGCGTTTGTAATGCCCGGCTGAAATTATTATTAGGTAAATGAATAAAGAGTGGGATAGACTGATGCAGATGAGTTTATCGCTATGTACCATGATGAAACGTGGCCTAAGAATGCCTAGAACAATGGAAACTATGTTATGATCAGCATATTGAGAAAGGCATAGCATTTGAAGGATGGCGTTATTGGTTTTCTGCGAGATGTTGCCAAAAAAAGAACGATTATCATTCGACTGCGATTTCATTGTCTCATAGCCAACAACCTCATTCTTTGATTGTTATCGATCACTATATTTTACTTTGATGAATGAAAACAATATCCTCTTTTAGTTTTTCAGATACATTTTACGGGTAATTGGGGAAGATCTTTAAGTTAAGAACAACTTTTTCAAATCATCACATGACAACTGAATTGAGATAAAACCAGACTGAGAAAATAGAGGATTGAGACTTTGCAGGAATTCTCTGTTACGTGGAGGAGGCCTTGATTCAAGACAAGATTCAAAGATATCATAAATGCGAAATTAGCCCATTTACATGCAGTACAATGTACTTCTTACTCACAAAAATACAAAGATTACCCTGTAAGTCCATGATGTTGTGGCGGGTGGGTGGGCATCAGCTCTGCATACCAGTACAACCTTGTCTCCGTTCATTGCCATTAAACTCGTTGGGGAAATTATGTGCGGAGGTCCTAAAAAATGTATACATGTAATTTAGAAATAATACCTGCTCGGACAATGAACTATGTTTCTAACAATGCATATATAATTACTTCAAGTTAAGTTGTGCATGTATCGTTTGTAATAAGATCCTAAATAAATAAGATCTTAACTTGAAACCCTGACGCTTACGTTAATGATGAGTAAGGATATGTTTAATCAAAAGGCTCAATAATTGTAATGATATATTCATAGGTACGCACATGGACTAAAACATGGACAATCTAGTGAAAATCTCCAACAATGATAAAAAAATATTTTCATTAAAATAGGGATTTTACCATAAAAATGCAGATACGCTGAAAAGTCCACAGTCTCTACTCCATTTGAGGCTTCACATATATATTCCCCATCGTCAACTGGTGCAAAGCTGGTGATCGTAAGCCTTGAACCATGGTCAATATGTGTTATACCCGTGGTTACTGGAAGTTTCAAGCCACCCGCAAGCACGTGATACCAAGTAATCTGCGGATTCAATGGTCCCTCCACGTTGCATTCTAACGATATAGGATTTCCAAGTAGCACAGTATGGTTCTGTGGCTGGTTGAGGAGGGTTATGTGTTCTGGGTCAACAATGAATTCATATTTGAATATTTCAAAGGCGTTTTCCTATAATTTATGTTAGTCTCTACACAATAATGATATTTTTACAGATTTTCTCAGATTAAAAATGTATTTATGTTAATGCTTTTCGCACCCCACCCCCCAATTTTTATTTTCTTCAAACAAAAGTATTTCTTAAAATTAAAGAGGCAAAGGTTAACTCCCATTGAAGTTAATTATTGCTGAACGAAATAAACAGTGTTGAATATTTAATACCTCCACGACTTCTCTTAATAACGCTACCTAATTTTTAAAACAAAATTAAGAAAACATTCGTTGCAAGTTAAATGGTTGTGATTTGTAACTCATGGATTGTTCCTGTCATGAATCTGGAAAAAATGGCAACGTTAGAAATACACAAGGATATACACCTTGAAATGGCAACAGCCTACTGTTTATCCTTTTTTTTAACATAACCCCCTTTATATCGACGATTTAAAAACCAGTTTCGATTTATGAAAAATTCAGCTATCGTTAGTACAAACTATTACATATATAAATACATTCATCATTCTTGCTATTGATGTATCTAGCAGCTCTGCAACCAGTCCAAACCACCACCTCAATTACTTCGAAGATGACGAAGACAATGATGATGCATTATACTTACTAATAACCTGTAGCGTAAATGTTTTCTTATCTGTCCCCAGCGCGCTGTTAGCAGTGCAGGTGTACAGTCCATTATCTGTCAGCTTTGTCCCGTTAATAACGATAAAGTCGTTTCCGACATGGTACCTGGTCAGATCGAACCCAGCCGGGTTAGGATCCCACGTGATTGAAGGTTTAGGTGATCCCGTTGCATCACAAACCATCATAACCGATGATCCCTCAGTGACTTTCAACTGTTCACTCTCTTTGGTAAAGTTCGGCTTGGCTAAGATTAAGGAAAAATAAATAATTAATATTCATTATAAGGATATAAATTACCAATGAACATATGTCCAAATGTGTATTGCTCTCAATTACCGACATCACTATCAATGCGGTATAATCAGTCTTTGTATTTTACAGTTGGAGTAGATATGTTTGGTTAAGTCTGTTTAGCTTTCCGTCCATAAGATCTCTCTCTCTCTCTCTCTCTCTCTCTCTCTCTCTCTCTCTCTCTCTCTCTCTCTCATCCACACACACATAACCACACACATGCACACACACACCCAACATGTTTTGTTGTTAATTGTAAATTCGGCAATCCACAAGCTTTCCTTGTTCTGCTATTTAAGCGATTTCCTTGTTGTCTTCTACTATTTTTTCATAGGCAACGAATCTTTTTAAAAGCATTTGCTTTTGAGGAAAACTATTGGTTTGAGAACTAAATGTGTGGAGGCATAGTTACAGATGGATCAATAAGCACAGCAGACTCCATACACAGACCGTCTGATCCAGTATTTTGTCTCGTTTTGAAGTGTCATGGAATTCAGCTTTGCGCATTATTATGACGAGGACATTACATAATTAACATCAGCAGTACTAAAACGATACGTCTTAGATTTTAAGTTTAAATATGTTAATTTACTTTTTCCAAAACGGTAACTATGAAAAAAAGGATAAAAGCGATGTTTTTGTGGGCGATTGTTGTTCAAATCAATTGTTGCAAAGCATTTCGAGAGAGGTAAGATTACAACACAGAGTTCATTTGTGTTAAAATCGGTTGAAGTCATCAGAACTGACTATTTTAAAAGCATCTTATCAAAAATAGAAAATCTGATAATGACCAGACGAAGTGCAGCTGTTCATAAAAGTTACCTTCCCTTGCGAATGGTACAACATTTTGCTGATAACTACTTCAACTCTGCAGTGATCTACGATACTGCCTTGCCAATTCAGGGCGCTATCAGCCAAAAAGGGAGCAAGAACAATACAAGTTTTCTTTACCGAAACTACTTGTGTATATACAATTTAATTGCAAGTACATTCAGAACTACCTGATTATTATTCAGACCAGAATTTAAAAACATATGCTTCGCCCAATATTATTTTCCAAATGCTTATGTGTGATAACATTGATAACATGATATCACTGTCCATTTCAATGTTAACATTTTGAATTAAGTCTGAGGCTGAGAATTATTAGTGATTGCAGGGCCAAATGATATGTACAGTAGTTAAATGTCTAACTTTTAAAAATGTCCACTTTTCTATAAAGTAAAATGTCGATAAAGGTGAAATCATCTGATTCTAGTTTCATTTGTATGACTCAAAGATTAAAATATAGGTAAAATGATGAAATTTATGAATAAAAAATATAAACTAGTTCATATAATCTCAAATAATGTACGATGCTTGTATATAATGCAAATGTCAATGTAAAAATTATACAACTTGATTATTTACTCCTTCCGGACTAAGTATTGAAAGTACAAGGCAACAATAACAAGACCTTTTGCTAAACTATATGTGTATTTTAACATTTTCATAACAAAAAAGCTTAAATGTTAATATTTCTCGCCCGATGAAATGGATCGGTTATTACCAAGATTTGCACAGCAGTCTTGTGTTGCTACTGCCAGTGATACAGCTCTGTAGGTATCTCCCTTAGCTCCCTTTTCACCCATTGGCCCTGAAGGACCTTGAGGACCCTGAGGACCTATGCTTCCAGGTTCACCTTGAAGGCCATGAGCCCCACTAATTCCAACGTCTCCTTTTTCTCCTAAACAAGCGAAAGTAGAATACAATGTTATAACTATGTATGTGAGGTCACTGCGCACAAGTCAAATGAAGAGCAAATTGTATTCCCATGTAGACACAACATATATATACATCAGTTCTTTATATGTCTTTGATATCATTATAAACATATGGTTTAAATTTAGAAAGAAGCCTTTTTCACAGAATTGAACGTTAATCTACTAAAGGTAGCTGTATAAGTTTTCGAAACATCAGCATAGTGTTGTAACGTCTAGTAATATAGAAAATAGGTCGCTGAATGTTTGCAATGTACATCGGTGAGTTATCACACCAGACGTCTATGGTAGCCATGATATCCGACTTGGATCCAGCCTGAAATGTCTTCACAAACGCCTCGTTTGTCTGGTGAATCATCCTGCCTAATCACCCATCACTGAATTATACTGATTACAGAATCCATCAGTACGGAACGTATTGAAGACGATTTTTCTGCATGAGGATACATTATGCGACCTAGAAGAAGCCTTCTGGAAACCAGGTCACCCACCAAACGTCTTAAGATGAAGGTAAAGATCAAGATTAGGAAGATGGGACATTAAAATCATAAACGAGAGTCGGAAGACATCATATATTTCTAATGATAGCAAATACAGCATCAACGTGATTAGCCTCAATGACACTTCATGCAATAAAACATATAAAACAAGGGTTTTTACAGCTGAGAATATCACCTGGTCCAGTCACGTGAAATAAAACCCCGAACTAGACAGACATAATACTTTCATGTTGTACAATGCCTTGATTAAAATGGTACCCTCAAGAATCATCACAGCTCAACTCAAAAAGAAGGAATACCACGATAATCCCATAATGTGCATCTACCAATATTGAAGAATATTAAGTCCACATTAGCAATAATAATAATAATAATAATAATAATAATAACAAATACAAGTTTGCTGGAGATTGTCTTAGTTACACTCCATGTCTTAAAGCCATATAACAGGACAGGTCTCAGTCGCACCTAGTCCATTTCAGAAGCTGATACATATTTCAGTATGTTAGATGCTTCCTGCCTTTCTAATTTCAGTCACTGATGTATCGTTTGGACCCTCAATCGGTCTAGACATTACTTCTGAGATATGTGTACTGTTCATCTTCCTCTAGATTACTCCAAGTTGCATTCTGCTGATGTTTGTCTTGTTTCTTTTATAATAAATTTAGTTTACTGAAATATATGCGGAAGCCTGCATAATGGTCTTTCAACTTTGTTTAAAGTGAATTAGTCTGTCTTTCAAGTGGTCGTCGATGGGTTCCTTTTTCAACTAAATTTCTTGTTTAGTTTTGTTCAGATTGTGTATATTAAATATGACCTGTCCTACCTTTATATGTAGCTCATGAGTTTAATTCTATAAAAAAAATCACTACTAGATCGTGTTCGAATGTTGTGTATGTTCCTCTTTCCGCCTACATATATGAGGTGTCTCGACCACTTGCAGGTAATAATCAGGAGACCCGTCTGATACTCTACGTTCCCATCGTGTGAAGCCATGGTTGCTTCGTGGATTGGTGCGTGGAGATAAACAGCGCCTTCAATCAACAAGTATAGAAATCAATGAACAGTTCTTTTCGATCGCCCATATTTCCTATTCAGTGATTTGCCATGATGAGTTCTTTTGCTGTGTTGTCATGATCCATTTTAACATTGAAGTTACCTTTTATGACCTTGAAGTCTCATACAGGTGCAATGTTAGCAACCTTGAACAGAACATTTCCATCGATTCTTCTTCTGCACCAGTAATACTGGCCGCCATGTATAGACTATTATGTTCTGAAAAATGGTGTTAATGCCTACAACAACCATATAAACAACAAAAAAAAACACCATGAAGTTACAAAACATAGCCATACTGACAAGTCTGCTCTTGTAATTGAAATAGGTGAGTTTAAAGAGCCCTCTTGAAAACGATCTTAGTGTTCTTGTGTATAAGATTAATTGACAGTTCGTTCCTCTTTACTGGGCCCTGTATGGAATTTTAACTGTGGGAACAATGAGAATACAAGTGTTGGAAGAAGAGCATACGTATATAGATGGGGTGCATACATAAGTGAGGTTAGATTGGTATACTGGACTGGATTCAGTCGACGAATCCTAGAATATCGAACATATTTTCTGTTTGGTCCTGGATATATGAAACGGGTAGCGACTATGGCTACGGAGCAAGGGATATGTGTGCTCACTTCTTCGTAATCTAAATATAATCTCAACAGACATGTTGCGATCTCTCTGAAGTTTCTGTATTATATATGAAACTAAAAAAGTGAATTACAATAACCCGCTATTGAGAGTATTACGTAACAGACTGATATCAACCAAACTAAACGAAGCACCATATATGCAGCTGTTCATTTGTTCATTGAATGTTGATGTAATGAGAGAGTACCATCGAGAGCGAATGCTGGGTGTTGTACTAACAGTGTAAATTTCATGTAGGTAAGAATGTTGTGGAACACCAAAAAAATTATCGACTGGGCTGGAATGTTTTATATTTTATACAAGTTGTGTCCTTTTGACTAAGTAGGACTTAAACCATAGCAACGTTGTACCGTGAATCCCAAATACTTGATACAGATGGTGAAGTAACATATAATGGGTTTATATGTCAATACTGAAGACAAAACATGGAGGGTGAGGACTGTATTGTCTCCACTATCCAATCGATGCTTTCAGAACAGAGATTGGTGCGGTGATTGCTTAGCTTAGTTAGTAACATGTTTTAGCTACACTGGGACATCCTAGTACATAGTTCACATCATGTGCGAGTATCCTCATGGGGAACCCACTACATTATTGGAAGATGTGAATGAGAAGTATTTGTGTATTTATCAAGATGGCTAAAGTTTAATCATCAACATTCATCTGCAGTCTGTTACATTAATTTGGAAACTTTCTCCACGCCTTGGATGGTAGTTTCGACTTCAGTTCGGCAGCTATAATTTTATATTTAAGTGTTGTCAGTATACAATTGATGTAACACTGGATGTTAATCCATGAAACATCAGAGCAGCTCAGACTATATAATTAGGAGAATAGGGCCCGATAGCAGAGCCTTGTGGAACACTAAATCATAAATCAAACAGGTTGGAATGTGTCCATTTAAAAGCACAATGTTTGGCTGTCCCGTTACCGCAGGTCAAATGAACGCAGACAAATGCTCACAGCGATAATTGCGCGCAAAGGCAAAAATGACAAAAGTTAATATGTAATAAAGGTAAGATTCACACGTATCGTTTAACGAAATGTATTATGTCTACTGTTTTTCAAAATGCAACGTTATGTGCGATACCGCGCAGATATTTGATCAATGGTACATTGTAGTATGTGGAAAGCACGGTGTTTGTGTCCACTGCGATCCTTTTAATTCGCCCTTTACACTACAACATCTCCACGATATACTACCGTCAGAATTTAATCTTTTCTATGTCGATATCAATCAGTTATTATATGTTTTTCTCCCTCTGCGACTCGGTTTGTTCCATGGTTAGAAAATATTGTTAATGTTTTACAAAATAGATTTGGTATTTATAGTTTTCTTGGCTTATACTGCATAAATATGGACCTTGTTGTCTGCTCCCGGAAAACAGAGATTGAAAATATTACTTTATTCAACTCAGTATTAAGAATGTACACACTGTGATCTTTGCTCACTGGAATTAACGATTGAACTATTAGTTGATTTCTTCTAAATGTAAGATAATACACACTTTCATATCTGCCTACTGGAAACAGAGATTAAAAATATTACTTTAAGTCTACTCAATATTAAGAGTGTACACACTGTGATGTATGCCCACCGGAAATAGTGATTCAAACGTTTAATTGCTTTCTTCTAAGTATAATGATTCTACACTTTCTGATGCCTGCTCACTGGAAACAGTAAATCAAACTATTAGTTGATTTCTTCTAAATATAAAGATTCTACACTCTTTGATGTGTGCTAACTAGAAAAAAGCATTTAGTTTTTATCGATCAAAGTATAAATGTGAAAATTAGAATTCTTTCGAAATGAGACATTTGTCAATAAAATTCATAATAACAATTAAATCTTATAGATTGTGCTGCGCCCTTTCAACCACGTGTATTTGACGAGCATATCTCGCTGCGCACTTTTGTAGGCTCGCTTTTGTCGGAGCGCATTTGTCTGCGCGCTGTTGACCTGCGCGCTAACAAAGGTGTGCCCAATTTTTGTCATGTTGACAATGTGGACTTGAACCATCCTAGTAACGTTGTATCAGGAATGCTGGAGATAATGTATCATGGTATGTTGCTTCCTTGAAGAAATTTGCAAACAGATATGGCAGGTTGACCGGAGAGAAGGTTTTTACAAGTGGTGTAGATATATAATATTGTTAGTGTGTGTCTGACTCTGTTTGGGAAGATTTTGGATGAAGATATCCATTCCAAACCTGGATAGTATAATAATAATGTCGTATAGGTGTTCTGACAAAATTATTTTATATCTAAGAACACATGTTCATGAGATTGCCTGCGTAACGTGTATGATTACATTCATAATTTGCCGTGTCTTGTCGTGTCAATGGGTCTGTTAGGTCAGAGGATGCTTTGGACTTTATCGTAGTGAGTGATCAAAGCTTCATGACCTACGGACATGCAGCGAACAAAGGAGCACCTGAGAGATCCGTGGACATCCTGAGATGTGCAAGCAATACATGGAGGCTCCTTTACTTTTCGAGGAGAACTGTACTAATATGAATACTTTCTTATCGTCAACTGGAAACCTTGTTCGTTCCGTTGTAAGTATTATTCCTATTTGTGTAAAATTTGTATTATTTTCACCAAATTTAGTGACAGAGTTATACGTTATTCCTCACTGTGTAATTCACTGAGTCTGCATAAGGCGCTGTTTGTCTTAACCAGTCTATTTATTTGACGATCCTTGCATCAGAGGATATCACACAGCTCAGGTGGGTGGGCTGGTGGACAACATGCAGGTCTCTCTGGTCATTGAAGAGGATTGTTGACCGGTACTCTTCCTTGGGTGCCGGCTGGTGAAGTAAGTCAGTTTTCTTTAGCCTGACATCAGGACCAATGATCAGAATGTTACATGCTGTAGGGCAGTTTCTGTGATTGCAACAAGGGCTGCATCATCTGCAAAGAGAATTTCTCTAATCAGTTTTACCAAGGTCTCGGTGTGGGCCTGAAGTCGACTTAAATTGAAGCCGTTACTATTAGTACGAAATCTGATATAGATTTCATCTTCTTGATTAAAGTCTTATGTTGGAGTTTGGAGCATTATGATGAAGAAGACTAAAACAGTGTGGGGCTAAACTGCCACGCCATTTACAATGGGGAAGGTCCGAGACACGTCATTAGTGTTTATGACCTGACCAAGCTGGTCTTCATGCAGTTGAATAACAATGATAATGAACGTGGGAGGACGGCACGAACTTATCATAGATTTTCCATAGTCCAGTTCTGATCTCAGTGTCAAGTTCTTTTGTCAGGTTCACAAATGTGACGTACAGTCCTTTGCTATGTTCTCGACATTTCTCGTGGATCTGTCTCAGGACGAACACCATGTCAGTTGTGACCCTATTGACTTTCTGGACGATGTATTCAATTATGGACACCAGTCTGTTCAACAACACTCTTGCATGGAATTTGCCATCGTTGTATGGCTTGAGAGAGTCAAACATGAAGTCCAGCGCCTCCGTCCACTGCCAGACAACAAATGTGATACCTCTACATGCTTTGTTCGATATCAAATAATTGGATCGAAACAACTATACGACATTATTATTATACTATCTAGATTTGAAATGGATATCCCCATCCAAAATCTTCACAAGCAAAGTCTAACCATCAAATATATATATATATATATATATATATATATATATATATATATATATATATATATATATATATATATGAATAGTGAGTCTGGGTCTCTGCTTTACGGCGATGTATTTTAGCAGTGCGAAGCTGGTCCCTACAACTTTTATACCACGTAGAACACTGTATTTTTGATAATCTGCATTTGGTGGATGCAGCATGTTTTTCAAGCAATGAACACAGGCAGTTATCGAGTTGTTCTGCTGTAGAAAGTAAGTAAGTTAGGTTCTTTTGGATGTCATGGATTAGTTAGGTTCTGTATATCATACGGAGGTTTGTCTTAGTAGCAAATAAAGGTTGAGGGTTAGGAATTGATACGTTGAGATGGCATATAATGCAGAGGTGATATTATGCAAGTTCGTGGGATACAAGGAGGGATTGCAAAATATTATCATCAGGTCTATGAAGAATCCATTCTACTATGTGACCAAGTTTATAGGTGGGTTGGTTAACTGAATGTTTTAGGTTGAAAACATGAATCGGATCTAGGAGTTTTGAAGTGTATGGGTTTCCAGGACAGTCCAAGTTGGTTGCCACATATCGAATTTCCATATCCCAGAAGATTCAGAAACTGCTCCAAAAAGAGAGATTCAGTCATCTTGTTGTTTCTACTAGGAAGAAGGCGGTAGAGACCAAAAAAATCGACTGACCGTTATTCCACTGTGAGTATTGTTTGCACTAGTTCAAACGATGTGTGGGAGAAATTGAATGTTATATTTTACTTAAGACATTTTATCATGGACGTCTTTGTGATGACAGCAATTTTATCTAAGCGAGAGTTGCTGGGTAACGTCTTTATGGCGTAAGCGGTGGGTCTTGAATCTACGCAGTTCGCCCGATGTTTTTAGCCATGTTTCTTTCAGGAAGAAGACGTCGATATTCTGGTCGTTGATAAATTGAACTTTTTCTGTGCGTTTTTCTTTTGGTCCTACTGATTGGGCGTTGAATAATGCAATATGCAGAGGTACTAGGACAGTTGACACAACGGTTGACGATTTACGATGTATTTAAGCATAGCCTACCTTGTGCTTAAAATGGCGTTAAGCACTATAACAACAAGAACAACAACAACAATTTAAATATGCTGAAAGCCATGCCATACTTTACCTGTTAAACCACGTGGGCCTTGTGACCCAACCATACCAGGGTCCCCTTTCAGACCAGCCTCTCCCTTAGGTCCTGTTAGACCTGTGTCCCCTTTGGGTCCTGTTACACCCTGCAGCCCCGGTGATCCAGGATTTCCCGGTACACCAGCATTGCCCTTTTCACCTGTAATTGATATACACGTCTGTTTATATGGATGCATAAGTGAGCAAGAACAATGCAAATTTTCTTTATTGAAACAACTTCTGTATTACAATGTAATTTTATTTGCAATAAGCACTATCTGAATATTATCCATACTCGGATTCGAACAACACATTCTCCTACCGATACTCTTCTTCAAATGTTTATGTGTGTTAACACGGCTCACATGAAATCACTCTCCAGTTGAAATTTTACATTTTGAGTGAAGTCTGAGGTTAAGAATTATTAGTGATTACGGGGCCAGATGATATGTACCATAGTAGCTAAATGCCTGACTTTGTTTTAAGTTTTCCCCCTTTCTTAAAAATACAATTTTGATAAAGTTGAATTCATCTGATTATAATTGTATTTACATGACCCACAAGACAACAGTGACTGTGCCTTTTGTCCACTTAGATATGATACTAAACTGTATTTGTATTTTACATTTTTCATTTACAAATCTGAAATGTAAATATTTGTCGCCCGAAAAAGTGGATCTGTCATTACCAAGATTAGCACAGCAGTCTTGTGATGCTACTACTAGTGATACAGCTCTGTAAATGTCTCCCTTAGCTCCCTTGTCACCCATCGGCCCTGGGTTTTTTAAGTGGTCATGTACTCGACTTCATATCTTAAATGTACACATTTTAACGTTGATATCACTTGGCTTACTTGGATAATATATCCAAAAATTGCGTGTAAATTCAGCAACA
The DNA here is from genome assembly GCA_030141615.1 of Unio pictorum. Taxonomy (NCBI): domain Eukaryota; kingdom Metazoa; phylum Mollusca; class Bivalvia; order Unionida; family Unionidae; genus Unio; species Unio pictorum. The sequence continues at coordinate 4,739,448 of JARLTB010000007.1, read as the reverse complement.
GCAACAACTATTTCAAGATGTTGCAAAACCATGTCATACTTTACCTGTTAAACCACGAGGGCCTTGTGAACCAACCATACCAGGGTCCCCTTTCAGACCAGCCTCTCCCTTAGGTCCTGTTAGACCTGTGTCCCCTTTGGGTCCTGCTACACCCTGCAGCCCCGGTGATCCAGGATTTCCAGGTACACCAACAATGCCCTTTTCACCTGTAATTGATATACGCGTCTGATTGATGGATTTATTCCTAAGTGAGATTATTATGCGTTAAATGTTGTTATACTTTTGCATCCGTTTGATTGTTAGTAGTGTTAGTATTTTTCACCATCATTTCTAATTGTATTTAGAAAGTCTCTCAGTTTAAGAACATGTGGGACGTATATGAGCCTACTTTTAATTTTCAATAACTAGCAGCCGTGTTAATGCAGAAATACTGGATCTTTCCTGTTAAAATGTCGCTACGAATAACATTATAATGTCCTTACATTTTAGCTTCAAAGAATGATCTCAGTCCTCAACCTTTATACTATTCCAATGTTTGTAGTCAAGGTCTTATATCAGATCATCCGAATTCTGATCTTGAGCAGCAACCTTTGTACATTTGTTTTCTCAGACAATAGTGAATCATAATTATGTATTCGCTGTCTGGCTGTCTGCACAAAATATAATCTGAGGTAGGAATAAAGCTGTTTGCATTATAAAATGAAACTTATCTAAATTTCCAAATAAAACAGTATTATTCCCAAATAACTATATTGCTTTGAATTTTTCGTTGATAGGTTTTTATTTACGTACAATATTTGTTTTATTAAATTGGTAATCTATATACCCTCAGCGGATGCCAGTCGCATGGGTTAAATACTTCAGGAGTCTTACCTTTAATAAACTTTAATAAGCAAGTTCAGCTTGAACCATAGAGTGAAGAAATTTCATGCACCACACATATCCACTTGTTTGGAAACACTATAATACATTTCGTCAATTTCAACTAAACGTCCACACCTCACACAAAACATTCCTTACCTAAGTATCAAATTCATTTACATGAGTACTGTTGCTAATATTTCGGATGTGATACCTGCTGTTTGATCAACTTCACGTTTTAATAGCCCAACCCACCTAAATATCTTAAGCGATTCACAATTGCGAGTGGGATACCTTTATAAAACCTCTTTATTATGTTTGTCCTTTCAGAGTAAGATCTTAAACCATATTTATTGTTTAACCAGCATCAAATATTAGATTCCGTTTTTCACAATACAAAGATAGACTGGCTAACACGTTGTAAAGGTTTCCGATGCTGTCCAGAGAATAGTACAGTGTCATTATACTGACATTCGGTGTATATACAGCGCATCTGCAACATCATCAGCCGAGACCATCGACATCTGAGTGTATCCCCACTTATCCAAGAACAACCATTTGATATGTGAAACCAAATGAGAAGTTATTGACCAAAACAATTACAGTATATTATGTGTCAGTGACCTTGACATCAGGGATAATGGAGAAAGCCAATTTGTGTTGGATTCTTCAGATTCAGTCCAAGTGTAAAGAAAATCCAACAGAGATTCGAAAATAAACGGCTAATACATTTATTCTAACACAAATAATATGCTAATTTTATATTACTGTCACCTTGGAAATATGTTCACAGGAGCATACAAGTGTGTCATGGAAAGAAAAGCATTTCCATGTCATCACATCCAATAGTTACGATCTTTCATTACGCAGTCTCTAAACTTTTCTTCCTTTACGTATTTGTACCAAGGACTGTTGGATTTCCAATAAATGTAACATAAAGATGAAACCTAGAATTGGTTTATTTTTCATATTTATTCGTTATCATTTATATGATCTGTAATCCGTGATTGATCTTCATTGGCGTCATCTTAACCACACATTTATTCAGACGTACAAATACTAATTCAAATCATATATAAAGGATTTGTATCTATGTGTTTGAAATACATATTTTTAATTTTGCAATTTGACTAATCAGGTTTGAATGTCACAATAGTGTTCTTAAACTAAGCTTGTAAAATAAATGACATTCCATCAATTGGACGTTATTACTTGGTTTCTTCTTCATCTATAGACAGAATAAGCTCTCAAAAGAATTTGTACTTACTATAATGTTAGCTTTAGGATAAATGTTGAAACTCGTAGGATTTTTGTTGATGTCTTTGTTGGAGGCTGCTTTGCTGATGATACCAATGATTAAAAGTTTGATCAACATTCCTTGGGAAAATTAGATTAGACCTTGTATAGGAATTTAACGGCAATGCTAAAGGTTTTCACTTGTATTTGTCGTATTGGATATGTGGTGGTCGTTCTGCTCAAAGTGCGATTCATGTCGTTTACCTCTTTAAGCAACAACACCACAACGCGAACGTAAAGTCTGGCTTGCTCACCTTTGGTTTCGTAATTGGCATAATCAGCTATTAAATGACAAATGTCACTGCTTAGATTCACTTTCAGGCGGACATCCACTCTGTTCAACTAATACTTGTCTTGTAACAACCACATGTTCAATGCAAACAATCAATTCAAAAATGCGCCCATCATGTAGATACTTTCGGCGGTTTGTAAGAACGAAATTGTGGTTTGATACCGTATCTGTGATAAATTCGATGTCTTCGAACTTTCCTGGTGTGTCAGTTATCTATACCACTCAAGCATCCACATCAGTATTATGCGCCTCTTTTCAGTTTTCTAGGTACGTTTTATACGGGTAAGTATATATGCTGCTGCTGACCAATTTGTTATTCACGTACAAAAATGCATTAAATTGATGACGAGATTGTTACCAGTATCGAGAACTCGGACTTTCAAGTAAACGTAACTGCTATGTGTTATTTTATGTGTCGAATTGAAAGACGTCTAATTATCTAGCTGTTCTTTTCGTACTACTTATTGCCTTGCTGTGCCTTGAATGAGGACAGAACGACATGGTCAACAGCAAACAGCGCATTTATTAGAATATATCTATGTGAAACAAAATGTCTTTTCCGGTTTTAAGAAATACATTTCTGCATGCTCTCAAGAAGACGTATTTGGACTCTGCTTGTTGATGGTGTCATTTTGGAGAAATTATTTTCTTTGCACCGAAGTGGGTTCCTTCAAAGTGACAATCTTCATGTCACCAAGACTTGATACGGAGGCCCTCAAATGAAATGCAGATTTGAGCATATCTCCTAAACCGAATCCTCATTGTCACGTACAGGATGCATTACAAATCATCAAAGAAACTTTTACAAAATGAAGTTTCAGTTTAATCTTTACTATCGGGAACATAATTGTTTCAAAGATCTCCTTTTTACACTAATCTTGACGGTGTCGAAATAGGACTTGCGACCAGGCAAACAGTGTACCAAACGTGATATTTGTTTCCCCTTAATAATAAGCATAATTCATATTATAATAATCACTCAGTAAGTGCGCCGTCATGTTTCCCACCACGTTATAATTCATCACTACGGAGTACACCAAGATCAAATTCAAACCCCTGTTCAGTTTTGTAATATGTTAGTCTCGCCACCTAGAATATGAGTAAATGGCGAGAACACGTTGTGGAAAAGGTTTTGGCACCTGAGAAATACATATACAGGTGACGAATTATTTTATTGTAGTCGATTTTTGTTTAGTTTTTTTAGGGTTTTGCCAAACTGAACTTCAAAAATACTGGCAATAGCTTCCACCAGATGTTGAGCACTAAATTAATAGCCTGTAGGATTTTTAATATGATAGTTGATCAATTGAGAATTGGCTGGCGATGGTCCTTTGGATTCAGAAATCCAGGATCGTGTCCTATCCATGTGTTCTTGCACTTATACAATCAGGATTTTGAGGGTATACCTGGTTTTATTTCGCACTGATATTCTGGACTCTCGTGTGATGAATGCGATTCTGATATGGCAGATTCCCAATGCTCTTCGTTATCCAATTGGATGGACTGAGGTAATTTGCTGGTGAAACAATACAGCGTGATGTTGGGAAACATATCCATGGAACTCTCATTCGGTACTCGTAAGTAAAATAGGTTATTCATAAATCGAGGGTTATACTTTCCGTGCAGTTAAATACGTGTCAGTTGCGTCTCTAAAGTTCCAAAGGAGGAAGCTGCTACTGGTCTGGGGTGACCTGCGTAGGTCTCAATACTACCTTTGTTACTGGAATATTTGTAAGGATATAATAGATGGTAACCGACGAAACTACTGAGTAACAGTACCTCTCTTTATAGTAAAATATATTTACTTCTTGGAACGTTTCGTTCTCTTGAAGCTTCTATTTCAGCGGAAGTGACCTGGCTTTGTTCCATTGGAAGTCTTGAGGGAGAGTTTTTCTTGGAGGAATTCTAATTCCAAAGCTAATTGAAGTGATCCAAGCGAAATAAAAAAAGTCAATGTACAATGTACAACATTGTTGATTCAAGTGTACCCAAGAATTTCTGTGGAAACTCACCAACGATCTCTTTGTCTCTACACCATGTATATTATTTAGGTGTTCCTCAAATCATGGCCTTTCATTCGTGTCGATATTAACAACATTACTACCGTCCTTAATTAAATGTTCCCCTGGATAGTGTTCCTTTGCTAATGTTGCTTACATGGGTTTATATGTCACATTGTTCATTTTGGGTTGTAAGTCAATTGTATGTCTTAGATCAATTACATGAATCTTTGTCATCGTCAGCCACTTATTGCAAACCAAGATTGGATGTCAACACGTTTTCCGTAACGCACATGTTCGTGTAACCAAACAAACATCACACATTTGTGTCTCTTGTGCACATTTTAAGGAAGAATGGTCATGATGTATTTGCATAGTTGTGCGTTAATAGTTCCCAAAGGAATCGGCTGGCAAACAAAAGCCAAGTAGCGTATTTACATACACCACATAGGGAAACACTTTATGTCACCGGTTTCGGTAATAGTCTCAGGTCTGAATACAGTCTCTGGTTTCCTTCAAGTATTTATCTGTTCTCATGCCAATATGTGGACAAACACTGAGCTGCCTAACTTAATTTAGCGGATTCTGTTCAGCCCTGACTACCGAATGTATGTGATTTTAGCATGGGCAATCACGAAGACTACATATACGGCTATTGGGAAGAGAAGAAATAATATGTGGAGATACGTTCTTATCAGACGATAGTCTTGCTGTAGGGTCACACAATGAGACAAGTTAAATGGAGAGAAGACCAATGCCATGCTAACTGTCTTTGGTTAAAAAACCACTACGGCTCTTTTCAGGGCCACTAATTATTTTAGAACATATATGCCATTTTACTATTTTATATTTGTATCGTCTAATTGTTTGTTTGTGTATGATTGTCCCCAAAACAATGGTGAAACACAATGGTGTCCACATAAGCACTTCTGTCTGCAAACTGTCGCTTCCCTGTTATATTCACAGTGTCCCCAGAAACACGTTTGTCCTCATTAGGATCTCACTTACTTATCACGAGTAGCGTACATGGAGGCCAACTCGAACACTGTTATTATGTACCACTCCCTTTTGAGATCAGTAACTTTTGACACTGTTGCCATTTTTCCACAGTGTCCAGTGCCATGACGTTACTAATGTTAATTGCCCGTTTGTCACTATAAATTTTGAACTTGTTTTACCAGTAAATCTAACCTACCTTTTCTGACCAGGTAGACTGAACGCACTAAACATAACTGACTAACAAGGTTACTTCAATCGTGTAGTTGTATGGAAAGGTCGGATCCAAACCACATAACTCCTCTTAACTTTTTTTATTATGGAAATGGAACTTATCACTGAAGAAAATTAATTCCATTTGACTTAAATTTGCATCAAATGGAAACGGACATGTCAGTAATTTCAGTTCTAGAAACAATAATGTATATGCAGTACAATTATGATACATTAATCTGGCAAATTTTGAATAAAACCTGAAGTAAAAAAAGTATATAGATAATGAGAAGAATTTTGTCCTAACAGAGAAACACTCGTAATTTTAATATTTATTTCTCACATGCTTTCACAGTTTAGGCAGCAGTTTTCATGCGTTAATGCTTTATGCTGTTATTTGGTGTTTTATTGGGGTGGTGAGCTGAGTCATTCGAGGGGTTTACTCTTGGAGAACTCGTAAACAATTCAGTCGTCTTCATTTCTGAGCCAACCTGACCTAATGGACGCTTGTGACTTACCCCATACCCCAGCTTTTTCTTTATTAGGCATGCAAATACGCATACGTCTTATATACACATATATTCGTACCTTTAGTTCCTGTTGCACCGGAAGGCCCTGCCACACCCTGTATGCCGGGGGGTCCTTGTATGCCAGGTATACCTGGTTCTCCTTTTTCACCTAATATTAGTACAAAACGGCTTAATTAATCTACTAATTCTGACAACAAATTCATTACTTCTTCTCGACTTTAATAAGTCCTTATCAAGAGTGATTATACAATTTCTAAGGCCAGGGATTATGGTAAATTCTGTTTATTAATTTGTTTTTAACATCATAAGAAGCAACATATTAAGAAAAACGATTAAATGGTTCTGACATAACGTCGGAGTCTCTATCCAGTTTAAAATATACGAAATGTCATAGATTCATGTAGCAATTCTATTGTGAATGTTTTCTTTGCTTATTTTGATTATTCGGGGTTGGTGGAATTAAAATTTACCGCTTAGCAAATGACATATATACCTAACAAACTAAATATAAATTCAAATGTTTTCTTTGTGGCATATCTTTTCATATACTTTACCTTTTTTTAAATCGTCGTGATTAGTTTTCATCGTTGCATACTACTTGCTTTTCCGATCTCTGGCACTGTTATTTGGTACCAATGAAACAAGATTCGCTAAAATGTTGAAACGCTTTTCTTTGAGAAAAAAATAAGCTTTTGCGTCGTTGATCAAATGTTGTAATTTGAACAAAGTAGAAATCTTCATACAAATGTGTAACATGTGCTTATTCGAAACGTATTAAAATGACAATGCTCGTTAGATCACTTCCGTGGTCAAATCTTCTGTTTCTAAGGTTAGTAGTTTTTAGACCTAGTCAGGCGCTTCCAAAACGGATGTGATCCAACTAGCATTGTCATCATAATACGTTTTGTCTACGTAGGTAAGTATGTTTTGCTAATAGTCAACAACCTCATAATGCGGAAAGAAAGTGATCGATTTGAAATAAAGAGCTGACTTTTTTATTAAGTTTGCGATGTTACCAGGTTCAAGGTATGCTAAAACTTGCGACGCATTGATCTTAAACAATGTTGTATGTACTCACCTGGTAAACATATGCTGCTTCCGTTGCTGCAATACTTGTTTAAAACATCAAGCTGAAATACACATATTCTATCTTCAACAAAATATATGTCATTTAAACGAAGTTTTATTCCCGCATGATGGAACACAAATATACCAAAATGTCACCGTGACCAACATAACTCCTAATGTTAAGAAACAAGCATCACCAACAGAGACCGACACAACATTACCTTTATAAAAGTCAACACCAACGCAACATGGCACGTTTAAAGAGTCAACAACAAGCAACAAAACACAATTACACATTTAATAACATTTTATGAAACATGCATTAATAGAAATACATCAAACAGTCCGCGCGCTCGCGCGCGCGTGTGTGTGTGTGTGATATAAAACACAACTTATATATTACGTAAATTATAAGTTTTGCCTACGTATATGAATACAAGTTACAAATATGTATGTGGTTGTATCAAAATGTCTTTAACATATGCAGATATCTGTATAATGTTTCTACGTATGTAAATCATTTATAAAGAGTTTTATAAACGTTATGTAAAGTTTGTGTAAATTTTGTATGTGATCTGCGTGGATGTACCTATTTAACAAATATAACTGTATGCTGTCTATACACTTGATATTGTGTGTAAGAATAAAATAAGACATTTTTGTGCAGTTATTAAGAAAATAGAAGAAAAAAAAACAGCCAACCATAAGAATGTTCCGTCTTTATGTGCACAACATACTCTTCTGTCGTCACGTAACGTCATGATATATGGATTGTGTTATTTCTCGGCCTATGTTCTAATGACCGATTGTATTAAATGTTGGGTTGAGACAGATCAGACAGTTGCGAGTTCGGGCCTAATAAGTGTAAATGTGTTTTACCAATTATTTTAGTTTTAGAGTTACATTATCCACGCGAAGAAGATGGCTTTCGCTATCTCCACAAGCTATGTTTCACCAAGTCACATTGTTCCACACCAGAGACTCATAGCTGGGGAGAATTTTTTATTGTCCTCTTCGTTACAGTAAAATAATTCTTTACCTCGGTCTTGGCGATTTGATTGAATATATCTGCCAACTCATTTCCACTATTCTGTCTCAGGTGCCTGTTACGTGATTCGGGTTCCAGTGGCCACATCAGTTTCATCATTTCCTTCAAATAGTTTTCAATATCATTTTTAAACGTTGTCTTCCATATCTGTAGTAAATCATTCTGTAATATTTAAAAGATGATAAAAAAAGGAAATGAAAACACCATCTTCAAAAAAAATATCTTACGATTAATGACAAAGTAATACTGCCAAAACGAATTGTAAAATATGGAGGTGGATAAGAGAGGAGGTGGCTTCAAAATTGGAAACTTATCAAACAAGTCATGCAATTCAATTTAAGTCCGGAACTGGAAAATTATATATATATATATATATATATATATATATATATATATATATATATATATATATATATATATATATATATATATATATATATATATATATATATATATATATATATATATATATTAATTTCATAGTTTCTTCTTTGTTTTCTGGGGTCTTTTGTCTTTCTTTTCTTCGCATAGAAATAAGTGGAAGTCAAGTCAAGGCAGTTATTACAGTGTATATGAAATAGTAAACATTTCTTGTAATGCCACCTGTTAAAACACAACAATTGATTCAAAGTAAGGCACTCATTCCCAAGTCCAAATATCGTCTCCCCGCACCACCACCCGGTTCCATGGTCATCATGATTATAGATATATGTATTCTTACAGATATTATTATCGATGCATCGTACTTTCCATAACGTGTTTAAATATGAAAAATTTGCGGGACCAAACCTGACAATTTCTCAATACCAAACACAACGGAACTAGATTTCCGAGTTAACAGGAAAATTTCAGTCATGCTTAATCGTAAGGCCGAAATATTTGTATAGATTGGACATGAACATGGAAGGTATTTAGATTTAGCAAGTTTTCTTTTACAGCATTTGAGAAACAGAACAAATAAAAGGCAATATAGCAGCTAACTAGTTTTGAATAAAAGTACTTTTGGGGTCATCTACTAACAAATAAAGCATATTTAGTAAATATTACTGTCATTATCATATTTATATGCCGGGCACGTAATCTTTGACCCGCTTTTCACAAACACACACACACACACACACACACACACACACACACACACACACACACAATCACTCAGACTCGAGTACATACATTCATTCCGTTTTGTTTGCATCTGCTGCACACAATTATGATAGCTTTGCTTGTGGCTTGAATACAGTTGCTGTGTGTTTACAACCGACATTTGTGTAGGCATGTGAAATATAATTTTTGCACTTAGTAATTGATTATGTAAAATAAAGAATAATGCACAATTTAGTGCATACATTATTACTAAACTCAGTAAGCGGTAAGAGTCAAACATACACACACACACATACATACACACACACACTCGCATGTATGCATGCATGCATACATACATAGGCACTGGAGGAAATGTTAAGCCAGATTTGTAGATCTGGCTATGCACTACGTAAGTAGAAATCCTGAGTTTCCTATAATCAAACGCAATGCAAACATAAACATCAGACTATTTCTGGCACGTACCGAATTTTGTTCCATATCTTGCGATAACCTCACATATGTGATGGACAGAGTGATGACCGCTGCAAGATTGACGAGGGTCACAAACAGAGTCAGGTATAGCCATACTCTTGATATTTCCGTTGTATGTTTTGCCATGATGTTCCAGGTCTAGTCATACGTGGACATACATAAGAGCTAGGCGTGACATTCCAAGATGACCTGACAATGGGTGCGAGTGATAAGACACCGAGATTAAATTATCACAGTATATATATATATATATATATATATATATATATATATATATATATATATATATATATATATATATATATATATATATATATATATATATATATATATATATATATATACATGTAGGGGTGGGATAAAGAACATAAATATTGTTAAGACTCTTTAGTCTTTAACTAACAAAATAAGAGCGAGAAATAACACGTTTTGTACAATTCAACAGATAATGTTCTTGACTTGTTCCAAAAAAGCTTCAACTCTAAATATGTTGATATGCCTGTTGAGTCCTTTCTTCGTGAAGATGTGCCAGTAGTATTTCGTGAATTACTATACTATAATCAATGATGTTCTTGTATGAAATTACTATGATTCCAAATTAATGATCAAATCAAAGAATAGTATAGATGAGCAATTTGTATTTCTAGTGAAGAATCATTTGAATCAATAAATATTGAATACAACAGTAAGAGTGGTTCTACCACAGGTATTACATTCTAGAATGAGTAATTTCTCAAGTAAACAATATTACAAACCCCTCTATTTGACAATGGTAGCAATTAAAATTTTCTGAAAAAATTCGTCTCCTAATGAAATTTTAAATTATGAATGATTTCACGTTGTTAACAAGATAAATTATGTTACTCAGTTTATAATAAATATAATTAGAAACAACAGGCACAAACGGTTTATCCATGAGGAATGCCGATGTCCTGGACCCAGACCCAAATAAATATCAAATATCTGTACAGCCTTTTGATAGTGATCGTGATATTTCAGTGTACTGATCATGTGCACAATTCATTATATTTGGACAAGATTAAATTCAAAATACAATAAAACATAAAATACAATCATTTAATAAATAAAAATAATAAATACAATTGAATATACGTAGCACTATGAAATAAGACAACGAATAGATTTGCAGCCGTGACCAATTAAATTTCCCTTTGTGATTTTAATGAACGGATATTTTAAAACATGTTTGGTTCCTTTGTGAAACTAAAATAGTGTTTCATAGCATCTTTTGTAAACTCTCACTAATCAGTTTTTGATTACCCTGGGCAAAGTTTAATTCCAAACTGACATTGGATTGATGGTGGTCTAATCAACAAAGGTGAAACGCGATTTCTCTGTGTGAAAGTTTAAGGATGAATCCGTCATGGGCAAGTTGAAATCTTGATTAGTTTTTTGGGGGCACATAAAGTTGACGCGTTGATAATACTGCTATTATCCCTTTTTTCCTCATACACATATACATGGATGAACAAATAATGTGGGATTTGCAAATCTAACTGTCATAGATTTTCTATTTCCAGCACATTTAATTATTAGATATAAAGCTCTGAAATCAATTTAAATTTTTGAATAAGGTTTATGCTGTTATTGTCCACGGAAAGGTATATACATACCTACATAAACACCTTAAGAATTCTTAATGGCAGCACAATCCTAGAAATGTTATGCTTTTTATCAGAATAGAAATAAGTTTAAGTCCCTAGACCACATATTTACGTTTGGATTCGCTGTTGTGTTGGACACAACACCAATAAGATATACGGCGCAACTAAAATCAATAAACATCCGGATGTGGGGTAGTTCCCTCGAACCAGAAGAAAAAAAATCGACGCATCAATAAAAACCTGTAATATAAGTCACTGTACCAGCTACATATTTTCCTATATATCAATATGAATATTATTTAGTATTTAAGTAAAAGTGTATAGCACAGGAAACAATGTTAATTGTATCCACTCTTCAACTTATTTTATATACAAAATGAAAACACAATAATTACATTGAGAAATTACTTAGAGAACTAATACTGCAAGGACAGTAAAGAACACATTATCTCTACCAGCATATCTGCTTCTGAAAGAAAGAACAAACAGGTTTTTACCCAACCACTTTCTACGAAGGTTATATGAACAAGTTGTCTTTGGTCATTATAAATGCAGAAAACTTGTACATGTATACAGTTGATGACTCAGAATGTGTTATTTTGCTACTTCTGATTTATATTTTCTGTCAGAACTGGAACATAATAACTTAATCATTTATTCTCAAGCATTAGACTAATCTAAACTTTGCAATCACGCTTTATATAATAAAAAATATTTTCCTACCAATAAAGTTCGAATTCCCAGCTATCATTTTATACAATTTAACTTTAGGACATTTATGTTTACCGTATATATGTATAGTCCAGGTGAATTTGTCATAAGGCGCCAGATGGGACGGTCAAAACTCTCCCAATTGTTGACATCGATGTTGGCCGTCTTCAAGTCCCTCTTGCAAACATGTTTGTAACGCAGGCGTGGACGTCCAGTCAGTCGTGTACCTTCTGCTAGTTTCCCCATATAACGGGTCATTAGGAATGCGGCCTGGGTCCATTCTCTTGACATGGCCGAGCCAGTGAAGGCGCCTCTCACTGAAAATGGCGAACATGCTGTTGATGTTGGCGCGCTCTAGAACCTCTGTGTTTGGTACTTTGTCCTGCCACTTGATGTGCATAATGCGCCACAGACATCTCAGGTGGAAGTTGTTGTTTTCTCTTGTGACTTGCATAGGTGGTCCATGTTACGCTGCTATAGAGGAGTGAGCTGAACTGAGCACGCAGGCTTGGTAGACACGCCGTTTGGTCTTCTCGGTGAGGTTTTGGTTGTTCCATACTCTCTGGATAAGTCTGGCCATCACTGCAGCTGCCAAGCAATCCTGCCATCCACCTCATAATCAATTGAGAGTGAGCTGGAGATGTTGGACCCGAGGTATGTGAAGTTTTCTTCAACTTCCAAGTTACATCCATCGATGGTGTCAGAGAGAAGAGGGTCTGCATCTTGCGCCATGACGTTTGTTTTCTTCAAGCTGATGGTCAGTCCAAATTCCTTGCAAGCGTTGGAGAGGCGGCATACCAGCTAATGCAGTCCATCTTTGGTATGGGATGTCAAGCAATTCACTGATGAGTATCTTTGTGATTTTAGTCTTAGCACGGAGACGGCAATGATGAACAGCTTTGCGTCAGTCCTGGAAGGCGTACTGGAGAAGCATGGAGAAGAATATGGCGAAGAGCGTCGGCGCAAGCACACAGCCTTGTTTGACTCAGCTGATTACTGGGAAGGCCTCTGATGTTGCGCCATTGAAGCCCACTGTCCTGTGCATATTCTCATGGAATGGGGAATTACTGCATGTAATATATTTAATTATTACATAATGCCCACCCTCGCTCATTTTTGTTAGAATTTAAATCAGTGATAGAGAGATGTAAATCTTCGAGCCCCAAATCAGAGATGCCAACAGTTACATGAAACTAAATACACAAAATAGGTGAAATTCAAAAAGCAATAATGTAATACCATTCAATAACAGATAATCATTTCTTAAATGAAATTCAATATTCAAAACCAGGCAACTCATCTTTCACTCGACCAAGTGACGGCCTATTTCATCATCTGACTTAGTGTGATATATGTTCCTCCTGTCCTGTGTTCCTACTCATTTGTATTATTATTTTCCCTTGATTGATACTCCATTGCACCTTCAGTAGATCAACAATATCCTTCTTTGTCTCCTAGAGACTAGGTATAATGTGTTCTAGGGTAGTTCCCATCTCTTTCTCCTACAGATCATCCGGTCCTTAAAATATTCTTGTCCGAAGCTCTTTTGTAATTTCCAGATTAACAATGCTTCTCGCCAATTTCGAATGACGCCGTATTAGCTAATATCTTCCCTTATATAATTCCCACAAGATGATTTAGCGACTACTGACGTTTAGGTTCTAAGATACTAGATTTAAACTTGCAATTTCAATTATGGACACGCCTTGATTAACTGCAAATGGATGTCGATTCACCCATGGTCAAGATAATTAGCAGACATTGCCCCTCCCTGGCAGTCTGTCAAGAGTGGGTTACGATCCCCAATTGATGTTCATTTGAACCCAACGCAGGCGAAACATGTCACTTTATCTGTGAATCGCGCGCCCCTAAGAAAGTCAACTATAAAAAGTTCCTATGGCCCTGTTATACACAACTGGCTTTGTCACATCATTGTTCGCAAGGCTGGCACTCGTAACATTTATTACAGGAATAATTATCCTCAGTGTCTAACATATAAATGTTGCAATCTGGTTATTGTTCCTTACTTACAAACTGACAACCTCCCCACGCTTGCGAATAAAATTGGGATTTTATTCCCCGACATTTGCTCCAAATGCAAATTTGCGTTATCCACGCAATGAAAGAAAAATGATAGCGATGCTACACGCTGACTACATACACGATTATACATATGACGGTGCTTTACAGAGAGATACATGCCATTTCAGCGCTTCTGCTCATGAAATCAGCGCCTACGTTCTCTGTTCATTTCAAGTAACTGATCTGCATATGGTTCTACTGTAAAAACAGAGACCATTGCATAAAGCGTACATTCGACAATTTTGCCTGCGCAACATAGACGAGGGGTTATTGGTCAGTTTCCAATATGAACTTGCATCCGTACAAGTACCGCTCGAACCGTGATATGCCGAACACAATTCCGATGTGTTCCCTCTCCGATAAGGAGTAGTTCGTCTTGGCAGTAGATAATTTCTAAATGATGTACTCGACAGGGAAAAGTGTCTCCTCGTGCTCTTGGAACAATACTGCTCACAGTCGCATGTGTCAGTGCGAATCACAAAGTCCTTGGACAGATTTGGTAGGTGGACAACCGCGTCGGATTTAAGCATATCCTTTAGCGTTTGGAAAGCCTGCTTGCTACATCCGTCCAAATAACTTTACCCAGGGACCGTTTCTATGTCAGGTCAGACAACTCCCTCGTAATAGATTGGATTGGCCACATGCCTCCGTTAGTACCAGGCCAGTCTCATGAATGATCTCTAGTCAGATTTCTTGTTGGCCGTGCGGTATTTCCAAGCTGCTTCACCTTTGATTTTTCGGAGCACCCTGTGCCCTGACTAAAGGTGCGTCCGAAATAGTCCAAGTTTCACAATCCCAGGTGACAGTTGGAAGGTCGAGCCGTCATTCTCTCCTGGCGTAGCTGCTTTAAAACCTCAGATAGCTGAATGAGGTGTTCACTCCACGTCTCTGTGGCTAATACAAGATGATCCATGCATGCTGTTGTGGACATCCCTAGAGCGCAAGGGTTCCGGCAACTTCCGGATCATTCTAGTGAAAGTGCTGGGCGCATTCGGGACTCAGATTGACATGAACAACCATTGGTAGGTCCCCTCGGGAGTAGCTAATCCGAGCTGTGCTCTGTCCCTCTTTTTCACAGGTATTTTTCAAATATATCTTGGACAAATTCAACTTTGAGAAAACTTTCGCCTTTGAGACAGACGCGAAAATTGTTTTCTGATGGCCTGGCCGTTCGTTCACTAGCTTTAACCCGAACTCGACAAGTGACTTTCTCCGGGGTATTTTAGTAAGCACATCGGAATACAATACCAGCAACGTCTATATCTCTTCCCGCTGTACCATAGTCAACATGGATTCGCACTCGCTGACGGTCTCCCTTTCTCGGAATCGCTTAAAAAGATTGGCATGGTATAGCTTTTCCTTAGTCGGTAGTCGTATCCGATAGATTTGTCCTCCGACTTTCCCGGTTACGAAGTACGGCTCCCTCCAAAATACTTGCAACTTGTGTTCTTGGGGCAACAGAAAACGAAACGTGTCACCCTCCTCATCCTGGCGTGGTTTCGCGTGCTTCCTGTCATACTTCTCTTTACGCGCCTTCGCTCCCTTGAAGTTCTCCAGTGCAAGTGAACATCTTTCCGCGGCGTACTGATATGTTGTACGTACCTCTTCGACTGCGTGATCGACCGTCCACAGCTGTCTCAGTACGGAAATTGGGCCACGTACGGTCCTCCTTTACAAAAGTTCAAAGGGAGAAAACACTTAACTCGCTCTGGGTACTTCCCGATATGCAAAAATATTGCCGGAAAGTACCGATACCAGTCTTTGAGACGGTCTTTTGCACAGCTTCTTGAGCATGTTATTCCATAGTCCCGTTAAACCGTTTGAGCAGTCAATTACACTGGGGGATGATACAGTGTAGTCGTGCGGTGTCTAATCGACGGCAGTTGATTTACCTCTGCCATTACTTAACTTAATAAATGTGTAACTTGATCGGTAAGTATCACGTCGGGCACTCCAAGTCTTGACCAAATCATATACAGCGCATCAGCGACGGTTTTCCAATAGCGTCTAGCGTAATCTACAACCGTTAGAATTCAATTTTCTCCTTGATGTACGGTGAATCAAGATCAATGACAGCCACTGTCAAAAAGTCACACGTGCTGTTCGCGTACTAGATTTCAATTACCTCCCCTGTGTGGTCCTCAGGCTTCACGTATTTCTTGTTGACAGGGACTGGAACGCTACGCTCAGTGTCGTACAAGATGGTGCCACCATCTTCGGTGACAGTTGGGGACGCAAGAATTGCTGGTTTACAAGCTTGCCTCCCGCTCCCACTCCTTTCTAGCAACAGCACTCACCTGGGTCCGCCTGTCCTTAGGACAGTCGCTGGCAAAATTCCCCGGGCGGATGCAGTTGAAACATGTCGGCGGAAATCGCTGACCTGCATGTCCGATTTTCGTGGGTTTGGTCCGTCCTGGTCTATGGGTGTCATCCTTACCTGAGGATCATCCTGCTACCTTCCCGTCGCCCTGAAGGCTACGGACAGCCGGCTTTCTCTCCCCAACATGGCAGAACTCTTGGTAGGTCAACCCCTCTGCCTTCCATTTATAACAAAGTTTATTTTGGAAACACTTGAATCCTTTCAGAATGAAATTCTCCATTAGGTGATAGATATTTTGAGAAAATGTTAATTGTGATCCGAGGACAGGTAGATGACTTGTTTATCTAGAACAAGTGTATTCGCGCTGTAAGATCTGATCCAAATCAGATATATTGTTTTATATATTATTTCATTTAGGTTGGAATGTAGGCATAACATTACTTAATGCAAGTAATTCTTATTATCAGCCAAATAAATATTCTTGGAATTAGGTACTTCGATTTACAATGAAAGTATAAAAGACATATTCAATAGATATTATTAATATTATTCAGCAAATGACTGTTTTATTGAATTTTTAACTGCCACTAAAGTTTATTCACAACTTTAATCTTTACGACATTTGTTAGAAAGTATATGATTATTTGGGATTTTAATACACAGTATCGTAAGGTATTATTAATATATCACTTTGTATTTTAGGTAAATAAAGTATTTGTTGAAATGTACAAAACGTGGTGATTTTCGCACTTTTCCATCACTTAAAAACCATATTTTGTAATACTTGAAATTTATCATTTAAGAACAATTAAGACACAAAGTGTTCGATTGAAGTAGTACGCTGAAATATTGCTAAAACGGTATATGAAAAGTAAATTCGATCAAATAATAGTAACATTTGTTTCTGTCTTTTGGGATCAAACCTCATACAAGAAGATACATATATATATATATATATATATATATATATATATATATATATATATATATATATATATTGGTCACATAATAGTATGTCTAAATGATTTGGGAGTGTATGAATTTTTGTGGGTGGATCATATATGAAAATATAGTTAAAAGCATGAGAACATGCTCTTTCAAGAGCACAAAATAAATATTGTTTTCCCTATAATAGATTGTTTTTAATATGATACTATTTTGATACGATTTTATTTACTTGATATATTTAAATTGTTGGTGATATTTGTTCTTTTTAATATGAAATATAGATCTTTAACCAATATTGAACTGTTACAAACAAATACCATGTTTGATTTATATTATTATTTTTTTAGGAGAATGTTATGGTCATATACTAGATGACTGGGTTTATCTTTGTCGGAATTTTATTATGACACCAAATGATGCATCTATCTTGACAGCGCAGACGAAATAAAACGATGTTTTCTTTAGAAAACGAGATGTAAATGAGAAATATGTTTTTAGCTCTATAACATAAAATGAATCATTCATGTAATGAGGTATTATCACATTTAATATATTGATATATGAAATTAACAATAAATAGTTAAAATTTATTTTGAAAAAACTGTTTCTTTTCATCATTTCCAATTTTGAGTACCCCACACTCCCGTATAAAAGACCCTCGTCTCCCGCCAAAAAATGCGGACCCCAGAGAATAATAATGTGCTAAACTTTCAAGCTCACGGATTCTTTGAAAATTTATATTTCTGTCTTGGAAATATGGCAAGTGATGCAGTGAAATTTGCTTATGGATTAGTGTGTTGAGGGATACATGATTCCTTCTGGCTGGTAAGTGTATTATTTGTCATTAAATATTGCAGGTATATTCAGCTGGAGTACAACGGAGATGCTTAACAAAATTATAATAGAGCATGTTTATCATAACACATTTCTGGCTGTTGCTAAGTTTTCCGTTGTTGTTTAGAGACTTGGGATGCTATGAAGTGTATAGGTATATAGTCTTATATGCATGGATCAGTGTTTTCTGACATAGTTCATTTCAAACACCATTGAGAATTTTATCCCATCTGTAGCACAGTAAATTTTCAGGTCAGATTCATTAAATGTAGCTAACAGTATATACAATGTTTCACGCGATGTGTTTACAACTAATTCAGTTGCTTTAGCTGCATTTAATGATCTGAAAATGTACTGAGCTAGTCCTGCATATATGATAAACTTGACCATGCAAGTTTAAACGAACTAACATAATATCAAAACCTCGAAATAGTATGTGTGTGTGTATTTGTCTCTATCAAAATGTTTTTGTATTGGTGTGTTTTAAGACAGATTGACCTTAAGTAACTATGTTTTGGTTATATATTATTTGTTGTTGTTGTTGTTGATGTTGTTGTTGTTTTATTTGAGAACAACTATGGCACAGCAGAAGACAAGAAGGTTTTTTTGGGTTAAAAGTAGTTCTCAGCGCGTGGACACCATGACTGAGTCGATTGGTCTGAGATGACTAGACTGAGATAAGAAAAGTAAGGTTAGCAAAACAGCTAGATTTCTCTGTCGCTTGGGTGAGAAATTAATATCTCGCCCATCCGGGGAATTACCATTATGTCTTAAACCTGCCATCGTAAAGGCTCTGCTGAAGAAAACAAAACGTTTGACCATATCGATTTAAAGAAGAACTATAGCCCAGTTTCTAATCACCCGTTCATATAAACAATCTTAGGAAAAGTTGTTCTAAACAAATTTTGTTTCTCATTTGAATTCAAACAGTCTCTTTTTCTGCAATTTACACTCTGCATACCGCCCTTGCCACAGTACTGAAACTACTCTTCTAAAAGTATTTAATGACATTCTCTCTACTTTGGATAGCGGAACGATTACAGTCCTCACTCTCCTGGATTTATCTGTAGCATTTGACACAATAAACAATCATATATTACTTCACCGTCTCCAGCATGTATATGGCATTCACAATACATTCTTACACGATTTCAAGTCATACTTAGTCAACAGGACACAAATTGTATCTGCAAATGGAATAAATTCCAGCCCAGTTGATCTATCTTGTGGTGTTCCACAGGGGTCTTTCCTTGGACTTGTTATCTTCATTATGTACATTCATCCGCTATCAAGTGTCATAGATCATCACCCAGTGTTTCACCCGTTGTACACTGATGACACCCAAATATACACGTCTAGCCAACCAACTGAAGTGAATGCTACCATCCCAGGAGTAGAGGTGCATTTCTGATGTGAAATAATGGATTATTATTAGTAGTAGTAGTAGGAGTAGTAGTATTAATATCATATTTATTTATTTATTTATTTATTTATTTATTTATTTATTTATTTATTTATTTATTTATTTATTTATTTAATTGCTTACTAATCAGAGTATGATCCTATGCAAGAAGATAATATAGAATTTGACAGAGAAAACTATTCAGCTGGAATAATTGCCGACGAGCCAACATTGAGCTGCAATAGACGTATTCCCACCGCGAAACTCATTTGTTTTATAGTGTGCCTGTAATTCGCAAAGAGAAGTGAAAGGAGGCCGAAAAATAAATTAAAGTATATATATATATATATATATATATATATATATATATATATATATATATATATATATATATATATATATATATATATATATATATATATATATATATATATATATATATATCCAACACCCGTGATTGTCAAAGCTTCAAATTATAAGACAAAAAGAAAGTGTAGAAACAATATTAAAAAAACAATGAAAGAAAGCCCGTGAAGCAACCACGAGGACCACGTATAAGAATGAAGATAAGGCGGCAGCTAGCAGACCATTTAACATCCGCAGAGATGAAGAGTTTCCATTCAGATTGAGAAACTATCGTGCCAAACTCTACCCGATACTAAAAAAATCCATTAAACAAGGGATACAATCGTTCTATCAATATTACAAAATAATAATATACGGTTATATGTGTGTATTTGATGAGGTTAGAAACAATGCTGTTCTTGTAGACAAAAGATAGGATTCTGGTCGAGGCCTTACAAAATGTGTAGAGAGAACTGTTCAACTTCTATGCTAGGTTGTTTAGTGTGCAATATATCTGGTTTAAGTGAGAAACATTCTATGGAAGAGAGGTCCGTTTTTATTAAGTATGTTGCAAAAAGTGATTTACTAGGCTTTATTCAAAGAAAGGCAGAAACTATCGATCAGTTTAATACTAAAGGTTACAAATACTTTAATACCGTAAGAATTGAATTAAAATTAGATAACATAAATTCAGGGAGGATCTCGATTTTTATTAGTGATCCCCTATTAAAGCATTTTAATTTATCTGAAGAAAAAGTGCCTAACATATCGCTGGTAAGTTGTTTAGTCAAAGGCTAGCAAACTGAAATGGAACTTATTTTTTTGTTTTGCCTATTTATCATCTGAATATTCCTTTGTTCATTCAGACGGTAATGTGTATGCAATGATATTAAATGATTTTGCTCACCTAAAAGTGAAATATGCTGACTATAAAATAATAGCTGCAGGTGGGTTTAGTGCCAATACCGGAATTACGCCAGATTTTATCAAATATGCTAGTATTGTGGACCAACTTGGAGACTTTAATTATATAGACGAGATGATCGGGCTAATCTGGAGGTAAGGGAGATACATCAATACGTAGACAAACTTCAATAACTATGACAAATAACTGGATAGAGAATCGCTAATGGTAGATGTGTATCAGATAAAAAAAAACTTTACATGTATGCATGGCAATTTGGCCTCAACAATAGAGTTTATGGTAGGCGAAGTCTGTATTTTAAAAACATATCAGGGTTCGTATGTCTTTTAAGGTCTTTGCGAGTTTGGTAAAAAGTGGGGGAGCATTTTCAGGCCTTTTTTTGGAAAATTCAAGCATTCGTGAATGAATGGCGACATACGCCTTCTCTGCAAAATATAACTACAATACCTATATGGATAAGAAGAAAACAGAGGAGGAACGTGAGGAGAAAATCAGATCAGGAAACATCAATTAGCCATGGATGAATGGGAAGAAGTTAAAGCCCAAACGCTGCGTATTGAAGCTGACATTGCCAACCTTTGATGCTTTTTCTGTCCAGAGGGCAAAATAAGCAGAGCTACAAGGACTCCTTGTGCTTCTCACACAATAAAATACTCTTAGGAGAAGAGCAGAGGAAACAATGACATAGGTGGCTTCTCTTTTTAAAATGATTTTTAAAAAAAACAGCAACTATAATAACGTATTTAAAGTAATGATGATGCGTGTTAAGAGACGAATTTATTGGATATATTTAATTTAATGCATAAGGTACGTATTTCTGAAATAATGATGAAAGTTAACCTATCTTCCAGTACATTATAAAGCAATTTTGGGAATTGTCTGAATTTCATCATTAAACAATATTGTAGTAATTTGCATTTGATGCTTTGTCATCTAAACTATATACGACATTTTAACGCAAATAGGTCTTGGAAATCTATATTCGCGTTTTTTTGAAAGTTTGGGAAAATTCTTTGAATTTTTCGATCGGAGTTCAATGTGAATCCTGTATATCATCTTTTGACACAGACGATAGAATGGAATCAATACTCATGCCCATTGTAGTTTCACTTGTCTTAACAGATAAACGAACAAACGTTATAAGAATATCTGGGGGTAATGAAATAAATAAATACATATAGAACAAATACGAAGGTCTATCTTTGATCCAAATTTGCAAAACTCTAATATCTCAATATACGGACAAGCTTTACAATGATATAAATTGTAACAAACTTAATGAACGCGTCTAAACAATTACTGATAGTTACAATGATAAAGGAAGCACAACGAAAACAATCAATATAAAGCAAATTCTCCAAAAAATCTCCAACAAAATTTTTTAAATGCCGGCCTTTGTTTGATACAGATTACACAAACGCCAAAAGCAAAGCTTTGTGATATCTAAAATAGTTTAGATCAAAACGTACAAGTGAATCTCTTACAAGGAGCAAGCAAAAGCAATATGAATGTTTAATATAAAAAAAAACTCTTTTTATATGCAATATACTCTAAACATACACACATTTTCTGACGCTTTGTTAAGAACCAACGCACTCGTATACAAAACGGTGTCTCGTCTGCAACTAGGGATGAATATATTTCGTAATTATTTAATGTTTCCAGTTATTTTGGCCAAATACAGAAAACATTCAAGTAATTAACGAGACTTCAAGAGGTTCACATACAATTGAGCAAACCGAAGCATAACAAACCTAAGGGAGTAGATGCTTTATCCAGCGAATTCCTTATATTACGAGCGACATAATAGCATCAACATTAATGACATTAGTTAATAAATTATTCGATGTTGGATATTATCCAGAATATTGGTCAACAGCTCTCATCATACCAATTTTGAAGGAATGGGATGCAAATGAACCCTTCAATTACAGAGGCATTAATCTACAACCTGTATTAAGCAAAGAATTTACATTGATTTTAAATAACACAATAAACTAATGGACCGAGGAAAACGAATTACCGGGCGAATAGCAAGCAGGATTTAAAGCGATATATCCCATAGCTGATAATATATTTATATTATATACATTAATCTTTACTTATTTAAGAAAAGGTTGGGGTAGATTATATGCAGTATGTATTGACTATGAAAAAGTCGTTGCAAGGATAGAGAGACATTTACTGTACCAAAAGATAGTTAATGAAAATATTAGTAGACATATGTTAAGAATCATTTAGGCAATTGATATTGAAATACATGCATGTGCTAACTCCAACGATCTTATTACACAAACATGTAATTACCATTTCGCAATTGGCCGTGATCCAAGGTTGTGTTTTATCGTCTTTAATCTTGTCTTTATTTTTTAATGATTTGAAGCCTGTTTTAGCTAAAGAAAACAAGGCAGTGTAAGTAGAGAACTATTGGAACTATTTTCACTGTTGTATGCAGACGATTCAATTGTCTTTTCTGACACTGCTCACCAGTTGCAAAATATGCTGAATAGGTTGCATACATAATGCGTAAAGAGGAATTTAAAAGTGAATATGGACTTTTTTAAAATAAAAAACAATGGTGGTTGTATTTCGCAGAGGTGTCTATCTCCGATGTTACGAATACTGGCAATATGTACAGAGGTAAAACTGAATCATATTATAAGTATTTAGGACGCATATGTTCTTCAAATAACTCTTGGTACAAGTGCCAGAAAACTCTATCATTGCAGGCGATGAAGGGTGTGCATATATTGAAACAAAGTCTTTCAAAATTTAGCAGATTACCCGTAACTGGATTTCCTCGTCTGTTTGACGGAAAGATATCTACCATACTTAATTATGGAGCTGATGTTTTGGGATTTTAAGATGCCAGTGATATTTAAAAAGCTCATTCGCCATTTTATAAATATATCTTTGGTACATCTAAGTCGACTCCTAATACAATCATATGTAATAAATTAGGAAGAACTGGTACGCAGTGTATAGCTCAAAACGTATATTGAAATATTGGCTAAGATTTCTACAAATGCCAGAAGGTAGATATCCTTAGAAATACTACGATTCACAGTTAAGATTTTGCTGGGCTAACTGTTAAAAAGCTTCTATTTACATTTAGATTTCGCAATGTTTGGTGTACTCAGGGCGTAAATGATGAACATGTATTTGTTAGATTTGTAAACTAGATATGTGAAAATATTATTAGGCAAAAGCTGCAGGATGGGATTAAGTCGAAGGATAGTTTGCGATTCAAAAGGTCATTGGGGGGGGGGGGTAGAATTTACTTGTCAAAAATATCTAGAACCGTTCGGAGATAACGATCTTTGTTATACAATCACTATGCTTAAAATGTGGAACTTCATATTCATAGATAATAAGGGAAGATATGAAAGTATCTGCTATGACGAAAGATTATGTCTGATTTGTAATGTTAACATCGAAAATGAATTGCAGTAATGCTTGTCCGCTATGTGGAGAAATAGGAAGAAAATACCTACCAACCTTTGTATACAAAAATCTAACTTTAAAACAATTTAGGTCCTTTATACATAATGATAGTATTAAACATTTGATGACTATGTTAGCAATGTTTACTAAAAAAAAGCCTTAAAACTTAGAAAAAGCGTCCTATCAACGACTCCTGATTCATAAGAATTTAAATCAATATGACAAATCGCGCCACGCAAGTTGTAGGGTTACCCTAAAAAGCGTTTGTTTGATTACTGTTTAGTATTATTATTTATATTATTATTATTAATTATTATTATTATTTCATGTATATTACTTCTTATGACTACGATGTTCTTTTGTTACGTACTATAACATCTTTTTGTACCGCATGATGTGTGGAAATGTATCATGAGCCAGTGGCCTGTACGACAATAAAGACTATGTATGTATGTATGTATGTATGTATGTATGTATGTATGTATGTATGTATGTATGTATGTATGTATGTATGTATGTATGTATGTATGTATGTATGTATGTGATTTAAATTAACACTGAAACCGACCTATTGCTGCTACCTACATTGTTTTTATTCTACATTCTCGTTATTCCATGATGTTGGTCATTTTGACTGTAACTTTTGCCATGACTCATGGATACAGAAAAAAGGAGAAAAACAAGTATTACATTAGCATACAGTATGCATGTACCTCCGAACGAAAGAATTTCTCTTTGATTCTCAACAGACTAGTTGAACGTTGTATCATTGGTGCAGCAACGTGTACACTAGACAAATATCAGTGTGTATATAATGCTAGACGAACCAGGTTTCTTTATGCAAGTTCCGTTTTAAGGATTACATCAAGCCCAAATACCTTTTCTCTCTCAAACAATAAATGTTATTGTATTACGCCTTCATGTACCATTATTCATTTCCTTTACAGTCCTGGGATTATTAATAATTTTCTCGTTATTTTATTACGTCATTTATATGCCGTCAGTTGGAGTTCATCATTGATCTGACAGAATCAATAGCCTTCTGTTGAAACTGTAAATAAATGCGTATAAATGCTTCATGGGCTGAACACAGTTTGATATAGCAACATTATTTGTTCATCAACTTGCATTATACCACTATTTTAAAATAACAATATAACGTCGCAGAGTTTGGAGAAAACTAATTTCTCTTGATCTCTATAAAACCAGGATTCCGCAATCCCGGTATTTGGCATTTTTCTGTTTTATATCTGTAATGTTTTGTTCAATCTCACAATTATCTGACAGATGGAATTGCATTCGTTACTATCAAAGGATAAAGGGACATAATTTGAAAATTTTGTTTGGACACTGCAGGAATACATGGAAGAATTATATCTCCTAACAAGGTTTTTCACTGTAAGTTTATTGTGCATTTTTCCTGAACTCTTTCAACTACTATAAAGTAGAAATTGTCGTTTTATTTGTCTGAAATATCACGTGTCAATGTATATAGCAAATTTACTTTCAGATAGTGACTTCACTTATATGTCGGGAAATAACGAACTGTAGTTCTATTCGTCCACTATCTTTTTGAACTCGTACGTGGTTAGAATAAAATTAGTAATCTCGTCAGTCATCACCAAAACATCATGTTTTTGACCACAAAAAAACTGGGTTTTCTTCCACATTAAACTTGGTCATAGGTTCCACAATTATGAAAAATTTAGAGCAAACGTGTTTTTATGCATGGATCCAACAGTCTAACATTTGTTCTGCAGTATTAAAATACACCACTATGAATTTTTGGCCAATAAAATAAATATTGTGAAGGAGAACATTTTGTAGATGCAACACATAACAGAGAGAACATTGCCGGGATTAGCGTGACACGTTTGTCAGTTAATGTGATCAATGTGTTTCGGTACCGTTTTAACTCTAGGGTCTGAGCTAGAACATGGTGTTTTAATGTTCCCGGTTAGGGCATGATCAATTTTCAATGAGGTTCCACTTTGATAACGGCCAGACAAATTGGTAGAGGTGAGTTGATTTTGATTATGAGCGTATTCCATTAGATGCATGACAGAAACATATATTTTTTTAATGGATTTAGTAAGTGATGAAACTGAAATATTGGCAAATATGGTAGTTAAGATACATATTCGTTACTACATTCGTGCAATGAAGACGGGAATTCGCTTGACCTACGAACTGGTATATTGGCATTGGAGCAGCAATGAGGGTTGTTTATTGTATATGTACAAGTGTCTGACATTAAACAATGTACCTTTAATTATTATTATTTCATTATGCAGGGACCTATTTGTTAATTATATTAACTAAACGATTAGTAATGTAATATTGTATGTTAGTGACATACATTAATCTTCCTGTAATATGTTTGTATAGAAAGGACTGAGCTAGAATGTATATGGTTTGCAATTACCAGACTGAAACGTCAAGTAATGATATCCTTAAGTTTAAACGATTCAATTATGGCTCTATGCTAGATGTGTTTGTTTGAAATAAAGTCCTTTGAACCGTGCCGACTATCACCACATACAAGCAGACGATTTATTACTGACCTGCTATTATTAGACGATTCGGGCTCGAAGTGTCATGATAAACGGGTCAAACATATACGCGGAAGATGTACCAGCTACAGTTAGAACGAGGACATACATTTCCATGGAGAGGCTATATGCACGTATTTAACACCCAACAAATACCACGGCGAATGTATGGACCAAGTAGAACTATTTGCAAATGTACGGCGCTACATCTAAAAATGAAGGTACCCTGTATCATATATGTGGATTTCGAATTCTTTAACATTCCTGTGAGAAACTCATTACCTCACTCCAAAGACTAAGTTTGTTGAAAATCACAAAACTAAAAGCCAATTACGAAATGTTCACTAGTACGGGAGATTAGGAATGTAGGTTCCTCGACAGCTTGGAATTCATCATCAGTCTTTGATGGTACCATCCATTACAGTTATAACGGATCTGAAACAAAAAACTCAGAAAAAGTGAGTTTATTATATTGCGTCCAGAAGCAGAACAAAATATAACTGCTATTCTGATAGCTTGACGTGGTCTTCGAGTTAGACGATCATGACCTAGATCATAGCAATACTAATATTCGACTTAAATTTGTATTTGATCCAGCATTCGACATAGATTCGCCGATTCTTAAAGAAGATCGATACGTGATTATCAGTATTATTCTTATAATGCAAGACAACCAAGTCAGCATGGAAGGATCTAACATCAAGTTCATGATACAAGTATATACTTATTACCCGATGAGGCATGTATTGAAATACATGTAGAAGGTGAACTTGATAAAACGGATGATACAGCATATAACGCTGATGTTTTAGATGGTTTGGTCAATAATGAAATTATGGCTTTGTTTGATAGATCTACATATATGAGTGATCAAATAAATATTGAAATAGGTCAAAAAGATGTTGATGTTGCTACAACCTTAAACAGTCAGTTAGCTAACCCACCCGTAAACGTGGTCACATTTCAGACTGAATTCGTCATAAACCTGATGGCAATGTTCTGCAATCTACCTTTGTATCCCACGAACATGCATCAGATCACTTCTGCATTATATGTCATCTCAACATATCAGTTCCTAACCATTCATCTTTATTTGGTACTAAGAGAAACCTCAGTATGTTAAATAGAACCAAATTTATGCATGGCATCCAAGACAGCCTAACAACTTGCTTACATTCTATAGTAGAATAACTCAATAACTGCCTGCGTTTATTGCTTGAAAAACATGCCCTAACCACCAAGTGCAGCGTATCAATACAAAAGGCGTTCTCCGTGGTATGACAGTGTTATAGACACAATAGTGCTTTTCGCTGCTAAAAGACATCGTCGTAAAGCAGAGAGGCTTTGGCGTTCCACCAGACTCACTATTCATAAACAAATATATGAAGCGGCTAAGAAAAACGTCACAAAAGTAGTCCATAAAGCCACATTATCCCACTACAGTACTAAGATCACAGAGAGTTCCAGTTGCAAAGAGCTCTTCGAAATAAAAAACAAACTAATGTCAAGGAGCAAATGTACACCACTTCCAACTACCTTACCTCTAGGCGACCTTCCGGACCTATTTGCCAATTTCTTCCGTGACAAAGTATAAACCATGAGAGATTCGCTTGACAACACAATTACAATTGACTCGTTACCATACAGTTATGAAACAGAAATTCCGTTACATCTGTTTGGAGCGTTTGAACCTGTCTCTAGGGACAATCATGACGAAGAGTACACCACAATCATGTGAACTTGATCCAATTCCAACATCACTGCTGCTTGAGTGCTTAGACTCAATATTGTCTTAACAAACTGACATTATTAATAGCTATATCTCATCGAGGGAATTTCCATCATATTTCAGAACTGCCTTTGAAAAACCTCTGCTGAAGACACAAACACTCCACCACTACAATTTAAAGAACTACCGCCATGTTTCTAATCTCCCGTTTATATAAACAATCTTAGAAAAACTTGTTCTAACCCAACTTGTATATCATTTTAATTCAAACAGTCTTTTTAGCAATGTACAGTCTGCATATCGCCCCTGCCATAGTACTAAAACTACTCTTCTGGAAGTATTTAATGACATTCTTTCTGCTCTGGATAATGGAACTAGTACCGTCCTCATCCTCCTTGATTTGTCTGCAGCATTTGACACAATAGACAATGATATATTACTTTACCGTCACCAGCATGTATTTGGCATTCATAATACAGCCTTACAGTGGTACAAGTCCTACTTAATCAACTAGACACAACTTGTATCCGCAAATGGAATACACTCCAGCCCAGTTGATCTATGTTGTGGTGTTCCACAGGGGTCTGTTCATGGACATGTTCCCTTCATTATATACATTCGACCGCTCTCAAGTGTCATATATCATCACCCAGTGTCACACCAATTGTACGCTGATGACACCCAAATTTACAATTTGAGCCACCCATCTGAAGTTGATGCTACCATCCATGGAGTAGAGACCTCCATTTATGATGTGAAATCAGGGATAACAAGTAACATTTTTCAGATGAATGATGATAAAACTGAGGCCTTTCTGATCACAACACAAAGACTTTCTCATTCACACCATTTACTTCAAGCAATAAATATAAGCAACATCAATGCCGCCAAAACACTTGTATGTTCATTAGTACTTTTAAGACTGAACCATTGTAACTCAATTATGTCATGCTCGTCACAATATCTACTCCAGAATGTTACAAAAGTTCAAAACACAGCTGTTCGGATCATCCTTAGAGTACCTCGAATAGAGCACACCTCACCACTTCTCTGTACCCTACAATGGCTATCCATTCGATACAGAATCAAACTCAAAATTTGTTCTCTGTGCTACGCTCACTGACGGAGTCCAGTCCAACAGACCTATCCGGCCTCACCCATGTGTATACACCGGCAAGATACTTACGCTCCTCTTCTGACAATTGTATACTCATTGTTCCTGCAATGACAATGAAGTCATATGGACAACGTTCTTTTGCATACCAGGGCCCGGCGATGTGGAAATTGCTCATTGAAATTAGACACAAAAACACATTGATCCCGTTTAAGAGTGCTCTTAAAACTCACCTTTTTAGACTCAAGGAACAAACTTAGAGACCTAATAATATTTTGTACCTTAAGTGTTTTCAGCATGTTTTATGTTATCCAATTTCATGGTTTTTGTTTATTGTTTTTCTGTACTGTAGTCATATCATTATAGAAGTTGTAAAGCGCTTAGGGCTTCTGAACATTAGGCGTTATACAAAGACCTCATTATTTATTATTATTATTATTATTATTATTATTATTATTATTATTATTATTATTATTATTATATTCTACCTTACTCCCTTATTGTCGAGTCGAAAGGCATTTAGCATTGTCTACTTTAAAACATATTTATTTTGAATTATTATTATGAGGACACATATGCTACTTGGTCTGTATTTTCATTCCTTCTTTTAATTTAACAATGGTAATGTACGTACCTGTATACAATATACAAATGCCAGGTGCTCCCTCTTGTAGTTTCTGTGGTGAGAATGGAGCTACGGCATATGGAGCTACAGCATTCACGGTGATCATTCTTTGGATTGAATTTAATTGCCGACAATTTTATTGTTGTGGTTTATTTTGTGCTCTGGTTTATTTTCTGATTTCTATATCGTTGTAGAAGACAAAGATCATAAATGTACGTAAATACTGTTTAAACTTAACTTCCTATTTAGTGAAGAAGAAAATTCTTTCTAGTAAAGTAATTATTTCGTAACGACAATATTTACAGTTGTATTACATGTAAGACCTTGGTACCGATGCTTTCATATTTATGTGTTGGGCTTTTGGGTCGTAGCACTAAACTATAAATAATGTTTGATACGTCTTACATGTAGGACTATATTCACAGATGATTAAATAGAACATCGCTTCCATGAATTGCATACGATATATATATATATATATATATATATATATATATATATATATATATATATATATATATATATATATATATATATATATATATATATATATATATATATTAGAACTTTTCTTTTTGTCGGAGAAATTAAAATCGAAAACACAATGCAATGATCAGCAGTTCTCTGCAAAAATCGGGAGATATTATGATATCTGGAGGGAGGCGTGGAGTGACTCCATCATCGTTCAGTAGCGTAACTGCGAGGGTTAAATAAAACCGTATTGTTTGTTTTGTGTTGTAATAATAATGAGGACTTTGTATAGCACCTAATCCTTAGAAACTCTAAGCGCTTTACATCTTTAATGATATGACTATACTACTGAAAAACAAATGACAAAAACCATGAAATTGGCGAACATAAAAACATGCTGAAAACATATAAGATACAAAACATTATTAGGTCTCTAAGTTTGTTCCTGCACTCGAAAAAGGTGAGTTACTGGTGCACTGATAAAAATGCCAATGCAATAATTCATAAACAAACAATAATTGAGTCAAAAGGGATAGGTAATGTTTCAAGCAAATCACGATTGCTCAATGTTTGTCATCGTTCAATCGCAAATCTAAATAAAGGCAGAAACAATAAGAAGACAGTTAATAAATCACAGTACTTTTTAAACAAGTTTATACCATTTCGTTTTAATAATATTACATGCCAAACCCGAATTAAGGATACGTGTACTCTTTGTTAATGTAAGTTTGCCAAAATAAATTCATTGAGAACTTACCGCGTGCATCTTGAAATGTATTGGAGTTGTGGGTCAGCTTATATGCGGGTCATGCACTTTTTAGTGTTTTATACATGTTCAGTTGAGGGGTATGCTTATACTCGAACGGGCGTAAACGCGAGTATATACGTTAATCAAATTTCTTGTTAATTCAGTCAGTCAAGATGTATATAATCAAATGCATTGCTATATCATTAACTTAATATGTATCTAATCAAATTGATTGTTTCATCAGTCTCTCGACAGCAACAGGACATTCTGATATCATCTTTAGTTAGTAATAAGTTTTCTTCTCCTTTAATATCTTGGTTTTCCAAAGTTCATTACCAACACATATACATCCCACTTCTGCAATTTCATTTATTTGTACTAAAGCAAACGAATAAATAATTAACAGTAATAAGTATCAGAAGTCCTCAGAGTTTTCTGAAAAGATACAAAGAGTATCCAGGCTTCATCACTTGGATTTTGGAAGGATTGTCTTGGTTCTAGTTACTGGATACTTAGTAAGAGCCCTAGAAATGGTAGTAAGACTTGCGTAAACAAAGATATTTCCCGATCTTTCAGCAGTAATTTTCATGTCACCACCGGTTTGAAACCCATCAAGCTTTTCAAATTTGTACGACATATTTTAATGTAGTTATTTGTCAGTTTTGCGTTGCCAGCCACGACTTTGATATCACTGATAAAAGCAACCGACGCGTGGCTTCATTGATTCCCACGACTTCAGTAATTACGGCTGTTTTGAGCCACGGTTACTTCGCGTTTTAGTCCAATGCCTTGAATGTCAATAAAAATGTTTTTTTTTAATTTACCAGTTTGATCTTCAAATTAATTATTCTTGTCAACGTAAACAACAATCCGACTTGTAAATCCAGCCACATTTGTATGCGAAATGCTAAACAGCCTCCAATCCTAATGATAAATTCAGCTACGGCCTCCAATCTTCTTTCTCAGAGAAAATCTGGATGTTGTAGCGATTTCGCTTAGAGCGGGCCCCGAGTGGCTGAGTGGTCTAAAGCGCTGTACGTTACGGATCACTGCCATCTCACCTCTGTCTGCGTGGGTTCGAGTCTCAGATTCGGCCAATTTGGTAATGTGAGAAAGCTTGCCAGTAGCTTCTCGTGCGTCGGAGGTTCTTTCAAAGGCTTTTCCTTGGTTCGTCTGCCACCAATAATACTGGCCGCCATGTATAGCCTATCATGTGCTGAAAAATGGCATTAATCCATACAGCAACAACAAAAACAACATCCCCTAGCACAGCTTCTTTTGCCACCGCTGGAGTCGCCATCGTATTATCGCTAGAATCTCCGCGAGGAATGGAAATATTCCAGTTTTAATGATCTTGATATGTTCTTTATTAAGATGGATTAAGTAGATCCCACACGTGGTCAAATCCAGTTACCTTTTGTGTGAATACCTCAGTTTGAGTCCGAACTTTGTGTATTCTCTTTTGTTTCATTCGCAATTTGATTTTCGCTTGAAAGATATTTCAGTTTGAGAAAATAGAAGGAAAAAAATTCGAAAATCAAGAGAAGAGAAAGTATTGAATTACAAAACTTCTAAAATATATTTGATTATGTAACTTTGTCAGATTAAGGATCATTAGGTAATTGTTCGATGCTAGTGTCTACCCGAGACCTTAAAACCCTTTATAACCTTCATGCATACCTCGAGCTATCAAGACTTTCCTCCTGTAACTGGAGATGTGTCCAAAGAGATTTATAGCGTTATCTTCCAGACAGTTTTGTTTCGAATCATTGTTTAGCCTAATGCATGGTCAAAATTGAACAACATAAAACAAAACAAATGCAACTTTCCAGTTGGCATCCATGATGACTTAAATAAGACTTTATAAATGAAAGAATGGTTTTTAAACATTTATTATTAAAGTATAAAATACCTAGGACACTATTCTCGCAGACATTCGAAGTTCTATTTATAGAAAAACATAATATTTTACTTAAAAAAATGTATTGCTTCGCATGATTATTATAGGTAACAGAGATATAAGCTCTCGCCATTTACATGTAATGTTGGGGGTATTTTTCTTTTACATTCAGATTGCACGATGTAAAATTAGTAAACCGTTTTCAAAGTAATGCTACAAACACTATTTTATTCGCGCAGAAATGAGGAGGGAGTAATGAGAATTTTCTGTATTAGGTAATAACTTGTTTCTTTTATCTAACTATTTCATAAAGCATCATTATAATTTGTATTCAGATTTCATATTTCATAAGGATTTTTGTGGCCTGAAAATTAGTATTTCAGATGTCTACGATTGTGATGGAAATTATAATACCTGTTCTCTTATTCGCCCTTACGGTCTTTATGATTTGATATGTATCTAATCATAGTTAATAATTGTATTTTCATGATAACTGAAGAAAAAGTAAACTTCATGTTCCCCACGGAAACGAGGAGAGACCGTTTGATATGAAACATTAGCCTCAATTAGTTAATATTTTAAAGTAATAGAAATATAAATAGCTCAGTAAAAGATGCGAGTTTCCGATGGGTATCGTACAAGAAAATTGAATCAATTAGAATGTCGATGGAAAATCATGATTCAGCTGTTCACATAGAAAGATAGGTACTTAACAATATTTTCTTTGGTTTGTTGTACATGAGACTCCTCAACCGGAGGTTGAATACGGTTCCAAAAACATTCCTTCTATTGACAAAATGTTAACGCCTTAAGTTTATGATACTTAAAAATGTTAAAATATAGTCAGAATAGAATATTTGAAATGTCACTAATTGTTATATTAGTTTCAGACATTTATGTGCTTAAGGGTCATAATCCGCAAACGTCTTTCACAATGACGCATTTAACTTGACTCTGAGTCAAAATCTATTGTTCGGTTGTGCGCTCTACCAAATTTCTGATAATGCGGTCGATTACTTCAATCACAAGCAACATAAGCCATTAATGCAACTCGAAATAATCTGATTCAATGGCAAACAATCATTTCTTTTGAAGCCATTATATCTTTTAATGCAATCACTTTCTTTGGCAAACAACTGTGACCATTGAATAGTCACCTTCAGTGACAAACGACTATATACTTAAAAGCATTCACCTTCAATAACAAAGAACAAAAGACATTATATATCTCATATAATAATGCGTTACTTCAATGGCAAACAACATGAATAAACATGGCCATGTAACGTCCCAGTTAATTCCCCTTGTTATTCATTTCATTTCATTATTTGATACTCTCCAGAACTACTTTATTCTTCCCTTTGCTCGAGTTCATTACTGACCTAGGCAGTGATAGTGTCTGATAAGCGCTTTACTGGTCTCAAAACGTAAACTCTTCCTCTGATACTTTTAAGATCGAGCTTTAGTTAAACAAATAGTTTAACATGGTCGACTGATATAAATGCTTGTATGCCTCTGTTTATTCTCCAACCACCTGTTATAGTTTTCTTTTCTGTCAAAAGTATTTAAATACTCAGAGACTTCAGAAGAAAACGATTGAGAAACTTCAAAATGTCTACAGTTGGTAAGATGGTTTATGTCATGCATCGTAATTTATGATGTATCGGTTTGGTTTGCGAGTACATGATGTATACTATCGATAAATGATTAACAATTAATGGGGACATCAGCCTCTTGTATTGGTTATGGTCTGATGGAACTCGCAAGAAGGTGTTAGTTACTGTTTGCTAAATAATAAACAAAAGAGTTGAATGTAGAATATCATTGCAACTTAGTCAGCCATGCTTAATAATTGCAAATAATAGACTATCTCTGTATCTATCAATATGCCCATTTCTTTTTTAAACTCGGAGTAAAGCACACGACCACCATTGAAACTACGGCAACATTACTACTAGTGCTACGGTGATGAAGGCAGAACCTTATCTGACAGACCTTTGTGAGTCTCTTAGTGAGTGCTGTCTATATGCATGTGCGAGTCATTTATAAAAGGAACTCCTATGATTTTATATACATATATTTTTCTTCTTTAAATGTCGGTGTATATATACGAGAAAGCAATTTTATATGTTTGATTTATAATGTTATATATAGTATTTATGTTCTAGTTTTAATATTTCACCTAAAGTTAGAAGCATATTGTTCAACCCTAGCTCAATAAAACTTAAATAATGTGTCATTCTGCCTCATGTTTGTATTCTAATATATACAAGGGACACTCATGCAACAAATTATATTGCTTAGATGTTTAAGATGATAACTCCACTTATTAAGAGAACCGAAATTAGCCTTTATTGAAATATAGCTGCGGTCTCTTGGTTAATTATTTGAAAATTAATTACATATTTGGGCGCTTTATTGATGCTATTTTAACACAAATGTGAATCGATTTACAATAACATGACGTTTAACAGTTGAGACAGACACGTGTATAATGAATGATTAATCTGTGTGTATGCTTTGCTTGCGTGAAAACCATTATATAAATAGTATATATTTTGTAAACTGACAATTAAACTTGTCATGTGAAATGAACATGAATACTCTTTTCATCGACAACATTGAAGTAGTGTTCATATTATGCGTGAAATATTCATCCTGGATGTGAACATATCATCCTGTAATATTGAACGTATTGCACATAGCGACGACGTCAAAAAAGTGTCTGTTTCTTCTTAGAGTAGACTTCAGTCCTCAAGAAACAACTGAAAATTAAACATGTAAGTAGTAAATTATTATAAATATACAATCTCGAGGGAGGCTCTACAATTGCTATTTCATTAACCTTCATTAAAGACAGCTTAGACTGATGCCCGCTTCCTGTCAATCTACTTTGTTTACTCTGCTGTCGTATACATGTAACGGAGAACGGCTGGTCACGTAAACATGTTAAATTATCGCTTCGGCGTTAATTAATAACTTACGGTGTTAATAAATGTTATGAACAATTCTTTTTCTTTGAGACGTTATTTTGCAATATATGCTTTACCATGAACAGTCCTAAATTTGTATAATAATAATAATAATAATAATAATAATAATAATAATAATAATAATAATAAAATCAATCTTACATATCTTCAAAGTTATACAGAATCAATTTAAGCAAGCAGCGCCGCGTATTTATATTAACAAATATTCGCTGTCACATTTCAAAGATAACAATTATCTAGGATGTTCAACCGTTCAGAAGAAAACACACGCGTTCACCACTTAACTGATCTGAACCGTTTAATGATTTAATAAGGCAGCATTGCTGTTGTGCTACCACTACATAAGTCATTTTCAGTTTTGCATTTCTTTAATAACCACATTTAGATTATATATAAGTTTGCAATCTAAAGTTTAAAAACAATGGACAGGTAAATAACATACAAGCTTATAAACATACATATCTATGATAAGAAAGTAGAACCCCATTGACATTTTTTTTAAATCTTCCATCACCAATACTGCACGAAATGAATGCATTTATATACAACAAGATTTTTTTCTCTCAATCAGAAATAGCACCTTTAACGTTATTGAGTGAATATTGCACGGGGATAATGGCTTAAATTATATTTAAGTAGATATTATATTTACTTCTTTGACAAATGTCTTCATGTATCACAATGATATGGTCTTTGGATGAATTCACAACAAGCCCACAATTGTAATTTAGATCGGAAAGTTACAGAGTACTTTGAATTCCAAAGAATACTTTCAATATATAAATCTTCTTAAACGTGAACTGACAAACAATTAATATTAATTCATCAAAATATTGTTGTTAAGATGGGAATAAGTAATTATGAAGTAAACAACAATTTTCACAGCTAAGACATAATAACAGAACTGAACCGAGGGTAATTTTCCCCATCAAATTCCTATACCCAACATCATCATCATCAGTCTCTTGACCTATTGTGATCGTTTCGGCACTGTGCTGCTGAAAATCTAACCAGCTCCCTCCACTTGTCTCGGTCACGTGCCAATGGCTATGTCTCCGCAAAACTTTTCCAGGTCCATTCTTTGATATTGTCAGTCCACTTGTTTCTGTCTACCTCTTCTTCGGCCACCCACAACGCTACCCTGCTGTACGGTTTTGGATAGACTGTTGGCTCTAGTGACATGGCTATGACATTTCAGCTTTCTCTCTATGACAGTGGTGAGGATGTCTTCATAATGGCCTACTTTGTGCCTGATGGTACGATGGTCATTTTCCTCATCAAAATACTACTCACTTTTATAGCTCTTTCATTTGTAAATAAAGCTAGATCTTCAATTAGACATATGTTAACATGTTTACCTGCAAGCAATAATGATCATAAATATAATCAAAAGGAAAAACATGTATTAGGTATGTAAATATATTGTTTTCTCACACTCACAAACCGAGTTTGAAGTGTCGAATTTTGAATAGGCGTTGAACCTTAAAGTTGAAAAATTTGATGATTAAGATTTTTTTCATATTTAAACAGGAGACATGTTTCTCAAGGGTCACTTTGATCTGTCTCTCTTCATCTCTTCGATGTCAGTGTTAAGCTTCAAAGAAGCAAGAATTCCAACTCAATGAATTTGAATATCTTAAAACGGTTTTGAGAACGAGACAGCTGAACTACCGATCCATGTCAAATAGGTATT
The DNA here is from genome assembly GCA_030141615.1 of Unio pictorum. NCBI lineage: Eukaryota > Metazoa > Mollusca > Bivalvia > Unionida > Unionidae > Unio > Unio pictorum. Next base: position 4,701,105 of record JARLTB010000007.1, on the reverse strand, counting down.
CTCCAAAGGCAAACGTTATAAATTAATTTGCAGATTATGACTGATGAAAGAAATGATTATATTGGGAACTGTTAGAGATACCACAGCTTATGACTGGCCAGAATAATGCTAAGGCGTACATCTTGGAAGTAAAGTGAATTTAAAGTGACAATCTGGGTCGAAATTTGTTAGTCCAAACGACTTTGAGAACGGTGAATTTTGGCTCTAAGGAAGCCTTGAAACAAATAGTGCTTTCCTCGTTAAACAATAGAGTGACCATGTGTCTGTCTTGTCAGCAAAGAGAGAGTTTAGTGCAATTTCGGCATATAACAGCATTAAGATACGCAATTTTATTTTCACGTTAAATTCTATTTTTGGGTTGTTTGATTTATGCAAATGTGATTGATATGACTGGGGTCCATATTATGTATCCTTTTTTCAGTTTCATGTAAATGTGTTGATGCTAAATTTGTTATTAAAGTTATTAAAGTTATCATTTTTTTTAACTTTATTTGTTCATTGGTCGAATTGATTGAATGTTATCATAGGAGTATATGAAATGAATATGAAATAATTTTCTTTGTCTTTTAGGACGATACTGATTATTTCGATTAACAAAATTAACAATAATTTATATAATAATATTTGATTTTGTAATGTTAAATGATCTTATCGATCGAGGATTGAAATGAATTAGGACTTGTAACCAATAATATTCGAACATGTAGTAGTAATTTTTATAGACCGCTCATGTGTAATATATGACCTGTCACTGTTAATTGAGGGCAATATAGTACGATAGGAAGTCAGAGTGTAAACAGTGTCTGGGTAGTTTGTGTGTTCTGAGTAACGTAACTGAAGGAATTGTATGTACATTTAGAAAGTGGTACATGCAGAGATTTAGGTATAATTTTGTCCTTTAAGGAAACAGCTTTCGAGAGAGAATGAGGTAGGACAGTCCGAAGACGGAAGTACGGAAAAAGAGAAGTGGCGAGTGAAGTCCCCCCAAAAACTGAAGTGATGGGTTCAGATTAAAGAACATTGGAGTACAAAAAGGATGAAGGGGTCGGAATCGGAAGACTCTAGAAAATAGGAAACGTTGAAACACAGTCGCGATGAAGGTGATGCAATCAGTCGGTAACATATGGCTCTTTTCACCACTAGTTATGAGGATGAAATAAATCCAAACTATACACTGCTATTAACTCATGTTGATATAAGTTGAATTGCAATTACCAATATTAATTTGTTTGATTAAAAAGGTTATTTGTCTCGTCTAAGGGTGCCAATATTCCATTATTTTTTTACGATTAATCTTGCTCCCCTCTTACCTAGAGGGAGACCTTACACCGAGACTAAATGCGAATAGTTTGTTAGGAAGCTTATCTTCAACTACTGCCCACGGAAAACCGAACAACAGATCTTATATTGACATAACAATAACATCTTTTGCTTCTAAATCAACGATCGTTAGTTTTCCATGTTTCTCTGTTACTAATTTATTAATTTGTGTCTAAATGGAATTGATCATGTGAGCAAGTGATATCTACAAAACAAATAGTAATGGATCTTTGTTTGTGAAAAATCTGTTCCTGACCAAATCCTCTAAAATTATTATAATCCTTAACCCCTTCACATTTTCCAATCGTCTCTGAATTTCGTAATTTATTTTTAAATATATTGTTTTGTGCCATGGATCCCTGTTCTTTTATTTAAGTAAATGTACATAGGAGTGCATTTTTGTATTCTTAAACTCTGAGTAAGTATAGATTATGACTATACGTTGATTATTTCAGTGTCAGTGCAACTATTTGCTGAACTCATGTGTCGTACATAACACATCCATATATGATCATTTATATTAGTACACCAGTTTTTGCTCAAATCATGATATTGGGCAAATAATGTCGGTAGTTCATGAACTTTGAAGATCGTTATCCTCTTTCCGAATTAAGACGTATTTTTTTAAACATATAGATTGTACTAAATTCTTTTGGAGAATAAATCTTTTCATGTTTATGGTTCACAAGGAAATAAGTATTCCAAAACACTTTGCTTAGTAATGATCAGCGATACATATCTAACATAAGAATAAGTAGAAATAATTCCGATTTGTAATTAATCAACAACAAAAGTAATGTAGATTGACTGAAATACTTTTGCAAGTAGAGGAATTCCCTTCCAGAAGGAGAAACACATAAATATGGATTTTTCACGTCACACGAAGGTAGTTCTGCTTCACTGGTTGTAAGAAACTAAATTAATAGAAATCTATATATGATGATAATTTGCAGAATCCACCAAAAGAGGTTGCACAAATCAACGTAAGCATGATTAGAAAAGAAAACGAAGTCATTTAGGTATTTAGTAATCAATTATATTGTCGCGGCTAACAGAGGCTCACATATATTACTTTGCAATTAAGTAACGAACATCTATTAGAGTTCAAGAGAAAGTCACCCAATAAGTAAATATGTAAATAAATGCGACATTCCGAAAACGTGAATAAAAATAATTTAAAAGAAAGGGGAAAAAAAAACAAAAAAACAATGTAAACTGTAGATCCAGCCAAAATAGCGTCAACGGAAATTATTAATGTACAGGACATAAAATGAGAAGATGATAAAATTATGCAAAAAAGGTACATAATGTAGTTGCGAAAAGCCATACAATGCATAATATATGCATCATCATCAAATTAACGAAATTTCTCCAACAAATTAATAATAAATATCTCTTCATATATATATATATATATATATATATATATATATATATATATATATATATATATATATATATATATATATATATATATATATATATATATATTAGTGTGCATATTTGTAGGAATGTATGCATGTGTGTGTACGTACGTGTGTGTGTGTGTGTGTGTGGTATAGGATCTTCACCTTTTTTGTAGAGTTATAGAAAGCGGTTCTTTCATTGCGAACTTTACTTCTTTTCTTGGAACTAGCTCAATGGACATAATTGCGTCGTTTCAGGTGTTATTTACTTTGTTATTGGCAGAGTACATTTTGAAATAACGATAATATATTTTGCCAAGATGTTTGGATGCCTCGAAATATTTCAAAACGCACACGCGTGAATCCGGTCAACATTCCAGAGAGAAATAAAACCTATGTCTGTATTTTTATTACATAATTAGTGATATCCTTACTTTAGGACAGACAATTGACTGACACAATTTGAGTATTTTTTTATTGCACCAACCCTTGTTTCATTCCTGTCAACACTTTTCTGAAAATTCCGTCTTCAAACGGTGACAAATTTGTCACGTGACGACAAAGGCTATGTTTTAATTTGCACATCATTACCTTGATAGATTTTATGATTTCGAGCGTAGTCATATCACGTTTCGCTTTTGTAAATGATTGTCTGTTAATTAACTTGCCAATCATTCCTGTTAGCATAGTCTTGTCGGATGATCACTTTTGCTACTGCCTTCTCTGATTACAAGTGCTATATTATATTCTCTGAGTGTTTAAAAGCTGTCTTAATATTAATTGTCATTCTAATGTTATAAGACAGACAGACAGACGGATAGAGATACATAGAGAGACAGATATACCTGTCTGAAAGCGGTTTGTGTGAAAGACTAGTGAAATTTCAGCAGATGTAAATGTCTCATTCTACTAATACAGAGAAATGTATTTTCAACTCTGTCTCTAGGTTGCTTTTTTCCAATGAACGTTATGTATCAAATAATTAGAAAAGATGGAAAGTTTGTATGCCATTTTCTAAACTTCCTTCCAAATGAGCACAAAGTTGCATTGAGTTAATTATATACAAGTAGTCATTGACTTAAGTGGCAGTGTATAGATTCGTAAATTGGCCCGTGCCAATAACTTTGAGTTATGCATGTACTACTTTTACCAAAATCAATTTGTTTTCCGCTCACTAAAGCTTAGATCTCTTAAGCATCCTGTCAGTCTAACATTCAACAGCAATACTGCATGATGATATATCTAGTCCCTGAAACAAAAGCAATACATGAAAAATATATTTGGCAAATTCTAGTTAATACCTTTGCATTAGATTGATGGGTACAGCTTTAGTGGTAATCCTTGAAGTTTTATGTACGCTTGAACAATAAATAACAAATGCATCAAAACTCTTTTGTTACTTAGAGAAATTATAACTGATCATAATGCTTGACATATAACCAACACATTGGGTAGCCTTCCCACAATACATAATAACATATCTTTATTGATTTACTAGTATGCTATCATATATGAGGCCATATGAAATCACATGAAGCTATACCAACCATTTGAACACTGGAAATTCATGTAAAGTTCTTTGTGACATCAATATGCATACCAGGATTTGTCACACCATCTACTGTTGACTGTGTGATTGGTGTCTTTGGGGTTTTCTCTTGTACATTATCTTATGGATGCTGGGTTTGAAACATTCTTCTTATATTACCTTGTATGATTCTGTACACAATTTGAATAATAATAATAATAATAATAATAATAATAATAATAATAATAATAATAATAATAATAATAACAACAACAACAATGATAATATACTTTCCACATGGAATACACATTAATATTACATCTGCAATCAATGGGTTGTGGGTGTCAATCAGACCTAGAGCAGGATCCTCTGACATAATAGTGTATATATAAGCAAGGAAGGTAAATTACTCCCAGTTCCTCAGAACTAATTAGTCCTTACAATTAAAAACAATCAATACACAAACTATTATATTCACACCATTTAAGCTTGAGAAGAACACTTGTGATATAACATTAGTATTATTGTTGAAAACGGCATTACACAGGAAACAGGCTATGACGTCCACAATAATTTGTTCTAGGCCCAGGTCCGAACAATGCGGGGGAATATATATATATATATATATATATATATATATATATATATATATATATATATATATATATATCCTTTTGATTTAGACTTTGCACCACTGCTCACACACACACACACACACACACACACATACACACACACACATACACACAGATGTTGATACAGCAGGTTTGATTATTTGGGGGTTAAGGGTGGACCTATTACGAATTAAAAACACCCTACTACTAAAACCACTCTCTCGCATTAATCGCTAGCAAGCTAGGTATATGTGTGGCAAGAGTGTACGATTGACAACAAATAATATAGCATGCTAAAATCAGTAAACGTTTTCTTACCCTTGCTCGCTCTTGCTTTTGAAAAGCTCCTATCGGGCTACGTGTTGTTAGGCCTGCCGTAACCCTTGATATTTGTTGACCTGGTGTACATGTACTATGGGTTATCTGGTGAGAAAATACACTTGGAACTGCATTTGGCAGGAGTCGTCTAATGGTCTTAATCCCAAAGGACTGTTTCCGTTTAGAGGCGGGATCGAAATCGCCTTCTCTGAAGTGGTCACTACAGACAACTTGACTATCTCGCCTGTCACTAGTCGGTTCAGTCCAGTCGTTTCTTGTTGTTCGTATCTGCTTAATCCATTGTTTCCTTGAAACAGGATTAGTAGGAAATGAATGCAAATTCTCCTTCTCGTGTTGTATTGCTACAACCGCCAACGTATTACCGTTATTCACACACTGCTCCACTTGTTGAACGCAGTTACAATGATTTTGTTTGATTAGGATTTTTAACGTAGCTTTAACACTTTTTCAGTCATATCGCTACGATGTCTGCTGTGAGGCAGTTTATAGTGATGTCTAGCACTGAGGCATCATGCCGCAGACATGTAGCATGATGTCCCACCCAGTCACATTATCCTGACACCAGGCCGACCAGTCCTAACACTAACCTCTTAATGCTGAGCGTCAAGCGAGGCAGCTGTTAGTACCATTTTTGTAAGTCTTTGGTATGACTCGGCTGGGGATCGAACCCGCTTCCGAGGCGAACGCTCTAACCACTAGGCCACCGGAGCGGTTCAGTTACAATGAAACTTGGGAAGCTGTGTTTCCTACTTTGAAGGGGCAAATTTATGGTGATCTTTCAAGAATACATTTGTTGAATCCAGAGAACGATTAATTAGATTTATGGAGACAAGCGCGTATCATATCACCATACTGCCGTGTACGGCAATGTTCCTTTAGAGTGTGAACTTTGGTTCTAATTAAACCTTTGTTTATCTAGCAGCCAAACCGACTATCAGGGACACGGTAAACTTCAGTTTCATGGGTAAGGTGTCAAAATTGAGAAATCGCAGAAATTCTGTTACTCAAAACTACCAGGTCAAGCTGAGCCGACTTTGGCGACGCTAAAAGGAAGGGCGGCAAAAACAGTTGATTCTGATTGGTCAGGTTACAAATGGGGCGTGTTTTCACACAAAATTTCATAGGGTTTAATATTGTTTTATTAAAATAGTAATCAGTCTGAGATTTTCCTGAGAGAGAGAGAGAGAGAGAGAGAGAGAGAGAGAGAGAGAGAGAGACTACAGACTTATTTAAAAGAAATTCATTCGTAAAAATGTGTGGTTCAGGCAATCCGCCAAAACTGTTTCGATTGACGAATATACGAAGGTAGTGTCACAATTCCATGTAATTTGTTGGTGCGATTTAAATAACGTTTGCTGAATCTATAGGTTAATGCATGAATTTTGTCTAATACATTTGTATAATAATGTGCTTTTGAATTATAGTGATATTCAGTTATGCATATGAAGTCTTAGAATAATTCTTAGATAAGTTTGACACGAATTGTTTAATTTGTTGTCGTGTTTGCAGAAACACTAGGTTGAGTTATGCATAGGAAGTCTTACATTAATTCTTTGATAAGTTTGACGAATTGTTAATTTGTTGTCGTGTTTGCATAAACACTATGCTCTAGGAATAGAATGCATTACATTTGTTAATATGATTACGAGAATCCGTGCTAATTCACCGAATTTAGATTTCACGTATGATTTAGAGCGAATGTGAAATGACGTAACTGATTACTTGTGGCAGGCTCATAACCGCTAGGTCTCGTGTGGTTTGTATTATTGAGTGATGTTAATTAGCCATTCGACTCACTACGGTCATTTGAGGACATGTGGAGTCGATTAATAGCCTTATCATCTAACAGAATTATCTGATTCCAAGCCGGGATGATGAAAGTTCTCACCTGTATCATATATAACGAGAAAATTAGGATGTTTATTTATATTTTTTACAAGGGAGAAAATAGCTTTTGTTACATATTTGATGTGACGCTACCCTGAAACGTATGCTGAGAAAAAAAGAGAGGGAAGTGCAGTGACACGTAAAATCATGTGACGAAATTGAGCCTCGTTTCAAACTGGCTTAAAATATAAGTTCGACATGTACAGCTCACCAAATCAAGTCAAAGCTTTCGTCGGTGAATGATTTAAAAGCGCTCCATAAAACAAAACAAAGGAGAAAAACATTCACAGCCATTAACACCAGCCGATACTTACATTTTGTTTCGTTGCCCAATATAACGAAGTATGTCATCGAGGCATTAAAATATATCCAGCAGAAGCCACACAAGGTGACTATAGTCGAAACAGAAGGTCACAAACGCATTATGTTGTAGACATAAATTTAAGCTAGATGGCAGCGAAAATTAGCAAACAAAGAAAAAGTACATTCAAGAACGGATACACACCAAATTGGACTGAACCAATATTTTTGTGGATTCAGTAAAGAGGAAACATTGCAAAAGCAAACAGTCAAAATCGAAAAGGTCATGTCATTCAAAGGTAAAAAGATCTCGTTTAAATTGTTTGTTTCTACACATTATTAGAGTCTAACCTTTCAAAAATAAAGTTTTTTTTTTAATAATTGAGAAGACTCCGAAGTTCAAGTTGGTTTATATGAAAAATGATGTTGATGAAGTTAGGCAGATGTCAGTTACAAATACATGCATGCATACATCTTTGACATGTATTTGATTTCAAATAAACTCCGAGTTGTACAGACGTTTTCTATTGGAAGTGTTATTATTCAGGGAGTCATATGAGGCTTTGTCAACTTCATCTCTACACTGTGCGAATTTGACGTCAGAATCAGAATGTGTAACTATCGTGATAATTATGAATTAAACCACTGAGGTTTGTCATTTAATATTAGGCAATGACCTAGCTAGAGATGAATAGAAACGTGTAAGAAGTGTTGAAATTTTTTAACAAGCTTTGAACCTTAAAGTTAAAAGGATTGAGTATTAAGATTTGATTGCCTGAGAAGTCTTTGTGAAGGGTCATTTCGACCTTCCCTTCATCTCTTCCTTGTCAGTGCTAAAACTTCAAAAGGGCCAGTTTACCGACATGAAATTAACTTCAATATCTTAGCACGGTGTTTGGGAAAGAGACAGCTGAACTTTCAATCTATGTGAAATAGTCATTCTTCAAAGGGATGAGATATATAGCGAAGGTAATGTACTACCGTACTGAATCAGCATTTACACAGTGCGTAAGAAAGCTCGTGTATTCTCAGTAACTTAAGTGAAGGAATTGTATGTACATCTAAAACATGGTATATATAGAGATGTAGGGAAAGTTAGGTCCTTTAAGAAATCGGGTTTCCGAGAGAGAATGAGACGGGACAGACCGAAGACGGAAGTCCAGAAAAAGAGATTTGACGTGTGAAATCCGAAACAAATGAGAAGTGAAGAGTTCAGAAAAAAGGACTAGAAAGTCCAGAAGGTTGTGAAGCGGTCGGAATAGAAAGGCTCGCGGAAATAGGAAACGTTGGAACACGGTCGAGGGGAAGGTGATACAATCAGTCATTGGACATTGCGCTCATTGCACCACTCGTTATGATGATGACAAAATTACAAATTAGACACTGTTATTAAATCCTGTTGATATAAGGTAAGTTGAATTGAAATTACAACTATTCATTTGTTTGATTAAATTTGGCTTTTTTTCTTCTCTCTAATCTTGCCAAGTATTCCGTTGATATTGTATCTATTAAATCACACCGGGTCATAACATCGAGGGAGGTCATTATCTAGATAACGCAGTTAAATACATTTAACTGACCCTCGTACTGAGATGGGGGCGTTATAAAGTGGCGGCTTTCGTCTGGGATATCTTTTGAACAGTGTGAGTGACTAAGGCTTAGTAAGATATTGAAAATAAATTAGAGTATCCATAACAATAATTGATTGGGTTAGTGTTTAAACAAGGAGCTACGAGAGTAATCTAGTCAATAACTATGTATCTGTAGTTAATGCATTCCATTGTTTGATATTTCTTTAATGCATGTTTTAACATTGCAAGAAATTTAAGTTCCATACCTGAACTGCTTTCATTGGTGGTCGACGTCTAAATTCAAGTAATTCAGAGGAAAATACTGCCTTTAGTTACTCTTACGAGAAAAGATAACTAAAGAAATCCCAAGAGATTAATTGTACATTGTTGGTGCGAGCAAGCTAAATTGGGCAAGAAATTCTGAACGTTGTACTACAGTTTGTTTGTTTTAGAGTGATTCAAGTATGTCCGTAGAGTAAGACTTTATTCGAATAGAACAAGGCTAAGTATTCTTAAGGAAGCTGTTTCCTGGAAGGTAATAATAGTTAGTAAATACATAAGCTAACTAAATTAGTTGGTGATAATTTCGAGTACACTAGAATGGTAAATGATAGGCAGTAAGCCCCCGAGTTTAAGTCTATTGGTAAAGACGAATTATGTTATGAAGTGACCCAATTAGCGGAATTTTTGTTGAGTGGAGTTTCAGGGAATACAGAGAACTGCAGGCGGCAGAAATAGAAAGAATTGGACAAACAGAGGAAATATAAAGAATCAAACAAAATGACCAAAGGAACACAGAAAAAGAAATAGAAAGCAAAACAAGCTAGCCAGATTGCAAGCCGAAGAAAGAGCCAGGTAGAGACAACATGCATTAGCAATGGAGTGAATAAAGATCAAAGCTGAATCTAGGAGCGTCGAAGAACTGAATGAACATTCAGGACCCACAAGCAAAAGATCAGAGGAGAAATATATCGTCCAGATCACAATGCCGATGTTTAACGACCGAAACAAAGTCATCGATAACTTGTTTTTAACTCAGTTTGAAAAGTGAACTTTAATAGATCACATACACACAGACCAGTGGGCCATTAATATATTTAGGGGACCGTGATTTCCCGACCTTAAATGATATCAGTGTGTTGGCTGGAGAATAACAGAGTGCATACTCTCGACCAACCAACTGGAGATGCTGGATCAACCCATAGTCAAAATGGTAAAAATACGGAAATCTAGCGGTTACTAATCTCAGCCGTGATTAGTTCCGTGGCCCTGGAAAGACCCGATGGTTAGATAAGGGTACCCCTGGTAAGGAATTTAAAGTTCTATGATACGTCCCCAACAAACCTGACCATATTCTCAAAGACTGCAGGAAACGTCGTCTCACAATACAAGCAGTGACATCAAGCACTTGTAGAAGGTGTAAACGAGTACAATGGTCGAAAATAGCAAGAACTACGATAAATGTAGAGAACGCTACAGTGCTGTACGACACCGGTTGTAGTTACCTAGCCTTGATGGATAGTAAATGCTTCAAATCTGCTGATTAAATAGGTGAGACAGCTGAAGTCCAAATAACTAATAGGACTAAAGATTCTCTCCCGGTTGTTTACATCGAACTTGATTCGCCGTATATAAACCAGCGAATTCAAGCAGCGTGCTTGTCATGATTGTCGCACGACGTAAGCTTACGATGTAGGTATCTGTTGCCAAAGCCTAATCCTATGACGTATACACCTGTACACATGGGGTCCGTAGAGACGAGGTCTAGGAAGCAAAGATAAGGGTCGATACCGCTGACATCCTCCACTTCGGCTATATATAATTTGCTGCCTGGTGAATTAAGAATACGTCAAGAGGGAGATTCTACTCTTATCAAGATACGCGGATATACATAGGAGACTTCATGTGGAAATAGCCAGACGGGGATGTAGAGGTCGATACTCCCTGAATGGATCTGATAGATATAAGCAAGTAATTGTATCTCAGTCCAAGAGAGGTGAAGTGCTTGGGTTAGCAAATGAGAGTTTACTCAGTAGTCACATGGATATGGAAAATGAAAGAGATAGACTAGTGAGGGAACTGTCCTGATAAGGTGTGTATGTGAATGTAGGGAGGTTTTGTTTGTCGTGTAACAAGTGTCAGTGGGTGGCACATAAGACCTCACATCGCCCACTGGCATTTGGAACTACCCTTCTGATTAATGAACTGTCCAAGGTGGCGATGGACTTGATAGGTCCGATAATGCTTGCGTCAGAAAGTGGGAATCGTTATGTGTTAACGAATGCTGCTTACGCTACCCTATACCTGGAGGCCGATGCGTTGAATAACGTTGATCCAGTTACGGTGGCTGAGGCTTTGTTAGGAATTTGGTCCAGAGCTTGTGTTCCAAAAAAGATACTAACTGACCAAAGGACGGAGTTTGTTAGCCAGGTGATGGAAAACGTGAGCACCGTATATTTCATTAGGCACCTGACTACTACCCCGTAGCACCCGTATTGCAATGGCCAAACAAAGCGTTTCAATGGGACTTTGAAACAAGTTCATAAGAAGTGGTGCGTTGGTCGACCCAAGTACTGGGATCAATACCTTCTCGCGATACTGTTCGGATTTTCACTTTTCAAACAAGTTTATGGGAGGATGGTGAAAGGACCCATGTCTAGATTGAAACAGATATGGACGGATGGTAATATATCCGAGGGAGTACAAGCAACGTATCAGTTTGTTGTTAATCTCTGTAACAAGCTGGAGGAAGGTTGCAGCTTGGCCCTGAAGAATATCTGTGACGCATAGAAATGTCAATCCAGGTACTACGACAAGACTGCAATAAACGAAGTTTGAATTGGGTGACAGTGTGCTATTGTTGTTAATGTTAGAGGACAACTAACTCCAAGTATCCTGGAGGGGACGGTTTGTTGTAACGGAAGGGTGGACAAAACTCCCAGATCCAGGTAGGAGATAAAGAGATGGTGTACCAGGTTAATCCTTTTAAACGCTTTCGTGAAATGGAGACACCCAATGAGTTCATGGTTGCTAAAATTGTGACTGAAGACCCTGACGAAAACGGCAGAGTGACGGAAGTATTTCCCAGTTGTCCTTTGACGAAGGATGGATGAGACATACGTCAACCTCGTCCTTGGCGTAACGTTAACTTATGAGCAACGTGAAGAGGTGTAGGAGATAATCCATGTGTCAAGTGTCTTTACAGAAAGACCTGACATGATGGACTTGGAAGAGTTCAGATTTACGTTGCTGGATGAAACACCTGTGAAACTAAAACTATATCCACTACCTCATGCGAAGTTAGAAACTGTACGGGATGCAATTAGAACTATGCTCAACAACCAGTCAAATCTGCATATAATTCACCGGCTGCTTTGGTCCATAAGAAGGATGGTGATCACCACCTTTGTATCGACTTTCGGAAATTAAGCATGATCACATAATTCCAGGTCGACATGTTAAAGGATCCTCAGTCTACATTTGCCGGAGTAAACAACACCAAATATGTGTTCTAAAATAAACTTGTCCAAGAATTCTGGCAAATTTTATATCGTAAGGAAGACCGTCCAAAACTTGCTTTTGCAACACCACATGGGACATACCAATTGGTAGTAATGCCGTTCAAGGTCCGGAATGCACCCAGCATTTTCACACAAATGATTAGGAAACTACTATAACCTTTACTAGTCACCGGAGTTTCAAATTTCATGGACGATTTGTTATTAGCGACACCTACGTTGGAAGAACACGTGATCTTACTGATAAACGTTTTAGAACGACTTAGACAGTTTGAAGTGGGCTCACCGCCAAACCATCAAAATGTTACCAAAGATTTCGGTGGCTGAATTATTTAGGACTCAGACTCAGAAAAGATACATTATCCACAGACAGTGCTAAAGTCGACCAACTTCAGAACGCCGCACGTCTAAATACAAAACACAAGTGTGAAATGTTTTACGACTTGCTACTAATTATACTTGTCACAACCTGTAAAAATGTAAACGATGGAATGCAAACGTTCCTTTGTGATTTTGGTTGAATGAGTCTTTGCAATTTAGAAATATTGAACATTCTTAACCATACATAATCACATCTACAGCCACAAGAATAGAGTGAAATAAAGACACATTATATGTGAATAATTACAGTTGCATTAGGTGATACGTGAAGAGACAATTTCCATTGGTCAGAACATAACCATATGACGAGACAGTTGCGTTTATTTGTGTCTAAACTGCTAGAGGAACTACTTTATGCAAACTTCTTTAAATAGAGTTGCGCACAAAGTTAACTAATTGTAACACTCAAGAAAAGATTGCATTGGTGTAAGAGCATTTTTGCTGGTGCTTCGTTACAAATAATTTACAACAAAAGGTAAATCATGCACGTAAGGATTGAATGGATTCAAGTGCTAATATTAGACTAACAGTCCTACAATGTAAGACGCAGATTTTAATAGGTACCATGATGTGGTGGGTGGGATATAGGCTCGTTATTCCACCATCGTAAGTGTCATGGTCGATGGCTTACACTGTTTGACTATTCGACCTTCTCATCACTATAAACAATTACCTATAGTCTTAAGTACATGTCTACGTAGCACCTTAAGTAGCCATACTGTTAATGAACACAAATATATACGTAAAGAAACGAAAATTAGTTACGTGTCTGGACAAAATACGATTGGCCAAGTAACCATCAACTCTTGAAAGCATCAAATACAAGAGTCATTCAAACAAAACAACACAATCTTTGATTTGTATGTTGAGCAATATTTAGATGTCAATTTCGATAAAAGATTAAGGCTATGATGTGGAATGTTCAAAACCTAAGATGGTCTGTGTAACGTAGTGCTGGCGGGTTATCAAAGTGTTATTAGTACAATATTGCACAAGGCCTGGTCAGAGGTATTGCGCAACTTGGAAAAACAACACTTGAAGACCGCCTCCCACTAATTGTCGTTATCTAGAAGATGATCGCTACGGTGTAATATGCCCGGTCAGTGAATATAGTAATCTGAGATGGTACTTTGAACAAGACAATACACGAGCCCCCGTAAAGATAAAATATGAATTTAATTAAAAATACAATTAAGAAAAGAATGACACTGTGAATTACAATTTCTCTCTTTCTGAATACACTTAGTTCAGAAAAATACAAATACTGAAGCTTTAAAATAATGGATACATTCATAAGAATCCAAACACTAATGAAAATAAATGAAGTTAGCCGTTAATACTGAGAGTAAATTTCATCAAGGAATCGAATGTTCATTTAACATTGGACTGTTGGGTGATTCAACATGACCTTTTTCGTCGACTGGTTTTTCTTTCTTTTCCCTGCGTGCGTCCGTCTTCAGCTTGCCCTTTGATTGAACGGGAATTCCACACTCTGACTTCTTATTTCTTTTTTTTTCCTCTTTCCCTTTGACTTCTCGCTGATTCTCACTCTTGCCAAAATAAACTATTTCCTTTGACTTCTCGCTGATTCTTACTCTTGCCAAAGTAAACTATTTTCCTTGCAAAAGAAAAGGGTAAAACGCCCTAAGTATCTCGTTACTTTGAGAGTTGCGATTGTTCGTCCGTCTTCATGTTCGAACAATCAGACCTTACTATCAGTGTTGTCATTTATACGGCTAACAAATTCTATACATGTTTTCAGATCAATAGAGCTATACTGCTAATTATCGACATCAGAATTCGGGAAAGTCATATATTCCCGTAAATCATTACGTAAAGTGAGGCAATATATCATAACACACAAACCATATTTACTAAAATGATAAATTCAAATTAATGTAACACTTTCCAATCATAAATGTACACGGTGGGTTTTCTACACCACCCATTTACCTACCTAAGTATATAAGGTAAAAATGCTAATTCAGAATTCAAAATACATTATTAAATCACTGTAAAACCGACTATCCATACAAAATATGAACACATCATGCATCTGTAACAAAGCAACATATCAAAGTACGTTATTAAATCAATGTAATACTGAACTATTTGTATCGTAGTATCGATACATTATGCATCTAAGACTAAGATAAACAGCATATACATTACATCGTGATAAAGGTGAATTTGAGTTAAATACCTTGTGTTTTTGGCGTCCTACAATCGTTCCACATTCAGTCTTCCCGGAACCACAATTAATTTACGAACGTCTGTCTTTCAAAGACGTACGGAGTCTTCTATGTAGTTTTTACTTCCTCTCTTGCAGAGGTCTCCCTAGACTGACTAACATCGTTTGATACGAAATATATATTTCTCTGATTCTGTGGTCTGACACACCCCCTTCCCTATGCATTCGCCCAATCGGAATAAATGCTATTCTTACTGACCTTATGAAAACCGTCTATCAAGATGCCAAAAATGCCACTTAGGATCGAAATATCACCTTATCATTTGTCTCAATCATTTTTGAAAGCTCTACGTGAGTAATCCCATAATTTTAACGTGTCAAACACTCAGTCCGTTTTCACTCTAATTATTGTACCAAGTCTGACCGAGGTAAGAAAACATTCTTTTCGTTCCCACTCTACTGCAAGACAGTTGATTGTCGGCTAGCCTACGAATTAATTACTGGATGTCACCGACGAAACATTTGGCACTTGACAGTCTGCCATTGGTAGAATTTTTGTCATGCTGACCTAGCGGAAACGTATAAAAATCACAAGAATTCGTACCCATAAATAAGGCAATAAAACTGATTGGAAAAATCTTTATAAGATAAAAGACAAAATAAAAGTTTGATGTTGTTGCCGCCTCACATATCTTACATATAAAGCCTTTCAGACGTTATTTGCCATTTGATTCGGCACCCGACTGTTTATATCGCATTTAAACAACATTAAACTCTTAAATATAAGTACTTATTTCCGTATGAGAGAATACAACCATCCATGACGGTGCTGAATCTGTAGTGCTCCATCCACAACCCTAGTCCTCTATATATTCAACCAAAACTCTTAATTTCTTTTTGTAATTATCCCCTGTTACCCCCAATGATATTGGTTGATCCGATCTTGTCAATGAAGAGGTTACATTCTGAAGCATGTATTCAGCTGCTTCGGAAACCTACAGAGGCAATTAATTTACAGCAACTGGCTTGCGCCTTATCCAAATGGTACTACGTAATGGGAAAATTCAAATAACCAACTCGATCAAGGCATTTATCGAGCATAATGAACATTTTTCATTGGTTCAGTAGTGATGAAATGCTTACTGAGTAATGACGGCATTAATATAAAATGCATATGTAAGTTTTGTGAGTTAAGTCTCTTAGTTTATATGGTCCCATACCAAATACATATCTAAGTTTTGTGAGTTAAGTCTCTTAGTTTCTACGGTCCCATACCAAATACATAGTTTGTATGGTCCCATACCAAATACATATCTAAGTTTTGTGAGTTAAGTCTCAGTTTGCATGGTCCCATACCAAATGCATATCTAAGTTTTGTGAGTTAAGTCTCTTAGTTTCTATGGTCCCATACCAAATGCATATCACAGTTTTGTGAGTTATGAATCTTAGTTTATATGGTCCGATACAGACCATTCTTCTTACTTATCAATTACGTTAACATCTGTAGCAAGAAGGTTAGTCCCATAAATTATGCTATGTATTTATGAAGATGACCAAGTTAAACATAATTTAAAATCAACTCTGACAATTTACGAAAGAAAAATGTTTATCAGGGTTGTTTTGTTTCCTTCTATTCATTTGCCTAGAGTAAAATACACAAGGCATCTTTTCGAGTAATAGTTGAAAAATGACAGTATTAATAAAGTACGTTTACCGTAAGTGTTTTAAATTTCATAATCATATGCTTGTAACTTAGACGATATCATTGACATTATTTTATATAGAATATGCAGTTTCTAACTGTGGCTATTTTAATTTTATACAACCATGGTCAGTTTATGTCAACAGTAGAAAAATCCTGATCGAACATTCTACACAAGCTTTAATACTGGACAACATATGTGTTACAAATATTTACATCACTTTTTGTAATATTATTATTACAGTCTAATGATTTCCTCCTTTGTTCGAGTAACTATATTACTCGACGTTCGTTCTCTTTTGAATATTTTTCTAAGTTCAAATCGAAAGGATCTTCCCCACAAAATGTAAATGAAAAAGTTGGCACCATAATTTAAAAGTGATATGACAACACAGAGTTCATGGAATGGTAACATCTTTCTATATATTTGATAGGCGCCAGAACCCTTGGTTTTGACAGATATGTCAATAATGATTGTAAGGATGAACAATGGCAGTAATGTAAGAATAAAACTGAACGACACAATGAGAAGCATCACTGATGTTTTGTGCCTTTTGTTCACAACACGTGCATAGCGAGTAGATTGTGACTCATTATAGTGTGAAGCCTTCCGTATCACGTGGAATATTTGGTGAATAACGAGACTGTTGCACACAAGTACTATACCTGCTGGTAATATAAAGGTCAAGGTCACTTGATAAAAGTATATATCCAGCGCTGTAAACAGGATGAGAAATTCCTCTTCCGCTTCACACGCGCCATTGATATTTCCGATCATGACAAAACGAAAGGCCTGGGTCAGGCTAACAATTAAACACAACGCGCAAATGGCGATGATTGCACCACACTCTTTGCGAATGATACATTGTTTAAACGGCAAACAAACTGCAAAAACTCTTTCAACTGCCATGAGAACAATTAACCAAGACGACATCAGGTAGCAAGTATGTTCTATGAAATTAAACAGCTTACATAATGTGTAACTGAAACCTGAGAATAATCCTGGTTCCTTAAGTTGGGTTATATAATACTCATTGACCGTGCTAACTTGACGGCCTATTAACGTAAGACTATCAAATACTGCCAGTGCACTTATATAATGACTGTATGACTTGTGTCGTAATGCCTCAGATTTCATTACTATCAAAGAAAAGAAATTCCCAATTAATCCAACAGCAACGATTATCGGCGTCATTACATGTTTCACCCAGAATCCCCAAGGGTCAGCAGGTTCGAACTCCATGGGAAAAACAGTTCCTGTAGAATAAAAATTACAATAAAGACTTATCGACGTAACACTTCATACTGACACATGCTGGCTAAACTGATTTGATCATTCTTAGGAGTCTTCAATACATACATACATACATACATACATACATACATACATACATACATACATACATACATACATACATACCATACATACATACATACATACATAGCGAGAGGGGGTAAAAACCAGTCTGAGAATAGTTATCAAGAAAGATAATTTAGATTACATAACTTCATGGAAAGAAAAATGTTGGAGATAGTAACAAAAGCATCATATATTAACGCTTAAGCTACGTGACAAAGAAATAATTTCAAAAATATTCATATTAAAAAATGGACAGATGCCTTTGCTTAAATATAATATATGTTTTTTATCAGAACTATGTAAATTGGTTTCGAAACATATGGCGAACAATATATCACCAGATGACTATAGTACGTAATTAATGTAATACTGAAACAACCGTACGCCACAGTGTATATCAGATATTTGGACCGAAAGAAATTTATCAAGCAGAAATCAAACACGGCTTCACGGGCAACCACCGCGGGTATTATTCTTTTATGCCACACTACACCTCTCACAACACTGACATAAGATGTTGTGTATGAGACTAATTCAATATAAATGGTATCGGATGGTAATCTTCAGAATCTAAGGACATACTACTTTAATCTTCTTTCAAACACTTTAATCATATACATGAAATAAAATGCAATTTACAAACCTTGTTAATAATTATGCCATGTATTGAATAATATAGATCTACACTGACCCGTTGTCAGGAAAAATTTAGAAGACAATCCAATGAAACATCGAATTTAACCTGCACTCGTTATGTGATTTGTATTATTTGTTGACTTTTCAACCACTGTATTTTGTATTTACCCTGTCAAAAAAAATCAAGTTCATAGTGTACTTAAGCAGGGACTTTTAGCTTGCAAACAACATAATAAATAGCTGAAATTTACTGTATGATTATAGAGTATATATCCAGATCATTATTAACGTAAACATGTTTACCGGAATGTGAGTTAAATATAGTCTTGATTCTGACCTTGGAATCTTTTGAATGAAAAATTTGAATGAAGTTCGAAAGTGACAAGATTTGTTTCAGATAGTACATGGTTATACTGTTTCTTGCCAGGTGATTTTATTTATTCAATATTCTGTATTCGATGCAAATAGAAAGTGTCACCAATACTATCTTTTTGAAAAGGAAAACTGTTAGCACATCAAGACACTCCATGCTATTGAGAAATATACCTTAAATTTGGAACTTGTTTGGAAAACCACTGGAATATTCAACTGAAAATTGTGGACTTGTGAAAGAAATTGCAGGACTATTTGGGATTTACTTCACAATACTGCTAATTATTTATTACGTTTCTTTTTGTACCTTAAGGAGATAAATTGTCGGAATTTACAACATATTTACAAAACAATGTATAATACCGCTAGCATTCCGCTAGCATTCCAGTTTTCTGTCGAGTTTGCAGCAGCAGATATCAATGATGCATTCGTCATTTTCCTGAAATTTGTAATAGATATATAAATAAATATACGCAGTTAAAAGTAAATTTCATGTTTTAAAAAGGTCTGTTTTTCAATGAAGACATTTGATCATTTGTCCCTTTTCTAAGTATATGATGAAGATTCTAGAAATTGTTATATGTCCAAAGAGTGTAATTCAGCCCGCGATAAGTTTATTTTGATAAGACGCTTGATGACTATAAATATCAGAGCAAACTCGCCGCATTATGTTACTAAATTTAGTTTATCTCGCAAAATGCTTGAAATTGCTTGCCGTCAATTAACTAATAAGAATAAAGCTTTTTTCGTTCAAAAACTTGATGTTTATGCATCTGATGTAATATACAAAATAGAAAATCCTATTTTAGTATCGAGTAAGAGACAACAAATAGCTATGAGATGTAAACCTGACAAGGAAATTGGTCATTTTAAAACCTTGTGGATATTACTGACTTACTCCAGACTTCAAGTTAAAATAACTATTAAGGTTTTTAATAACTATGTTAACATACTAGTGTTCCCAATATGTGGGCCGCGAATGTAGTGGAATCTAAAGGTACATCTATTAGCATTAATGAAATTTAAATTACAGCTGTGAAGTCGAACTCGAAAACGTTGGGAACCACAAGTCAACAATACCAAGAACAAATTCTTCGATTCATTTCTAATTTAATTTAGATATTGTAATGATTTACTAAAAGAAGATCAACCTTACTATTATGAAACATAGCAATATATGCAAGTCTGTTAGCTGACAAACTTTAACACAAACGGCGGGATGTAACAAGACAGTCGTTGAAGCTCGTAGGAAAAAATTAAACTCAATGATTAAAATGAAGCAATATGTTTAATTGGCACGCAATTCTTAGCTGGACAGCTTTGCCTGCAAATGATATTGTGCTACCTATTCCACTACCAATACTACCAACTGGCTAAGGTTAGTATCTTAATTACGTTTTGCGAATGAGCTGATGGGATAAGTCAAAGAAGTTTAGAATACCATTATAAGAATAAAATCGTTAGGACTAAATATGGTAACAACATAAAATCAGCAAGGAAGAAAACGAATTCAGTATACTTTTACCACAGCTTAGAGTTTAGACATTCCTGTCCACGTTAAATTCCCAGAATATGATAATACTTTTCTTTTTGCAAGTTTATGAATTCTGTCTTAGTTTGGATTAGGAAAGAGAATGATGTTACTACTGAGTTTTACGTGTAAATATACACAAAACACAATAAGACAGAAACGGCAAGCCTCTGATAGTATCGCCTTGGATACACTAAGAAATCGGCCATTTAAATAAGTTACAGATGTTAGCGAATACTTTTGAATATACAAATGTAATGAAATTTTGCTTGTTGAAAGTTAATAAAGGATTCTAGCTTTTCACCCACTTGATGAAATATGTCCATTACTAGCTCTTGTCACGGTATTATACTCTACATTATTCCTACCAATGTTGTATGCATGCTCGTATCATTTGCCATTACCGAAATCTAAAATGTAAGTCTCGGAATTAAATAATGTATACGTTTTAATGTTCTAATGAAACCAGTGGTAGTTTCATTGAAAGGTTGTGACCATCCCTTTAATTACCTACATATTATACAAGTTCGGCGTAACTTAAAAGTACCTGCAAGATAAAAAGGACGGCGATAGAATGATTTTGGGGATCACAGCTTTGGTGAGAAACCAAATAAAATTTGAAACATTTATGATGTAATTTGTTTAACCCTATTGATATTTAAATAATATTTATGATAATGGATATAAATTACTAATAAAAAGTATGTTGTCGTGACTCATCATTGATCTGAATACTGACTATCTTGGATTGATAACAAATGGAGAATGATCGTAATGTAAACATTTTCTGGTCACATTCATTCGGTTAGTGTATTCTAATTTGATTTAAGTGCGTATAAAAAGTTATGATGCTAATCTATTGGGGTTTTTTGTTGCACATTCGGGTCATACAAACGGCATTGTAAAGATGCATACAGTATGATTTAGAAAATGAAAAAAAAAACAACAGTTCATATGTTTGTGCCTATGGGTATTATAACGGTAGCATTTCTTACATTTCTTTTGAAAAATGCTGTTTACAGGTTAAAGAAATCTTAACTTTTCTTCGATTCTTCCATTTATGATTGGCTGATGTCCCTAGTAATTTTCTTTGTTTTTTTATACCTCGGACAGAGACGAAATATTGGGTTGAATACTGTAGAGGTAATATAAAAAAACAGAAAGTAAAATGTTGTACTGAGTAGTGGATCACATGTTTACAATTCTCAGAAACAACAAGTATAGATTTCATCACTTAATTTACTGCAACTGAGACTTATTAGAATTTATACATACATTTTCTGAATAAGACACAGTTCCGAGTTTGCTTTTTTTTCTTTTAATCATTCATACCAGTAGTCCACAAAAAGAAAGATGACCTTTACCTTTATCAGATCAATATAAGTAAACCGTGATAATAAGCATTTACAATGATAAACATCTTAAATATTAGTATTTACCTGTGAAAACGAACAAATAATATATTTTCACCGTATGTTTTCAACATTTGAATTATTTCCACATTAAACATAGTAACGGGTGGAAATAAATTTGATTAAACTGACAATGATATAATAAATAGTAATAAAAATAGAAATAAATAAAATAATTAAAAAATTGAAAATAAAAGGAAAATGAAATGCAGCAAAACAAAATGTGTGCCATCATGATTATAATGATTTAAGATTTGTGGACTACTGGTATGAATGATTAAAAGAGCTGAAAGAAGTTGTAACCTTTTAAGTTGCTTGCTGAGATAGAATAATCAGACAACAGAAGACGTTCATTCTGAAATAATCAATTATATTGATGCGTTACATGAGCGTATTCACAAATTTCACGACAAGGCCATAGTGTATGAAAGAAAATAATTAAATCATTTGGAACATACGTTACAATGGAAGCAAATAAGATTAAATTGAATAGTTAAAAAAAAGCTTTTGCGTTAAGTGGTAACAGTGATACACTTGGAGCCGAACTACCAGAAAATATTGCAGCCTTCAGAACTGAATGAAACATGTGTGTGATTTAGATCTGTAACGTCTCTTTAACAATTTTCAATCATATCGATTACATGTCTGCAGCGTGGTAGTTTATAGTGATGTCTAGCACTGAGGCATCATAGCAATGACATGTAGCACGATGTCCCACCCATTCACATTATCCAGACACCAGACCGACCAGTCCTAACACTTGCCTATTAATTAACACTGAACGCCAAGCGAGGCAGCTATTAGCACCAACATGAAAACTGACCTAAAAGCTTTTCATTGCGTTTCAGAATGGACGCAGTATTTAGGAAACAATCCAGTACAAAAAATATTTAACAAAAACAGTCAGTTGCGACAAGTGTTTGTCATATGAGCAGATACATTTAGTCAAAATATATGTTACTGGCTATTTATCGATAATAAAATGTATTTGTTTAGAATTAAAGTTTTTGTCGACACGATGGTAGCCAGGATGGCCCAATATGGATTATCCAGAAAGAATTCGAGAATCACAAGCACGTGACCAGCATATCGCAGGGAACGCTGACAAACACTGCTAAACCGTATTATTAAAAAGATCATAACCTGTCACTGCTATTGATCATAACCTGTGACTGCTATTGAACATAACCTGTGACTGCTATTGCTTACGCATTATATTATTTAAATAAGCCCGACATAAATGGTATTCAACCGATGGGATTTTAAATTGTGTGGCTCAGAGAGTCACAAAACATTTTATGAACGCTGCCCTAGAGAATTACCTGACAGAAACAGGAATAAAAAAGACAAATGGCTAGAGCATGTTAACGAGAATGGAGACCGCATGAAAGACATCACAGTGTCGGAAAAGTAATTCGTGTCCCATAGTTCTTAAGGCAGGAACAGATCAGGTTTTGTACGATTAGGACAACAATCGTAGTAAAGGCGCCCGATAGTGATTGTCTGGTTAGCTGTTCTCGTGTTCTATGCTTTGCACTCATCTATACAAAGTCAGGTGAATGCCGATACCATATTGTCACATAATCAGAACAAATGACCTGATACAGAGAGATCTAGTAGTGGCACTTTTAATCCTTTAATATTCTGTTTCTTAATGACATAATATGAATTATACTACTCCTTTCAATTTGAACTGGAGCAGTCGCGATCGAGTGTTCAAGCGTGACCACCAAATTGGTCAAATAATTAATTTTACACATAGTTTTAATAGTAGGCGAAGATAAAGTCGCAGGGTACTCACAAATATACTTTGTTAATAATGCACATGTTATACAACGGCATCTGAAACAGTCCTTCTACAATCGATTGACTGATAATATATACGTCGTAATTGATATAAGATGATGTACGACAACCTGAATATAGCCAATAATGAAAACGAAAATAGCACCCCTCTTTTACGAGGGCGTGAGGTAAATGAATGTTTTGCAACTACTGCATCCTTCTCATCTAAATTATTCTAGTTACAATAAATTCCTTGATCAATTCTACATCGATATTGATATCTCATTCTAGACGATACTTCAGACATTTCCATATATTAGGATCGAAGTAGTAACGCGATTCAACGAGAAAGTGGATGTGATGGTATTTAGTCCAGTATTGATCCAGATTATTTTATACGACATGGTATGAAGTATGTAATATTTGCTAAACAATAATTACCGTCGTGTGTGTGTGTGTATGTCTGTGTTGGCATCCGTTAGTCTCGAGAGACGATGGAAGTACGCCCATTTTTGTGGTTTTTGTCGCTAGAGTGAGGTAAATTCATGGTGTCACCCCTCCAAACTTTCACCATGAATTTTTTCTTCTTAAAATGCAATTTTTCATTTTGGTGTCACCCCTCTGAGATGGTGTCACCCGGTGCGGTCCGCACCCCACCCCCCGCACCCCCAAGCGACACCACTGACAAGGAGGTTTTCAATGGCGCTGAGGGCATGGCTGGTCACGTGATTCTCTCTGAAGTACAGTTCAGGGTAGTACACTGCCCAAAGCTCAGTCTGTTTGCTCTTGTCGTGGATGGTATCACCAGTGGATAACTTCAGTGATGACATCACTTTCTTAGCGGGACCCTTTGCTTTCTTTATGCCATTGTACATGCTTCAGATCTTTCTGATGTCTGCTTCTGACTGGATTCTTGACAAAGCTGAAGCCAATATCAAATGGCGCACTGCGGTGCTAACATTCTCACTGATGTGATCCCATCTCTTTTTGGCACTGCCTTTGGTACGTTCTGAATCAAACGTCTTGGAAAGGGCATACTTGAATTCCTCAGCCATGTATGCATATGACGTTTTGCTCACATCAATGCGTGATTTACCCTCTTGCTTAGTGCGGTATATATCTTGTGGTTGAAGCTTAATTTTCAGCACATTATTAAGTGATCAATGTCACAGTCACTGCTGTGAAAGGTACGGGAAGTAGAACGCCCTTCATGGCACACCGTCTCGTAATGATCAAGTCCAGCTAGTGCCAGTGTTTGGACTAGGTATACCTTCAAGTTACTTTATGATGTGACTTTGTCTGAAATATGAATTGGTCAAGTTGATGTCGTAGTACGAGCACATTTATAGGAATCGCTCAACGTTTTAATTCATCTTTCCAATACCAAATTTGCCAAGCCTGGAATGCCAAGAGTCATGGTCGGCACCAACCGTACTGTTGAAATAGCCCAGCACTATCAAGTTCTCTTTCTGTGGACTTTTATCGATGAGCGAGTTTAACTAGTCGTAGAACTCATCCATGGTAACTGCAGTAGCGCTTGGTGTAGGAGCGTACGCGCTGAGCAGGTTGACAGGCCCGGTTGTGGTGCGGAGGCTGAGGAATAGCGATATCAACCTGGAGTCTTTAAAGATCATTGATGACATCTGCAGCCTTTCGAACATCAATGATTGCTTAGAGATCAGCAGAGAACCTAGTCAGCATGTTGCCGACATTCAAAGTACCTCGCTAATGTACTTATGTGAGAACGTTTGCCATTAGCTTCTCGTGGGTCGTTGGTTCTTTCTGGAGGTTTCCCAGGTTCTTCCTCCACCAATAATACTGGCCGCTATGTATAGCCTATCGTGTGCTGAAAACTGGCGTTAAACCTTTAACAACAACAACCACAACAACTCTATAAAGTCAAATGTATTTTTGCATCGTTCTACATTACTTCCAAGCTTGTTTCTCGTTCTTCTCTATCCTATAATAAAATGCGATGGTTCATTGAAGATTAGGGTCTGTGTTATATGCAAATGTACTGATAATATAAAAGCGAATTATGAACGATGACATAAGGAAGTTTCTAAAGCAGCAAAATTAATTGCAACACAAGTAATAAAGTCATTTATGTGTTCTTTTCCCCCAAAATATTAATTTTCTCGCATTTGTGGATTTTTTCAGACAACTTACAATCTAGGCTGAGACTTTACTCACTATAGTAACATTTACCATTTATTTTGGCATTGTTTTTAAACTTTAAAAATTTAACAATTAAATTGACTGTTAAATGCAATCTAGTTTTTACTGATACAAAATGTACTTAAATAAACTCAAACATATCCAAACGTTTATATTCTTCCATTAGTATGGCAATGTAATCTTTTTCTTTATGACATGCAATGAAAATTCCCAAAAATTACTTTCTTATACTAAAACCACACTGGATCAAATGCAACCAAACTGAGAAAGCTATATTAACATGTAACAAGCTTTAGAGGAATGATCATACAACTGAGGCCATTCTGATCACAATACAAAAAACTTTCTCATTCACATCCTTTACCTCAAAAAATTAATATCAGCAACACCAACATTAAATTCAAGTAGTCAGTACGAAACCTAGGTGTTACTCTAGACGGTACTCTCAGATTGGAACAACATGTCATGAACATATGCAAAGATGCAAATCTTGAGCTGAGACGCATCAGCTCGATTCGCAAATATCTTTCAGTTGATGCCACTAAAACACATATGTGTGTTCGTTAGTACTTTCAAGATTGGACTATTGTAACTCAATTATGTCTGGTTCGTCCCAATATCTACTCCAGAAACTTCAAAAAGTTCAAAACACAGCTGATCGGATCATCTTTAGATTACCTCGATCAGAGCACATCTCCTCGCTGCTCTGTACCCTACACTGGCTATCGATTCTATCCAGAATCAAACACAAAATGTGTTCCCTGTGCTACATTTCACTGACAGACTCCAGTCGAACATACCTATCCGGCCTCACCCATTTGTACACACCAGCAAGATACTTACGCTCCTCTTCTGACAATCGTATACTGATTATTTCCACTATGACAACGAAGTCATATAGACAACGTTTTTTTAGCATACCAGGTCCCAGCAACGTGGAATGAATTGCTCATTGCAATTGTACAAAAGGACACAGTGATCTCTTTCAAGAGTGCTCTTAAAAGTCACCTTTCTCGTCTGCAAGAACAAATTTAAGACCTAAAAATGGTGTTTGTTTTTTAGGGTTTTTTTTGTTTGTTTTTGTTGTTCTTCTTTTGGGGGTGGAGGTGGGGTGGGATGGGGTGGGGTGGTATTCATATAATTATAGATGTTTTATATCGCTTAGAGCTTCTAATAATCAAATCAACATCCAGCCTAAAAGCCAAGTTTTCCAAAATTTGATCTTGCATCACAGTATTCACAAATGACATTCATAGCAAGTTAATATTATGCATTAAATGCATCACCATATCAAGACTGATTCTATAAACTGTACATAATTATTGTGGCCTTAAGCAGCACTGATTAACTACCACTTTAAGGGAATTGTCAAGACTTCCAGTTTGAAGACTGTACCACAGACTAAACCTAAAATATAAATTTCATACAATTGTTGGTATGCACCAACATATTTATGAGCATTGAGTATCATTCTGTCCACTACCAAAATTAAATACTTGTCAAAATGACGTAATTAGAAGTAAACCCTAGGAATTATTTTATAATGTAATGACCAAAATAATTGACAAGTTTCATGTAATATCATAGCAATCTTGATGCATGTTAACTGTTCATTCAACTATTTAATTTGATAGAAAAAGTGAAACATATAATCATGTTAAAGAATTTGATTAACATATGTCTGCCAGCTCAAGCTAGTTCGGTAAGGTAATTATTAGTGCCTATACCATCTATGACAATGCTTTGTTCATAGAGTCATAATAAATTAAATAATGATGCAACAACACGGTCATGTTTTCTTGAAACCTATTACAGTTGCAGTTATAAGCGTTGCATTGACAGATATTTATATTACGAGTTTGTCATAAACAACAAATGAATACCAATAAAAATTGCACATGGAAGTTAACACTAAAATATGACATCTACTTTTCAGTTGTTCAACACAGTTGTGTCTTTATCTGGCAATGTATCCTTTGCTACACTATCAAGAATATAGAATATGTGGAATTGAATTAAGCTTCAACAAATATTTAAATGACCATTAACTTAGTAATATCTATCAGATTGGATGAAGCTATGCCGAATGACAGTTTGAAGGTATTTCATAATACTTACTTTAAGAACCTTGCCACATAATTACACAGTGACCCTGTGTTGATGTGATGAAGTGGGATTTGTAATGAGCCCCATACCCAGTGTCACTAAATTGTGTATGACTGGTATCAATATGTATATGTGATCAAAAATGTACTCGGGTTTCGCTGCCGCGTACAGCGTCACCGAGGGTGGTTTATTAATTATCGGCTCTAGTTATTTCGAAATCGTGACCGAAACTCAGATCATGCTGCATGTGCGAATTGCCCGCTGTTTAAATTTCTAAGTGCCTAGCTGCGTAATCGGTCACATCTAAGGTATATTATAGAGCCAATTCTCTGTAAACATCACATTATAATCCAGTCTTGTCAGAAAGCTACTCGCTTTAAGGAAGCAAAACTTTCAGCTAAAGAGGTAAAATAGATTTAAGATTGTATTGGTATCGCTATTCGTTTTATATGACATAATTGTTTCATATATCAGATGTTTAGTATTTATTCTAAATTCTACAGAGTACATACCTAGGTTATGCAGCGCCATGATATTAGCAATAATATAGTCTGTTTTGAGACAGCTTTTTGTTGTAACCGAACAGACAAAATTAAGTTTAATTATACGCTTCATGCATTGAACGTTTCATGAAAATGAATTACGAATTAATTCATTTGCGCGCATGCGCAACATATATGAATGTAAAAGTACTTTACCGTGTCATATGTATTTCACGGTTTAGTTGTTTTAATTTTAGCTGACCGTGTGTGGTGCCGTGTATGACCGTGTTGTGGTGCCTGTGTATGGTACTTTGTGTACGCTGCCTTTGTGTATGTTGCAGAGGTTGAGAGGCTTTAGACTGTACTCCGAGTTGCACAAGTTATACACTCGTTCAAGGCAGAAAGGAAAATCTAGTTGGTATTTTAGGATTGTATTATTGCAAAATGGGTTCTTAAAGTAACATATTTTCCCCTGAATATTTGCCTTACATTCATAAACAGGTGTAGTAAGAGTGATACGTTATTAAGTACCTTTAGTTTATTAGAAATGTGGTCTTCCACGTTTAGCTTAATTACCAACATATCCTAATGTAGAGTATAGCGAATTATTAACATGCAAGATTAATGCATAGTAGATTGATGGATTGGAATCGAAATCGATTCTGTAACTTAATGCAGGTACTATGTTGTATCATAATGCATAACTTAATTTATTCGAGAATTTGGTACAACTGGTATTTGCTTAATCAGTATATGTATATACAAATTGTGAATTATGCAGATATAGGCATTAGGTATTCGTATATTTCTGTGTGTCTTTTATAATTAGCAGGTTATGAAGTGCATATTATTGCTATTGATGATGATAATTTATTGTGTCGAAAAGTTAACAATGGGATTTGCATTTGCATGTATTAGAACCCATTAATAATAATATTAATATAGCGCAATTATAATAGAATAAAACGTATATGGAATATTTGGATGTGAGTGCTTGAAATGACATGTAAAATAATTCGCCATTATTCTGATCAAAGGTCTGTGCAAGTGCCACATTTTCATAAGATTAGAGTAAGGAGAGAAGGTTATACGTCCCTTCTAATTCTACAGAACGCTGGGTGGGTGTTAATGTTTGACATACAAGGACTGGAAATGAAGAAAGTGACGTGAAGAGTACATGATATGTATCAATAGTGAGATCAGCCTGCTGTGTGGCGTTGCAGTGCCGGAAAGAGCACATGATGTAGTGTCGGACGAACGGATCCGGAAGTGCAAAACAGCACCATGTCAAGGCTGCCCGAAATACCAAAGTGAAACAAGAAGTGGAAAGGTATTGACAGATGAGTAAATGAGACAATACTGAAAAGAGACACTCTCAGTTAAACACAAGTTCAGGTAATGGAATAATAATTGGCAACTGTTAATAAGTCACTGATTGTATTTGTTCGAATGAAATTACGATTGAGAAATATGTCGATACAATTATATAATTAATGTAACTTTTAAATTAAAATGTTATAGTTTGCACCTTGAGTTATTTAAAAAGCTACACTGTCGGCATTGGTGACTGGGGAAACAATACCGTAGGAAACATCTAACACGCAGTATGTTCTCAAATTTGGACAGTTCTTTTCAGGGTCATTGTTTCATAGTTATATGATCCTTAAGTGTTCCAAACAGCAGATGTTGCTCGATCCTGAATGAACTGCCTTTTACAATGATAACTTATCAATATTCTCTTACTACTGCACGCATTTGCAATTGCTATGTTTTCAATTCTAGCATTTATATTCATAATATATAGAAAGGTATCAAATATATATATATATATATATATATATATATATATATATATATATATATATATATATATATATATATATATATATATATATATATATATATATAAAATGAACAAGTAATATAGTTACATTTATCAAGAATATTCCATCCGCATCATAAATGTGATGATCAGCAAGTTGTTACATAATTAAATCAGCAAAATTCGCATTGTTAGCAATTATCTTTATTATAATTTGCAACCGTCTAGCATCCTGCATAAATTTTCAATCTGATGGAAACGGCTCGTAGAACACATGCTATGTATGCATGGTATTTGATAGATTCACGATACTGAAGGTGACTGGTTTCTACATTGATTTCCTGCCAAGAGTTTATCCAAAATTTTGGGCCACTTACTGAAGAAGATTGTGTCACTGCGTAGATGTCTCTTGATTAAATAGAAATTTTAATGGATTATGATCCAACACAATTTATATATCGATTGTGTTTCTTTCCCCCCAGGAGAATATATTACAAGTCGACACGCTCAGAGTTATATATCTCCTCCCCCCGCCCCCAAAAAAGCAAAAAAAAAAACAACCAATTATGAGAATGTTTACGTTACATTTTTCACTTTCTTTAAATTATAAACCATTTAATTATTATTTTGCTGTGTACATAACGTTAGATATATATATTTAAAAATCCATTAAATATTTGGGACTGAGGATGTGAAAATGGCATTTTTGTCACAGTTGACTCGAAAGACTTCATACATATTTTACCATATATTTTAATATAACTTTATTTTTAAATATTTTTTCAAATTATACACAATAATTAGAGTTGTTATATGTTGAATTCAATTACACGTTTATTCACATAACTTTTTTTCTTAGCATCTTAGGTTCCCGAGTGACCGAGTGGTCTATCAAGCGCTCACCATTTACGAATCACTGCTAATCTCACCTCTTTCTGCGTAGGTTCCAGTCTTGGGTTCGACCAATGTGAGTATTAGAATTCTAGTCAGTAGCTTCTCGTGGGTCGGTGGTTCTGTTAGAGGTTTCCCGGGTTCTTCCTCCACCAGTTACACTGGCCGCCATGTATAGCCTATCTTGTGCTACCAAAGGGCGTTAAACCCAACAACCACAACAAAAATCTTATCAACTAGTCTTAGGAAAGTTCAGCATCTAAAATTCTAAGCTTAACACCAAATCTATTAATACAGCTGTAAAGATTGCTTTGGAAAGAAAGTACACACAAGGAAACCCATTATAAATTGAAAAATTCCGATTTCGTTAGAGTAGAAACATGGCCTCTGCTATCAATCAGAAATGTTTTTCGCAACGTACATTTTGTCAGTTTCTAAGTAAATAATGTTTAAATATCCTATTAACGACGGTTACAATTTCGATATTATTTTGAACATATATTGTTAAGATGTTGAAATATCTCACTGATACTAATATTTTCTTGGCAGTCAAAATTACATTTTGACTTTACTCAAAATTGAGTTACAATCGCAAAGAATATATGAATTACTGTTTGATTTCACTGAAAACTGGGTTGCAATAGCAAGGAATAGTCACGCACAATACCAGAACATCTATTGTATTTCACTGAGACGGCACAAAAAAGCTTTAACAACATGAACTTACATGTAAACTCTGAAGCTGTAACCTATTTAGCTTGACACGATGTAAAGAAAAGGAGATACAATAATTCCGATGCAAGGTATTAAATCCAAACGCTAAGCAGTTGAATGCTGACTAATTAATCAAGACAATAGTGTAAAATGACTCCAGAATGCAAAAAATAAATTATGAGGAGATAATAATGACTCCACCTGAATCATCAGCTATGTTCATATTAAAGTAATTCGTGACAAATATTGTTTGCATAATTATAGTAAATAATTTAAGTTGCCAGGTTTGTTGTATCATCCAAATGTCAATATCAAGTTGTAAAGTTCGTATTCTTTCGATTTCCAGTCATCATCAGGAGAGACAGACAGACAGACAGAGCGTATTGCTTCGTTGAGCTCATGATTAGACTAAAGTAAAATATGAATGCCCCAAAATTTACTGTGATCTCATTAAGACCGATAGTTTATTGCGATAAAATATAAATGGTGGGCAGACGTTTGTTTAACATTCTGTCATGAAGCCAATTCAAGAAATGGCTTAACGGATAAGAACTACATTAAAGATGTGACAAAGGTTTCAAGTTCTAATATCAAATAATCAATAATTCTCATACAGATAACGGAGTTATGATTCTGCCGTATCGAAACACTCCATAGGATAGTGATTTGGCGATGTATAAGCACAATCCTCATAAGATGGTATGAAAATAGGCTACTTGTAAACCTAGTTAGATATTTCATGGAAATCTTTCATATGACGAAAAACAGTGATGAGCCTAGTGTTTCAGTCGATCCTTCCGTAGTTGGAAACACTGTCATTGACAGAGAATATCCAGTAAAACGTTCTTTTGCATACCATGACACAAGCAACGTGGGGCGAATTCTCCATTGATGTTAGATATAAAGTCATATTGATCCCTTTCAAGAGTGCACTAAAAAAGCACCCTTTCGACTGCAGAACAAATTTAAAGACCTACTGTTTCCTACCTTAAATATGTTCAGCATTGTTTTTGTTTTTTAATTTCATGGTATTTTTTTTGTGTTTGTTTTTTGTAGTCAGATCATTATAGACGTTGTAAAGCGATTAGAGTTTCTAAAGATGAAGCGCTGTATAAAGGCTTCATTATTATTATTATTATTAGTAGTAGTAGTAGTATATAAAATTAATATATATATTTAGATTTCCCAAGCAGTGGCTTATTAAATCTATACAGAAAATGTATTTAAGTTCACGTCTCGACACTGAGTAATGCATTTAGTATATCTATTTTCACTTTGATTTTTGAATTGAACCAACAAATTGAAAAAGTACGAGTCATATGACTTACAACTGAGAACTTAGTGGTAAAGAACAAAATAAACCTGAGAATGGAGTCATATATTGGACTTCCATAAAGATGGACTTTATCGCTTAACCGGCTTGACGCAGGTCTTCCGTTTTTGGTGCTATTGTTCATGACACATGTGCTTGTTGACTATCTTCGTCTACATTATTTTGTTTCATAATGGATTGGCTGTTCAGTTCGTATGTGTTTCTGCATCTCCTTGGTTTGGAAACGAGAATAAGTATAATTTTTTGCAGCTGTTTTGCTCCACTGTTAAGACGTCCTTTGTTTTTTGCTACTATGAGAAACTTCCGTATGCTAAATAGAACCAAACTAATGCATGACATCCAAGAAAACGTAACAACTTTCTTACCTCCTATAGATGAACAACTTGATAACTGCCTGCGTGCATTGCTTGAAAAACATGCCCAAGCCACCAAGTGCAGAGAATCAGTTCAAACGAGTTCTCAGTGGTATAGCAGTGTTAGGGACCAGCTTCGCATAGCTAAAAGACACCGCCGTAAAACAGAGGGGTTTCGGCTTTCCACCAGACACACTACTCATGAAAAAGTATATGAAGCTGCTAAGAGCGTCACAGAAAGTCCATTTAGCAAACATATCCCACTACAGTGCTAAGATAACAGAGAATTCCAGCTGCAAAGAGCTTTTTGAGATAACTGACAAACTAATATCAAGGAACAAATATACACCACATCCAACTACCTTCTGTCCAGCAGCCATTCCATGCTTATATGGAGATTTCTCCCGTAACAAGGTACAAACCATTAGCGATACGCTTGACAACACAATTTCAATTGACTCGTCGTCATCATACAGTAACAATACAGAATTTCAGCAACAACCATTATGAGCATTTTAACCTGGATCGTGATGAAGAGTGCACCAAAGACTTGTGAACTTGATCAAATTCTAACATCACTGCTGCTTGAGATCTTAGACCCAATATTGACTTCACTAACTGATGTTATTGATATATCTATCTCATCTGGAGAAGTGCATTCATTATTTTAAACCTGCATCATAAGGCATCTTCTGAAGACACCAACACTCAAACATAACGATTTAAAGAACTACCGACCAGTTTCTAATCTTCCGCTCATATCCAACATCTTAGAAAGAGTTGTTCTAACTCAACTTGTATCTCATTTAAATTCAAACGATATTTTCAGTAATGTACATATAGCCCTTGCCAAGGTAGTGAAACGACTCTTCTGAAAGTATTTAATGACATACTCTCTGTTTTGCATAGCGGAAAAATTACAGTCCTCAACCTCCTTGAATTGTCTGCAGCAGTTGACACAATGGACCATGATACATTACGTCACCGTTTCCATACAGCCTTGCAGTGGTTCAAGTCCTACTTAGTCAACTGGACACAAATTGTATCTGCAAATGGAATAGACTCCAGTCCAGTTGATATATGTTGTGGTGTTTCACAGGGTCTGTTCGTGGACCTGTTCCCTTCATTTTATACACTCAGCTGCTCTCAAGTGTCAAAGAACATCATCCAGTGTCTGACCAATTGTACGCTGATGAAACCCAAATATACAAGTCTAGCCAACCAAATGAAGTTGATGCTTCCATCTAAGGAGTGGAGAGGTACATTTCTGAGGTGACATCATGGTGACCTCACCCATGTGTATACACCAGCATGATACTTACGTTCCTCTTCTGACAATCGCATACTCATTGTTCCCAGTACGAATACGAAGTCATATGGGCAACGTTCTTTTGCATACCAGGGCCCAGCCCAGTCAAACAAGACACAAAGACACGGAGATCCCTTTCATGAATGCTCTTAAAACGCACCTTTGTCAACTGTAAAAACAAACTTAAAGACCTAATGTAGTTTCCTACTTTAAATATTTTCAGCATTTTTTATGTTTTCTAATTATTTTGGTATTTTAGAGGGTTTACTGTAGTCATTTCATTATATATGTTGCAAAGAGCTTAGAGCTTCTTAAGATTAGGCGCTATTCAAAGTCCTCAGTATTATTATTAGTAGTAGTAGTAGAGGTAGTAGTAGTAGTATTCTTGTTGTCGTTGTTGTTCTGCATTTGGCATGACTTGAAAGAACCGAATTGAATTTTGTAAAACGCATATTATTTTGATGTGAGATAAGATACGCATTTTGAACATTCCATATCGTCAAATAAATTATACCTAAATGCACATTGTAAAACAAACGGTTCTGTCTTGCCTGACATACAAAAACAAATTCACCAGTTGTTGTAGCGCTGCCCGTCGGATTCATAACGGTGTCTTATTGAGCATCGAAACTTTCAAAATGTAAACGATAAGTGATATCTGCATCGAAGGATCATACATTTTCAGTAAGCCAATGACACGTAAAATAAAAAAAAACAACAATTGCGAACGTAAATTCAAAGGTCTACAACCATGCTACATTTTATCGATATAGTTGATGAATATGACCAGACTAATTTGTTAGTACTCTTTTTCTTACAAAACGTAGTTCTCTTTATCATCAACCTATTGCTGATATAGTTCTCGTTGTTTTATTTTATTTATTCTTACTATTTTGAATCTCCCTGATAATTCCTTTTCCACTGTAATTTACGCCAGTCAATATTTTCTTGCAACAATAAATCGTTGCTCAAAATAACAGACCTATTTAAATGCAATATGACTCTCAAATTGTCTTATTTGTGTATATAAACAACATTATAAGTGGAAAGGGTTCAATCAAAAACTAAAAGGAATATTCTCAACTTACCTTTCCGCCAGCAGATAGTTGTGGACTGCTTCCTTTGGAGATACTCCGCTAACGTTTGGCGCACGATCGAATCTGCTAAATGGTTCTGTCAGTTACCACATCAAATCGCTATAAAAGATACAAGTGTGTGAAATTATTGGCGTTTTCTCATTGGCGCATCTTAAAACTTCGTCGCTCGAGAGATCTGGCATTTCAAAAAACTCTCTCTCTCTCTCTCTCTCTCTCTCTCTCTCTCTCTCTCTCTCTCTCTCATTATTAAACGAAACTTTGTTTTCTTTACTCAAAAATTATATATATATATATATATATATATATATATATATATATATATATATATATATATATATATATATATATATATATATGTGTGTTAATAACGGTTTAAAAAAATACAGAATCCTTCTCCGTAAGGTTGCTGTACTAAGAAAGATAAAGTTGGATGGAACTAATTTTTCTCATCTCCCTGAAGCATTTATTTTTATTCAGAGTATATACATTATATATGGTCCACTCGTTTGATATGGCTTATGATTAACTATGGCCTTGGAGGCTTCGACGTATCTCTACATCATGTAAGGCTCGTTCTTTCTGCCGACTAGGAACCAAAGAAGTATTCCAGTTTTTGTATTTATCAGACTAAAGAAATCGGGCTATATATCGTATATCGTAGACCCTTCTATCTATCTATCTATCTATCTATCTATCTATCTATCTGTCTGTCTGTCTGTCTGTCTGTCTGTCTGTCTGTCGATAGATCGATCGATAGATCGATCGATCGATAGATCGTGGTATTACATTAACAGCAGATTCTGAAGTACAAACGTTCGCAACAAGAATGATCGTGCAACTGGATGTTATAATTATGGGGTATAAGCAATGAACCTCATCAATTTCCACGTTTTTTTTATATTAATACAATGACTTATTTACTACGGTAGTGATAGTAAAATCGGTGGTAACCTTGCTAGTAGTAGTGGTAGTAATATCATTGGTTGTGGTAGTAGTATTATTATCAGTGGTATTATTAGTGGTGGCAGTATTTATCATTGGTTGTATCAGGAGTAGAGGTGGTGGTGGTAATAGGTAGGTAGTAGTTTTAGTGATAGTAAAATTAGCGCTAGTATTATTGGCGGTTGCGTTCTTTCTTGATTTGGATTTGTTCGTAGCTTTAACTATTTTTCAATTATATATATATATATATATATATATATATATATATATATATATATATATATATATATATGTATATATATATGTATATATATATGTATATATATATATATATATATATATATATATATATATATATATATATATATATATATATATATATATATATATATATATATTGTCAACAGGTTGACAGTTTATAGTGATGTCTAGCACTAGTGGATCATGCTGCAGACATGATGAATTGGAATGATGTTCCTGACACCCGGCCAACCAGTCTAATGCTAAGCGCCTAGCTAGGCAGCTGTAGTACCATTTTTAGAAGTCTTTGGTATAACACGGCCGGAGTTCGAACCAACGATGTCCCGCATCAAATGCGGACGTTCTAACCACTAGGCCACCGGAGCGGTCGGTTATAGTAGTAGTATTGTTAATATCAGTAGTAGTAGTAGTAATATTACTAGTAATATCAGTGGTAGCCTAATTTGCGGTAGCAGTAGTAATGGTAGTAAAATCATTGATAGTTTGTTATGGAAGTGATAGTAGTGGTAGCAATATCAGTCGTAGTAGTAGTAGTAGCACCAGCAGCAATATCACTGTTAGTAATACTAGTGGTAGTAATATCATGGGTACTAGTGTTCGTGTTAGTTGGTAGTAGGGCTAGTAGAAGTGTAAATATAAGTGGTAGTATTTGTAGTGGTAGTAATATCAGTGGTTACGTAGTACTATTTGTGGTAGCAACATAAGTAGTAGTAGTGGAATTGGTATTAATGGTTGTAATATAGTAATATCAGTTTTTTGTTTAGTATTAGTAGTGGTAGTCATATCAGTGGTACCTCGTTAGTAGTACTAATAGTGGTATTAATTACAGTGATAGTGTTAGTAGTGGTGCTAATACCAAGGATGTTATTGGTGATGATGGTAGTTGTCGCTTTAATAATAGTAGTGTCAATAGCCGAAGCGGTAATAATATCAGTCGTAGTGGTAGTTATGATATTAAATGCAATGGTAGTGTTGGTATTGATAATAATCTCGTTGACAGTAGTGCTCATAGTGCTCGTAATATCCGTGTTAGTAACAGTAGTATTTGTGGTAGTAATAGAAATGGTAGGAGCCGTGGTGATAGTAATATCAGAAGTAGTTGTGGTAGTAATATCAATGGTAGTAGTAGTGATATTAGCATCAGTGATATTATTATTAATATCATTGGTACTAGTGTTATGTATATTTAATTTGCTTTGTTTCTTAATTATGTTTATTTTATTTTATTTAATTACATGCTATTGTAATGTAACATTGAATATTTGACTTGACCATGTCCAAAACTTAGTTCATTTCTGCTTGATCGACAGTGACTTTTTTATAATTCATGGCAAACAACTAAAGAAAGCTAAAATATTTTCTTATATGCACGAGTTTAAATATAGTTTTATTAATAATAAAATAATTACATATGTTTATTTTGGTCTAAGTGTTTGAATATATATATATATATATATATATATATATATATATATATATATATATATATATATATATATATATATATATATATATATATATATTGTAACTGAGAGGATTGTATCATTCATGCTGTAAGTCTTAGCACAATCAAATTGTATTAAATGTTATGACCACTAATTCTAGGCTGGATTATGTTTTCTTCAAATTATTGAATTCAATTGATTAATTCTTCTGCAAATACAAAAGTGTACTGATACTATTCTTGCATAGAGACAATCACTGGAATTAATTTTATATTCAAAACTGAAATTATATTTATGTGATGCAACAAAACACTGTTGGCACATCAACACACCTGGAGCTATAACAGACACATCATCGCCGTCAGTTTATAGATCCGTAACAGAAGTAGTAGTAGTAATATCAATAGTAGTATTATTAATTGTAGTAGTAATATCAATAGTAGTATTATTAATTGTAGTAGTAGTAATATCAATAGTAGTATTATTAATTGTAGTAGTAGTAATATCAATAGTAGTATTATTAATTGTAGTAGTAGTAATATCAATAGTAGTATTATTAATTGTAGTAGTAGTAATATCAATAGTAGTATTATTAATTGTAGTAGTAGTAATATCAATAGTAGTATTATTAATTGTAGTAGTAGTAATATCAATAGTAGTATTATTAATTGTAGTAGTAGTAATATCAATAGTAGTATTATTAATTGTAGTAGTAGTAATATCAATAGTAGTATTATTAATTGTAGTAGTAGTAATATCAATAGTAGTATTATTAATTGTAGTAGTAGTAGCTGTAGCGGTAGTAGTAGTAGCAGTATCAATATCAGTAGTAGTTGGTGTGGTTGTTATATTAGTTGTAGTAATAGGTGGTAGTAGTAGTAATATAAGTGGTAG
Source organism: Unio pictorum (assembly GCA_030141615.1). NCBI lineage: Eukaryota > Metazoa > Mollusca > Bivalvia > Unionida > Unionidae > Unio > Unio pictorum. Next base: position 4,661,425 of record JARLTB010000007.1, on the reverse strand, counting down.
GGTTAGTATTCGTAGTATCTGTGTTAGTATTAGTAGTATCTGTGTTAGTATTAGTAGCAGTAGTAATATCAATGGTAATGTTAGTGGTGATAGTAGTAGTAGAGCTAGTAATAGTAGTGGTAGTTATATTAGTGGTAGTAGCAGCAGTTGTATTAATATTAATGTTAGTAGTTGCAATGATAGTAATATCAGTGGTAGTAGTAGTAGCGGTAGTATTAACATCATTGTTCGTATTCGAATGGTAGTAATATCACTTGTAGTGATATTGGAAGTAGTTGTAGTGGTTGTAATATCACAGATATTAGTGGTGGTAATATCAGTCGTATCAATATTAGTGGTAGTAATAGTAGAAATATTATATGTAGAAGTAGCAGTAATTGTTGTCGCACGAGGAGGAGAATAGTACATTTGGCAGAGTTGTTTGCAAGGATTTAAATCTGATAACCAAGACATAATTGTTCGTCAAATATTTACGTTTTAACGGCAGCATTGCAAACGTTTTTGCTAAGTTTTGATTTTACGCTATCTCTATTGTTTAATCTTTGTTTACAAATAATAAACTTATTCATATTAATTAAGTCTTTGTTTTCAAAATCAATATACGTAGTTTTTCATAACTATAACAATTTCGTTATATTTGACGCGTGATTGCCGATATACGGAGCATACAAATAATTCATTGCACGAATTTTCTTGATACAGTACCACATGAAAGCTTGTTATCTGACCCTTTAGGTTACATCTGGATGCTATCATCGTCCAGTAATTAGAAGTTTTGAATACCTCACTTAGAATTTATCGGGATTAATGATATTTATTCAACTGCAATCTAACACATGGTTAATTCCATTTCGAGACATGGTTATTGTGCGCATTCACTGTACGCAGGCCGTAAACCAAGAGTTTCTATGTAACCAATCCCGTTTCTTTCTTTGGAAACTTTGAGTGCTTGCTTTAATGCTTTTGACAGAATCATGACTATAGCAGATGGCTACAGAAATAAGCAGAAAAAATGCTTCCACTTATAGTGAACATCCGGTTGGTTAAACTAAATCGTGAATGTATTTAACAGGAAAAGAGTTAACTAATGACACAGAGAATTACACCATAAATAAACCAGTCATTCTCACAAAGAGAATATGCTTCAAAGATTAATCAAATTGTTTAGATGTGTTAAATATTTGTGCAAATACATAAATAAATACATAAATAAATAAAAGATAATGAGTCTGGAAGGCAAGTCAGGTCGTTAAATATGAATATAAATGTATAAAATGTTTATGATCGATAGTGATTATGTTAAGACGTTAAGGATCTATCCACGACTAAATAAAAAAATATTTTCAGCGTAACTCAATAAACGACTGTTTTCTCTTTGATTAAAAACAGATCTTATTTAGAGAGTCCAATACTCAGATCATGAAGCAAATTGCAGTAATATTGAGTTCCTTATCAACCATCAAAACTAAAACATCAAGATTTTTTTATATACGTCTGTATTAGAAATTTTCTTATAAGTTTTCATTTTTGTATCACTATATATACAACTGTTTACAACATAATGAAACATTTTTTTTATTGAATTTTCGTTCTAAAAATATACCTGGGCAATAAAATTACATAATTCATATGCAATAAACTGTTCCATAAATTATTGAATAGATGAATGAATACTAGCGATAACAAATCTGTTCAGATAAATCATTGGAGAGAGAGAGAGAGAGAGAGAGAGAGAGAGAGAGAGAGAGAGAGAGAGAGAGAGAGAGAGAGAGAGAGAGAGAGAGAGAGAGAGAGAGAGAGAGAGAGAGAGAGAGAGAGAGAGAGAGGATAACTATACACATATTTACCTAGGTACTATACAGTTGTTAAATCTTCATGTTTGGTAATTGTAGTAGTTAATGCATGAGTGTGTTTCGCCAATAAGAATGATGAGTATTTTATATACTAAGTGAGAGGTATCAATGACCGATTAGGACAAAAATATATTTTTCATGCTTCTCAGTATTCACACAAAGTTCACATTTGTACCAGCCTAGATACTGTGTAATGCAATCCTTCATTTTCTCAAAGCCTTTCTGTATTTAGCATTAATCATTTTTTTTAAGATAAGGAGCTTGTTTCAAACCTATATTTAATATCTCTAAAAAGTTAGGAATGTTTCAAAGTTACCCGGAGTTGCAATAAAATGTCATAAAGTATTCGGATAAAAAGAGATAATAGGGAAGATATATGACTTAAATCAGTGTAATATCTAACTTATCAAGGCCAAGAGATCAATGATATACATAATTACTTTTAACAAGGCTAGGGATGAAAGTTTTAACTTGCTTTTTTCAAATGTGCCACCTTGTATGGCTGGACCGGATGCTTTATTGTGCTTGTAACCACCTAATTTCAAGGACTCTGGTTTATTGTAATCTTGTATGATACCAGGAACAATTCTTTATCCCATTTAGTCCGCGCTTAGCTGGTAACCTGATGGTTTGGGCTTTAACCACCTTATATTCTTAATGCGTGTCCCTATGTAACCTTATAATCTTAGTTTAATTTGCTACGTGTGCAGCAGGGCAGTAAGGTCCTTGGCTCGGACAGACTTATGGTTATTAAGTTTGGGAATTTTATTTTGCTACCATTAAGTGTCTTGATCGAATCGGGTAGGGCCAGTTTTATATTACTTTTATTCTTACACCGTTTCCAAACTGAACATGAGGGATGGTAGGTGGTATTGAGATTTGGACTTTTAAATACTTTCTTGGCTAATTATTTTGTATTGACATTGTTATTATTGAATTACCTGATAGTAATGCCTCTCTTAAGTTTGTAATGGAATATTTGATTTTGAACTGCATTGGTCCTACAATATGTTACTAATGCCATTGTCATAATTTTTTGTTTTGTTTCAACAGCTATAGGTACAAACCGCAGTAAGTTCCGTATCGACCGATGCTAGATTCGAGTACGTGTTGTCCCCGGCCCTCCATCAGCTGACCTCTCCTATCTGCCCCATTCACCGTGATCATTTGATGGACGTCTATGAGAAGGTGGCTATAGATGTCAGCCAAAAGCGTTGTTCTTGTAGATGATTCTTAGGCTTTGATTGTTTCTTGTTTCATAGTTTTGGTTGAACATTGTTGGATTGAGTACAATGTTCGTGCATTGATCTTGTTGTTTCATATAATTTGCCATTTTGGGTCAATATTTAGTCTAATAAACCGTATTTTTCCTGCATGCTGTTTATATATTTTGGTCATTATAGTTTCAACCTAGCATCTTTGTATTCAGTTTCCTGCCTTGGAATCTCGATATGTGATAGTTTTTCACATGAATTCTACTATCTATTGATTTTATTATAATTGTTTCAGTATTAAATTTGTTTATGTTAGGTAATATGACTACTGATTGTGTTGTTGCTTTCCAACGAGTTTAGAACCGAGTATGACACTTTATTTCTATTATGTATCACTGACCCATTTAAGGTCTTCTACGGAATATACGGAGCAGATGTTTGGGAGTATGTTTCCAAGTAGAATGTTGTCTTCAATCTGTTTTAATTTGGATCCATATGTGAGAATTGTTTTATATCCGGACTATTTGATGTAGATTTGGAATAAAACGTCGGTTTGTATATGAAATGGTTGTTCCTCTTTGTTGCCGAATGTTGTTGCTGTCCTGTGATATTTATTGATTGAATTCTAACTTGCCGCGGTGCTTGATCAGTATGTTATGCTTGGATGTTGTCGATTGCAAGTTACTTCCTTAGTGCGTCGATTAGTTTTAGCACATGGTTGTTTAGTGGGAGACCAATTGAAGAGTATATATATATATATATATATATATATATATATATATATATATATATATATATATATATATATATATATATTTCAATGATCTTAGTCTGGTGTGTGTTATCCTGGATATATAGTTTTGCATCGTATCTCAGGATGAATTAATACCATTTGTCATCCCAATATTCTATTTAATCCTCTTTTCAGTTTCCTGATAATAGTTTAACTGAATGGGTTACTAAGTTTCAAGATCCCGCTCTGCGAACTGTGAGCTGTCACGTTTGTCTTGCCCATTTGAGAATCCAGTTATTGATATTAATGGTGCAGGGCTCACCACAAGTCCTTGTACCACAAAAAACACTTTTGAATTGCTACTCTGCACTTGGTGGCCGAGGCATGTTGTTCAAGCATTGAACCTAGGTAGTTATCGAGTTGTTATGTTGTAGTAGGTAAGCAAGTTGTTGGGTTTGTTTGGATGTTATGCATTAGTATTGTTATATTTATCATACTGCGGTTTCTCTTAGTATCAAAGAAAAGTAGATGGTCTTGACTAATATTTCAAGATGTCATATAATAAATATGTGATCGGATGCGAGTTCGTCGGATATCAGTGTGTACCGTATAATAGTATCATCAGGTCTATGAAGAATTTAGTCTAAAGTGTGACCATGTTATAAGTGGGGTGGTTACCTAACTGTTTGCAGTTGAAAACATTAATGGAATCTAGACGTTTTGATGTGTAAGGGTTTTCAGGACAGTCACATTGAAAGTTGAAATCTTCAAGAATAATCAGGTTGCCACCTATTGAATATCCGTATACCAGGAGAGTCAAAAACAGCTCCAAAAAGAGAGATTAAGTCAGCTTGTTTTAGTTTCTACTAGGAAGAGGGCAGTGGAGGCAAATGGACTGATATGGACTGACATTTGATCCAGTGTTAGTGTGGTTTAGACTAGTTAAACAATGTGTGGTAGAAGTTGAAGGTTGTGGTATGGTTAAGATCATGGCGTTCATTGTGTTGGCAACAATTCTACCTCCGCTAGAACGGTGGGGAAACGACTTCATGGAGCAGCCATTGGGTGTTAGATCCCCGTACTTGGTCTCATCGCCTGATGTTCTTAGGAATGTTTATGTCGGAATTATTATTTCTGTCCTAAACAGGCCAGTTTTGAAAGTTTCTTTATGCGCTTCCGTTTACATTTAAGTAATGTTTGTGGTCCACGTTCGTTTAGTCTAGAGCACATTGTAGTGTGTCGAGCCAAGGAGTGATCATCTAATGCCATTAATGAGGGTCCAAAATAGCATACAAGGATTGACTGGCGATCACCTGACGCCGGTTTGTTCAACTGCAAAGGACGTTGTAGCAGTAGAGCAAGGCAGCTGGGAAAAGGTTTTCGTTTCCAATATAAGAAACACATACGAACTGAACAGCCAATGCATGATGAACACACTAACGTAGACGAAGACAGACAACCAGCACATATATCATGAAAAACGGCGCAAAAAACAAAACAACTGTTTTAAGGCCGGTTATGCGATAGAGGCCATTTTGTATTCCATAATGAATGTGGTCTGTGTTGATGGTATAGCCTTGAATGTCTTTAAGTTTGCAATGAGGAAGTTCACCTTCACCAAACATCACATGATTCCAAGAAGCTATGTAGGAGATTGGCGTCAAAAGATAATGATGATCCAGGAATTCATTCTTAATTTATAGGTAACGATGAGTCTACAATTCAGTCCTGACTTTTTCCTTGAACATGGCAGTCCGGCTCTTCTCTGTACCTATTAGCAAGAGTTCCTATGGATTGGATATGCACGGAAGTTAGTAGAAACGATGAATGGTCACTCAAGATTTTATACCACTTATTCAACACTTGAGATGAGACTTTTTCAAACATAATCCAGATATGGTTCCAATGTTGTTGGGGGTTTTTTTTTTTTGTTGTTGTTAATCTTCATACATTGATCGTGTTGAATCTGACTGGGATGATCGCTATGACATCCAAAACAGTATTCAAATATTCATGGGTTGGAGCTGTAATTATTTCATCTAGGTCCTTATCAAACTTTGATATTAAATCACATTTTTGTTATGACACTCTTGTCATCATGGCCGTCAGAAAGACATCCTTGTCTCACATCTCCATTGATTCCATCGTGTTTCTGATAGTATATAATCACTTGTCTCAAACAGATGATTTCTAGCGTATTGTAAACTTCTGAATACATGATGATGTTCACCGTGTTCGCTAGACCCTTTGCAAACTGAAGCTTCTCGAAGACTTTCTCAGGATTGTATAGGGTGGCAAAGGCCTTAATAGTGAAATCAAAGGCACACAAAGCATATACCATAGCTGCGGTTGATACCTTACTCTCTCGTGGCTTGATAAAAGTGTGATCTCAAGTAAATAGGCATGGTGGCATTGCAGTATGCATAATTCAGCCGAGCAGTTTCTGTTTGGTTAACACTTGCACTCGAGACACATCTTTTAATTACGGACATTGACATTGATGTTACGATGGTCTTTACATTGTTGAAACATTTAATATAAATGATAGTGGAATTACGGTCATGCTCCTTGCGTGTCAACATTTAAAATTCTTTCCCATCTTCTCATAACATGACATCGAGGTTTACCAGGTGTGTAAGACTCGACACATACACGATCATGTATTCGCAATGATTTCCACAAAGAATATAGATTATCCCTGACGTTCTTCAAATAGGTTGTAAGCCGATTGCTACTTTGTAAACCTATACGATGAGATGGGTCTTATTGATCTATCAGATGGTCTCTGTGTTCCAACAAATTGACTAATTCGAAAGTTCCTGAATTAACCGGTCAAACAATGAACTGTTACGTATATCTGATTTGATATATATTTGTTTAAGATTCAATATGTTTTTTTAGTTTCAAATTCTTTATTTTTTTTCATTACATGTTATTGTAATGTAAATTTATTCACTAGAGATGTTGCTTTACAGAAAATCGGTTGACCTGAATTTTATTTGATAAACAAGTAATATTGATCAAAATTCTGACCTTGATTCAAGTTTAATGGAAACCAAATGAACAAGTTTTATTTTAATTTTGAAATGATTGGTTGTTGTCAAGGTCAAGATAAGACTAGCAATTTGGTAAACAACGTTATATTCTTAAAGTAGAAATGATTGGTTCTAGTAAGGTTCGTGTTAGGAGTACATAATATAAACGATTACGTGACTCCCCCCCCCCTCTCCAATTTGATTTCGCTATTTAGGAAGTGTTTCGAAAGTGCGTATTAGTATGCGATATAATCGGTGTTATAGTGAAATATATTTAGTTCTGGGCTTTTATTAAAGACTTTAATTACATTTTATTTCTAGCCATGTTTTCGAATACATATTCACTTTTTTTGGACCAGTTGGGTTTTTAAGGATTAAGTCGTATCTCAGGAAATATTTGATGTGCTCATGCAGAATTCTTGGACCGAGACATATTACCAAACGTTTATTCGGATCACCAACACAGGAGCGTCAGAATTGTGTTTCTACAATGAACTGTAGATAAACACAAAATACACTTCAGCATGCATCATCGTCTTCCATCTTGGAGTTCCAGCAGGACACGAATGTGAATCTGTTACAAAATTTCGTTATAAGTTCTTTTGCAATTTAATTTGTGGATCATTCTTCATTCTTGGATTACCTTTAGATTTTATTCTTAAAACTGTCAGTTCTTTTTTGTTTTCTTTATTTTTACAATCTTTTTCCAGGGAAATGATTATTTGTTAAATTTTGCAACGCCTGTTGTTTTCACTCTCTCTTTGGTGCAGTTTGTTAGAGCCTAAACTCGTAATGAAGAATATGTTAATGGAAAATAGAAGATACAATGCAACATCTACATATTTAAAATACGTAAACACGTTAGAGCCCAAAGACAAAGTGCAGGAACAAGAAACAAATGAAACGGTTTTCTAGTGTTGAGAACACGGGTATGAATTTCACGTTCCTTTCCGGTTTTAAGTCAAATTCACTGATGCAAATCTGACATATTCAGCTCTTCCTGCGTCCTGAAGAACTTAACTTAAGCAATTTTATAGTGATATCTCAAATGGAACGATACTTGTCTTTGAATGCTACTTGGTCTTCTGGATTCTAACAGCTGGGTGGATAGCCGAAGTCTTCTTGCTTTATTATTTTAATTGGTTGGTGCAGAAGGATAAAATGGCTTTCTGGATGTCGTCGTCTTTTCGGTAGAGTTCTGTATTTGGAATGTTGTAGCATTTGAAGATCTTTAACAAGTAGTACTTCAAATCCTTAGCACGGAACAATGTCAGGCTGATCCACGTTCCCGTCAAAACGCGTTGTTCCTCGGCTGAGATAACAATGCTGGCACAAACGAAACATCAATATTTTTTATATTGATTTGATTAAAAGGAATATAACAGGTTGGTTGGATGCAAGATATTTTATATTTGACAAACAAAACTTATTATCAATGAATGTGCTCCACGTCGAAGTGTTCTGTCAATATTTGTTTGTGGCATGTCGGAAATCTAAACTATTTGCACACACTCATGATATTTGTACACCCAACAATACAACGAACACACATAAATGTAGTTTATCTTTTCTCCTTGGGATTTTACACTTCTTAGAGCAAGCTTGTGGTAATCATTCTTTCTCAAAAAAAACTCACGCGGGTCTAGTGGTTCAAAGTCGACAATATCGTTATTGTCGGTAACTCAGATTCAGTAATTATCGTGCTCCCACATTTATAAAACTTGGTATTCATGTTGTTTTAACATGTGGCATCGTTTGTAGGTTTTCTCCTACAATTATTCCAGGATGCACGCTGAGAAGGGATTTTTCAGGTGTCATGTGTCATTGAAGATAGCAAGTGTGGCATAAGGGAAATAGACATCCATGCCATTTGATGGTGATGCTTGATTCTCCTAAATCTCAGCCACTCAGCGAACGTTTTCCAATTATCTTTTCGCCCACATTTCCGGCAGGTTGGATCCATCTGACTTCCCTTTCACATAAATAACGTAACCAACGAAGAGTTTTCTGCAAACAGAAAAGGTTGATTGATGAACTGGGAAGTTTAGAGTATAAGATGGCCAGTGTGCTTGCGGTCATACATTTATTGTGTACACTAAGAAGACCACTTTTTTAATAGTAGATGCTTTCTTCAAAGGATCGATACATCCGTTCTCCAGAAATAATTATCGAATATTTTCACAACATCGGAGTAAAATGTCCACGTCGGATCGTCAATACTTGAACATTTCTTCATGAAAGCCAAAGGGGTTAGACGCGTGTGAGTGGTCCCAATCGTAAAGGGATGCTCGTTGTAGGAATTGTAACAGTGTAAAATATACCCTATGGCCATTTCTCTTATTCCAAACATATAGACATTCGACTTAAAGAATTCGTGGATTCTTTACACTGTACTTGTCCCACATTGACGTCTATGAGTTTGTCTCTGTTCAAGGTTAATTTGGGGCATTCTTTGTCGATGTGTATGAAAAGTACTTCAGACAGAACTGTCGATACTCTCGAGTGAAATTGTGATCCATGGCATTATGATGACAGTCTACTCAATGCTAGGTGTATACGTCTTTCCATATATCGTTCCTAGAGTCTAAGATTCATAGAGAGAAGTCTGCGAACGATTTTGTTTTACGTTCTCATCGATGTACTCATTTGATATCAAACAGTCTTTAGAGCAATGTATAGTCTGCATATCGCCCTTGCCAGAGTACTGAAAATACTCTTCTGAAAGTATTTAATGACATTCCCCGTGCTTTGGATAGTGGAAAGGTTACAGTTCTCTCCATTCTTGATTTGTCTGCAACATTTGACACAATAGACAATTATATATTACTTCACCGTTACCAGCATGTATTTGGCATTCAGAATATAGCCTTACAGTGGTTCAAGTCCTAGTTAGTCAACAGGACAGAAATTGTATCTGCAAATAGAAAAAAACTGCAACCCAGTTGATCAATGTTGTGCTGTTCCACCGGGGTCTGTTATTGAACCTGTTCTCTTATTTCTATACAATGAGCCGCTCTCAAGTGACATAGATTATCAGCCAGTGTCTCACGAAATGTACGCTGATGACACCCGCATATACAAATCTAGCCACCCAACAGATGTTGATGCTACCATCCATGGAGTAGAGAGGTGCATTTCTGATGTGAAATCATGGATGACATGTAACAAGCTTCAGATGAATACTATTAAAACTAAGGCTATTCTGATCACAACAGAGATACGTTCTCATTCACATCCTTTACCTCAAACAAAAATATATCAGCAACACTAACATTAAATTCTCAGTCAGTACGAAATCTAGGTGTGACGTTAGACAGTACTCTCACATTGCACCAACATGTCATGAACATATACAAGACTGCATATCTTGAACTGAGACGCATCAGTTCCATTCGCAAATATCTTTCAGTTGGTTCCAGTAAAATACTTTTGTGTTCATTAGTACTTTCAAGACTGGACTATTGTAACTCAATTGAGTCTGGTTCGTCACAATGTCTACTTCAAAACGTTCAAAACACAGCTGCACGGATCATCTTTAGAGTACCTCGATCAGAGCAAACCTCACCCCTTCTCTGTACCCTTCACTGGTTATCAATTCGATACAGAATCAGACACAACATGTGTTCTCTGTGCTATATTTCACTCCAGTCCAGCATACCTTTCCCGCCTCATCGATGTGTATACACCAGCAAGATACTTACCAACCTCTTCTGACAATCGTATACTCATTGTTCCCACTATGAAAACGAAGCCATATGGACAACATTCTTTTGCATTCCAGGGCCCGGCGATGTGGAACGAATTGCCTATTGAAATTAGACACAAAAACACAGTGGTCCTTTTTAAGAGTGCTCTAAAAACACACCTTTTAAGACTACATGAAGAAACTTGAGACCTAATAATGTTTTGTATATTATACGTTTTCGGTATGTTTTTATGTTTTCCAAGTACATGGTTTTTGTTATTTGTTTTTCTGTAGAGTAGTCATATCATTATAGATGTTGTAAAGCGCTTAGAGCTTCTAAAGATTAGGCGCTATACAAAGTCCTCATTAATATTATTTTTAATAGTAGTAGTATTACTTTTCGCACCGGTGCAGAAAATAGGGATTGTAATCGTTTGCATATATTCGAAATAAATAAGATCAAATTCACTTGTGTTTTACTTCTTTTCATCATGATGTCTTCCTACTGTTGATTTTTATGTTTGAGTGTAACATTGATGTTCAGCATGGATGACTTGGTCACAAATTTGGCAACGTTTCTTCCTTGGACAAAAGTTGGCCTTAGGATTGTTGGTATTTATCAACGAGTAGAGCACAAAATGTGAATAATTGGCAAACACGTATTTATTGTTGACCTTGAGTAATGCGATGTTGTTCATAGCAGTCTGGAATACCAAAGGTTTACTTGCAAGAAGAACAATGATTTCGTTCTTTTCGTTCGGAAATGAATGGTATAAACGCTAAACAACCACGGCGACTCTATTCACAATGAATGTTTTGCTCCAGACCGACACATTCTTGGTCACAGTTTCCAAAGTAGTATTTGCAGCTAAGAAATCCGGTGATAACTGTAATGGTTACAAATTGTTCTTGTTGATGGTACGGGTGTTTTTGTTTGCGAAATTGGGTCACATAGCTATTTCAGCGTACAATTACGTGTATCATATATACATACAACTTGAAATGTTTTGTTTCAGAAACATGTCAGATTGTCTCTGCAATAGGCATGCCCGCTGTAACACAGTTTCTGATTTTTTAAACTTGTTTCTGTCAGATTTTCAGATCCAAGCTCTTATTCAAAGTTGTCGATGTCGTCGGTACACGTTGGCTCAGGTTAAGCGCAGGTTGTGAGAGTTGTTAATTGGGACGATGCTGTGTGCTGCGAATGATGTCCAACAGTAACTCATTCTTTGCATACACTCCCGTTAGGAGTGGAAATTAGGTCATGCAAAGTGTATTTTTGCCATAAATGATGCGAAACCAGTTGTGCGATTGCTAAACGTGTTGCATTTTGTCGATGATGTCGAAGAGTGTCTTATTGCTAGTATCTCTACAATAGAATCCGACACATCAGCGATGATACATTCTAGCTTATGGGGTTGCACTTCAGACTTGACTTTTGTACATTGTACCATGTAATTATAGGTTGTGCTTCTAAATGTTTTGGATGTGCGTTTTTGTTTCTCTCGAATGTGGTAATAAATCACTGGAGCAACTGACATGCCCTGGTGTAGGGTAGACTCGCATGGTTTTGAAATAGGCGTTGATGGTGTTGATTTGTGCTCGTCTTTGAAATCGCTGGCATGGTTTTGAAACAACACCTCATCTAATATGTGAGGCGACACGGCACGTCGTTACCTGCCTGTTTCTCTCTTCTCCTCTAAGACTGAATAGTGCGATCGTTTCATCCTGAAAAGCAAAATTTCATTTGAATAGCTTTCATACACAGGGTAACCCTGTATATTTCTCATTTATCTCTTACACAGTCGATATGGAAAAGTCAACACATCTAACCCTTCTGGTCAAAGCTCTGAGGCGCCTCATACGAAAGTATTCATCAAAGAACACGTCAGACTAATCCTCCTTTCGAGTCAAATGTCTCGATATTTGCTGTATAAGTCAGGAGAAAATACATTGGGCTACAGAATGACCACAACTTTAAAGTAAAGGAAGGATAGGATAAAAGAGAATAAAAGGTCCAGATATGTGTTACCGTTGTCAGGATAAATTACAAAAAAGAGGAAGTGGAGACGTCTTCCAATAAACATATTTCCGTCCCGAAATGCAAGCAAATAAGACGAACAGACAGTAAATACGAGGAAGAACCCGTGCCGGTAAAAGTGAACATGAGATATAGAGAGTGACTCAAAGAAAATTGAATTTTGTGGTGTGTTTTAAAAGTTTCATTGTGAATAAAAAAAATTATAACATAACCAAAAGAAAAATTGGTGTATCTTTGTCATGAGTTTTTATTCTCTGGATAAAAAGTCATAGGAAATGGATTTAAATTTTTATGATTTGGCAAATATGTTAGAGGTTTCTCTTTTGTAGAGATGTGGGTAACCCTGAAAGTTACCATTTAGTTTTAGTTTTTACAATGGCATTGATTGGACATAATGATATCTAATTTTTTCAAACCTATGAAGGTCTTTATTTCATCGATTGAGTTCATTAAATCCGAAACATTTATTTCATATACGTTAACTCTATCATATTGTCGTGTAGCACACATAACGTTTGGCTTTAACCGTCAATATTCTATTCCACTCCTTTGTTTGTCGTTTCTTGCCTTCACTTGGCTTATCTTCTCTCTTCTCTTCTTTTCTATACTCTATTATTTTCTGCTTGTTCTGCTTCATTATGTTCTTGTATACAAATTTATCCAATTCTTCCTATTGCCGCTAAAATCCTCTCCCAAAAGTAACGAGTGAGAAGGTGGTAAAGGCAATGATTCAGGTAGAACTTCTTGTGGAGATGAAATAAATACTACTACAATAAAATCATTCTCTTTTCGAAGCATGACTGTGGCTTCGTAGCTGTCATACCATCACTTTTATGTACAAAAGGCGCCCCCAATACATCGTCTTCCTGAACGAATCGAATTCAGGCACGTCTCTATACTGCATAAGTCGTCTCCTATTGCTATATTCTGTTACGAGAGAGAGAGAGAGAGAGAGAGAGAGACAGAGACAGACAGACAGACAGACGCCGCTCTGTTTGACTTTTGTAACGCGAGGTTGGATTGGTGATACTTTTAAATCGTTTAGATTCGATCTTAGACTATAACTATAAATAAAATTGACACGTCTGATTTTTTCAGCAGTTCAAGATGTATATAATGTTGATCATTGCAGAATACAAGCCGTATACCGTGTTAGCAAGGTAGATCCATCCAGTCGTATCGAGGATGCTATTCAAACTGAACCAAATTTATTTGAAATGATCATGAGCCATCACCAAGATGACAAACACTGCTATTTGGAAGGGAAGAACTTATCTGGAGTCTAAAAATAGTCTTGCTCTACGACCCACTATGAAAGGAATGTTCAGGAAAAAAGTGAAATGCATTATTTTAAACGAAACAAATGTGACAAAAGAATGACAAATATTTGTCTTTTGCAACTGTGTTATGTACCTTTTTGTGTCTATGCTTTCAACTGTAACATAAAAGCCATACCTTTTGTCCCTATTAACTATATTGTCCCTAGAAACTTTTCCATCCTCAAGTCTTCCTAGCATGTTACCGATGGACAATATGTTATATTGTTCTTACGGTTGCTTATCTACCCAGATGAGGCCCATAAAACTTCTGATAATGGCATAATGATTTGAAAATACAATATAACTAAGTAACCCCATTTGTTAGAAAACGTGTACTGGCCTTTATTTATCATCAATAAATCTTCAGTTTACAGTGTGTACACGAGTGCTTTTATATAAGTCTATTGTATACATTACAGCACAACAACTGAGACCATTGATTTTATTTATTGGGAAATAACCATGGACCTAGCAGGATATATGCACATACCAGGAGATCTATACAATAATCTTTGTATAACATTTTTAAAGTCCAATATTGATGGCACCAAATCTTTTGTTCAAAGTTGGATGTACTGTTGAGCAGAAGTGTACAAAAGTACCATCATCTACAGTTCCAACCTTTTTAAATTATGTGGAGCTGATATTGTCTGCTATAATTTTTATATTTGGTAACGCACAATAGATTGGTGTTGTCAGTTGTTCTAAATTATTTGGACAGATTTTCTATTTGCTATATGGTTTAGAATTCTAGTATTTGCATATATCCATTTTATTTTGAATATTTGGTTTCCACTTTGCTGAACGATCTGCACTACTATCCCAATGCCAGAATAAATCAGAAAAAAAGTTATTAGGAAAGCAAACATTACCACTAATCGGTGCCAACAAATAACAAGCGTTGATAATAACTGTGATAATTCTTCAAACATTATGTTTTGTTCAAGCTCATTAGTATGACTAAAGTCTATGATGAAACGAAAAGCAACAAGGGATTATCTAAGTTTTGATGTTTTATAGATTAGGAGTTTGATCAAAGATGTTTTTTTTCTTGTTGCTTTTCGTTTTCACGACATGTTTAAACGCAAACAAGGCAGCCAGTACAAATGCAACAAAACCCGAGAACCGAACCCTAATTTTGGTACGATTGGACTCACAGCAACAACAACCCTTGAAGGTACATTAAATCCAAATATTATCCAGGAATATATGTTGTAACCGGTGTCTCTGGTGGTACTATCAAATTAATCTCGATGCAATTACATTGATAAGATTGCGCTAAGTTAGATCTTGAAGCCGAAAAACCCATCCTCAATACGATTTGTAAATTGTATTTGGTGGAAATCGAGGATCCGAAAAGAACAGTGAAGAGTTCGAAACATTGCTAGCGGAAACGGTAAATTAACAATAATTCTGAGTACAGATAACAAACTGGGAAGTAGATTTACAAAAAATAAATGTCGAGTAGATCAATCGTCACTTTTGTGGATTATAAATGCAAATCATCAACTAGTTGCACATTGGATTTTGCTTGCTTGCCAAGTCATGGGGAATAAAAGCTGTGGCGACTAGTCGGGAACCAAAAGAGCAAAAGGTGGTTAGGATGCAAAACAAACAATCTGACACTAATTTTAAATCCGATTGTCTTTGAGCCTTTTCCGATGATGGCTTCTGTGCTACAAACTCAGGCTATAAAATTCCTACCTCAGACTATGGCGGATACTCCTCAAGTAAATTAGTTTGTATTCCTTTGTACAGGTGGGAGGACGATGTAAAGAAGGAAAATAATAGGAAGACTGGTAGAGTGGGAACCAGTCATCTAGAATCCTTTTATTTCTCTTTTCCAGTCTAAATTCCAAATATAATCAATGTGCAGTGTTATGCTCCCTTGCATACCAAGGAAGCAATGTAAGATTTGTATGAGCATGTTTGATAGAGTACTAAATAGGGATATAACACTTACGATGGATAGTGTAAATACAAAAGTGGGCAGTGACAACATAGGACGGAAAATTACCATGGGTGCGAAAGCCTTCAAAAGATGAATGACAAATGAAATCACTTTGCTGACATTTTGGGAGGTGAAACGGCTTAAAACTGGTCTTTCAGTATTCCTCGTTGTAAGATCCACAAACTTATATATAAATCCCCTGATTTGGCGACCATTTCAGCAAACATGTTGATTGACCTTATACAGGAAATGTGGTACAAAGACTTGGTTATGGAAAGAACGGCTATACTGTCAAGAATCCCGCGAAAGACATCCTTAGTTAATACCAGAACAGAACAAGTTCTTTATTTCCTATCTCTACCGATCAAGATTTTCATAAGATTGATTTTCGAGACGACCAGGTTTGCAGTAGAATCGAGAACAAGTAGATTAATGGCTGTCAGGTCATTACAGACCAGATAGCAACACTTAGTACTACTGAAAAGTCCAAACAATGTTTTCACCCTTGTAGGGAAATTTTGTAGACTTCGAGGCAATATTTTACTTGGTAGATAAAAGCAATATCTGAAAACTCTGATGATTATACAGTGTTTCAACAAACGCACTACCTGTCACGGCACACACATCACAGACTTATCTCATTTCTATGTTGACACAGGTGTCAGGTGGTTCCTTTTATAAATAATCTTCTCACCAGTGATAAGACTGTCATACAGATGGCAGTGGACCATCCATGAGGCAAACAGTGGTCCTTAACCCAACATCTCAGAAGATTATATAACTTCTCTTGCAGATTCCTAGGCATTAAAACACGAAAGAGAAAAGTGTAAAAACTACTAAGATGATATTGAACTTATAGAGTAAAAACTACTACGATGATATTGAACTTATAGAGTAAATCTACTAAGATGATATTGAACTTACAGAGTAAAAACTACTAAGATGATAGAGTAAAAACATCTAAGTTTCATAAACTTAACAAATAATTTATTTAAATAGAACACAAAGAGAAAATTAAAAATGAACTAACAAAATTGTGTCCAAATGTAAGCAGTTCCAACAGAATTCCAGTGATATACCAGATAACTTCCGATATTGAATATACTGCTGTGGCTGTAGTGTGTGATATGTTAATGTGCCAGTGCTCTGGAGTATGCGATGTCTTAACAATCTTTCGATATATCAAAATAAAAATTTCAAAATGTCGTTGTCTAAATCATTGTAATTCCAAATGAATGTTTTAGTCCATGAATATTTTTGACACATTGTACTCTCAAGTGAATCCAAAAACAAATAAAAAATTCCAACTAAATTAGAACGTGAACACAACAGTAAGATGGATCCTGCTTCATATGTTAAAGCAAGAATGAGTACTTTATTCAAGTAAACAGCATTATACACAAAAGCTAAGACACAAAAATACACCCCAGATGTAAGTCAGTGTCCTTTACAAAACATTCAATGTTGTCAACTACTTTAGAAATTTCCAAGTGGAACATCGTTAGGCAGATTGAAAACAATCAAGTTTACCTACATTGATAATGATCTGAATATTTAATTCATAATGACACAGCCATATTAACAATGTGTTATATTGTTTACCAAATAAATATCACTAATCTGGTACAACACGAACTTGATTTTGGATACGAATACGTAACAATTACAAATATACATAACATATAATTACTATGAAAAGTTAAAAAAAACACTAGAAATTAAATATACATAACATATACTTATTAAAGAAATGTCAACAAAGTCTACAAGTTCGATATATATACATACATATATATATATATATATATATATATATATATATATATATATATATATATATATATATATATATATATATATATATATATATATATATATATATATTGTTACGTCTATTGGATTTAAATTATTTATTTTTTAATTGTTAAATCCAAATTTGTCATTTAGGGTTTAATATTCATTAATTGGGAGATTTTTCTGGAAAATTCAGGCTGACCTAGACTCTAGCTGTAGAGAGGTTGACCTTGGCTTGTTGACCTAATTCCTGAACCTGCTTTAGACATTGTCAACAAGCTTCTAAAACTATTGGTTAATTTCAAGGACAACTTTTTATTTTTAGTTCTTGGGGATAGGAAAAATCTAGATCTTTCTTTGAGTACGTGATTTAGTGAAGGTAGACTATTCCTCTGACCTTCTATCAATTTCTAGAAAATCACATGATCCCTTGTTTACATATTAGAAAACGGGTATTTCAATTATTGTACTGGAAGAGAGATTCAGTAGAATTTGGGCTTTTATAAAGTTAATAGTTGTGTTTTTATGTTTGAGTGTTAATTTTAATTACCTTGTTCTGGACTTTGTGTCAATTCATTGAAGCAAGAGGAATTATTTGGAAAAGAACCTGTGTTCATAATTTCATTTGGATGATGATAAAACAAAAACTGCATCACGTGATATTGTCAACCATTTTGGATTACATCGTCAAGATTCGAACCTGGAACTATTAGAACATTTATTTATCAGGACTCTTGCAATTCCATTGGTGGATTATTTTTGTGAATTCTATACTGGATTGGTGTTGGATTTGATTCTCTAGAGCTGTAGGTTTGTTTATTTTATGAAAGTAGTTGTACTTAATAAATTCTTTGTTCAAGTTATACAAGCTTGTTAGTTTTCACTCTTTCTGTGTTGCTGCTTATTCGAGCCTAAGCACGTAACATAGAATTGGGGGCTATTGTCTCGGGATTGAGATTGAGATTGAGATTGAGATTTGAGATAAATTTGAATTTAAATTTGAATTTCCCCTAGTTTTTGAAAATTTTAAATCATTAGTGAGACTGACACGCTTGTATCAAAATGACATCTAAGGTAGAAATATTTCTTTCTAATCCTACCCAGGAGCAATTAGATCTTTTCAAAAAAGATGAGTTGATTCAACTTGCCAAAAAATATGATCTTTCTGAAGTGAAGGCTTCTTTAACGAAACAAGATATCAAACAAATTTTGGTTCAATATTTGGTATAACAAGATGTTTTGGAACAAAGTGCTTTGATTCCAGTCAGTAAGTCTACACCAGACTCTGACATTAAACTGAAGGAATTAGAATTAAAATTCAAGATGGAATTAGAGTTGAAGAAGCTGGAATTTTAGAGAGAGAGAGAGAGTGAATTAGAATTTTAAAAAAACCTGGAATTTCAGGAAAAGGAGAAAGAGAGACAGGAAAGGGAGAAAGAAAAGGAAATTGAATTACAAAAAGAGCAGATGCGGATTGATAGAGAGAGATAGAGGAGAAAGAGAGACAATTACAATATGAAAAAGAAGAAAGAGAGAGACAAGAAAGGGAGAAAGAAAGACAATTACAATCTAAAAAAGAGGAGAGAGAGAGAGAGAATTAGAGTTGAAGAAGCTGGAATTTCAGGAAAGGGAGAAAGAAAAACAATTACAATATGAAATTAGAATGAAAGAAATGGAGCTGGCAAGTGAGAATCACCATCATACTTCAAATCAAAATTTTGATTTAGCAAGGAATATTAGATTAGTGCCCCTTTCAAAGAAAAAGAAGTAGACAAATATTGTATTCTTTTTGAAAAAGTTGCAGAAAATTTAAAGTGGCCAAGAGAGAATTGGACTCAGTTACTACAATGTGTACTTACTGGTAAGGCTAGCGAGATTTACACTTCACTGTCTGTTCATCAAAGTAATGACTATGATGTAGTTAAAGAATGTATTTTAAGAGGTTATGAGTTAGTTCCTGAAGCTTATAGGCAAAAATTTAAAAATTACAGAAAAGAAGCTGGACAAACTCATGTCGAATTTGCTAGACAAAAAGAGCAGTTGTTTGATAGATGGTGTTTAACCAAGAAAGTCGAGCAAGATTATACAAGCTTGTTAGTTTTCACTCTTTCTTTGTTGCTGCTTATTCGAGCCTAAACACGTAACATACATATATATATAACACATAATTATTAAAACATCAACAAACACTAGAAATTAAATATAAATACACTGTTATAAACATAGAACATGCATAGTAACACGTATTATTAGTCTGTATATTAATTTCGACAATACAATATGTCTGCGAGTTAAAATACAAGCCACAATGTCTTTAATTCTCTTAAAGTAACCCTGGATCGTTCAAACCATTCCCACAATGTCTGTCTCGATATGATAACCCACACGTAAAATAACCAATCATATTAGTGACGGGGCATACATCTGTGATTCAATGGTAATGACAGAATTGAGTGTGGGCTAATGGGCACGTAAAATAATTGTATTTTCTTTGCCAGTCAACATTAACGAATTTCTTAATTGATTGATTCTATTTTGTACGCAACATATAAAAGTTCAATAGTATGTCACTTAGCGCTAGAGTCTATTGAAAGCAACAGGTGTGTTATTCACGGGCAAACCAACAAACGGTTGGGATCGAATGTTATCTTAAATGTACATGATTGTCCAGCGGTAACAAGTGCAGAAAATGTCACACTGAAATCTGGTTTCGTGGATGAGGTGGTAATCATTGAGGTCACTATCTGTGCTATATTTACAACTTCCCATTCCACTAATGCAACACAAATGTCACGTAGCACAAAAAGCTTATCACTTGTTTTAAAACTCGTCATCTGTTACGTATACATCATAAATATCAACAAGTTTATTCATCAGCGCACGATATATTCCTTTACGGTTATTCTTAGTAACTGATGCTATAGTGATGTGGCTTCATTAATGTCTTCTTGTGCACTATTGACCACCCGAACTGATCCCACGAGTATTTCCAATCAAGCAGCAATATATTTTGGGTCACACAGACACACATTCCACCAAGGCCTTTTCCATATTTAAATTGGCTCTATTGTATTTCGTGTTTTATGCCCAAGCCACCTTATAACCATATTTCATTCAGAATTTATCGACGTGCAGGTGCAATATGTTGTCGACTTCTTTGTTGCCTCAGTTCCTCCATTCACTGAGAATATGTAAAGCGTTCTTTCTTCAGGCAGTGATATGCAAGATCGCTATGACGGGGATGGTATGTATCTTTGTTGTGGTGGTTAGTTTTTATGATAACAATTTCAATCTCGATTAGCTTCATCATATGGCAGCAAATAATCAGATATACTTTTGTTTGGGCTAGTGTTGTCCATTTTCTAGTTTTGATGATTCGCTCAAACTTGTCAGGAAATTCATCCCACGTGTTGGACATCAGTAGTAAGTCTCCATGTGAACACATCTTCTGAATATAATTACTTTCGACACGTCTTGACAAATGTGCAACACCTCTTCACACACCAATACTATGACAGTGATCATGAACTTTGAAACCGGGACTTTGCTTTTATTGGATCGACCATGCACATCAGTAACAACTTCATCACACATTCAATAAAGAGTGACTGCTAAAATCTCGAGAATGTTGTCATCAGTCACATAATAATAATAATAAGAAGAAGAAGAAGAAGAAGAAGAAGAAGAAGAAGAAGAAGAAGCAGAATGAGGACTTTGTATAGTGCCTAATCTTTAGAAGCTCTAAGCGCTTTACACCATCAATAATGATATGACTACAATACAGAAAACAAATGAAAAAAACAATGAAATTGGAAAACATAAAAACATGCTGAAAACATAATATACAAAACATTATTAGGTCTCAAGTTTCTTCATGTAGTCGAAAAAGGTGTGTCTTTAGAGCACTCTTAAAAAGGACCACTGTGTTTTTGTGTCTAATTTCAATAGGCAATTCGTTCCACATCGCCGGGCCCTGGAATGCAAAAGAACGTTGTCCATATGGCTTCGTTTTCATAGTGGGAGCAATGAGTATACGATTGTCAGAAGAAGAGCGTAAGTATGGATAGATATGTTGGACTGGAGTCTGTCAGTGAAACATAACACAGTGAACAAACTTTGTGTTTGATTCTGTATCGAATGGATTGTAATTTAATTGGTTAGATATAGTTTGAATAACACACAATGCATTCTAACCTGGCCCTTTGTTTGGGCCCCTCTTTGTTTGTGGTGGTTCTGCTAAACACGAGGTCAGTTACTAATTTTAGATATGTTCATGTTGAACCAATTAGATGACGGAATTAGAACACGTGATCTAACATTCGTCAGCTGGTTTGAGGCAGTGATACAGTGGCTTGGATGCAACAAAGACGTGCCTTTCAATGCTAGCGTTACACTAAATTATCTGTAAAAAGAACCAACCGCCTCCCCAGTATAGGGTACAGAGCAGTGGTGAGGTGTGCTCTGATCGAGATACTCTATAGATGATCCGATCAGCTGTGTTTTGAACTTTTGAAGTTTGTGGAGATGATATTGTGACGAACCAGACAGAATTGAGTTACAATAGTCCAGTCTTGAAAGTACTAAAGAACACAAAAGTGTTTGAGTGTCATCAACTGAAAGATATGTGCGAATGGAACTGATGCGTCTCAGTTCAAGATACGCAGCCTTGCAGTTCATGACATGTTTGTGCAATGTGAGAGTACTGTCTAAAGTAACAACTTGGTTTCGTACTGACTGTGAGGATTTAATTTTGGTGGTGCTGATATTTATATTATTTATATTATTTTAGATGCAACGATTACGACAATGAGTGATCAATTACAAAATAACATCATCATACAGTATGCCCAACATGGACTTGAAAACATTACGATTATACCGATTTATAAACTGATCTAACGAGATGGATTGACGATGTTATTCAAGACTATTTTAGAATCATAGCCCCTCCCCCCCCCCCCACGATAGCCCTCCCAATTTTAAAACTATTAAGTATGAAAGCCATCAAAGTTCGTATTGATAAGGCTATTAGCACCGTTGGTAATTTTTCTGATAGCGCATTTTCATCGGTCAAAGACAGACCCACGCAATTATTAAGACAAGAACCATCTAAAGTATTAAAGCGGAAGCATTCCAGTAAAACTACCCAGCACCGATATGATGTCAGCAAGTGTCAGTAACATAATAAATCAAGCAGCAAATGAGCGGGTTGAAATAATAGCTGCATTTACTCACTTACAAAACAAAGCAAAAACGTAACTGCCAACTTAATAGCTTGTAATGGTCTTGCCCGTCAGCGTTGGCAATTATGATCGGTGTTAGAACATTGTCTTAAAGAACATCGAAATATAACAAAATGTTCAATCATGTATCTGATCCAGCAATTGACATGGACGCGTCAGTACTCGAATCTTTTTTGCAGAAACATCTGCAAGTTTTCTGAACGCTTTATCCAATATATTATGTCTTACAAGAACATTTCGATTTGTTCAGACAGTATGTCGTTATTATACATGTGCGAGCTGCTAATCTTGGCTGTTACAGAACAATTGTTGTCGTACTATCATAACATCACGTCAATATTACTCTTACACCTGGTCAGATTAACAACTGCAATCAGCATCGAAGAAGAATACTGGGGAAACACTATCTCTAACATCAGCGGAACTGCAGAACCCAAATAAATTATCACTGACTGAAAGTCAGCTGAAATACTGCGATAGCGCCAAGAAATCAAGAACTGACATTTAATTCGATCTTTCTGCGAATGCTATTAGTGATCAATTATTGCCGGAAAAATAAACGATGTTGAAATTGGTATTATTAATCTCGATGAACGTTTTGGTCCTTGTACTCATTTGGATGTCCAACCCCTCTGTTAACATTCATTTTTTACAGGAAAGAGCTATTTTTAATATTTCCTGTGATAAGACAGCTAAAAGAATCAGTATGTGCCTTATATATGAATACAGATCACTAGTACTGTAACACATTACCATACTTTTCATCACCCCTCAATCGTGTAGATTGTTAGATATATACTTCTATAGCAGATAGATGTAAATATGCAAGCCATGTCCGCGGCTCATTTGAAGCCCAAGTTACGCATTTGATCTCCATTGTTAGTTTAACTGTGACAGGCAGTCACCAACAAGTCAACCAGTTTCCATGCCTAACTCAAAGTAAATATAAACCACATTACAGATTTAGCTTAGGTGTGAACTGAAAAATGCTAGGATTGTGATAATTAGGCTCATTCCATCTACCTTAAATATTAGGGAGGTGTCAAAATGCGGCACTATCCAGTGAGACCTAGGGTACAGAGCAGCGGAAAGGTATGCTCTGCTCGTAGTAGTTTAAGGATGTTCTGAGCAGATGTGTGTTGCACTTTTTGAGGGTTCTGGAGTAGATTGAGATTAACCAGATATAACTGAGTTACGATAGTCCAGTCTTAAAAGGTTCTAATGAACACACACGTGTTTTAATGGCATCAATTGGAATATATTGGCCAATGGAGCTTATGTGTCTCAGTTCAAGATATGTAACCTTGCATATGTTCATGACATGCTGGTGCAATGTGAAAGTACTGTCGAGTGTAACACCAAGGTTTTGCACTGACTGTGCATTTAATATTGGTGTTGCTGATATATTTATTGTTTGAGGTCAAGAAGGTGAAAGAGAAAGTATTTGTGTTTTGTTCATAATGGCCTCTGTTTTATAATCAGTCATCTGCAGCTTGTTACATGTCATGCATGATTTCACATCAGAAATGCACCTCTCTACACCTTGGATGGTAGCATCATCAACTTAAGGTGGGTGGCTAGATTTGTATTTGGTTGTCAGCAGCGTACAATTGGTGAGACACTATATGATGACCTATGACATTTGAGAGCGTCTTAGTGTTCAGAATGAAGTGAACAGGTCCAAAAACATAGGTCAATTGGGCAGGCTGAAATGTATTCCTTTTGGTTAACTGACTCTTTGAGGTTAAAAACATGAATGGAATCTAGGAGTGTTGATGTGCACGGCTTTCAAGGACAGTCAAAGTGAAAGTTGAAATCTCCAAGAATAATAAATTACGATACTAAAACAGAAAATCCACTCTCTTCGTCTGTTTAACAATTTATACTACCATTTAATTTAGAACATTGTCTGACCATGCCAAAACATATTACACGATTCTAAGACTATATCTTTAATGGATGCGAATATGCATGTGCGAAGATAATGAACAATAATAACTTGATTCATATTGAATAATATTTTGAGATTTCGAATCAACGTATAAAGACCACTTCTCACCTATTCTTGCGTAAACGTGCGTAATTCTTCATGTAGTAAATACGCTATCATTTGATGTCCGAGTACAGAAAATATGTGCACCTAGTACGAAGAATTCTAAGCAAAATTCAAAGCAATTGATACAATACCACATCTTCAATCACGAAGGTGAAATCCAGATGTTACCAACACACAGTAATTAGAAGTAGTTAATATCTTGATAATTAATTAATGTGATTAACTGTGTGTATTCAGCTGCCAAACTAACACCTCGTTAATTTCATTGGAAACACAAGCTCTCGTGCACACTCAGTATCCAGCAGGCCATAAACCAATAGTTTTGACGTGACCAGTCATTTGCCTTCCTTTGAACACGCCGTGTGAAACGTTTTCTGTATTGCTTTCTACCGAATCATAACATGGCAGAGAAATAAACAGAGCAGTACCTTTGGGTCAACCCTGAATGTATTTAACAGCCAGAGACGTGGGGGGGGGGGGGGGGGGGGGCGGGAGAGGCAGAGGCGCAAGACTAGTGTGTGCGCCAAAATGGTCTTTGAAATAGTGGAATAATGGGTTTCAGAGTTGGGGGAGGGGGGGGGGGGCTAAAATTAATTTTGTGCCCGGGCTCCAAACACTTTGCTACGCGTCTGTTAGCAGCAAAATATTAATCTTTCAATAAGATATTTCCGACCTGTCAATCAAACTCGGTAGATTGACCAATGCAATATATATATATATATATATATATATATATATATATATATATATATATATATATATATATATATATATATATATATATATATATATATATATATATATATATCGATTTTACTGCGTAGTGATGTGTTGCTATTCACCACATTTGTTCAAAAACATTAGACCACACTTTTTTACTCTGGTATTACATTGTAGAGAAATTTGAATGATTACACAGAAAATCACTGAATATTTATCAGAAACTGGTTCGCTGTTGTGTTTTGAGGCACTCTCAATGCAGACTGTCGTAATTTTGAAAAGATTCAAGAAGAATGTTTTAAACCCATACACCAAACCCGACAAAAATGCCTGCGTTGGCAGTGATGCGTTGTCATTTTAAACTGTATTTCTTATATAAAGACAAACAACTGTTTTTAAATAATTATAGCATGTGTTTTGCTTAAGAAAATGATTGTCATTGAATACAATATTATGATAATTGTATTATTATGCTAAAACTGTATATCCCACCAGAGTCATAAAAAGACATGCAATACAAATATGTTGTGTATACGTGGTTTTGTTTATTTTTGTATTTTATTATCTCGGTATGTTTTTCTTTAAAAAATTAAATTTGGAATATTGGTTACTGAACCAAGCTTCACTAGTGATGATTTTGTTAACAATTTCATATTGAGTATGTAATTGTAACTGGCGTCCAGTTGAAAAACACCAGTATATACATTAAATTTTTGATAGGCCATAATCCTGTTCATATCCATAATTGCAAGGTTGGATTTGTTTACATCAATTATTTCGATATTTTAAAATGCAATCATTTGGAATATAGTTTTTTTATTGAAACTTTAAATTTACGATGAGGTGAAACTAATAGATGGGCTAGGGACTATAAATCAGCTATATTTCAAAAGGACACACACACACACACACACACACACACACACACACACACACACATATATATATATATATATATATATATATATATATATATATATATATATATATATATATATATATATATATATATATATATATATACTCGTTTCGTTCGACTTCCCTGATGTAATAAGATTTTGCACGTGTTTTTAAATCAGTAATTTGTAAGAGATTATCTTTTATTATATCAAAAGTACACACACACACACACACACACACATATATATATATATATATATATATATATATATATATATATATATAGATCACATGCTGTGACTTTGGCGTGATGTTTGCCATCGAAAATTATAATTTCATGAACTCATGTGTTCAAACATTTCTTTACTTCAAGATCTGAAAGAATCTTGCAATCAGGCAGGAAAGTTTCAGAAATAATTTCGAGAATATTTTCCAGTGGCTATTTCTGAGGATACTGGATCCGCCGTTTCCACGAAAGTTTGTGAGCTGTAACCAAGTGGGCGGTGTTTATCGTTTAATAGCGGAACTATCCGACGTGGAGAGAACGAACGCAAAGATCACGAGAATATATGCTTTTAAGAAGAAGTAAAATAAAAACAAACAACTTAATGTAGCTCTATGGTAATTGTTCAAACAATGATATATTAGTGTAAACAATTGGTAAGGAGTAGGCAGGTAAGGTAGGTGTCTATATATGAATGCAGATCGGTATGTAAGCATATATTGTTGGGATTGATGGTGATTAAGTTAAAGCCTGATGTGTCCGAATATTACTAGCTGACAGCTTATGAGCGCGAAATGGTAATGAACAAATCACTTCAATTAGAAGCATGTACATTACTTAGAGCGTATGATGGGCAGATCAAATAGATCATCCAGAGAATAGGCCCTATAAATTCTGAAAGAATCGTTCTTTGAATTTACTTTCTTCATATTTTTTCTTTTTATTTCAAAATAATTTGTATCACTCTACGTTCTTAATAATACAAATAACAGTCGATTTACTATGTTTGGTGACCACACAAAGTCAATATTCAAAATAAGTAGATCGAAAACTACTTTATCGTGGTATTATTTTAAAATCTTCATATTCAGAAGCGCACTGCAGGGCATTAAAATCATGCCCGGATGGACCTGTGCATATGTATGTGTTTTATGAAGGTTTTACAGTAATGTAGTATGCCTCGTTTGGCGGACTTATCTCAAACAAGATTCAGTCACACGGCCTCCGTAAATGATTTCTAAATTACGAAAATTTGTTTGACGATCTGTTTGCTCTCAGCACGATTATATATAAAAGTCGTATTACGAGTGTGTGACTGTGACTTATGGCGGCGAGTGTTATGCCGCCACTGTTTAGATGTTATGGTTAGGGTGGGGTGCTCACAATATTTTATTTAAATTAATATAGAAATCACCCAGGCTCGATTTTGTAGGAAGTTAAATTAGTGATAGACAGCGCCAGATTAAGCACCGTGGAGGGAATAGCGGAGAACTCGCCCCATGGAGAACTCGCCCTGGGAGAACTCGCCCCATGGAGAACTCGCCCTGGGAGAACTCATCCCAGGTGTCAGGAGAAGTCGCCCCATAGTGGTCGGAGAAGTCGCCCCACTTTGCCTGAAGAAGTCACCCCAAGGATAATATATAATAATTCTGAGAATTTGCCACATGGTTGTCAAGGCTTTATTTATTGTTGTTTTTCTTCAACTTAGTAACTTATTAAATCTATAAAATTTGCAATTCTTTTCTCCGCGTCGAATGAAAGACAATGACATTGTGCTAATTCTTGTGGACATATGCACCTCTTTGATATAGTATTTTGTACCCGGTAATTGTGATCTTTCCTCCTTGAGCAATATAATACCATTGTATTGTGTCTGTATTTTAGTGAAACCATTTCAGTATTTCTAACTCCGGTTTGTTTCTATTGAAAAGAATACTCACCGATA
Source organism: Unio pictorum (assembly GCA_030141615.1). Taxonomy (NCBI): domain Eukaryota; kingdom Metazoa; phylum Mollusca; class Bivalvia; order Unionida; family Unionidae; genus Unio; species Unio pictorum. The sequence goes on along the minus strand of JARLTB010000007.1, from coordinate 4,632,932 downwards.
TAATTTATATATTACTAAAATTAGAGGCCACGATTAGATTCCATTGAAAATAGTTAAATAATAAATCAACTGTTATCAATGAACGGTTGAATAATTTCGCATTTAATTTGTGCTTCTTCAGGTACGAAATGTTTTAAAAGAAACGGACAACGTATTTTGTTAGATGCAAACTGAGGATCTCTATAATTTTATATATGAAAGTGATGATTATTCATAATACTAGTGTCTCTTATGTTTGCACATCGCATCAATGTATGTTACATTTAGACAACGAAAATGTTTTTTCTTCTTTTCTGTCTATTTATGTATTATTAAAAAAAAATCGTGCAAATTCTTGAGATTTGCTAACCAAAATTTACTTGTACGTTTTATTATAAAAATCCAACCAAATGAATGATTATTGTTGATGCATACCATCTTTTTAAGTGCCATATGTTGTGATATTCACTGGTTATAATATTTCGGCATGAAAGACAATTCGCTTATAGAGTAATTATTGGTGTTAAACTGTGTTGAAATATTTGATGAAAACTGCGGATCTCTATAATTTTATATATGAAAGCGATGATTATTCATAGTAGTTTCTCTTCTACTTGCACATCAAGAGCACCGGTGTATGTTACATTTAGATGACGAAAATGTTCTCTTTTCTTTTTCATTTCTATCTGTTTAGTACTAATAAAAGAAAATCTTACAAATTCTTGGGTCTTCTTTAAGCGATAATTGATTTATTTTTGTAAAGTGTTTTTACGCTGGTAAATTGATAAATTTATTTGATAAATTTAGCAGACTAAAATTTAATAATCATACGACATAGATTAGATAATGAAGGATTCGATTGTATTGTGAAAGGAATTACATCTCTCTCTCTCTCTCTCTCTCTCTCTCTCTCTCTCTCTCTCTCTCTCTCTCTCTCTCTCTCTCTCTCTCTTACATACTGCTTTGTTTAAAGCCCAATGTTGAGTAATATTAAGGGTTTTGTTCAGCGCAGAATCAATTGGATGTGTAGGATAATTTCTGTTTTGTAAATATGTTTGGAATTTATTCAACTAATTTTGTAATTGACAATCATCTGAAATAATACGTCGGTATCTTTGCGACTGGCTATGTGGTATACCGTTTTTACATGACATGAGATGGCATGAAGATTATTAAGATATTGGTGGAAATTAGTTTCGTTGATATGAATATTTGCAAAGATAGTGTTATCAATATTTTATATCACATTTACATCTGAAAATGAAAATGCGTACTAGATGTAGTATAAGTAAATTGAATTGTCGGGTGAAAATGATTTAGGCGATCAATACAATTGTACAGTTCTTCGGTTGACTGCTTCCAGATATAAAAATGTCATCGAAAAATCTGAACCAAAGAGAAGGATTCAACTTTTCGTTTTGAAGAAATTCCCTTTCAAATTTAACCATGAGAGGAAAGTGTATGAAGGAGCCATATTAATACACATTGCCGTACCCATTATGTATATATGTATTTCGTATTATTAAATTAAAAATAATTATTTTCCAAGATAAGTTATAAGATTATGCAAATATCTTCACAAGATAGTGGGCTATTATTAGGATTGTAATCAAAGAAATTTGTACACGCTTCAATACCAACTGCATGCGGAAAGTTGGTATATAGTGATGTTACATCTAATAATACCATGATTGAAATTAACAGATAGCTGTGGAATAGACTTCAACTTTTTAATGAAAAGTTGTATCTTCAATATATGATTTCATTATGAGTTTTGGGTAATATATAGAATTGAGGTGTAAGCATGTTAAGAGGGAAAGTATCAAATTCCTCGTGTACGGAATTTATTTTTTGCCATCTCATTAAAGCATGTTGAAATTTTTTATTTAATTTCTATTGACGGATCTTCGCCAATATGTTTGTAGTAGTTTTCATCATTTAATTGACGTTCAACTTATTTAAAATAATCTTCTTGATTCATAATAATGATAGTGTTTGACTAATCATACTTTTTAATCACTATACTGTCGTCATTCATTAGATTATATAAAGATTGAATTTCGTCTTAGAAATATTATTATAATATTGCTTTTATGATTACCAGTTAATATATCTTTTGTGATTGCTTATAAATAAAAATCTAAAAATGAATCACGTAAAAGATGTTTTAATCCTGCCATAGAAAGGTTATCTGGGTTTTGGGGCGACTTCTCCAGAAGAAGTGGGGCGACTTCTCCAACCAATCGGGGCGACTTCTCCAGATACGTTGGGGCGAGTTCTCCCAGGGCGAGTTCTCCATGGGGCAAGTTCTCCATGGGGCGAGTTCTCTGCATACCCCGTGGAGGCCCATAGGCAGTCAAACTTTTGGGGCCGCAGACCACGGTCACGGTCTCATGGGGGCCCATAGGCAGTTTCCTACTCTGCCTAATGGGTAATCCAGGACTGGTGATAGAGAGAGAGGTAAATCTATGAGACCCCCAATCAGCAACGCAGACAGTTACATTATTGAGTACACAAAAGGTGAAATATAAATGAATACAAATTTAGTATAATTAAATAATCAAATGATAATAATTCCACAATCTTCTTCCTCTCGAGCAAGTGATAGCCTATTATATCATTGATTTATAGTGGGAAATAGCTTTTCCACCTGTCCTTGTTTCATACTCATCTGTAAATATTCTATGAGGCCAATTACTTCTCTCCTTCAGACTTTTCTTCTAACACCTCCTCCTTCACTGCTCCTTCTCCAATTTCTCCTCCTAGACTCCTTTTCTGACTAGCCTTCGATTCACAATCAACTTCTTCACTAGTTTTCATTCCGTCTCCCTCCTAGAGTGCTTTATAACCTTCCAGTACGATGTTTGGGCAATTAATAAATGTTTCTAGCTCGAAAATCAAATTCCGATTGGATGTCAATTTTACCCTGTTTTATTTAACTTATTAGACAATGCCCCTGGGTCATCTATTAACGTGGTGAGCTTTACCACGCCAATAAGGGTCCTTTGTTCTTCAACAAACTTTGCAACGTCCACATGCGACATTTCACACCTAATAAAGCTGGGTTCTCGTACCATTACAAAGACGACCCGCTATAGCCGCGGTGTCTAACATATAGATAGGGTTTCATACCTTTTCTTTGTTCCCCTGACTTACGCAACGTGACAATGATAGTCGTACTATGTTATGTTTAATCTGAAATGAACAAATGCCTTAATTGCATGGTCATAAACCAACTTTAAACATTATAAATGTCCATAATAAAGGACATATTTGTATGTCATGCCAAGAAGTAATATTAATACTCTTATCATTTTATTTAAATCAGGTAACGAATTCCACACTGGATGATCCACACAAGTTTTGTATATTATAAGTAATGTTCCGCCCACCCCTAGATCACCTGCATAAAATAATTTGGATGTGAAAGAACTGCAGCACTCAGAATTATATCCTTTAATTTATCAAAAGAGTTGCTTTTAAGTGTCAAAAGCACGGGGAATTTAAGAGATAAACTTGACCATAAGTTGTAATTTTACCGTGTCCGGAAATATGTCCTAATAATGTGACAGAAGCACGGCAAAACTTGCTTTTAATCAATTAATTGTCAAATTTCCATCAACGAATCAATCAAAAAATGTCCAAATGTTTGTCCATGACACTTACATTTATCGTTGTAGATGATGTCATCGTTGTAACGATAATAGTTATCTAGAGCAGGTGTAATCAAGTTTATTAAACACAAGAATTTCATAGGAGAAACTTTCATTTAAATCAAATTTCACCTGGAGTTACAGATTCCGAAATTTTATTTGTACGTGGAATTTAGCAGAAATCTTTCTAAAGATCAAACTTTGCGTCATACTTTCCATTTCCAATTTTGTCAAGCAGTCATAGATTACTGACGATGGAAATCGATCTGTTTCGATAACACTGCTCACTTTTATATAGTCCTTACCGATGCGATGAATTATATCTAGTTTGGCACAAGAATGCATGGTACACTTTAGTTACTTGTATTTGGCTCGATGATGTATTTCTCCAGCACACAAATTAAATTTCTAATTTCAAACAGCCCTGCTTTAACCCTCTTTCAATCCGTAATGATGCTATTTCAGAGGCATAGAATCTACAATTTCAACTTCATGGTACTTTTTTTAAAATTCATATTCCATAAAAGCTGTTTTAATTCTCTCTTTTATTTTGTCTGTAGACATGAAACTTTCTGCTTCAGATTATCGAACATTTCTGAGTTTCGAAGATTGGTAAAAACAAAGACACAGCATTTCGATTGCATGCCATTTAAATCATCAATGTGTGGGACGGGTATAACTGAACTGACTGCATGCTAAGCAGGACTATCTCTATCTATATACTCCTTTAACATATTAAACAGGCAAAGTTGTTTCTGTGTTCTCCTGTTGGGAGAGCTAATGATATAATTTAAGTTGGTAACTTTCATTTCAGCTGTATAAAGACCACAATTCTTGGATTGACGAGGATTTTTTAAGTATACGCAAGGGAGGGCGAACTTTATCGCTATGATGAAAACTCGTATTTTTTGTATATCTGTCTTATCTTAAGTTCATCTTTTATTGAAGAGAGTGTAGTTTAGTTATTGCTACTTTACACGCCCATAACTTGTTTATTTTAAATTATAGACATAGACAAGAAGATTAAAGCATCGTTTGAGAGGTTTCTCTCTATGAATATAACTGGTCCATGGACAATATGTCCAAACACTAGTTTAAAAGGACTAATGTTTAAAAATTCTGTAACTAATTCCCTAGCAACAATTAACAGTAAATGAAAATCCTCGTCACTGTCTTTTTTTGTACTAACCAATATGACCTAATAATCTTCTTAAAAGTTCGACGGGATATTTATAAAGCAAATCATAACTGCGCGATGCATTATTCAAGTATAAAGCAGGGTTTTTAGTCTCAACAATATGAACTTTCTGATCCAAGAAAGACTTGTCGGTTAAAAGTTGATAGACTGAATGTTTGGAATTACGATATTGCAGTTGAATGTTTGGAAACCAAGATAATGCAGTTGAATTTTTGGAATTAAAGATAATGCAGTTGAATGTATGAAGATAAAGATAATGTAGTTGAATGTTTGGTATTATGATATTGCAGCTGAAAGTTTGGAATTATAGGTAATGCAGTTGAATGTTTGAAAACAGATAATCCAGTTGAATGTTTGGATATACGATATTGCGGTTGAAAGTTTGGAAATAAAGATAATGCAGTTGAATGTTCGGAAATAAAGATAATGCAGTTGGATGTTTGGAAATACGATATTACAGTTGAATGTCTGGAAATAAAGATAAAGCGATTGAATGTTTGGAATTAAAGATAATGCAGTTGAATGTTTGGAATTACGATATTACAGTTGAATGTTTGCAATTAAAGATAATGTAATTAAATTATTGGAATTAATAATGCAGTTGAATGTTTGGAAATAAAGATAAATGCAGTTGGATGTTTGGAAATACGATATTACAGTTGAATGTTTGGAAATAAAGAAAATGCAGTTGAATGTTTAGACTTAAAGATAATGCAGTTGAATGTTTGATGATAAAGATAATGCAGTTGAATGTTTGGAATTACGATATTGCAATTATGACACAAATCATGTGTGGAATTGCCAGAATACAGTTTAATATTGAGAATTACGAGATTGCAGCTGAATATTTGCAATGTAAGAGCTTGCTAGTGAATGTCTCAAAATTGCGAGAATATAGTTGAATGTTAGGAATTTAATGATTACAAGTACAAAGTTTGAAATTATGAGATATAAATTTGAAAGTCTGATATTTACGACAATATAGTGGAAACGTTGCAATTAAGATATTGCAACAAGTATTTAGAGTTTACGAGAATAAAGTTGAATTTTTGGACTTACGAGATTCAAAATGTTAAGAATTACGAGTTAGTTGATAATGTCTGGAGATCAACGGAACTAAATAAACATAGATAGTTTAGATGAGCGTCTGGAAATAATAGAATGGAGTTTTAAGTCAGGAATGATGATACTGTAATTTAATGTTTAGAACTTAAGAGAATAATTGATTGTATGTGAAAAGAACATTTGAACTGAAATTTTGGGATTAAAACGTTGTTAATGGATATTTTAATTTTGGAGAAAGCAAATTAATATTTGGAATTAAAATATTGGTACTGAACGTTTATAATTACGATAATTACATTTAATATTGGTAATCACGAGAATGCTATTAAATATTTGCGAATCACGAAAAGGCAAGTGATGTATAGTAGTACGAGATAACAATGAAAAGATGGTAATTTATACAATGAAATTCAATGTTTGGAATGTACAAGAGTGCATTTGGACGTTTGGGATTATGCGATTGCAAATTAATGTTTGGATTTACGAGAATGCAGCCTAAAGTTTGGAAATTAGGCGAAGCCAGATTCTTGTCAGAAATGTTAGACAATGAAGAGATTGCGATTGAATGTTTATAATTACTAGGATGCACTTGCATTTTATGGAATTTCTATATGGCATGTGACTGTTTAGAGATTACAAGAATTTAACTGAATGTCCGGAAATACAAGATTACAAATGTTTAGAATTACGAGAATATATATTTATAGATAGATAACTGGGTATAGATGATTGAAAATGAAATTAAATACACTTATTGAAATTTTGCAAACAATCGTGTTAGTCTGTAACATTTCCATCTGACAGTTTGTAATGATAACCACTTATTTTTTAAAATAAAAATAACATTACAAGATCAGTGGCATAAAAATTGTGTGAGGTGTCTCAAAACCTATAGTAAATGATGAATAAGCTACAATAATTTCACGTCATATAATTTTTTTTTTTTGAAAAAAAATTAATGAGATCATTAACAAGTAAATTATATTTCTCTGAGAATACTTACCCAATCACATTATATTAGGACTATCTGACTGCTACCTTAAGACTCTAGCCCTACTAAAAGAAAAAAAAAAAGAAAATGTGTATTTCCGTCTATATCAATAAAACAAGGGAAATAACTCTTGAATATTATGTTCCTTTGGCACTGTCAAGTGTGGCTTGTCTTTAGGGAGATACTAATGAGGAAGCTCGCATGGCAGCATGATTGGGATGGTTTTTGAGTACTATTAGGTAAGCATTCTTGGAAAAATATTGCTTTCATCTTTGAATACATTCCCCACTCACATTAAGTTGGAGAATAAATAATAGAAGGCAGGGATGCTGAGCATCCAACCTCTACCTCAGGTATCCTTCAAGGGAAGAATTGCTGGTTTCCCCATGTGAATGATAACCTGTTCTCCCAATTACCTAAGCAACACAGCCTGGGGTCACTTGACTTGTGACCCTAACATAAGATGATTATTAAAATCTTCTTACCTACAAATATTCAGCAGTAACTCCAGCAGAGCTAACAGGCTGTCTTGATTGCTCTAGTTGGGTTTGGTGGCCATCTTTGCTGCCTCCACTAGACCTCTAGATTCAAGTTTGCCTCTATGATGCCAGAAGTCTGATAAGGAGGCTCAAAAAGTTTGTCTCAAAATGCAAGTCTATCTTGGGTCAGAATGTTACATTTTAAATGTGAAGCTTGCCGAGACTGCTCAAAACTTCTGAGCGGTGATCTATCTGGTGAGATGTCAGAGTACACCAAGCATATGACCCACTTCAACCATGACGAAAAATGAAATCCTGTGTTCCAGCTCGCACCAGAAGGAAGAGGTGTTTGCACATGACACACATTGTCTTTGTGAACTTCAGTTTTTAAGAATGTGTCTGATTTGTATGTTGATATGAAGATTGTTGAACCAACATAGAAACTGCCGAATCATAACATACAGTTTGGGTGATTTTGTGCCTCCTTGTTTGAGGAGATTGTGAGTTGTTGGTCATAACTTTGTTAGCCTCCGCGTTGGTCTTTTCACAAGTGAAAAGCATTGATGACAGCCTTCATTCCCAGGATGTTGACGTGTAGAGGCCATTATGTCACTTACAGTAGTCGGATATGTCACTTATAGTAGTGAACTGATGGCAACAGGTGGTCACACCCCCACTGTGCACCTAATGTTATTTTTGTTTGGGGCCTCCCCAGCAGAAATCCCATTCAGGCGACCTGGGCTTCCCCAATCATGCAGGAATGATCGAATTGTCGGCATAATCATGACCGAGATCAATCTGACTTGAAAAGGAATGCATTTGTGCTGGCAAGGTCTGCATTAAAAAAGACAGTCAATTCAGATTAAATCCAATATCTCATTGAAAACCAAGTCTTGATGGAAATGGACTTAACGATTTTGGTAACATCAACACAAGGAAGCTGGTTAAGAACAGCAGCAGAGAGGGTGAACCCTACAACTTTCCGAGCGTCGATTCGGATATCTGAGGCTTCTAAAAAATAGTAAAAAAAAATGGCGTCTATTCGATAAAATAAGATTTCCTTATATACGCCAACGTCGTTGTCATTCACCCTCTCTGCTGCTATGGGTTAATAATTCTTTTACGAGTTCAACCAAATATTTGATCGAGTCTTTAGGACCTTACAAACAGACTAATCGCTAACACCTCATCTTGTAGATCAATCAAATTATTTGACTGGTCAGTGAGTCGGAAATTAATTCTTGTTAGCGAATTATTATGGCATCGCATGTATTCAGGATTAATTGGGTTTTCAATAATTAGGAATCCTGGAGGAGCTGTTGGTGCAAACGAATAAAGAATATATCCCTGCTGAGCTTGATTTGATTGCTCTAGATTAATTTGATAGCTTCCTTCGATTGCATCACATACTAAATTAAGCGCAATCACCGCTGAAATATTTACATTGTGCGGGGCAATATGCCTACCTCCGCCATCTGGGTCATTATTATATTTAAGGAGTGTAGTTGAATCTTGTAATTGTAATGTCTTGATAAAATCACCAATATGTTCTTTCAGCTTTGTACCCGGGAAGCTTGAAATTACGTAGATTGTCTTCTGTGGTCTTGTAACTGGTTAGGAATTGTTGTTTACTGTCGCTGTTGTCATTAATTATTGTTTTAATATGGACTTCAATCAATTAAAAAATTTCTTTAGTAACGCTCAGTCGACTCCGCACGGATTTATAACAATAAATTTACATGATCCTCGGACACGATATCGTAACGGACTCGATCAAATATTTGGTTGAACTCGTAAAAGAATTATTAACCCATAGCAGCAGAGGGGGTGAATGACAACGACGTTGGCGTATATAAGGAAATCTTATTTTATCGAATAGACGCCATTTTTTTTACTATTTGGTAGAAGCCTCAGATATCCGAATCGACGCTCTGAAAGTTGTAGGGTTCACCCTCTCTGCTGCTAGAACTTAAGACACTGATGGAAAAATTTCTGGGATGGATTGAGGTCTGAGTTTCTCATTTCAATAAAAAAGCCTAGATGATCTAGATGCTGCATATCATAAACAGTGTATACATAGTATAAAAAACAAGAGTGATGGCAGACTTTCATGCTGCATATAAATTGACATTCTGCTGAAATAACACAAAAACACAAGTTTAAGCAGAAACTAGTAATGCAAAGGAATTACAATGATGCTAAAACACTAACAGAGCAGTGAGGAAGCAGACTAATATTTCTAATGTAATGTGATTGAGGAATGAATTTGAAGGAGAAAGTTTTATTTTCTGTGGTCCTAATTTTGATATTGTAAATGGCCAAAATTCTACACTGATATCAATGAAATTCCAGCCAAAAAATCACACCTGATAATTGCATACTGAGAAGAATATTGAGTTTTTGGCCCCATTGAAAATTAATTCTGACTGTAACCTATCTTCCAGGTAACTATGTTATAAGCTAACCATAGTGAAGCAAAATAAGAAAAATTTCTAGCATCCTTATCAGGTTTTAATACAGTATAGAAAAAAAACAACATTTTGTTCTCTTTTTCAAAATAATATGTATGCATATTTAGAAAAGTAACCATACTATAAGAAACATTAAGTAGTTGGAAAATTTGAACTATAACTTTATATATATATATATATATATATATATATATATATATATATATATATATATATACCGCTCCCTTGATAACTTGCAAACCCGCTTATAACACAGTGTCTGGAGTGGATCACGATTTTCCCCCAAAAGAAAAATATATTTTAAAAATCTCTCAAAATATGCTGAACGTGAAAAAATTATGAGAAGAATTGGTAAATTAAACCTTTATACATTTCTCATTTTATCATCAAACCTTTATACATTTCTCATTTTATCATCAAAAATGGTGATAAATGACCATAAAGATCGATTCCATATTGTGAAATTTGCAAATTCTAAATAAGATATCACATATTATGTTAGAGTTTATTTGTTGATAAATAGTCATCAATATGTCTGGTGAAATAGCGATCAATGAAAATGTTTGATAAATGCTAATAGGTGGCAACAGATAATGAAATAAACAGCAATTAAAAATCTTGCTGTGTGAAAACCACATTCTAATCCTTTATTTCCGTTTCAATGTAAACATTATAAATCCAACATATGCTTTCCTATTAAAACATGAAAAAGTTGATCAAATGTCACATTGAAACCCGTGAGTACTTCCATGAGAACCTAATAATTACCTGTTGGCTTTGTTTTGATCAACAAGTTGGCAAAGTGTTTGTTGCCCTAAAATAATTCATTAAAAGAGACGTGTTGTTTATCACGTCTTATGCATTGAATCAAAGCAGCGGATGATTTTGCTCAGAAGCAGCGAAATCAGGAGTAACAAAAAAAATTAACTGATTTTTTTTCTCAAAAAGTCTATTGTCATTTGTCAAGCACAACCGGCATTATTATTATCATGTTCTAATTTACATTCTTTTAAATTTATAGACCCACTTAATACATGTTGGTAATGATTAACCCTTGTTTTTCATTTTACATCTACAGCAATCAAATATATATATATATATCAATTGACTGATCGACATTATTTCTCAAAAAGAGAGTCGATCTTTTGTATTAAACCAATATGTCTAATTTGGATTAAACAAGAAAACAAGATTGTATACAATTCAGCACAAAAATTAGTGACGTAATGCACAATGTGTGTAGCAGTACATGTGTTAAGCAAACGGAATTACGGAAACCACGTGGAATAATGTTTTCGATTAAGAAGAGATATTTATTCACAGTTAATCACAGCATGACTGTAAAGTGAGTATTCAAAACTATAAAATCTGCCACCTACCCAACTTTTGCCTTTGTATCAATCCTTTCATTGGTTTTATTTTAATTATTATAGGTCCCTCGATAACTTACGCCTCACTTATAGTGCGGTCGATGTTTTTGGACGCCGATGTTCACGAGTTATCTAGGGAGTGGTGTATATAGATAGATACATACATACATACATATAACTCCCTTGATAACTCATGCCCTGATAACTCACAAACCCAATTAAAAAGCAGGGTCAGGTATCAATTCCATTTTTTAAACTAGAAATCTTTATTTTAAAAAATGATCACTATTTGTTGAACTTGAGAAACATTGTGATCACTGTTGGTAACTGAAAGTTTGCAATATCACTCATTTTCTCAACATTTGAATCAATATTATGAAATTGTCAACATTTAATAAGAAGTTATATTTTTTAACAAATTTTCTTTCTAAATGACATTTATAGTATATCAAAAATAATACCATAAATAATGATATTCAACAAAATTTTTATCAAAGAAAATGTCATTCCTACTGAAAGCAGCACTTTAATAAATAAAAACAAAAACAATTTTTATTTTACTTCTGCAATTTAGTTAGGTTTAAGTGTAATGATCATAAATGCAATGTACCCTCCTGTATTTAAACGTAAAATGTGTTAATCCACAGACAAGTCATTCAGCAATTCTCTTATAACCTAAATAAGTGCTGAACTTGTTTTGACTGCTGACTAGCAGAAATATTTGTTGTATTGTTGCACTGACTTAAAAGCAGGCCTTATTTCTATTATCATGTTAACTGCCTGTTTTGTATCAAATAAAGGATGTGGAATAAATAGTTTAAGGTCTCACTGGATAGTTTCGTATTTTGACACCTCCCTAATATTTAAGGTAGATGGAATGAGCCTAATTATCATAATCCTAACATTTATCAGTTCACACATAAGCTAAATCTGTAATATGGTTTAGAATTACTTTGAGTTAGGTTTGGAAATGGGTTAACTTGTTGGTGACTGACTGTCTGTCACAGTTAGACTAGCATTGGAGATCAAATGTGTAACTTGGGCTTCAAATGAACAGCCGACTTGGCTTACGTATTTACATGTGTCTGCTACAGAGGCAAATATCTAAAAATCTAGATGGTTTAGGGGCAATGAAAAGTATGCTAATCTGTTACAGTACTAGTGAGCTTTATTCATGCATAAGACAAATACTGGTTCTTTTAGGTTTCTTTTCACAGGAAATATTCAAAATAGCTCTTTCCTGTAAAAAAATGAATGTAAAAAAAAGGGTTTTAGAAGCATTCAGAATTGTTACTAAGAGATATCCTCAAGAATGAGAAGTTTCACTTTTACTTCTAATGAAGCCATGTCATTAATATTTTAGTAACTGTTTTGTTTGTTTTGTTTTTTATGGTTTAACGCCATTTTTCAGCACAATATATAGGCTATACATGGCGGCCAGTATTAGTGGTGGAGGAAGAAACCGGAAAAACCCCGGAAAGAACCACCGACCCACGAGAAGCTACTGGCAAGCTTTCTCACTTAACTACATTAGCCGAATCTTAGACTCGAACCCACGCAGACAGAGTTGAGATGGCAGTGGTCCGTAACGGACAGCGCTTTAGACCACTCGGCCACTCGGGGCCCCTTTAGTAACTGAAAAGTAAAAATATTTAGTCTGACACAGATGATTGTTAAACAAAATAAATATCCCAAGTAAAAAATAATAATCTTGTTTGTTGTTTATCACTGGTTATTCTGTTTCCCTGCTTTGTAGACTCCGTGCTTTGAACTCTGCTCTAAAATAATAAGCAGGGAACCAGATTAATCAACAAAACATTGGTGACATTATACACAAATGTTTTCATGTACAAGTGAAAGTTGTTGAAACCAAATGTAATAATATAAACGATCTTTCAGCTGTTCCACATCTTCAAAATAAATGTAATTTACACAAAGTAATGAAAAACTCTGTTAGAATAAGTACTTTAATTACAATTATTCTCAAAGCAATTATAAAATGAGCATTCAACTATTAAACAGTCCCCTCACCCTCACACAGTTTGTCAATGCACTGCTTCTAATTTTTCAGAGATCCCTCATTAACTCATGCCCTTGCTCTTAGTGCAATCTCTGTTTTGGATCTAATTGTGCATAAGTTATCGAGGATAAAGATGTGTGTGTGTGTGTGTGTGTATATATATATATTGCAGCAGTCCCATTTTGACTAACTTTGGGTTAACTGAGGTTGTTCATCATTTGTTCTGCCAGCTTCAGCTCTGAAAATAACACAAAACTTGTAATTAAATCCACATGTTTATTAAAGCACAAGAGAATCATGTGAAAAATATATTGAATTTACCTAATATCAATGCATTTACAAGAATACTTTGTGCAGTGTGAGACACAATTAACATGTATTCATTGAATTACTTTAGGCCATATGATACAGTCAGAGTCAGATATATTGATACAATTATTATATGCCATGTGATATATGATTCCAATGCATTCACTGGAACACTGGATGGCATGTGCTACATGACTGCAGTACTCACTGGGTTACCGTATACATGATTTTTATAAACACTTTCCAAGACCATTTCACAATACTAAAGGACAACAATATCTATGAAGTGAAAATAAAATATTTATAGTTCCTTAAAATAGTTCATAATGTTCAGTTCACTGACGCTGCACAGCCTGCCAATAACCCTCCATAAGCCTCTGCAACGTCAAGAATTGAAATCATTTTAAGGATCCATAGTACCAGTCCTAAAGAGGATTATATTTCTTGCCAGTGACCTTTGTCATGTTTGTCACTGTCTTTAATTAATGAATGTTTAATCACATTCACACTAATTGAATAACATGTTCATTTAGTTAAATGAACTTAACTGGCTGTTCAGCCAACTATGACATAATAATAATAATAATGAGGACTTTGTATAGTGCCTAATCTTTAGAAGCTCTTAACACTTTACAACATCTATAATGATATAACTACAAAAAACAAAAACAAAACCATGAAATTAGAAAACATTAAAAATGCTGAAAATATTTAAGGTAAGAAACATTATTAGGTTTTTAAGTATGTTCTTGCAGTCCAAAAAAGGTGTATTTTCTGAGCACTCTTGAAAGGGATCACTTGTCTTTGTATCAAATTTCAATGGGAGTCAATATGACTTTGTTTTCACAGTGGGAATAATGAGTATAAAATTGTCAGAAGAGGAGCATAAGAATCATGCTGGTGTGAACACATGGGTGAGGTCAGATAGGTATGTTGGATAGGTACCGGTATGTTGGACCGGAGTCCATCAGTGAAACGTAGCACAGAGAACAAATTTTGTGTTTGATTCTGTATCGAATTGATAGCCAGTGTAGGGTACTGAGCAACGGGGAGGTGTGCTCTGATTGTAGTACACTAAAGATGATCTGAGCAGCTGTGTTTTAAACTTTTTGAAGTTTCTGGAGTAGATATTGTGACGAACCAGACAGAATTGACTTACAATAGTCCAGTCTTGAAAGTACTATTAAGCACACCAGTGTTTTAGTGGCATTAACTGAAAGATATTTGCAAATGGAACTGATGCGTCTTAGTTCAAGATATGCAGCCTTGCATATATACATGACTTGTTGGTGCAATGTGAGAGTACTAAGTCACACCTAGGTTTCGTACTGACTGTGAGAATTTAATGTTGGTGTTGCTGATATTTTTTATGATGAACCAGACAGAATTGAGTTACATTAGTCCAGTATTGAAACTGCTATTGAACACACATGTGTTTTAGTGGCATCTGAAAGATAGTTGCAAATAGAGTAACACCTAGGTTTCATACTGACTGTGTGAATTTAATGTTGGTGTTACTGATATTTATTGTTTGGGGTAAAGGATGTGAATGAGAAAGTCTTGTGATCAGAATGGCCTCAGTTTTATCATCATTCATCTGCAGCTTGTTACATGTCATCCATGATTTCACATCAGAAATGCACCTCTCTACACCCTGGATGGTAGCATCAAAACTTCAGTTGGGTGGCTAGACTTGTATATTTGGGTGATGATCTATGACACTTGAGAGCAGCTGAGTGTATAGAATGAAAACAGGTCCAAAAACAGCCCTCTGTGGAACACAACATTGACGAACTAGGCATTCTTTCACTATAACTGCTCTTCAACCAAAGTAAACATGTACACAATAGCATCACTATATGAGGAAAAACAGACAATTTCCACATTTGCAGGAAATAAAGCATACATGATTCATCAGAGTTTGTATCCAATCCTTATTTTTGTGTAATTAGGTCCACACAAATTCAAAAGACTTTTCAAAAATTTATCAATTTATCACAATTATTAAAATTGCAGCTCCCAGATGCAAAGTTTCAAATATGACATTTCAAAGGTTTCCATGAGATAAAAAAATGAATAAAAGTGTGCAATGGTGCACTGAAAAGCTGATTTCTGTATACCGTATTTACCGTATGTTATCGGATGGCAACAAATAATTACTTTGTTGTCCAAATACATATTAAATTTAATTATGTGTCCAAAAACACACAGGTGAAGATAAATTTATGTTCTCCCAACCCACCCACCGTAAAGAACTTATTGCTAGCTCACAAGACAACGTGCTTACATAAAGATGAATTAAATTTTGTCTAATACCACGGAAAGAATAATTAATGAAAAATAGGCATTACTTGCCTACTTTGTCTCTTTGATACATATCCATCGATCAGATCAGAAAATACGGTAAACTGTTACACATGTATCAGAGCCACGATTGTGTGCGTATTTTCGAAAAGAACTGCCATATTAGTAATCTTGCAATCTAGTTTAACCCTCTGCTAATCAGTGATAATTAAAATCTACATTACAAATGCACGCAATCTTTATTTCTGTGTATTTAAGATATTAATACAGTCTAAAAAAAAATGATTTTGGAATTATAATTCTTAAGATAGTTATAGCATCGAGAGTAGAAATACCGGTACATGTATGACGGCTAAACTTAGAGGACCATTGTGAGACGCTCCATATGGGGTGATTTGTATGCATGCCTAGGAAGTGAATAACAAAAAACAAACAAGTTGTAATATACGAGTGGATGAAATTAATATGTTGGCATTTTTTATTTTATTTTTTTTACAAATAAAGGCGATCCATTCGTTGTGTTTCTCTCTTCTTTTTCCCCCACATAGCCAGCATCAAAATGAGCAGAGCTTGCCGACTCGAAACAATGAACTGCTCAAAGATGGTTTTGATGCCTGTCGAAGATTCAAGGTGTCTAGGTGATAATTGTTAATAATATAACTTGCGGGATTTCTTTGACATGTGTGTTCAGAAATAATAGGCAGCCATCTGGATTTCCTTAAAAGAGCATTTAGCACCCACAATCAATATTTATGGTCTACAAAGAGGTTTATTACCTGTAGAACAATAACTATGTTTTAACCTAGGTATATAATGCCTCAGGGATAAGGGGTTTGTTTTGTTGCACAATGCCAATGAATTTTACGAATCCATACAGACTCTCTGATGTATTGTTTATTTATATTAAGCAGGGGTCATGGTTTCTAATTAAAGCCATAACTGTCACACCTGTTTCAAGTGGTTTTGTGTGTAACAATGTCAGCACTGACAACAAGTCATATTTTTATAAATGCAGAATCAAGCTTTTAAAATAAAAAAGTTTAAATAAAATACCCACCACTATCAAAACTTTATATACTGGATAGCTGTCATTGCGAAACATACTATTGTTAGTACTGTAATAATTTTGATGGATACATTTATTATACGTTATGCAATAAGCGAATAGGCACTCTTTGATGATAAATTTATTTTTAACATAGACAAAACACCAATATACCTTGATCTTGTGCCAGGCAAAACAATGGACAAAGAAGGAACGACAGGCGTTTTGATTTGTACAACGGGAGGGGAGATGAGACACATTACTGTTGTTTTAGCCGTTGCGGGTTCTGGCGACGCATTACCCCTGATGATTATTTTCAAAGGAAAGAGAAATCTATATCTGAAGGCACCACAAGGGTTGATTATAGCTGTTCAAGAGAAAGCATGGTTAGACGAAATGCTAATACTGCGATGGATTGAAGAAATTTATTTGCCATTCACCAGAAGAGAGTGACCACTATTAGTTATGGACTCGTTCCAGGCTCACATCACTGATGACGTAAAGAAACAGTTGTGGCATGGAAATGTTGTGCCGTCAATAATACCAGGAGGCTGCACATCCAAGTTTCAACCTCTTGATATGAGCATCAATACACCTGTCAAGAGTTACCTCTGCTGCAGCTGGACAAAATACATAAGGGATGCTACGAATGCATTACATTTATCTGATGAAAGCGACCAAATGAAGCAAACTTTGTATCAAATTAAACTAACGACAAACACAGTGAATTTTACATTAAAACGATGCAGCCGATTTTTGCTGGTTGTGTCCGAAAACATAAATTGTAAAACAATTATAGTGAGCAACGTCCAAAAAGTTACAAATCATGTAATCATTATATCTCCGCAAAAAAAATGATGTCCGAAAACATACCGGGTCCGAAAACATACGGTAAATACAATACCTCTTCCCCACATATTTCTTAAAGAGCATAACTAAGTGGTTTTTGAATCTACAGCACATACCATTAAGTAGTACCCTGAACTTGTCAGCCAATATGGAAAATGATTTAGGTTTAGTTGAATGCAAATCTGGATTGTTTATCTTCATCTTCAGCTGTACATAGGGCTCATTGATGTCCTGTTGTATATGAAACACAAGGCACATGTATCAATATAAACATGGAATGAAAACAAATTGTGTAACGGACATTGATACTATTTAATCAGTGTGATTAGAAGCACTGGGGACATCAGCCGATCTGATAAATGACATTTGTTGAAGCTTAATATACAAAACAATAAATCTGGCATATTGCTGGTCCTACCATCATGAAACAGAAAAAATGAAGTCTGAAATTAAATATCAAACTTTGTGTCCATTAATTTTTACATATAATAAACAATAAAATCATGTCTTTCCTTTATATATCAATAATGAAAATCCAACAGCTATCTATATAGCAGTTTTAACACTTATCATACGGGACCAGAAGTTCATCTTATCAGGTCAAAGAGAAATACTAAAGATAATGCAGAAAGATTATTGTTCTAACCACTCAAAACAAAGTTGCCAAATTCAGAAATTTGAAAATAAATGTCC
This sequence comes from Unio pictorum, assembly GCA_030141615.1. NCBI lineage: Eukaryota > Metazoa > Mollusca > Bivalvia > Unionida > Unionidae > Unio > Unio pictorum. Next base: position 4,614,506 of record JARLTB010000007.1, on the reverse strand, counting down.
AAACTCAAGTTTGTCTTGTTAATTTCATACTTACTACATCTAGTTTGTCAAACTGTGAATACAAAAATCAGTTTCTACTTTATATAACAAAAGAGGGTAACTTTTTAGACATAACTTGAATCCATTCATTAATAATCCAGAAAAGTTTCATTAACTTAACATGTTTATGGTATGCAATGTCACAGCAGGTTTCCCATTAAACAATGGAGAAAAAGCTTATCTTTACCTTATTAAACATGATTTTATTAAGACAAATCATTTTACAAATGGTCCAAGACCAAATGTAACTTTTGATATACAAAAACATTCCTGTAATAAATTAATTTGTATTCAAATCTGATTTATATTCAGAGAAATATGATTACACATACCTTGAAAACTCAAAATATTTATTCCGAACTGCATATTGCTATCCATGTCAACATTTAGTATATTTGTGTTGTTTCTCTTCTCCAGGTTAAAAAAGTATTTTAATTTTTTTCACCAAATTCTTTCTTTAATCATAAAATTGCTCATTTTATGTTTCTTTTCTTTTTTTCTTCTAATTTGGTTAGTTTATTGATTACTTCTTTAATTTGACAACAATCATTGTTTTGATCAATTAAATATGAATATTTTTCATGCAGTACTGATTCTACTGGCTGTAGGACAAAACTAAAATTTTGACAATAGTCTTCCACACAAACTATTTTACAGCTGAAATATCATGTATTAAAAAATTCAAAAGATTTTTAAAACTTCTGGAAAAGAAACCCTGAGAGATGCTAATTATCATAAAAAAGTTCACTATCTGACAGTATTCTTGCATTATATGTTCTTGCATCTGTTTGAATAGAACCCCTAAAAAGTGCAATAATTATTACATTAATCAATATATCGTTTACTGACAAGTGAACGGAAATATGTGCTGACTTACATGAAAAAAATATCACCCAATTAAATTTACTAAACTGGATTTGGTTGGATTACAGGTATTGAAGTTTTCATGTTCACCTGATCTGATTAATCTAAATGTGTGTAGATTATATATTTTATAATATTCCTTAAAATCATTAGTATTTAACAAAACAAAGTAAAGTATTATTGATGATTTAAGCTGGTATGACTAAACCAAGCAATGGCAAATAGTACACCTTCTGTTCTTAGTATTTTGGCATTTTTTTAACATGAGCAGTTATTTGTCACTGTGACTGAGTATTACAGATGATTCAAGATTGTGTAACTTAAACACAGAGTAAATATTATGGAATGCAATGGAAAGAAAATAAGAAATGGAAAAATGGAACATAACACATATAAACCTGCAACTGAAATTATAATTTTGTTTTTACTTTTTAATTATACAAAATCAAAAGTAAGCTTTTAGTCATTAGATGTATACAAAAATATTTATATTGCAAAATAAAAAATGGAATAAATTTGTAAAACTGACCCTCATAATTGTATGCAATGTGCATTTGATTACTGGTTAAAACACAGGAAACAGTCATCAAGTGTGGTTCAGATCAGTTGGTAGAATATTCTCCATGGGAAAACACAACATAAATAAATTCATGCAATACTTCTGAACTTATAAACATTTATCTTAATGTGCTTTGAAGCCAGATTATAGGATAGGATATAGTTCCATTGCGTCTGCCAATTTTCACTGCTTATCAGGCTAGTCACTGTCAAGAAACAAAATACACCCCAATTATGCCATTACATAAAGCAACTTAAGTCAAGTTTTAGTTTGGATACATTTTGACTAGAGTATGTTTTCACTTGGGTATGTTTCAGTCTGGGTATATTTTGACTTTGACTACGGTGCCAGCTACATTTCAGTTTGGATATGTTTCGACTTGGGTACATTTTTGTTTGGGTACATTCTGACTTAGGAATTTTGTCATCAAACAAAGAAACCCAATAAGGAAATGTTGATAGTGTCTAAGGACTCCTCCAACATGTTTAAGAAAACTTACAGAATACTGGTATTGGAGTATGAGTCATGTCTGTAGAGAGAATCTGATTCAACACAAATTAAAGTAGTAAATGAAGAATCCATAGGATGTGGTGCCAATCTCTGTGTCAAGGGAGATTACTCTGCCTGACATCTCGCGAGCAAATAACATTTAGCTAAAACTTTTTAATTGGAGAAGGTTGATATGTGAGGTGGTAGTAGTTCTCCTAAGGTATTATGGTCAGGTAATGTATTTGACAAAACATGAACCACAGTGACCTATTTCTGTGATTTGACTTTATTTAAAGAGGGTAACACAATTAGCTAAGAACTAATCTACCTTGAGGCCCTCATACAAGGAATTTATTTAATTCAGCAGCATCTCAGAAGCCACTGAATATATTGGGTTTGGAAGATGGAAATAGAATGGGCATTTCTAATCTCAACTGGAATACTATTCCAAAGCAAAGTTCCAGAGCATTGGAAACTTTTCTTGAATAATTCCTTATTTGGTTTGGGGAATTTTATACTGTTTTGTAGATATTGATCGCAGTTCGGGTGTATTACTAGGTAGCCTATACTGGAATAGGGATTGTAACTATACAGGAGCACTATTATTGGATATCCTGAACATTAATTTGGCTTTTCTTAAACATATTCGGTTTTTAATAGGTAATATTTTTAACTTACCAGCTAAATTTTCCTTGCTTTCTTTCTGGTTTGATATTAGCCTAAATGCTCTTTTCTGAAGATTTTCCAACTTTGATAAGTTTTTATCATTTGAATTACCCCATACTGTATTACAGTAAATACGGTTGAATGCAACTGTTATAAAATAATTTTCTGTGCCTTTCAGGGAGAAAACGTCTTATCCTACTGAGAAGCCATAAACTTGAATTGACCTTTTTACTGATATGTTTGATATGATCAGTCCATGATAGATTATTATCTACCAAAACACCAAGTAGTATGTCGTGACAGACCATTTGCAAATTTTTATCCTTCCATGTCAGACATAGTTCATTGCTATCAAGATTTTTCCTTTTTTTCCTTGTTGAGATAAGTAATATTTTAGTTTTACCAGTATTTACTACCATGCCATTGCATGTGCACCAGTATTCCAGCTTGTTTAATACATTCTGTAAAGAAATTTCGAGTTCATGCTTTGTGTTTTGGATGTCTGATAATGTGTCATCTGCATAGAGATCTGTAGATGATATCGAGTCTCTTAGTAAAAGTGGTAGGTCGTTAATAAATAAAATAAATAGTAATGGACCTAGAATTGAGCCTTGTGGCACTTCAGATCTAATTGTTTCAGGTTTGGACAGAACGTTATTTATATAAACATGTTGTGTTCTCTCACTTAACCATCTAACTGTTTTTTCATCGCATTGGTAGATTTTTAGCTTCTTCAAAAGGATTTCATGATCCACAATGTCAAATGCTTTCCTGAAATCTACAAATACAGATCCTATTATTTTACCTTGGTCATGTGCTTGAAGCCATTTATCAGTTAGGGAGATCAAGACAGTCTCACATGAATGTTTCTGTCTAAAGCCTGATTGATTAGGGTGTAACAGCAAGTGTTTGGTTAAATATGACATGAATGAGTCATGGACATATTTTTCAATCAATTTTGACAAGTTTGGTAGTATTGAGATTGGTCAGTAGTTATCAGCATCATTCTTAGATCCAGATTTGTAAATAGGAGTTACTTTTGCAGTTTTCCATATTTTGGGGACAGATGAGGTTGCAATACTTAAATTGATTATGAATGTTATGCTATCTAAAATAGCAGACTAGGCAGAAGATTAATGAGTCTTGGACCAATCTGATCAAGTCTTGTAGCTTTCTTGTGAGACATTTTTTACCAAAGTTTTTTGATACTGGTGGGATAGAGAAACATACTTCCTTAGAGATTTTGCTGCTGCAGAACTTTTTCAGTTCACTAAAGTTGTTTTCTATCACTGGTTCTTTTAACTTTAAGGAGATACTGGTGAAACAATCATTGAAAACATTTGCAATGTCAGTTTCATCAGTGACTATGGTGTCATTTACCAGAAGTGAGTTAATTTTACTTGTCTGATTGTTGTGTGTTCCTCCAGTGAGTTCATTGAAGACTTTCCAAATGGAGATTGTGTTGCTCTTTTTGTTTTCAAGCAATGACTGATAATACGACTTTTTAGCTATTTTAATCATACTTGTTATTTTATTTCTCCATACTTTATATTTTGCATGGTTTCCCCTAGCCTTGAATTGGTCTCGTGTTTTCATAGCATCCAGTATTTCAGTAGTAAGCCAATTAGGTTGGATTTCATTCTTTACTCTATGTACTTTCAGTGGTGCATGCTTAGAGACTACATCCATAAATAAGTGATAATAGTATAGTACTCATAAAAATACATCTAGTTGTCAAAGTTCATGTGTCTTTGTACAGGATGCCATCAGGTTTTGACCTAAACCACAAAATCTAGACTTTATCCAGTAAAGTGCAAAATATGTCACAGTTAAAGTCATTTCTGGTACTAACATTGATGTATACAATTATGATGAATATGGCTTGAACAGAGCATGTGAAATAAACTTAGAACAAAACATTTACCCAAAGTCAATGAAGCATATAATATAGGTCACATTTATAACAAAAGAATGGTACATTGCATGATGAATTTCTTCAACAAGTTTCATGAATCTATGCATAAAAGTATATTATATAGAGAGTGCTAACACCTTAAGGCCATTAGCTAAGTGTAAAGCTTTACCCAAGCCTGTAAATTGTGAAAATATAGGTCACACTGACATCTCTTGCAGTATGGGTATGGCACTAGATGCATATGATCATCTATCATATCAATTCTAGAATGAAAAGATCATGAGAAATAGACTTAAAACACAAAATTTAAGTCAGAGAAGCCTGAAAAATAGGTCACAATGCATTAAAAGAATGTCTGATCACATGCTAACTGGAAAAAAATTAATATGTGCCAGTAGATGTGAAATGTAGGTCACAGTGACCTTCCTCTGTGGTAATTGTATGATTCTAACAGAGAGACATACAATCACATATTATGATAATTCTATCATGAACTGAGCTTACAAAATAAACAAAATGCGAACTAGGTGAAAAGAAATATACATCATAGTGACCTACAATTGTGATATTGGTATCATACTCATTTGTATGTATATCATCAAACAATTTCATGATTACGTGTATAACAGTATTTAAACAATGTGTACAAAGACTGAGCTAAATTTAAAAAGATTTTATCTTCCCCCACCTCAAAATGAACACTAATGTGTATTTCTGAGTAAATTTAGTTCCTACAGCCCTTCCCCTGGTGGTAATTGCTATGAAACCCATTAAAGAATGTTGCCAAGGAAGAAAGAATGGCTGGTTTCAGTTAAAGAATATATATTTATATGTGCTTATCTGTGTGATCACCAATGCCTGGGTAGTACAACAGCTTACATCAACTCTGTGAGATGAGTTTAAAACATGGCTTACTTTTGAGGTAAGATAAAAAGATTTTAAAAAATGATTTTTGCAGAACTAGTTCCACAAGGATTTTGGGTTTTGTCTTGTTTAATTATCATTGCTTTTTAAAGATGTTTTATGAGGAATGTTTAAGAGAAGCTATTATTATTATAATTTTGGCCAATTCATGTGAAAATGCAGAAACAATCACTTTCTCCCACAGCTAAAATAAAACAACTAAACAAAGGTAAACAATACAGGGACTATGAGTTTAAGTAGGAGTACTGTATATACTCGTGTATAAGCCCGTTTGCGTATAGGCCGACCCCCCCCCAAACTGACTCGGTAAAACTGTTATAAAGTGCATGGCCCGCGTATAAGTGAACCCCGAATTTCTAGACTACCTGTACATCACAAAATGCACAAAGTGAGTTCTGAATACGTTTATTTAGGCAAATCACATTATTAAATAAAAAAAATAAAAACAATTCTAAGGTGTTAAGTCTTAATGGAAATTTAATTAATCCTCATTCTAAAATCATGAATTATAAAAGTTCAATCACTTTTATAATCCTTTAAAATTGTACTCTGTATCAGACTCGTCAAACAGTTCACGAAACTCGGCTTCTGTTACAGGCGTGCTTTCATCATATACGTCGTCATGGTCATCCGATAGTCTGGTTCTTAAAACGAGAGCACCAGCTGGCAGATGCAACAAATTTTGAATCTGCTATCTTATATTTATTATTTTTCGGCATCTGCATAGCAAGTAGACGAAATATCGCCTTTCCCGTACTTGCTTCTCGTTCACAAAAATTTGCATGCTGCAGCACAGTTATTTGCTTCTGCATATTCAATAACGTTAAGTTTGAATGCTTCATCATACGCAAAACGCTTTCTTTTACTTTCTGTACTATTCATGTTATCCAATTGAACTGAATTTAAACTTCTAAGGAGATTAAACTGAAATAATTTCTTACAATGAAATATTTATATACCTTATCCTGTAATTATTTCTACAGTTGATTATCAATTTGTATTTGATAATTATTTATCATTGTTGTTTATTTGTGTGTTTTTTAAACTACCTGACGTAGTGTGATTCAATTGATCAAAATATGACTGGTTTCAGCGTGGACATGATTCAAGTATTGTGACAGCTGATAACTTTGAGCAGAAACCATGTCCACTACCATATCTCAGTAAACAATACATCTGAGAGTCGGCATATTTTAGTAGAGTCATTGGCATTGTGCAACAAAAAAAAACAACCTATTATCCCCGAGGCATTTACCACAGATTAAGCATATGGTAGCCATTGTACAACACTCTACCGTTAAGAAACCACTTTGCTTTACAAACAACTAATCAACAGTAGTATATAAACTGTGGCTGCCTATTACGTCTAAAACACCTATCAAAGGAATCCAACAAATTATATTGTTTTACAATTATTCATGCTGACTCGTATATTGCAATGTTATTTACCCTTTCTAAACGTGCGCGCAACAAACCCCTATGGAACCTCTTGCTATTGTTTCTTTAAGACTATCGTACATGTATTTCTACTCTTGATCAAAATGTTTGTCGTATATACCTGCAGTATCATAATTCTTTTATTTTTTTTTACATAGATTCTTTTCATATTTACATTGAAATAGGTTAGCGTGCATTTCTACAAAACCGTAGAGTTTAATTATTACTGATTAGCCGAGGGTTAAATACTTGACTAGAGATTATTAATATGGCGGTTCTTTTGGAAAATACACGTATTTCCGTAGTTCAAATAACATGTATGGCTGTATACATTTAGTATCGTAATTCTTTTATTTTTTTTACGTAGATTCTTTTCATACTTACACTGAAATAAACTAGCGCACATTTCTACAAAACCGTAAAGTTTAATGATTACTGATTAGCTGTGAGTTCAATACTTGAATAATATGGCGGTTCTTTTGGAAAACACACATATTTTCGTGGTTCAGATAAAACGTATGGCTGTATTTTCTGGTGGATGTGGCATCATTAGGTATGTGATCTCATATTCGGCGATCGACAAAAACAATAAATACTGGAAATCGAGGGGAAAAAGCATTATAAATTTTAGATTTGGAACTTGACCCGCAGATAAGCCGACCCCCTCTCTTCCAGGCCTTATTTTTTTCCTAAATTTCTTGGCTTATACGCGAGTATATACGGTAGGTGAGCAGCAAAAGGTCCTGAGTTAACATTATGTGTTTCATACATTTTCATGAATGTACATAAAGGAAGAAATTATACCACCATCTGTAGACACCATAACACATGAGCAACAATTCTTCTGCAACAAACACACACCCCACTTTTCAATACTGATATGGAGAGAACATTCTCCATTCTTTTGAAAAATGCAGGTTTATTCAAGGGGAAATTGAGACCTGAAAACTGTCTCTTAAGTGTGAAACTTTGGGATCACCAGGAATGTCATCAGTGATTATCAGGCAGTGAATTTCTTAAGAAAACTAACGATGCTTGTCAAATATAATTTTTTTAAAATTTGTAGTGATTTAGAAAATATACAACTGTTCAATTTAACAGACAATATTCATTCTTATTGTAAGATATGTCATCAGAATCTGATTTTTTACCAAAACTGTTTCATTATAATAAGAGAACACATGTTATACCAAAGTAGGCACTTATTTTGTTTTTAACCTGCTTAAAATGCATACAATTTATGTCAATAAAAAATCCACAAATTAATAATCTAATTTACTAATTATGATTTTGAAATCTGATGATCTGATGGTTTTGTCACATGTATAGCTTGACAAACATGCTACCATATTCAAATCACCATGTCTTACCTTTAATTCACTGGAACTGATAATGTAATCTATCCTCCATTCCACACCATCAAGTTGAGATACTAAAAAAAAAAGAAACTGATATAACTTGTTATATAATTTGAATTTATATACACGCAAAGCAAATCTTATATCAGTGTCCTTATCATTAATCTTCTGCCTTTGAATGAATAGATATAGGTTATAAATGGTGGCAATGTTGCAATTCTATGTTATACTTTTGGAAATATATTTATCTTCTACAGTGTGATCGTGATTTATTTGAGCTCAATTTACGCGAATTCAAAATAACACGAGATGGGGAAAAATGTGAAAAAGATTGCTACTATTGAGACAACTCTATCATACAAAAAAGTCATATACCACCATCACAGCCAAACATTACCCATAATGCCCCCACCTTTCGGTTTATTATGGCCTGATTGCTGTGTATGTATGTACATGTGCAAATTGTTTGTTACAATTCTGGAATACCGTATTTACCGCATATGTTGGGACAAGAAAAAATAATAATTTTTTTTTTCGTGTCCCAGAACTTATGGTGAACTTTTTTTAAACCTACATCATGTGTCCCAAGACTTAGGAAATGAAAAACATTATGTTCAATTTGGCCCCCCCACCCGCATGTTACAATAAAATAGATAAATAAAATGCATATTTGATAATAAAATGAAAGAAACAAGAAACTAACCTTGAACTGTTATCATTTATTCAAATTTTTGGTCGACATTAGCATTTTATTAAAGGAAAAATATATCCACAAACTCCATATGAGTAGCGTGTGAATCCATTATCCATAGTGTAATAGCTTTCGTCAGACAACACAATACATTAGTCATTGACGTGAATATTGAGAAACTAATCATGTTTAGTTGGTCCTCAAAGATTTGAATGTATTGAAAATGAAAATTGGATCCCACAAAATCACATACGAATGAGATAGAGGAAGAAAGAGTGAGAATTATCAAACCCCATTGGTTGAAAGCAACTGACATTTAAGCGTGATACGGTGTAAGGTACAAAATAACCAAAAGTGTATTATATCCAGGGTAACAATATGACAATATCTCGCAAACTAAAATCATTATTAGAAATACATTCACTGTGAGTACAAATGACAATCTTTTTGATTCCATGGGTTACAAAAGTATTATTAAAGCAAGTTAATGCTGTGTATACTATTTACCAAATAACTCGAAACCAGTTTGTGTCAATTATGACTACAGACGGCTTATAAATGAAAGCCCAGGTGTTGAATAAATACACCTTGTAACAGCCATAAACTCGTTGTTTGAACTTACTGGCAGGATATCAAATACAAAGGTTAATTTATTGCAAAGCAATTTAACTATGCATGTGTATACAAAGTCGGCCGACATGGGGAAGCCAAGGAAAATGACAACACCTCTCATATTAAAACAAGCCAGATCTGATCCGAAAATCATTTAAAGTTTGTGGTACAGTCCTACCCGTTTATCTCGTTATCCTCGGGCCCGAGGAAATATTGTGGACATAGCCGGATGTCGAGATAAGTGTTGGGGGGGGGGGGGGGGGGCCTGAAAAAAGATAAAATTTAAAATTCGTCAGCAAAGGGTGACCCGTCGTCAGTGAATAACATTTACACTTTGAGAAAAAAAATGGAAATTTTGAGTAAATGAAGACAGAATCAGTGTGAAATACACTTGTATATTGACAAATTACATTTTGATTACCGTATTTTCCGGGGTATAAGTCGCTACTTTTTTTCGTTTTTTTTCTTTCAAATGACATGTGCGACTTATACGCAGGAGCGACTTATACGATAAATAATTTTTTTTTAACGACTGATATGACTGATGCGCAGTGATGCTGTGTTATAGCGAATGCATATACGGTATACCGGCAAGCCAGTTGCTTGAAACTTACATACACGTAAGTATTAGACTACAAGAATATCAAATTAAATAATCAAATAATATTTAGTTATAATATATATGTGTTAAAATTTGTTGTTATTAATAAAAAAAAAAATATTGAAATTACGATTGCCATTGTTTTCCTTTTATTATTCACGACGTGCTTCAAGCAAAGTGTTGGTCAGATGTCGCTACAATATATGTATTTAAATGTACCGGTAGCGCTTCATAATTTACTTCAATAGTTTATAAAAACTCTGGATTAACCCGAGACTGGCTTCAGTGAGAGAACTTCAAAGTAATTAATAAAAAATCTGGAAGGCTGGCGAACAACTTCAATTGTTTTATAAAGTGCCTTTGAAGTTGCCTCAGGTTGTGGAAATTGACCGGAATACCGAGACTGGCTTCATTGAGAGAACTTCAAAGTAATTAATAATAAAAAAAAACTGGAAGGCTGGCGAACAACTTCAATTGTTTTATAAAGTGCCTTTGAAGTTGCCTCAGGTTGTGGAAATTGACCGGAATACCGAGACTGGCTTCATTGAGAGAACTTCAAAGTAATTAATAATAAAAAAAAACTGGAAGGCTGGCGAACAACTTCAATTGTTTTATAAAGTGCCTTTGAAGTTGCCTCGGGTTGTGGAAATTGACCGGAATACCGAGACTGGCTTCATTGAGAGAACTTCAAAGTAATTAATAAAAAAAAAACTGGAAGGCTGGCGAACAACTTCAATTGTTTTATAAAGTGCCTTTGAAGTTCGCTCGGGTTGTGGAAATTGACCGGAATACCGAGACTGGCTTCATTGAGAGAACTTCAAAGTAATTAATAAAAAAAAAAAACTGGAAGGCTGGCGAACAACTTCAATTGTTTTATAAAGTGCCTTTGAAGTTCGCTCGGGTTGTGGAATTGACCGGTATATAAATACGGACCGTTCATACCATGGAGCATTAAAAAAGATAGTTTCACAATAAAATTGTATGATTTAAAATTGTTATATTAGCGTAAGTCAATACAGTTTAATCATGGCACCAACAACTACCACGCGAAAAAGTTATGATGCAGAATTTAAGTTAAACGTTGTAGCATTTGCGAAAGAAAACGGAAATCGTGCAGTGGCGCTATTATTTACTTAACAAACATTATTTATAAATCTTATTTGCTTATATTTCTATTTTTAAACAATTTCAAACAAGAATATACTTACACGTTGTTGGAATTACCAAGTCGTATGCAAAGGCCGGCGGTATCAAAAACGTGATTACGGTAAGTGCGCAGGAGCGACTTATACGCAGGAGTGACTTATCTGTTGAATTTTCCAAAATTATATGGATTTCCCCCTCTCGCGACTTATACCCAGGAGCGACTTATAGGGCGGAAAATACGGTACCTTTGTGTAATAAAATCCAAATTAAAATACTGCATTGATTACATCCTGATATGAAAAACGTTACGATATTCACCATCGGCATTAGCACATGGCTGGGAAGTTGTAATTTACATGCTTCATGTACATGTACTTAAATTGGCCTCGATTTTGGTCAGTCTGTTCCCATCTTATTGAGGCTAGGAAGGGGATGGGGTTATTCACAGGGAAGTGAAAAACTGTCAACAGTACATGTTTTCTCCACAAATACTTTTGTATCCGATGGTATGACGAACATTAAAGCAACTGAACCAACCACTTGTTGCAGCGAAGTGTTTTCGATAATGCTTCATATGAACCATTTTGATGCTTCCTTCACGTCTTCAAATGTAGCAGTCTTGCTTCTTCCTTTGGGGAGCGCAGTTACCTTCAACTTAGTCTTTCTTTATAGACTCAGCAGCTTTCATCCTTCCTGAACACGTTATTTGTAAGCGAAAAAATTTCAAAGACCTCTTTGCGAGATGTTCATCCCTTATCTTCCTTAACAGCCAGATATTTAGTTTCCAGAAACTGTAAATTTAATTTGCGTATTACCCTGCTGTTGTTAGCCATCGTAAATGTAAATAAAGTTCAAAACGAAACTTTCACAGCAACAAAAAAACTTGTTTTAATCACCGATCACTTTCAAATGTCTCGGAAACGCATAATCCGTATTTTCACGCAATTTTTATATATTAGATTCAGAAAATCACGTATACAGGAATCCTCTGTACGCATCAATTTCATGGACGGCAAATTTAAAGGCTTGCTAGTCCTGCTTCGACCACCTGTCGATTGGGTAATTGTGTTCATCAATTGATCCTGTTAGCTGTGCTGATATTTACAATCAGAAAATTCAGTGACTGAAAGACAGATATACATACTGTCATTGTAAGAATACATCTGAAGAACGTGACCCACAAGCTAGGCGGCAAGATCAAAGACTTAACTAGCTGCAGAGTGGTGGGAAAATGTGCTGCTATGTTGTTTTTTTTATCCGGCCGCGCCATCAAAATCCTGGCGGCAAGATCAACTAATTCCTGAATAAAGTATGGGTAGGAACTGGCAGTTTGTTGACATAAATTATTAGAAAACAAAGTAGTCACTATTTACCGATATATCTCTCTGTCTCTTTCTTTTTCTCTCTCTCTGAATATATTTTTACGAAAAATGAAAACAAACAACACTCAGTTTTCTTTTTTAAAGTTTTACTTAATAAAATATACGTTTGAGTACATTTTCTGACATGTAATTTTCGAATGATTTAAAAGGTGTCCCACAATTTACGACTCGAAAAAAGCTGTGTGTCCCAGAATATACAGTGCACAAAAAAATTACTTTTAAAATAAATGTATGGTGTCCCAAAAAATACGGTGTCCCAACATATACGGTAAATACGGTATTATTAGTGATGGCATCTAAAAGACAAGCAAGTGATAGTCCGAGGAGACCAAGGAAGGCTATTTCTTTAGACTAAGGCTTGTACAGATTGTTCTTATTTCAAAAGTTGATACTTTCCTGAGGCGACTCCGTTTCAGTGATGTATTAGTAGTTAATACTCACTTAAACCACACTGATAGGACTAGAGAGGTTATGTCCCTTTACATGAATTAGATCATGTCCACTTAAACATATGTCTGAGTATGTATTTGGATCCTATTTGAAAGTGCATGGGATGTATAAATACAGGAGAGAAGGCATATGCCAATGTTTTGATTTCCCACTGACAGTAGCCTGTTCTTGGTGACAAAATCAGTTTGCATCATAAAGACCACTGAGATATCTGATCAGTCCTGAAGGTTGGCTGGGTCAATGAAAAGGACATGTAATTCAAGGACTCCATGCCAAAGCTAAAACAATAAGAATACAGATCTTGTATGAAAGGACATTGGCAAGGTCCTGGCTACACACCATAACTTTTCTTTTATTTCAGCAAACTCAGAACAAAAAAAATTGCACTTAAGGAAATAAGTGAGTGATTTAGGCCTATGAAAGTCATATTTGGATAAGAAATCAAAAAGGTCTATGCTATGACTAAGATCCACACTGCCATGCTAATGGAACATGCTCAATGATACAGAACAGTAGCCTTAATAGTAACTGGAGCCGTAACTGGAGCTAACATTTTCTCCTCAAACATCAAAGATGAATCCTTGAAAATGCACCACTTCCCTTCATAGGCCCTTAATGTGGAGGGATTTATAGATCCTGCATTTCTTTCCATGAGTACAAACTTTTTTTGTTAATCCTGAATAGCTGTCCGGGTAAGAACCAAGAATGTGCAAGAATGAGACATGTTGGTCTGAGGCTTTATGAGAAGAGTTTGCCTGATCCAGATCTTTATAGGTAGATCTATCACTAGATCAAGAAAATCCTCATTCCAGATCAGTCCCAGTTGAGAAGGGCAACGAGAATCAATTTTGAACTTCTGGCCCCATAATATTGTATAATGTTTGAAAACGATGATTGTTGAATGGCGGGCAAAGGCATACATACCCTTCTCCGATTTGAGAGAAAGAGCATCAATGGACTAACCTTGGGATCTGTTTCATGAGAAATGAAGGTGGGCGGTGATTCCACCTGGTTGCAAAAGATTGATCATCAGGGGTTGAATAAGGATCAATCATCTGCATCCCCTCGTCTCCTGTCATCTTGTCATTGAGGGTGAATCGGAGATGTTTTATATGGTGACTGTTGCAGAGAGAGATGGAGGGGCAGTTCCTGCCTGTTTCCATGCTGCCTGTCATCTTGTCATTGAGGGTGGGTCGGAGATGTTTTATAAGGTGACTGTTGCAGAGAGAGATGGAGGAGCAGTTCCCCGCTGTTTCCATGATGCCTCTATCTTGCCAACGAACAGTAGAAGCAATCCATTTGGGTCAGGATGTTATTAGGCTTGCGCAGGGGAAAATGTAAGCATGTGTCCTGTTGCACAAGCTGTCCAAGTATTTGCGATTGCATGGTGGGACACCCACTGGCAGGTAAACACCACTGATATTCTAGATGTTGACTTCCATGAGTTTTCATTGCCAGTCTTGTCTGCCGGATGTAAAATTGCCAGGGATGGCATGTCCAACAATGAAGACTTGGCCTAGATGTTGTGGACAACCCCTGAAGGTGTGTGCAGAATGTCTTTATGCATTTTATAATAAGTAGGCAAAGTAATATTGACATGCAGCATGGTTGTTGTCTAATGCAGGGAGATATGTAAAAAAAAAAAAAAAGCATCGGAATGAGATATACACAACATCTGACTCAGAGGAAAAGGCTTCGGAATTTGGTCACTGATCTTGGCTGAAAGTCTCTTGGCAAGTTCCTTTATTTTCCTAACAAAAGAGGTGGCTGACTTCCTCTCCATAAATATCCATAGATGCCTTCACCCCGTATGCTGGTGGGATCTGAGTGTGAGCTATTATCAGTTTTATCCCCACTCTGGTTTGGTTATCCTGGTCAAGATCAAGATCTATATCAAGGTAATGTATACCCACACATACCAAATCAATGAAAACTGTTCCAAAAAAAACATGCATTGGACCCAGGGACAGCATTTTTACTGTAGGGGACTCACACACAGATGCAATTTAGAATTTTCTTATCATTTTAATATGAACTTGGTGATATCAAAACACGCTGGCAAACATTTTTGTAAACTGCCTTCCCTGGGTACCATGCATGTCTAAATTGAACAGCCCTGAGAAGTATAAGAATTATTATTGCTATTATAAAGGCCAAAAAGTGGATTACTGATTACTGACACAGGGTAAAAATCTATCAATTTACAGCCAATAAGCTGGGTCCTTATATTTCTAGACTGTATTCACTATAAAAACCATGAAATTTTGCAACTTGTGAAAAAACTGAATTCACCTTGCATACCTGAAAAAATTAGTAAGAAACTATCTAGCACAGTCACACTCAGCATGCACTCAAATGGCAAACTGAATACCATCCATAACCATTCCTTAGTGACCACTCCTACAGACAACACAATATGGTATTACAGGACTGGAAAATGAGGTCTCATTTTAATACAAATATCAAAACACCCTGGCATGCATTTTTTTAAAAACTGCCTTCCCTGGGTACAATGCATCTTTAAATGGGACAACCATGAGAAGTACATGCATAATTACTGCAAAAAAATTAATAGCAAAAAAGTGTAATTTGGGCATGCTAGAATTACATGTATGAAGAAAAAACAATTTAGTTTTGCTGCTTGTCAAAATTCTTGCCACAAAGGGCAAAATTCTTATGGCAAGTGTGGTATGATATAGCAGTGGCAACAGTATGTTCACCTAAAGAGTTTTTATGACACACTTAAGCCATACTGACCTAAAGTTCAGTTTCAGAAACTGTAGTTCTAAACTCCATGAGGTCAATGACTTACTGCCTAGTTTCTAAATTAAACATAATCATCATTTTTGTTTTTTTAATCTTAAGATATATGCAATCATTTGTTTAGACTTCTTAAGTGACTGACTTTCCCATTTGCCATGTCATCATTTGGTGGACAAAATTTCCAGATAAGATACTTGATTATGTGACCATTTTACATGAATGACTTTGTTGATTAAAACATCTGAAATACCCCCAGGCCTGTAATGTGTTAGTCTGATTCATTTACCAACTATAGTGTATATAAAACCCAGAAGTTGACCAAACCTGGAGATCTGAAGCTAATGTTTGAATTAGACTGCAACGATTATATTATGTATATTTTGCTAATTTAAGGGAAATTTCAGTATGAATTATGTTAAAATCATAATGGCTTATAGGTCATAAGATTCTATTAATTTATTAATGGGAGTGTAAAAAACTTCACGGTGAAAAGGAACTTACATCGCAAACTTTGTTTTCGGAACTGGAGCTGCATCTTTTCAAGGCTATCACTGTATGATCTACATAACGATGTTGCATGTTCTGTAAAGCATAAAATAAAATTAAATAACATTGTAGAGTACTATGAAGAAATTTATTTTCATATATATACAAAGATTAGTTGTATCTGTACTTAAATTTGTGGATTACTGATATCTTATTGACACTGTAAAAATCTACCAATTTGCTGAAAAATGAAATTTCCTTCACTTGGTCCTCACTGGTGACAACCCTGACAATGGTCCATGAAATAAGAGTCTATAAACATACACCCCCTATCTCTGCAAGATGCAATCTTGTCTCGAGTACAAACAGTACAAGTTGTGTAGTCGTAGAGCAGTGATCTTTTCTTTGAGAATTTGATTACTGTTAAATTTATTTCATTACTCATTGATCAATATTCCTTACAGGATCATTATATGATCACCACTGAATTATGTCATAAATGGAGCAGTCTTTTTTACCCCCTCATTTCACATATTAAATAATTAAATACATTAGTTAAGATCATTTCAGTGCAGGAAGGAGAATGTGATTAGAAATTACATTTTCAGGAAATTCATGATGCATAATGCAAGTTTATTTATTACCAGTTGTATTAACAGTTAAAGAATGCGTATGTTTATGCCCTATCACTTGCATGCTCACTGTTGGAAGGACCTTAGGTTTACAGTGAGTATATTCTATCATTATTGTAACTAGTCTAACACTGTATAAAAGTAGTTAAGCGGGGACACATGCAAAGCAGTTGTTGAGTGACAGTCAATTTAGCCCAAGTAATTAATACATTTTCATCCTCTTGGTTTATTGGCTCTAAGTTTCCTACAAAAACCTTCAGTTGCATTTTGTTCTCAAATATACTGCTTGAATGACTTATAGAATGGTACGTCTCAGATAGATATGCGATAACCCTGGCTTCGTATGCTTTTCTATATTATTTTCACAGACCCAAGAGGGCTGCTCGGAAAATGGATGAACCCACCCAATGACATCACTGGCCTCCATCACCCAAAGAAAAATCCATGGGTTACAGAAGAGATTCTAAATCTGTGTGATGCCCGACGAGACCTAAAAAACACCAGACACACAACAGGGGCAGTAGATTTACTGAGAAATAAACAAGAATATCAGAAAAAAACTTGAAGAAAGCAAAAGAAGATTGGATTGAACAAAAGTGCACAGAAATAGATAGCAGTCTGATAAAGAATAACAGTAGAAAGGCATTCCATTATTGTAAAAGAACTCACCAGACAGAAGCAACCAAGAGTCAGTACCATTTAAGACGAAAATGGAAAATGCCTTACAGAAGTGACATTGCAGAAAGATGGACTGAGTATTGTAAAGAACTAAACAACCATCCGTCCACAGGAGACCCTGAGGTGCTGTAAGTTCCAAACTCCACAAATGATGATGATTTCCCCATTCTCAAAGAAGAGGTAGAGTCAGCAATAAGAGCACTGATGGGAAGGCAGCTGGAGTAGACAACATCCCAGATAAACTTATCAAGAAAGGTGGGGAATTGGTGATAGAGCTTAACTAATAAAAATCTGCAACAAGATCTGGCAGACAGGTGAATGGCCAACACAGTGGAACCAGTCAATGATTATAACACTCCCCAAAAAAGGCAATCTCCAGCTCTGCCAAAATTAGAGAATTATCAGTTTGATCAGCCATGCTAGTAAGTTGATGCTGAAGATCATCTTGAACAGACTGAACCCACCTGGCTGTACATTTTCCAAGGTTTACTGTGACAAGCAGAAGAAATAATTGCTGAAGAACAGGCAGGGTTCCAGAGTGGAAGAAGCACAACAGAACAAATATTCAATCTTAGGGTTCTGTGTGAAAAGTACTGACAACATCAACAAGACATCTATCATGTGTTCATAGATTTCAAAAAAGCTTTTGACAGAGTGTGGCCTGAGGCATTGGCCACAATGAATAGGTACAACATGGGTCAAAAGTTGACCAATACAATCAAGCAGCTGTCAGCCAAGGCTACCAGTGCAGTAATTGCTCAAAGTTCTGTGGGGGACTGGTTCAAGACAACAGTTGGATGTACAGCAAGGCTGTCTCCTGTCACCCACGCTTTTCAACATCTACTTAGAGCACATCATGAAGCCCTGGAAAACCACTGTGGGACAGTCAGCATTGGAGGGCATAACATCACCAACTTATGATTTGCAGACAACATTGATGGGCTGGCAGGCAGTGAAGATGAGCTTGCCACCTTAGTGAAGAACCTGGATGAAACATCTTCCAGATTTGATATGCAGAAAAGCACAGAGAAGAAAAAGGTGATGACAAATAGTGGCAAAGAAATTTCAACCAAGATTAAAGTCGGAGGTCAGGAACTGGAAACAGTGGGCCAATTCAAATATCTTGGTTCCATAATCACCGAAGAGGGATCAAGAGCAGAAATTTTGTCACAAGCATCACAAACAACTGCAGCTATGTCAAAGCTAAGAGCTATCTGGAGAGACAAGAATATATGTCTGAAAACCAAAATTAGACTACTGAGAGCACTAGTCATCACAATCTTTCTGTATTCATGTGACCTGGACCCTAAGAGCAGAATTACAACAAAGAATCCAGGCACTTGAAATGAGATGCTATAGAACCATCCTTGGCATCTCTTACATGGACCACATCACAAATGAAGAAGTGCGTAACACCATCAAGCACAAAGTAGGCCATTATGAAGACCTCACCACTGTCAAAAAGAGAAAGCTGAAATGGTATGGCCATGTCATTAGAGCCAACAGTCTATCCACAACAGTACTGCATGGCAGTGTCCAAGGTGGCAGAAGGAGAGGTAGACAGAAAAAAGTGGAGTGACAACATCACAGAATGGACCAGGAAAAGTTTTGTGGAGACACAGGCATTGGCACATGATTGAGACATGTGGAGGGAACTAGTCATATGTTCAGCAGTACAGTGCCTCAACAACCACACTAGGTCAAGACACTGAAGAAGAAGAAGAGTTAAAGTATGTGGACATTTTTAAATGAGACCAACCAAGACTGATCCAGTGTGAACTGGACTGAATGTCACAATGTCATGTCAATCTGATTCAAATCAGATCTCCACTGTCCTGGGTTAAGATCTCAAAGGGGTCATATGCTGGTGAACTTTGAGTTTCCCAATGGAAATGCAGCAATAATTTGAAAGTGAATGAGACTGTTTGCACACACTGATGCTCTTAAGCTAGTCTTCCAGATGTAAAGATATAAGACTTCATCTTTTTGTATTTACATCAACCAGTCTGTACAATTTTAAAAATACATTTGTGATTGTTAAAGATTTTCCTATGCAAATAAGAACTGGTAGAGCCCATCAAAATTGGCAGAAATAAAACACGTTTATTCCTTTCTCTTCTAGCATCTCAGATCATTCCACCCACTGTGAATGTATCTTTGACTTTCATTACTTGCAAACATTTGGGTCTACCTGGCCAAATGGTGGTTATTCTGTGGAAATTAAAGAAATTAAAGCAGGTGGAAACATAACCTGTCATAAACCAACAGTTGTCCAAACACCAATTAGCATAGTGTAGCATGGGCTTGACTTCACCTGTAAGACCTTACTACTAAAGTGTATAAGTGTGTTCATAGTTACATGTTTAGGCTCTAATAAACAGTAACATAGAAAAAGCAAAATCATCAATCTTTTTAAAATTTAACAAATAATTTATTTCCCTGGAGAAAGATTGTAAAACTTAAAAAGAACTTAGCTTTAAGAATTAAATCCAAAAAATATTCAAATTTTCCCTGGAGAAAGATTGTAAAAATTTAAAAGAACTTAGTTTTAAGAATCAAATCCAAAAATAATTCAAGAGTAATCCATGAATTAATTTTCAAAAGTCCTAGTAATGAAATGTTCTGAAGAATTCAACTTTGAGCCATGATGGAAAATCAAAGACGGAAGACAATGACGTATGCTATAGTCTGTACCATGCTTGTCTACAGTTTCTTACAGAAACACAATATTTAACACTCCAGTGTTGGAAATCCAATTTTTTTTAGAAACTATTTTTCTCCAAGAATACTGTATGAGGACATAAAATATTTTCAGAGATACAAATTAATTCTTTAAAATCCAAATGAACAGATGAAAAGTTAACATGAATTCAAAAACTGACTACATCAAAAGAAAATGACTTAATGTTTAGTGTACAAGCCCAAAACTGAGATTACACTAAAATAGGTTATATTACATTCTAAAACAGCTTTAAAAAAATTCCCCAAACTGCAAAATCGAGAGAAAAGGGGAGGGGAATAAGTCATGTGATCGTGTTTATATCATGTACTCCTAATATGAACCTGACGAAAAACAATCTTTTTACTTTAAGAACAAAAATATAGAATATTGTTTACTTCTTAATTTACTAGTCCCATCACGACCTTGACAACAACCAATCATATTAAAATTAAAATAAAACCTGTTTAGGTGGTGTACACTAACTCTGAATTAATGCCAGGACCTAGGTCAACATTACTTGTTTACCAAATAATAATTCAGGTCAATCATATTTTCTGAAAAAAACCACCATCTCTAGTGAATAATTTTACATTACAATAGCATGTAATGAAAACTAAGAAGGAATTTAAAACTGACAAGCAATTGAATTAAAATAAATTAAGTTCTTTATGTGGTGGTCATCTTTGACTCCACAACGTGTGGTGTACAAAGCAATTCTCCACAAGCATTTTTGCAATTCCTTCAGATCACACAGAAAGAATGTTGCAGGTTTTGTTTCCTAATCCTCTCCAATCCAAACATGATGCATATGTTCCAAAAATACATGTGAGCTGTACTGTACACCAGCAAACAAGATCTCTGCTATCACCATAATTTCTAATTTGGCACAATATCATTTCTTTTATCCATATTTTTAGAGACATTCCCAGTAGCAATATAAAGTATTTACAGCTGCAATGTTTATAGAGGTAAAGGTTGACTTAATATAGTTAAGTTTACTGACAAAACATTTACAAAATTTGGTAATTATGTAAAGAAACATGCATGCACTATCGTCATGAAGTAACAACCAATTTTCCAATTATCTTCTTAAATGGATCATTTGCTATGATTTTTTCTTAATTCTTTTCTAAAATGTAATGTATAGTCTGGAATATTATTGATTAAAAGGCATCATTATGGTTATATAATACTGTGTTCACATTTAAAATGTTGGTACATGTTGCAGCATTATTATGAAATTACGTACATGTAGAACCTGTATAACAATTTCCATCCATGTGACCAACAGACTGAGATACAGTTCATGTACCTCCATTAATTTACCATGCAAATGCAGATCATGAAAAAACCTTGTCATCTCTGTGACCCACAGGAAGCAACACAGACATATGACATATGAAGGTACTATGGGATTGCTTATTTCAAAGAAATAGGCATGGATGGGTAAAAAGGAGCACCTGCAACCTTTGTAGCATTATTTAGTGATAAGCAAGTATTACCTTTACAAGCTAAACTCCATGCTTTCTTCCTGTAAAATATTTATTTTATATCTTACTGACTGATAATTAATACTGGATGGCCAGCTCACTGACCTACATCATGTCTTGTTCAACATCTACTGCAGGTCAGAAACCAGTCAAGAGTTTTAGAAAAAAATGTTTCATAAATCACTCTCATACTGTTGATAGTGCATATAAAGTTACAAGGTCAGAATAAGGTACAGGTTAATGTAAACTTAACATTCAAATGTCATTATTTGCAGGGTGCAGTGCAAAGCACCCTGCTCATAACAATGTGCTTGGCAAGGACTGAAACAGGCAATTTGATTAAGATAATAAAAACTTATAGACTCGGGCAGTACTCTTCTCAATAACATGAAGTTGTTCATGGCCTGCATGTCGAACCCAAAACAAGTTTTGCTAACAAGATAAAATGCATGCTTAAACTATATTCCAAAACTCCAAAGGGTAGGCTAACACAGTATATACAAGGATGGGCATAACTCTTCTAAATGATTATGTGGAACAGTGGAAATTAGACTCATTCAAAGTCTTATCAATATAAAGTTACATGCCAAATTTAACTTAAGTAAAAACTCCTTGATAAAGTAATTTGGCAAAAACAAAAGCCAGGAAGATGAGTAATCAGGGTCCATAACTGTAATATATTATAATCAATATAAAATGCAAAATACTGAACAATGAATGTTATGGAAAAATTGGAAATCAAACTCATTCATGGCCTCTTCAGTTTATATCCATGTGCCAAGTTTGATTTAAATCGAGCAATTGTTGAAATGAATATTTAATCTGGACCATAACTATACCGAATGACACAGAGAGGGAAATATAATTTTTGAGGTCTGAATAATATAAAGGTGCATATCAAATCTGGTCAGGATCCAAAAATGCAGATAAAGTTACCTTGCAGAAAACAAACTCTTTTTAAGACTTACAAGCTTTCTCACATACACATTATCCGAACCTGAGACTCAAACCCACGCAGACTGAGGTTAGAAGGCTCTGATCCATAACTTGAACACTGACTTTAATCTATGTTATGGTCTGAAGTAGAATCATAATCTGAATGCCAAAGGGATTCCTATTTTGATATTGTGTTATCACATAACATCCTCAAACTGTTTATTGGGTTAGAAGTGAAATTCAATTTTAAAACTTGGCATTTTTTTAATATAGATTTGTTTCAAAGTTTTAATTTTGTTTAGGTTCCTAACAAAGCAGTTACAAGATTATCTCTATTGTTACCAAACCATTTACTAAACATGTGATTAGCATGCTCTGAACTTGTTTCTAAAGATAATAAAAATGAGGATAAAGTGAAAATTAATATATATTTAAAAACCAAACCTGCCAGTGATATGAAATTTCTACTCTGCCCAGCAAATAATCCATTAAAAAAAGTAAACATTTAGCTGCTTTAACTTTATGGTCAGAAACTAAGAAACAGAAAGAAGCAAATAAAAACAAAAAGTTTTGTAAACTTTAATTTATTCTCAACATTTGAAAGTGAAAATTCAAGAACAACTTAAGTTAGATTCAAGTCCAAAAGATTCAGAATGAATTTCAGATACTTGTATGTAAATGTACAATGGCACTGTACAGAGCTCCTGAATAATTCAGAAGTCCCAGGATAATACTTAGTCAAATGAGCACTTTTTAATTCCTATCAAATGTATCCTCTCAAATTATCTAAACATAACATTTAAGACATCTGCAGACTAATTCAAAATAATGAAATAAGAATCAGAAATTATAGTAATGAATAAATAAGAATGAATTACACAGTTCGCTCCATATATATTTCTCAAAGTTAATATTGTGACTATATGTCATAATATACCTAACGTAATGGACCATACTACTCAATATTTCAAAATATATGCATGTGACCAGACCAAACCAATCAAATGAGAAATAGTTCTTCTAAGAACCCACCTGGCCCTACCAGCCAATGAAAAATTAATCAAAACTTGTCAACAGGTTTTATTATCTGAAACGTTACATTTACTATTTATTGATCCTATGCAATCTACAGGCACTGCAATATCTTAAAATAGAATTTATACCTATATACAAAATTAGCTATGAGGAACCTTCTTCATAGATGATTATTACAATTTGGAGTCATGAACAAATATTAAACATAACTTACATCCATGTACCAAGAGTTTCAAAAACATTTCTATACATAACACCATAACATTAGCCAATGTCATGTTTGGGGCTGAAGTTGTATACACAGTTAATATAATACACTGTACACTATATGTAATACCTTGTCCCAGAACAATATATTTTCTCTATGTGAAATTTTAAAGCTCTTAAAGTTTCTCATCCAGCTGCTTGTCAAAAACCTTCATGTAATCCACTTGATAAAGATCTCTTGCAAACTTTCAATTTGCATCAAGCAGAAAAAACATCACCATGCTTATTTAATTTGTTGCACATATCATCATGAATGAATCTGTCCTATTTGTAGCCCAGTCAATTTTCAGGTCATCAGCAATAAATATAATGTGTCTAGAAGCATCTAATTCAAAAAATTTATAATGATTTAGGGCCTTACCTTTTGGAAGACCTAGTTGCTGAAGTTCATTTGAAAGTGACTCCTCATCCACATTATACTTTGCTGCACTGCAGAGAATGAATGTCAAGGCTGCTATACTGGCCTTTACATCTCCTGTTTCTGAATGTTTAAAAAAAATCACTTTTACAAAAAGTGGGTTTTAAAAAAATATAATACTATAGTAGCCATGATATGCAGTTCTTGTATGCTTTCTGGATTTAAAACCATTTTCCAGCACCTGATGGAACCAGGAAAAACCAAGGGAAAAACTATTTACCCATAGAAAGCTAGTGGCAAGTTTACTCCCATACTAATGTTGGCCAAGCTGAGATTAAATGCACATGGACAGAGGTGAGATATTCATGATCTGTACTGCCAAACACCTAAGATCACACAGCCATACAAAATATACTGAATGATAAATACTGTAAATACAAATTAGGGGAACACAAAAGTTTTAAGAATTTAGCAGGGAAACTATATCTATGAAAGCAAATTATTTAGTAACTTATGTTTCTCCATGAATACATACCCAATCACAATAACATGTGGAAATAAACCTGCTACCTCTCAAGTCCAGCACTACAAGACAACTTTCATCTTTTCGGCATATATCATACTGACAAATGGCAATAACTCTTGTATGTTACTTCGTCTTGCCACCACTAGGTGTCAACAGTTTTAACCACAGCGAACTACAGAATCAGATGAAGATGCTCACCCTGTGGGATGGTTGAGAAGGGTCTTTAGAGTACAATGTAATGTGATTGGTTAAGTATTCTTGGAGAAATATAATTTACTATCAAATCTGCCTTCTCCTTTCACTGACAGTGTATAAATGGCCTAAGCTTCAGGATCTGGTAAGACCTTGGTGGACAGCTTTTGGTTCCACCATGGGAGGCAGCAGCACACTGCTATATGGTCACTGAATTTCATTGAAGGGATGTAGCAACGTGCTGTAAGATGTATTCCTGTCAGAAGATCCCTTATTTTCAGACACAATGCCAGAAAATTCTGAGAAAGGAGAACGACGCTTCTTCTCTCTCTGATAAATGTGGCTGGATTATACAAGATTCCAGCTTTCTGCTGACCATGATTTACAAAATATATGAAGAATTTTCTTTGTGCATTGGAACATTTAATACAGTCTGGAAGAGTGTCCCATGGAGATTTCTTGTGGCTACACTTTCCCACTGACTGTTGACATTATTTCTTAATATAGTAAATAAACTAAAATATTTATAATGTCACACAGAACTCACTTTGTATGTACCGCATACAGAGTACACCTCTGTATCTCTGTAGATAGTTAATCATAGAATAGAATTACCAGTTTTTTTCATGTAAGAAAGAGTTGTAAAGTGTTTTAAACAATTTTTATTGAGAAAATAAAGTATACACACATACAATAACAAAGTGAACAAAATTCAATGCATTGAATTAAATATCTAGTATGTGACATTTTTGTGGAGTCAATCTAAACTGCAGAATTCTCAACATCTAGTGAACATGCTGTCGTTATTTCTTGACTAACTGGTACCTAGATATAAAATGATAGCAAGTATATCTGACACCTACAGGTGTACACCAAGTAACCCAAAGTCCCTGGAGGAACCGAAATTGGAGGGAAAAGGTTACCACATAGCTATTAAAGAAATAAAACTAAAACCGATAATGAAACACCATTATATATAATTATTGAGAGGCCAGGTCACAATTTTCTCAAGTGTTTTGGCACATGTCTGATCACATCAACGTTCTTGAAAAAGATGGGAAAGCTGTGCTTGTTTGCACATAACATAGCAAGGACAATCAAGCTGCATGAGGAATTGTGACCATTCTTTACTCTAAGGGAGGATGTATGCACATCCAACCGACAATTGATGTTTTTTTGACACAAAAAAATAAAGCTAAACAATAAACATGGTTAAGCTATTGCTACTATTAAAATGATATTGATAAAAAAAAGTCAGTGTAACTGGACCAAGATGTTAACCACTGCTCTTAAGATTCTTATACAGTCCTACCCATCTATGTCGACATCGTTGGGCCCAAGGAAATATTATCGACATAGGCGGATGTCGAGATAAGTGGGAGCGGGAGCTGAAAAAAGATAACAAGATAAAAGTTAAAATTTATCAGCAAAGGTTGACCTGTCATCATTGAGTAGCGTTTACACTTAAAGAAAACAATGGAAATATTCTGAGTACATAAAGACAGACTCAGTGTGAAATTCACTTGTATACTGACAAATTACATTTTGGTTAACTTTGTGTAATAAAATCCACAATAAAATATGGCATCAATCACATTCTGATGTGAAAAACATTACGATATTCAATGTTGGCACTAGCACATGGTTGCATACGGTAGTTGTAATTTACATGCTTCAAGTACATGTATTTAAATTGGCCTTGATTTTGGTTAGTCTATTTCCATCTTATTGAGGCTGCCAAGGGGATGGAGCTATCAACAGGGAAATGAAAACCTGTCAACAGTACATGTATTCTCCAACAAATACTTTTGTATCTAATGTTATAGCAATCTTTTGGTTCTTCCTTTGGGGAGTTCAATGTAGTCTTTCTTTATAGACTCAGCAGCTTTCATCCTTCCTGATAGGGTGTTACTTTTAAGCGAAAAAATTTCAGACATCTTTGCAAGATGTCCAGCCCTTAACTTCCTTAACAGCCAGATACTTAGTTTCCAGCGACTGTAAATTTAATCAGCATTTTACACTGCTGTTGGTAGCTTTAGTAAATATATATAAAGTTAAAAACGAACTTTCACAGCACAATAGACTTGTTTTAATCACTGATCACTTTCAAAGGTATCTGAAATGCGTAATCATGCATATTTGGGCGGAATGTTTTAAATGTGGGAAACAGAAAATCATGTATACAGGAGTCGTCTGTACACATCAATTTGCTGGACAGCAAATTTAAAGGTATGCTAGTTTTGCTTCGACCACACGTTGAGTGGGAAAATGTGTTGATCAATTGATCATTTTAGCAGTGCTGATAATTACAATCAGAAAATTCAGTGGCTGAAAGACCCACAGATGTACATGTTGTCCTTGTAAGAGTACATCTGAAGAATATGACCCACAAACTGGGTGGCAAGTTCAAAGACTTCATTAGCTTCAAGGTGGTGAGAAAATGTGCTGATATTTAAAATGACTGACTTCAGAGTTAGAATGACACATTGACATACTTGTGTATAAGAGTACATCAAATGAACAACTTTATCTTTCATTATTGTTTACGTTTCCAAGTGTAGCAAACTAAGTATGTGCATGTGACCTCAAGACATGTTGAGAGTTAGACAAAATGCTGTTAGCAAATTTTGATAAGAAGGGTTAAAGAGCAAATTGACTATAAGATTTTATAGGAGTCCTGATCTCCTAGTTTTAAAATCCGAGTGATACTTCTGTGCAGACTTTGGAAAATGCAAGAATCAATCAGATTTCATTGCTTTTAAGTCACCCCGAGAGGCCAGCTTTATAGGCCCAAACAAAATTCTGGGGTGTTTTTTAAATCCGACCTCAACATTAAAGCCTGGTGGGAAGATAGTGAAACATGTATCTCAGTCGTTTTCTTCTCTAGAATAATGTAACAGCAATTTGTTCAAGATTGTACATTAAAACTGACTTCCACTGATTTACTCTGAAATTAAACCATAATCCAGGTGAACAACTATTTTTGTTTCAACTGTGTGTGTTATAGTACCTGAATACGGAGTAGTAAAATATTAATAATAATAATAATAATAATAATAATAATAGTAATGAGGACTTTGTATAGCACCTAATCTTTAGAAGCTCTAAGGGCTTTACAACATCTATAATTATATGAATACAAAAAAACAACACCATGAAAATGGAAAACAAAAAAATGCTGAAAATATTTAGTAGGAAACATATTTAGGGCTTTAAGTTTGTTCTTGCAGTCAAAAGAGGTGAGTTTGAAAAGCACTCTTAAAAGGGATCACTGTGTCTTTGTGTCTAATTTCAATGGGCAATTCAATCCACATTACTGGGCCCTGGCATACAAAAGAATGTTGTCCATATGACATCATTTTTATAGTGGGAATAATGAATATATGATTGTCAGAAGAGGAGCGTAAGTATCTTGCTGGTGTGCACACATAGGTGAGTCCGGATAGGTATGCTGAACTGGAGTCTGTCACTGAAACGTTGCACAGAGAAAAAATGTGTTTCATTCGGGATCGAATGGATAGACAGTGTAGAGTACAGAGCAGCAGGGAGGTGTGTCCCTTTTGATTAAAAAGTTTACATTTTGACATAAACTTGCAATATAACATACTCTGAGCCTTCAGAAAGTTTGTTTGTTTGTTTGAGATTTTTAACGCGAGGCAGGTTATAGTGACATCTTGCACTGGGGCATCATGCAGCATGATGTCCCACCCAGTCACATTATCCTGACACCAGGCCGACCAGTCCTAACACTAACCTCTTAATGCTGAGCATCAAGTGAGGCAGCTGTTAGTACCATTTTTGTAACTCTTTGGTACGGCTTAGCCAGGGATCGAACCCACCATCTCTCGCTTCCATGACGGACACTCTAACTCCTAGGCCACCAGGGCAGTTAGCCTTCAGAAAGAGGTCACTAACTACATGCACTACTTCTGTCATGTAAGCAATCTATCTTGCAGTTCTGATTAAATGCCTGATGTACTCAATTCAATGTTCAATTTCAGGCAAAATGTGTTGGCTAAAATTCTCAAAAATATCTAGAAAAAAGTAAAAATATTCCTCAAAAAAAATTTGTGTTGACCATGTATTTGACCAAATAAAAGAATCAAATGTAATTTAAACACTTTGTGTCATCCTTTGCTCACCTTAAAATGCTAAAATTACAACAAGGCCAGATACAACACGATTTTGGGTTTTTGCTTAATATAGAAAAAGCAATAATTACATGCAAGATGTTATAACGTGAACAGTGTATGGTGCATCACGCCATTTTCACTATCATCAGCCAGTGTTTGCTGAATAAAATCTTCATCTAAAGAGGAATTCTGCTGGGATTAGGCAAATTGGGTTTTCCAGGTAGTCTGTGTATTAAACATCCATTTGTTAAACTTCCTTGATGCAAGGTTAAAACTAAAACATAATGCTTTTACTGGGACCCAATGTACCAGTCAAATGAAGTGAAGTGAAAGAGTGTGCATGCATTAATGTCATGTTAAAGATGCACTATGAATGGTATCTGATTACCTCCTGTGGTATATGATAATGTTGGAATTGATAGTATATGAAAGAAAATCAAACCATACTTCCAATATTCACAAAATGAAAAATAAATAACTCAAAAGCAAAATTTTCAATCTTTTAGTTTTAAGTAAACTCTCTAAAATTCAATGACATTCAATGACCAAGGTGAAATATCAATGACTTTCAATGACCATGCAGACCCTGTAAATAGCCAAATGCTAGATTGGTAATATCAACTTCAAGCTCTGATTATGTACATATCATTCATATTTTCAGTCATGAAACTTAAAGAAGCAAATACAGATACAACTAACTAGTGCTTACCAAACTTGGCATCTGATGTTATCTTGTGTACTTTGTCATACTGAAAAATAAAAGAAATAGGTTTCAATATTTGGAAACTTAAAGACTTGTATAACCTGTAAGATACAACAAGTGTTTCACATCTAACATTAAAGCATTACTGTAAGAAAGCGACAGTGACCCTTACATCAAAGATTGCCCTTAGCAACTGGCAGACTCATTTTAATGTCATGATAATTAAATCTAACAATGACAATACTCCATCAAAGTGTTTAGAAAACCTTTTAACCAGAACCATAATGCAAACAAGTAAACAATTGTAAACTAGTAGCCAAGGTCAATTGGGCAGGCAAGCCTCCCAGAGAATTAATTGCCTTAGCTAAAAAAAATATAAACCCAATTATGAAGTAAATTCAACAGGTGGCTCTGGATATTTAAACAGATAAAAAAAAGTTTAAGCAAAACCAAAGCACATATTATCTGTGACTGATAGTGATTCCAAAATAAATGGACAAGCATGCATGATGTAGTGTGAAATGTATTAGTGTATGAGAAGTATGAAGAAAATCCGTTGAGGGCTTTATGAATTAAAAAAAATTTGTACAAAACCTAGTGAAAATTGCAAAGAATGTAACCTTGACCCCAAGGCAAAACTGCTAGAAAATTGTCAGAGAGTGAATGATCATAGCATCATAAATATTCATGCAATGTGTAATAAGAATCCGTCAAGAAATTAAGGGAATTTGTGCCAATGAAAATCTGTAACCAAAACCATCTGTCAGAAAGGTGACAGGTGTCTCAGACTAATGTGTAATGAATACAAATTGGTTACCATTGAAAACCAACAATTCTTACAATTATGACATTTTCTATTTCTAATACTCTCCAAATAAAAAATTGCCATTCTTAAGCAATATCTAATCAACTGCAGCATGTATATGCAAAGAAATTTACCATCATTCATTCTGATAATATAGGTAAGGTATATAGATAGAAAACACAGAAGTTTTGCAATTACACAAATTAAATTAAATTAAGTTTTACTGGGGTCGGAGGGAACAATTCATTGCACAGTTGTCTGAGACAACTAAAATTTAAAACTATACAACCAACTAGCACAAAGTCAAAACCCAGATGGACAACCTACTACTTAAAAAGGGTTTAAAATAAGCAATTGTTCAAAGATGCAAAATATATATCAACTATCTCCGCACAATAAAAGTTTAAAATTGGCATAAATGGCATTCCACTGCTTAAACTTAAACAGTGCCACCCTGCACCAAACAGTACACTTCTTAAAGGAAAGGCATTTTCTGTCTGCCAGATTATTTGCAAGGGAAATGGTTGATAAATATCTGAAAATAAAGAGTAATAAATAACTTGGACAAAATATTTGACATAAGACCTAATAATTATTTTTCTCCTCTTATATAAAAAAATTTATCAAATACAAAAAATCTTTACTTCGCCTTTTTCATGCAAACTAAAGAGTTTACAAAATGTTTGTGGATTTGCATGAAAAACGGTAATTTTGCTAAGAATAAAAGATATTTATTTATGTTACTCACATCAATCTGCTCCCCAAGCATGTCCCTGATTACTTGTACACAAAGAAGCTTCATTTTGACAGATGTCTGGGTAAAGAAAATAATTTCTATGTTAAAAATAATGGATACATACATATATCATATATGTGAAGAGACATACATATAAGAACAGAGGGTGGAAAGTATCATCTGTTAATGCTGTATGTAACAAGGTCACATGAGTGATCAGAAACTTGAATGAATGCATAGATAGCAAATATGCTGTATATACACATAATTATATATAAAAAGTTGTTGTATACTCAGAAATATGTGTGCGGATTTAAAAATATGTGTGCGGATTTAATCTCAAAATTAAATCCATAGTAAACAATAGTAATGTATCTTGGAATTATCCCAAAATATTTCTCTCTGTAAAATATTTGCTAGAATATTTACAATAAAAGTCAGAACATTTCATAACAAATATAATATTTTTTTTAAAAACCCAGCTGATATTACAGTGCAGAATGAATATCAAGAATATGCATGCCATCTGTACAGTGCAATTAACTCATTAACCCCACATGCCACATTTATGCATCAGAGCAATGGTTTTAATTACCCTTCATTCACCTACGGAATAATTTCCTACTTGACATGTGCTGTTCATAACAAACTTACTGATTATGCCAGTGATAAAAATTGGCTAAACATTTACACCTTACAGGTCAATAATATCATATTTGTGCAAAATCAATATAATAAACTGGGCAGAGTTAACAGGTCAACGTTACATAGTTCTGAGATCATCTATGATGTTTATGGTACAAGACAAGTGAATCAATTATGACTTGACTGAATTAACTTATGATTAAATATCATCGTTACAGTCAATTGGACGAATATGTGGAAAATGTTGCAGCTTGTCAAGCCACTTGTCAAAGATAAGTTGACAATCTTAACTTACATTTTACTGTCAACTGATTGGCACAACAGTAATCTATAATGATAGGAATACAAAAAAAACAAAAACAAACACAATAAAATTATAGGAAATAAAATGCTGAACATATTTAAGTAGGAAATATTATTACTTTTTAGGTTTTTAAGTTGGTTCTTGCAGTCAAAAAAGGTGAGTTTTAAGAGCACTCTTGAAAAGATCACAGTGTCTTTGTGTCTTATTTCAATGAGCAATTCATTCCACAGTGCTGGACCCTGGTATGCAACAGAACATTGTCCATATGACTTCGTTGTCATAGTGGGAATAACGAGTATACAATTGTCAGAAGAAGAGCATAAGTATCTTGCTGGTGTGTACACACTTCCCCACTGCTCTGTATCCTACACTGGTTATCCATTCGAAATGTAGCACAGAGAACAAATATTGTTTGATTCTGGATCAAATGAATAGCTACTGTAGGGTACAGAGCAGTGGGGAGGTGTGGTCCGATTGTGGTACTCTAAGGATGATCCGAGCAGCTGTGTTTTGAACTGTGTGAAGTTTCTGGAGTGGATATTGAGATGAACCAGACAGAATTTAATTACAATAGTCCAGTCTTTAAAGTACTAATGAACACACAAGCATTTTAGTGGCATCAACTGAAAGATATTTGCGAATGGAGATGATACGTTTCAACTCAAGATATGCAGCCTTGCAATATGTTCATTACATGTTTGGGCAATGTGAGAGTAGTCTAGAGTAACATCTAGGTTTCGTACTGACTGTGTGAATTTAATGTTGGTGTTGCTGATATTTATTGTTTGGGGTAAAGGATGTGAATGAGAAAGTCATTAATCAGAATGGCCTCTGTTTTATCATCAGTCATCTGCAACTTGTTACATGTCATCCATGATTTCACATCAGAATTGCACCTCTCCACTCCTCCGATGATAGCAACAACTTCAGCTGGATGGCTAGACTTTATATTTGGTTGTTATCAGTGTACAATTGGTGAGACACTGGGTGATGATCTATGACACTTGAGCAGCTGTGTGCATAGAATGAAGAGAACATGTCCAAGAACAGACCCCTGTGGAACACCACAACACAGATCAACTGGGCTGGAATGTATTCCATTTGCAGATACAATTTGTGTCCTGTTGACTAAGTAGGACTTAAACCACTGTAAGGCTGTATTGTGAATGCCAAATGCAAGCTGGAGACAGTGAAGTAATATATCATGGTCTATTGTGTCAAATGCTGCAGATAAATCAAGGAGGGTGAGGACTGTAGTGTAATCTTTTCGGTATCCAAAGCAGAGAGAATGTCATTAAATACTTTATGAAGAGTAGTTTCAATACTGTGGCAAGAGAAACAAGTTGGGTTAGAACAACTTTTACTAAGATTTTTTTATATGACGGGAGATTAAAAACTGGGCAGTACTTTAAATCATTATGTTCAAGTGTTGGTTTCTTCTGCTGAGTTTTTTTCTGGCAGTTTTGAAAAATGATTGGGAATTCCCTGGAAGAGAGAGAGAGATAGTGAAGGCAAAATTGGGTCTAAGGATTCAAGCAGCAGTGATGTTGGAATTGGATCAAGTTCACATGACTTTGGTGCACTCTTCATCACGATTTTCCATACAAAATCCATAGAAACAGGTTCAAATGCTCCTAATGGCTGTCCCCGAAATTCTGTATCATAACTGTATGGTGATGAGTCAGTTGAAATTTTGTTGTCAAGTGAATCTCTAATGGTTTGTACTTTATCATGGAAGAAGATTGCAAATAGGTCTGAAAGGTCTACTGGAGAGAAGGTAGTTGGTAGTGGTGCACATTTGTTCCTTGACATTAGTTTGTTAGTTATCTATAAGAGCTCTTTGAAGCTGGAACTCTCCATGACCTTAGTACTGTAGTGGGATAATTTGGCTAAATGGACTATGTTTGTGACGTTCTTCTTAGCAGATTCATAGATTTGTTTATGAATAGTGAGTCTGGTGGAAAGCCAAAGCCTCTCTGCTTCACGGCAGTCACTTAAACTGCATCAACTGGCAAAATATTAAAGAATTCACCTGTTTTAATTAATGTAGAATTTACAACACATTATGCTCAAGACTGAACAATGGGATGAAACAATTTAGTTATATTAGATGTATTTCTTAATTATCAAAAAATACATGAGCTCAAAAAAAGTATATATTTTCTTTTGTCTCAAACTCAGAAAAGACTGCAAGTTGTAATCAATCTGACAGCCATGTCCGATTCTAAAGAAAGATAATAACAATACTGAGAAGGAGAATAAAATCCAAAGTAGTAACACAATTTATGAACGGAAAAGTGAATTGCAATAAGTTTCAAATGTTGTGAAAGTTGGAAATATAGTGACAATGTTTGACTGGTGTGATGCTGGAATATCAAGCCTGTTTGCCACTGACGGCAGTTCCATCTTCAAGAATAAATGATAAAAATATCCTTTGTCTGATTAATATAGCAAAGTATACACAGTCATACAAAAACCAGTAATGGCTTATCATATATTAGGCTTGTCTGTTTCTATTTATTCAACATGAAACAATAAATCAGTTTGCACCATGAATAATGAACAACTCCAGCAATAAGTTAATGCCAAAAAAAACATAATGACTTTTGAGATAATGGAATCAAAGCCAAAATAGTTCTTCACTTTTGAAATCTATTGTGAACTCTTTGTGATGGCTACTTTCATATGAGTTCAATTTTATTAATTACTGTCATACAGCCAAGGAAACTGTCATGACCTTTCTTTCAGAAATTAAGTATTATATTTTAATATCATACATCCACAGTAGCTCTGAGGACTTTCCTGTTGTAGAACTGAAGTTTTATATGTTACCATCATAAAACTATTGCAGCTCCATGATTACATCAGGCTGTACCTCCTAAATTTCAATTTTCCTGATACTATAAACCGCTAAATTTTAGTAGTCACAACATTTAAGTGAAGTTAGAGTAAAAAAGTATACTCAGAAAAATAATGTTCACAAAACTGCTGAATGCCATCTGCTTGAGAAGTGTAAGCATAATTAATGCTATTTGAAATGACAAAAAGCATAATCTGCCAATAAAATCTTTAAACTAAACACTTCATGCCAAAATTACAGCATGTATGATAAAGATACATTTATTTTCACTACTAAACCTGGTTCTGCTGCTAGCCAAAATTATTGTCACAAAGGACAAAATCTATATGGATTAGAACCAGAATATACTGAAAAATATTTGTATTCACCAATGATGGGAACTAGTCTTAGTACATTTGTAACTTTCACTGAATGAGCGTGAACTGGAATCCTGTAATGAGCTTGATCATGTGCTTAGAGTGCTGTATTACATTACTCACATATTCTTCTGATCTGACATGTTTTGAAGCTTGAAAGGCTCTAGCATTTTCCATCATGTAACATCGATGCTCACACCATAAAGTGTTTCACTTAATATCAGGTGCCATTTTCTTTAAAAGTCTGCTAACTAAATTGCTTATCAACATAACGAATCTGTGAGGCAATGTTCTTATTTGAAGAAACCCATCCATGTTCTTAGATATGGTAATGAGCAGCTGATATTAATAGCAAACAAGGAAATTGTACTCTTATGTTATTATTATGCAGTAGTAATCTTCTTAAGATTAATCTCAAATTTATCTAAGCAGAAATAAAGAGATGATAATAAAAATAACAAAAACAACCTTTTAATGCTTTATTTTTGCATTTTAATTTTAAAAAAAATGATCCTTATGTAGGTTAGTGTAAAATGTACTTTGGTGAAAATGGTGTAAAGATTATGCCAAAACTTAAAAAAGTATATGAAGGCATTTATGAACATATTATCAGCACTTAGAGATAAATATTCATAAAAATTAACATAGGCATGACTCATGAGGATTAAATGGTAAAATATATACTCTGCAGTAAACATGATGTTAACATAGCATGCATTTTAAAAAATGACGAAAACAATTAATCTCTCGTACATCAACTTACTATTTTGGATAATGTACTTATTTCAGCTAAAACCCAGTCTGGGCAGTCCAGATCACCACAGAAACGGAATCTCTGTAATAAAAACCAGTGTGTCATATGTCAAAATGGGTTATGGGGTTAATCTAAGGTATTTTTTATCACTCTATGATTTTTTTCCCTTTAATTTATTGTTTTCTCATTTCACATAA
The DNA here is from genome assembly GCA_030141615.1 of Unio pictorum. Lineage (NCBI taxonomy): Eukaryota > Metazoa > Mollusca > Bivalvia > Unionida > Unionidae > Unio > Unio pictorum. The sequence goes on along the minus strand of JARLTB010000007.1, from coordinate 4,577,795 downwards.
GCTCGCGTCGAGCACCTGTGCTCCAGCATGCCGTACCATTTATTAAATGCCACAAATAAGTTTTTAAACAAAATGTATTACAAAAAGAGTACGACTTCGGCAGTAAACATGACAGTAACATATATCTTAAAATCTCATCTGCAGTAAAAGAAACAACACCTACTAAGGTCCAAACATGGCAGTGTCTCTTAAAATCTCATTTGTAGTTAAAGAAGTAGCACCTACCATTTTTTGGACGTGGTCTAATAATCAAGCCGTTATATAGCCTGGTTTACAGCCTCTGTGTAGACACCGCCCAAAAGTCCAAAAATGGGCTATCAGGCTACGTACACCAAATGGTCAATTCCTTTACCCTGATCGTTCCCACTACACTTATCTTTACTACGAAGGTCAGGTGATAGCCAGACATATTGTCACGTGACTCATGGCAGCTCAGTGAGACGAGGTAGCGTTAAATAAACTGTACCAATTGTTTTTCTATAGACCTCAAAATTAATGTTTTGTGAAATAAATATACTTTCTATCCCACCTCTGCATGCATATCACACACTGTCATATAGAACAATTTTAGATTATCAATTTGACAAGGACAAAACCAGGTACTTCATTGCATTTAAGAGAGATAACTGTGATGTAACTAGAACGTGGTAAGAGTTATCTAGTTTTTTTTAAAAAAAACAAAAAAAAACAGACATTTTCAGCCATGTGTACCACACTTTTTAAAAGAATCATCAAAAAATACCAGATATGATCTAGATATGAATTAACATAATCTCACAAGTTGCCAAGAGGTTTAACATTTTTTAAAGCCTAATAGAAAGTACAACGCTTACATAATGCACTAACCGACAGTTAAATAAATGAATACACCAACTATGAAATTCAAATAAACAACAATTTAATATCATTAAATAATATTCATCTCTCAAAAAACAACAAAAGAAACAACACATTAAAACCATATCACTCGTCTTATACTCGACACATCATCTGACTTAGTGTGATAGATTGTCCTCTTGTCCTGTGCTCATAATCAACTGAATTATCCTTCTCTGTACTGGTAATCCTACTCCCTCCAGCCAGTCTAACTTCTGCCTCCGTTCTTCCTTTTATTTTGTCACTCAGAGACTCGGACTAACTGCATTAGGGTATTTCCCTCTGTCTCATACAGTTCCTCTGATCCCTAAAAGCTTACTGTATTAACACATAAGGACATTAGCATAGCATATTCCCATAGCCATATAACCTCACACTAAACAACAATATCATCAGATAAGCCATTACCTTCTTTGGTCACGCATTCGTGTACATTGAAATACACATTTTCTCGGATATGTGTACACGAGAACAGCGAGGGCGAAACCAACATTTTATACAAAGCCTTATTTTGTTAAATAGAACCTTGTATATATGTTTTTGCCCACTATTTATTTTTTGTTTGTGTGTGAAAAAATTGTTCGCGGGCTGCTTCCTATTGGTCCGCGCGCATGTGAAAATTATCGGGTGGTTGCCACAATTACAAAAATGTGGTACTGATAATGGCAAATATCGGAGAATCATATTTTTCTAGACTAGTTCGAGAGAGACTAGCCGCGATTAAAAAGATTATACCAGTACAAAATAAACTTTCTTAAAGAAACTTCAACAGCGACAAGAATCTCATGTTGATTTTGTAACTAGTACAGAACAATTATTTAAACCTGTTACTACTACTACTACTACTACTACTACTAATAATAATAATAATAATAATAATAATAATAATAATAATAATGAGGAGGAGGACATGGTATAGCGCCTAATCTTTCGACGCTCAGCAGCAGGAGGGCTGAGCTTCACTTTTCGTCCCCCATTTTGCAACTTTAGTCTTCCATTCATCAAACGGAGACTTAACAAAAAATCGCTAACTCTCCGTTTATCATTCTGCGACTTAATGATTTTTTGCAACTTTTAGTCCGAACTTAACAAAAAATCGCTAATCTCATTTTTTACCTTATGATTTTTTATACTTCAACCTAGAAATTAGGTATATATTTTATCGAGTCCGATCCGATATCTTGTCCGCGGATCATGTAATGCTATTGTGACAAATCCATGAGGAGTTCTCTGAGCGTTACTAAAGAAATCCCTAAATTCATTAAAATTCATATCAGAGCACCATGTTTGCCAAATATTTCTGATGGTATGAGTATCTACACCATTAAACACACTTAACAGGTTGCAATTATCCCGAATTACTTTAGGAATTTGTGTATACCGCTGAGTTACATAAATAACATCTGCATTTTTATGTCGCCCACGTGAGAAAATTCTCGCAGGATTTTTTTGTTTATCTAACATAACATCATCATATACCACAAGATTATTAACATTCCCATCTAAATCTTCTACAGATGGAGCTTCATCAATATCAGTTATCACTTCAACTACATCTTCTCCAGCAATTTCAGATGCTGTTTCATTATACTCTTTTATTACATTATAACAATGTTGGTCATCCACACTTGGTGCAACTAAATACAACTTATCCCATTTTAAATGTTGCATTATCAATGTCAGCAATAGTTGGGTTTTACCACTTCCGGATGGTCCAATAATAATCATTCTAATAGAATTTGGTAACATCACATTATGTTTTACGGGTTGTTTTTTCTTTGTAGCGCTAAAATCAATCACTTCCATTTATTGATATGCGTTTATTTACTATAAAAGTTATGGATTTATATTGTGTGAAATGTAAGAAACGTACACCAACAATCAATGAAACAACGGTTACTACAAAAAATAATAGATTAGCCGCGACCGGTAACTGTGAAATTTGTGGCACAAAAAAATTTAGATTCATAAAAAAAAAACCGGTAGAGATATCGCCAACCGTTTAAGTAATCTTCCAGGACTTCCTTGGGCTAAGTATCCAGGAGAAAAACATATTCCAGGATATAGTTATTGCGGACCAGGAACTCGATTAGATATCAGACTTAATGAAAATGATCAACCAAATCCAGGTGAAGATCCAATTAATGCTATTGATGAAGCCTGTAGACTACATGATATTGCATATCGAAGTAATGATATTGAACAAAGACATCTCGCAGATATAAAGTTAATTCACGCGATAGATGCAATTCCAGATAAAAAATTAAAAGAAAAGTTAGCTTCAGTATTGATAAAAACCGCTATGAAGGGTAAAATATTATTCGGTAATTGAAAATCTAAAAGTATTTAAAAACATTAATGTTTTATACATGGAATCTATTTATTACTCACCTACTGGCTACTGGAAAGGTTACGCAGCAATTAAAAAACTAGCCACCGCCGCATCAGTGAAATATAAAACCGCGAAAGATTGGTTATCTAAACAGGCGTTATGGCAAATTTATCTTCCGGGTCCTAAAAAAATTAATTATTCTCATTTTGATGTTTTTGTACCAAATGAAGTTCATCAAGCCGATATATTATTTCTGCCGTATGACAATGGTTACAAATATGCATTAACTGTGGTTGATATCGCTAGTAGATATAAACAAGCAATACCATTAAAAACAAAGTCGTCAAAAGAAGTCTCTGATGCATTTGAAAAGATTTATCGTAAAGGTCCACTACGTTGGCCAAATCTATTACAAGTTGATCCGGGTAAGGAATTTCAAGGTGTTGTTACATCTACGATGAAAACTCATAATGTCACCATCAGACGAGGACATACTGCAATACATCGCGATCAGGCAATTGTAGAGCGATTTAATAGAACTCTCGCTGAGCGGTTATTTGGATATCAATACGCAAAAGAACTTACTCAAGAAACTCGCTCTCGTGAATGGGTTTCAAGGTTACCAAAAGTAGTATTTGCGTTAAATAACGAAATAACTAGAATGATTGGTATCAAACCTAACATCGCAATAAAAAAAGAGTATATACCTAGAATTGTAAACAATTACACAAATAATTCTTATATTAACCAACCAATTCTTAGTAACGTCACTGTAAGATATTTATATGAACCAGGTGAACTCGAAGGTGGTGGCGCAAGAGCCACTGATCCTATTTGGAGTATTACTACACATAAAATATCATCGTCGACACGATCTTCTTTTAGACCAGCAATTTATAGATTAGATTCATCCGCACCTCAGCGAGGATTTACACGCGAACAACTACAAGTTATCCCCCACGATACTCAATTACCACCACGAAAAATTAGTTAGAAATGCTAGCATTTCTGGTGACGTATATTACACGCTAGACATGTTAATCTCACATTACTAATAATATATCCTGAATTATTATTAATTCTATCCACAGTAAATTGATGACTATCTCCAGGGTGATACCGCCAGCGCAGACAACAGTTGCAAATGGCGCAATGATTATCTTGTTGCTCTTTTAGTGATAAAATTAGTTTTGAGTTAATATTAAAATTTCTATTTTTTTTCTTATCCGACTCTCGATATCCTGATAATTTTTTCTCAATAATGTAAATATCAACATCAGAACTATTCGCTGTATCTTCGATGATAACTCTTCTCAATTGATTTATTCGTCTAGCTCTAGATACCGCTAAATAAACTAAATTTGACCACTCAATACGATTATCTACGATCCAGATAGTTGTATCCTCAATAGTTAATCCTTGTGAAGAGTGTATTGTTGCTGCGTATCCTAGTATCCAAGGTGAATTTTCAGCCTGCAATGCATCTTCAACTACATCAATGTCTACGTGTACAATTTCATTTAACACTAATTCCTCAATTCCGCCACCTGGTATTTCAACATTAATATTTTGTTTTCTTGTATCACGTGGTCTGTAACATAGTGGTACTTTTTCATTAGGAAATTTCTTTTTATGTATCTCAAATAATTGTCGTTGAATATCATCACGAATTATTCTTCTACTTGGAAATACTATGTCGGTCGGTTTCCAAAGTTTCCAAAATTCATCTTCCACTGTTTCATCAATAACTTCTCTGAGAACTCTACATTGCTCATAATCGGATTGCCGTCTTATTCTAAATTTTAAATTTTTTATTTCTTCATCTAGTGATCTATAATCTTCTGTGATTTCTTTGTAGTAATCAGCGTTTTCTTTTAGCCATTGATGTGGAGATTCTCCAGTAAATGGAGGTGGTTGACCATCATCACCACAAAATATTATTTTAACATTCTTCGTGCGTAACCAATCTAGAAATTGTTTTAGTATATTTAATGGTACTGTGCATATTTCATCCCAGAGAATATATTGTGGAATAAATTTATTACCCATTCGAGAAGGATCCCATTTATCACCTTTCCACCTAAAGAAACTATGATAAGTCATAGCATTAATTCCTCGTTCTCTTAAGGATTTTGCTAGTTTATGAGAATGTGTTAGCGCTAATATACCAAAATCTTTATATAATCTTATAACTCTTTCAGTCTTTCCACTTCCACCACAGCCATTTAAGTAAATTATTTTATAGCGAGTTATCGGATCAAATATTGAAGGAGCATTAGAGATTTCAGTTTTAATATTTTTGCGATAACTACTAGGTATATCAACATCTACATGATGATTATAGCAGTGTAGTTTTTCTTTCTTAATTCTCCAAGTCCCCCAATCAGAACCAGAAATGTTAACATTTCTACAAGCAGTTCTACCTAAATACTGTGTAACCGCATTAATATGTTTTTTATGAAAATACATTGAATCAGTAGCAACTCTTACAGCAATATTTGGAAATCTATTTATCATCGAGAATAAATTAATACTTGTATACGCTAACATTGAAAATCTTAAATGTGTATATTGAGGACTTTCTCCATCTATGTAAGTTATAATAGTACCGTATTCTTTCCCATTTGATAATAATGCCTTTCTACTCGTTACAAATCTATTAGTATCAGTAAGATTTTTAATAATAATTTTCTCTTCAGTTGGATCAATTACTAATCTAGAAGATGTTCTAGTATTATTAGATCTCCCTCCAACTGTAAATTTTCCTATTATTTTTCTTCCTAAATCTTTTGCTGATTTCTCTCTATCACAATATAATTGTTTAGCGGTTTTAATAATTTGTTCTTCGTCGTATTCCGGGAAATTCTCTTTTACCTTTTCAATCTCTCTATTTAAATCTGGTGTTGGTAACCAAACATCTTTTTGAGATTTATAACTTATTATTGCTTCACTAACCTTTAACGCTATCAACATACCACTATCTAGCATATATCGTAGTAATACTATTGGCATCCACATCTTTTCAGACATATGTTTACCAAGCCATAAATAACTACAAGGATGTAATCCATCACGGAGTTTAAAGGAAGTAACTTTAGCACATCCAGGTAAATCAAAATCAGGTAGATCTCCATTAATCGAAACTCTTGTCATTTCATGTGTTGGGTGTCCAAAACGTTTAAAATATTCGGAACACTCTCCCATTCCTAAAAACCCTCCGGGATAACTAGCGCTCATATCAGCGGAAATTAATCCATTAATATCGTATTTAGTATTCCACAATCCTCCGTGACTATACTCAACACAACTTAATTTTACATCTTCAAGATACATTTTAGGGGTTTTTCGCCAAGAATTCTTTTCACGGGCATAATGAGCAGCCACGGATGATACCGTAAAAGAGTTACATAATATGTTTTCATCAAAGTTTTCTACAAAATTCTTTGTAACATTTCTCATACGATTATTTAATTCTTCAGTTCGGTGTAATTCCCCATTAGTTTTTACAAATTGGTCAAATCCCATTTCGGGATCTTCGTCACTCTTAAATAACCATACTGAAGTTGGATCATCTTTGTGTACCTTGGCAATAGTATCAAATATATTTCCTGGGTATTCATTTATATATTTTATATTCTTATTTTTAGGGAATTCAGTAATACCAGAATTCCAGGCGTGTCCATTGTGATCGATAATTCTAATCGGAGGTAATTTATTTTTTTTATATTTGCAATCTTGTAATACTTCTCCAGTTATTGATTCAACGATAATTGGATATTTTAAGGCTTTTTGTAATTCAACAACATCACTAATTAATGCTCCACCTTTTTCCACCATCTGTTTTCCCCAGTTTGTTATCTTTTCTTCTCGTTGAGTCGTTAATCCGTTTCCTCGTGAAGAATTTTTAAAATGTTCCATAACTCGTTCTGCAACGCAATTTATTAAATCAGATTTTCTCATTGGATACATTCTATCGTGATCAATATCTGTATGAATTCTGTATAGCCCGTACATCACAAGAGTTTCGGGATAAGCTCTATTATAATAATGGTTATCAATTCCAACGACCAATCCAGGATTCATATCTCTACTAAATATTACATTCCTACCATCTTTCATCACCGGATTATAATTATCTCGGATAACCCAGCGTTGAGTTTCATCATCGTATTTTATCCATTTTACTTTACAATAATATATGTAATGATCAAGTAATGATATTATATTCATCGCACGAACTTCATTCATTGTACCGTCATATAGAACTTCTTCATCACTTATTCTAAAATTGGAATACATGTGTGTGGCTCCATCACGTAGAAATTCTTTCATAGCAAGTTTTCTTAGTTTTTTAAGAGGATGAGGAAGCTTTTTCAAAGATAATCCTGATCCTGCATCGAATGAAAAATATCGTTTATTTACTGCTGGCATGATATACAATTATAATATATACAATAGTGTTTTATATTTAAATGAAAAAAAAATAATTAAAATATATATTATATATGGATATGAAATCCGATTCAAACACTCGAAATACGTGTAATTGGTTACCGATCGGTAGTAAAATAAAATGTCAGCGAAACTGCGTCGGAGATTATTGTTACACTCATAATAGAAATATTAAACGCGGAAGTACAGGGCCAAGACCTTGTATCGTATGTGGTATTGGAGTACGGGGTAAAGTTGAATTATGTGCAGATCATCACTCTGCAAATTATAGAACAATAAAATTATATTATGACACACATCAACATGTAAAACACCGCGGAGATGTTATTCAAACCCCGGAAGATTATCTAAAGAAATTAAATATACAATTCCAATTAAACAAAGAAATTCCCGTATAATTATATAATGACGAACGAATACCGCACGCATCCGATTTACGTTAACTACGAGGCCTGTCGAGATGGAATGATTAGAAATAAGCGATTAAGAAAACCTCTTGGAAATGTTAATAAATTTGGTTATTTACAAATTAGTATACCGATTGACGGAAAAATAAAACAATATTTGGCTCACAGATTTATTGTGGAAGTTTTTCTCGGAGAGATTCCACCTGATTATGTAGTTGATCATATTGATGGAAATAAACTAAATAATCGTGTCGATAATTTACAAATAGTTACTCAACAACAAAATTGTCTTAAAAAAAAACCAGATGCAAATTATAATAACATACCTAGACCAGTAACAGCTTTTTACGGTAATGAAATCATAAATTTTCCATCGACACGTTCTGCTGGGAGGTATTTTAATATCAATAACGTTTCAATAATACGGTGTGCAGATGGTATATATACATCATCGTACTCTGATAAATTCGACTCTAAAATATCATTCGCGTGGATGTAAAAAAATAATTATATAAATAGAAATACGAGTATTTCTTTAAAAATTCGAAGACAGAAATAAAAAATCTTAAGATTTTTAAAGCAATTTTCTACATACAATTATTATCAAATTGCTCAGCGAATTGAGCTATATTTTTTTCTTCCTCAAATACATCACTAATGGCCTTCAAGAGTGGATTAAGAAGTTGGCTGAGTTCAATAAGTTCATCTAACACATTATCATTACCAAATTTCTTAAGATAATAAATTATTATATTACGCTGTCGTATCAATGTTTTAATAACACGATACTCTGATCGATAAGTTGGATAATCCTTAACCCGTGCAGACTCAATCTTACGAAATTCATCTACAAGGTAGGTAGCGTTAAAGTGTAATATTTTTTTTTGTGTGATTATAGCAGTGATTTCGGGAATTTCGTGAAGGTGGTTAAGTTGAATTACAATATCGTCGACGATCGATTTATTCATTATAAAAATATATATATATATATATATATTTCTAAATAAAAAATCCAAAATCTTAAGATTTTTAAAGATAGAAATTCTTCACGACATCGCATGCAACGTAAATTGTAGTTCTTCTCCACGAAGATCTAACAACGAAAAATCTTGATCAACAATTCTAAAAAATATTTTTGTGATATACTGGTTAATTGTTTGAAGATATGTTGGTGGAGATGGTTCTTTTACAATTAAGCTACCTGGAGAAACATTAGGTGAAAAGCTATATAAAATATATCCCTGTGTTGCGTTATCAGATTTTGTGGTATCAACAGTATAACTACCTGATATCACATCACAAATAACATGAATAGTTGTTACCGCTGATATATTAACATTATTCGGTGATTTATGTTTATGTTTGTTTCTTGGTGAGTTATTATATGTAAGTAATTCTTTCGGTGGAATAAATTTAAACCATAGCGCATGAATCTGCGGGAAATACTCATCCATGACTTTCCGTTGCATCGCTAGTAATTCAGGCACACAGTAACCTGGAAATTTATAATTTTGTATTGTGCTTTCAGTGCGTGATGTTAATTCTAAAAACTCTTTTTTATGATCTCTGATTGATATATCTAGTAATATTTTATTAAGAGAATTCATATCAGCAATTATCTGGTTAAGAATTCTATTATTACGCACAATTGTATCTCTGGAAACACCAGTGTTTCCGATAACCACATCACTAAATTCATGTGCCGTATTAATTATAGTTTTGAAAGAGTCTTCTTGCTGTCGAATTCGTTGAATAAATTTCTCTCTCATTCCATTAAAAATCTTAGGTAGTGAATTCCATGTTATTAAAAACACCCATTGAGGAGTCCAATTTAGCGTACCCTCCCATGATATCGGACCAACACTACTATACTCAGACATTCCTGGAGTTATTATACGTGACTTTGACTTTTCCAGCATCTGTGGGATTGATAACGCAAACACATTATTATTATCGTTATAATTAAATTCAGGATGTTGTCGAGAATTAAGAGTAGTCGGAGATATTGTTAGTTTATCAATAAAATCAGATAACACCGGTTCCGGTAATCTGTGATGTGTTACAGGAAGTTTATCAAGCCAATCTCGATGAATCTTTGAAACTGAGTCTGAAATAGTATCACTAAGTTTTTTCTGTTGTGCTGGCACATTATATCCGGGATATTTAAAATTAGGGATATCTTCAATAAAATTCGGAGAATTTCTAATATTATATATTGTAGCAAATTTTTGTTTGGCCTCAGGGGTAAACGTTAATACTGTATCAATTGCATGCTGGTTATTATCGATTGCATCCGCAATTATCTGATTAAGTATTTCAACGAATTTAACGGCGGCCTCACGATTCGGGGGAGTTGCACCAACCGCAGATATAAATAAATCTATAAACCGATCAAAATCGGAGTTGATCAACGCAAGATTTGCAGAGATATCTGGAATATTAGCATCACCTATTACAGCACCGCGCCGTGTGTATGTAAATTTAGAAACACTTAGGTATCCGTGGGCCGACGCATCCTCATAAATATTATCGATATCATTATAATACAATCCGTGATCACTCCGTTTATCAGACGAAAAATCAGCTAACACCGGTTCCGGTGGTATTGATTTCGGATCAATTGTATCTAAGTAAGATTCAGGGTATCCTAGTAACCCCCTAATACTACTGTTCCAAATATCTACCGCGTAATCCGGTGAATTTATTTCGATTATTGAACTTAATGATGATTCTTTAGCCTTAATTTCGATTGGATACTTATCGTCAGTATCCGTCAGAGGGGTATCTTTACCCTCTACCAAATTCGGTCCGGTTATATGTTCAATCTCCTCAATAATTATTTCACTGATATCCTCAATATCATACGCGCCTGTAGGTATATGAACTGTGTGCCATTTGGTTGTATCAGCGATAGACCCATCTGGGTTTTGTTTATAGTTGGTTGAAAATGTAAAACTATTATTAGGGGGTTTACCTTTATACGGCTCTGATCGCACATTTGGCCAGCTATAATAACACCCTAAGCGAATTAATCCGATTTCAGATATTTTTATGGGAGGATTAAATTCAAAAGTAAATTCCGGGGTTTTTGTTTGAATATTTATCGGTAGTGTTTTTAGTGATACCGTATTATTAGCGATCTGATTTAGAATTTCTTGAGACATTATTCAAGAAATGTTAAACATTTCTAATTTAGAAATAAAAATTGCTTTAAAAATCTCAATTTGTATCATATTTTACATCTTCCAGGTGATAATTAATTGTATAGTTACCTTCTGTTAGGAATACTGTATCATTAAAAACCTCCTGAGAATAATAATCCGGCCAACCAATTACTGATCTAATACTACTCTGGTAGATATCAACCACGAGTTCCGGGGATATTATAAATATGTTAGCCCAGGATACTATAATCTTTGGTACCAAATTCTCCGAATTAGAAATGTTTGCATTTCCACCCATAGTCAAAGAAATATTAGTATTAAGTTGTTTATTGATTTCACTCATCGTATATTCACCGGGTGAGATTCCGACTGTATACCACTCGATTGGGGATTTCCATGAAAAAACTATTGAATTATTTTTTTTGGTTATTTGATATTTTCGAGGAGTTTCTACTGACGGCATTATGTATATTGCTATTATTAAAATTACTAGTATTTAATTTCTTCATTGCAGAATTGTATCTATCAGTAATATGAGAAAATTCATTCTCAGTTATCTCATTATCGCTTATTGCCCTAGAAAGTAGTGTTATTATTTCTGAGTATGTATTGGTGGCTGTATCCAGTTTTATTGTGTAATCACGTAATTTATATGAAGAACACGACGAGATTTTATTTGAAACCCCGGTAAAAACCCCAACTAATGTTGTTACCGCAGAAATAATAATTGGAATTACAACCGGAGCTGTCATGGTGACTGATGACAACACTATTCCAGTACCTACAACGACCCCGGATACAGTATAAACAGTTATATCTATCGCAGTTATTCTTCGTTGATATTTTTTCTTTTTGATGGTATAAGTGTCTATAAGATCCTGCAATTGTTGTTGATATTTTAATACTGTGTCATAACGATGCTGTGATGGTGAAACGTTTAAATTATCTTGTGATTGTTTTAGTTGCATTTTATTCAAGAAATGTTTAACATTTCTAATTTGCATTTTTAATTATAACTCTGATATGAATTCTAAAGTCCATGGTACTTTTTTTCTAACTATAGTAGGATCAACAACATGTATAGCTACATCAATATTATTATATAAATTATCAAATCTCATCAATAATATATTATCACTTGATTTAAGTTTACTAGTTATTATAGCCCCCCTATCTCCTCTCTCTCTCCTCCTTCTGATGATAAAAAATTAAATAGATAATAGGAAAACAATGTAAGTCTATAAAACCCTGTTACTTTAACAGGAAAAATTATATCCTTACTAAAAACCCACTTATCCTCACCCTTCCTAATATAATCAACTTCTCCCTTAGCAACCACATATGTGAGATTTTTAATATCATTAGCGTTACTAGATATTTTTACTTTTTCAGTAATTATTTTAAGATCTTCAACTGATTTTTTATTAATCGCGATTGATTCAGAAATTGTGAATGGGGTAGCCCAAACCCCTAACTGGTTGAAAACAGTAGTTATATCATCAAGATTTTTTTGAATTTTAGTTGTAATATCAGTGAGTGTTGTTGTAACATCATCCGGCTTAATATTTTTCTTACCAAAGAATTTCTCAATTGCGTTATCGGTGACATTAAAGTTTCTTCGTAACATAAGATAATTAGTGACGTGAGCATCATAATCAGACCGTAATTTTGCTAAATTATCTATTGTAGCCTTAACATACGCGATTTGTACATCTAACGTGTCCCGTGGACTACCAAAGAATTTATTTAAATCGGTGTTAATGGATGCTACCTGATTATTAATTTGGTTTATTTCATTAAATTTATCTGAAATTGTTTGTATATTATAACTTGGTTCTAACTTCCCATTTTTAAACACAACAATAGTATCATCATCTGCAGTTGGTTGTTTAGTTAAAAGATCATCTAGTGATAGATTACTAGTTCTTAATTTACCGTTACTATCTTCAAAAACAACTAATTCCCCGGGATCTACATCAACGAGATTTAACCCTGATAACGTATATTTTTTTATCATATTCAATATTTGTCTGGCTGATAGAGGTTTCTCCCCTCGAGTTGTTGATCTTAAAAAAATATCTGACATGTTATATATTTTATATTTTCCATTTTCCAATTAAAAATGTTTCATTGCGGTATATTCAAGAATTGCTTTAGTTGGAATATTAGTGTTAGATAATACTGATAACGCGTTAATAGTTTCTGGCCCGCATATTGGAGGATCGATTATTTTTTGTGTTGGAAGTGTTGAGTACCAAATTGGAAATCTTTTGGATTTCGTCTGTAATTTTCTCACATAATTAACAAATTCAGGTGGTGGCGGTAATCCATATGAGTCAAAATAAATAATGTTGGAAATGCTAGCATTTCTAGGACTGATTGAGTAACAAACCCAATGAGTTCCAGGTCCAGTATTATCATCAAGATTAATTATTCCTGTTTCTGGTATTTGTGGATGATCTGGTAATTGGTCTCTCATAAATACACCCCTAAAATGTTTTATTGGGTATTTGGTGGATTTAGATTTTTCAACCGCGTCATACAGATCATAATTTGACATAGGAACCATTGGTTCCTGTATGAAATTCTTCGAATTTCTTCTTTCAGATTTTAAGTTGGTATGTATCTCGTGAATCGGCTCCCTGGAAGTCTGAGTCCTCGCCCCTTTTTTTTTCGTCCTGATATCCCCTTACCACTAATTTTATCAATGAGAAAACTACCTATCGACCCAAGAACAGGTGCTAGAGCACCAAGTAATGGAAGAAGAAATCCTCCTGTTTTAACCATATTATCTACTGCAGCCTTAGAAAATGTAATTTGGGCTCCTTTTTTATTTTTCTTTGCGGTATCTATTTGCTTTACCTGAGTATTTGTAAGAGATATTTTATTTGGTCCACCAGTTAGTTGACTGTGTTTCAGTGAAATTGTAGTTCCACATTGTTGAGCAACTGATGATTGTAGTTTCTTTATTTGACCTGGGGTCAATGTGACGTTGATAGTATTATATGACATTTATTGTAAAATGTACTGTAATTTTCAATTGGAAATGTAAACATTTCTAAAATTAAGAAATTCTATAAATTTCTCACATAGTTTCTATAGGTGCATCAATCAATCTCATTCTTCCACCACCCCCTTCAAGAATCATCGATTTATCACTAAGAATTACAGCAATAGCTCTAAATCCATCAATCGGGGCTGCGTCAACACGAGCCTGAAATTTCACATCAACAGTAGAGTGTTTAGACAGGTCAAGATGTTCCAACGAAAAATAATAAATTGGGTAAAGTTGTTGAAAATCTAGTTGAGATATTTGTAGACCAGTATCAACATTTTGATCACGTCCCATAAATGACCATAAACGATGATAAACTCTTCCAATCTGATTATTTGTGTAATTGAGAATAAGTTGTTCTTCAGGTTCTTGTTGATTACTTACACGTAGTGAAACCTCATTAACACCACATTGATCAAATATCATATGTGATCGAAGTTGTTGTTCTGCACCAGCACCTCCTGCTGGTAAAGCTCTAGTTCTATTTACACTTTGTAATGCAACAAATACATGTCTTGGTGCTGACGTATTTTTAGTTAGTGCAAGCTGCCATGTAAAAACTCCGCTAGCAGTATGTGTTGTAGTTGAGGTTGTAACCTCATGCCAAGATAATAGATTTCTACCTCCATGATCCATAAAAGATAACAATTTAGTTTCGATATTCAGTGATGGTGTCATAACAGGCATCCATAATGCTAGTTTTGTTAATTCAACTATACCATCTTCAATACCAACTGCTTTCCAGAGAGCATAATTATTAGAAGAGTTTCTTTGTAGTACAACGCTATGACTAGAACCAAAGATAACTTTTCTAACATCCCTACAAAACCCGAATATATGTGAGAGTGGAATCGTACAAGAAAATTGACCGGCGGCATTTAACGTCTTTTTAAGTTTTGCAAAACCCTCATTATAATTAGGATTAACTCCTGTGACGGCATCACCAGCAGCATTTAATGTAAATGGATTAAGGTTAGCAGCATTACTTGTATCTTTTGCAAACATCATTGAAGGTCCAGCTGATTTAATAAAATCATCAGAATATCTTGCAAGTCCTATTATTGTTGTTGCAACATCCACATCATTATCGATAGATTCAATTCTGGTTGTACCGATATGATACTCAGCCGACTTAAATAGTGCCATAATACCGTTATTGACAAATCCAATATTTGTGGTTGCAAGATTATCGCCGGCAACATAAACTGTATTATCACCTTTTCTCAATCTACCTTCGACTTCAATGTAAGCTTCTGCGGGGAGAAAGTATTTGGAGGTATCATCAAATCTAAGTTCAATTCGTCCTGGTGTATTAGGCTGTTGGGCGACATATGAAAAATATTGATAATCACGTACTGAATCATTTTTTTGTACCTTAGCATCTATGTCAAAGGCGTCATCAATTTCATATTCAAACATTATATTTATTTGATAAATCTAAATAATTAATCGTTTTAGTCCGGAACCAGAAATACGTCTTAAACGAGCTTGAACCATTTTATTAATTGCACTACCAGTTTTAGGTGGCATATTATTTGTAGATTCTAATATTGGTTTTCTTCTCACTAAAGATCCAATTTTACTTACGGCTGAATCAATTCCACGAAGAGCTAGATTACCAATTTCTGTGCCAGCTTTGGTTGTTAATACTCCGATAGCCTTAGACCCGATTTCTTTAGCTACAGGAAGTAATTTCGGGGCAATTCTAGTAACAAAACTTGTGATAACATCTCCGAGTCCATTTCCATGTTTAATTTTATAAACGGGTAATCTTGAATTCATGACAAAAACCCGTCTGGGTCTGTTCATACTTCGATGTACTATCATTATTTAAATTTACAAGTAATTTTCAATTGTAAATTGTAGATTTAAATCTAAAAGAATTTTAATCACTATAATAATCTGTATCAATAAGTTCATTAACTAAATTACGGTATAAACCCATACCAATTACTTTACCCTGGAACAGTCGTTGACAGATTTCAGTGGCTTCATTGATGATTTCTGGGGAATTATTTCCGGCTCGTTTTCCTCCTATAAGAACTTCGAGTCGTGATACATCATCATCAACAGTTCTTGAACAGGGAATAAATCTAGAGTTTTTTACATTAATGTTTCCACCACGATATCCTTCTCCGGTTGTTTTGTCTTGAGGTGCTGGATATAGTTGTTGTATAAATCGTACATCAGGATCTTCAATAACAGGATTTAGTCGTCCACGTCCTCGTCCACGTCCACGTCCTCGTGAAGTTGATTTTATACCCTCCATTATTTTTACTTGTTCTTGTAATTTTTTTTTATTATATTGATCTTGTAAAATTACAGCACTTTCAAAACTTTTATATATATTGTCATCTTCTCGTGCTTGAGATACCCCGGTTTTAATTCTGTAAACAATCTTAGACCAATCTTTAAGATTGTTAACCTTAATTTTTTGATTTGGTTTTAAAAAAGTATTTCTTTTATAAAAATTATCAACAGTAAAACGAACTAATTCCTCTGTATCATCCTCATTGATAATATCTTGTACAAAATCATCATTAAATTTATCTTTCATTTCTACACTAACTTTAGGTACTACCTCAACAACATCTGGAACTGGAGGAGGAGGGGGAATATCTGGAATCTTAGCAAATTGCGCCTCTGCAATATCTTTAGGTAATGTTTTTAAATATTGTTGAGTTTTTTCACCAACTTCTTTTGTGACTTCTGTGATCGGTTTAAATAATTCTCTTGTTTCCTCGGTATATCCCATTTTTGCTTGTTGTTTCGCCTGTAAATTATCTCGGAAAGAATCTCTTACTGGAAGAAATTTCTTAATTGCAGCCAACCTCTCCCGAGTTAATCTAGTTATTTGTGCCTCACCTATTTTTGACATTTTTATTATTATTATTATTATTATTATCAATTAAATTAGTTATGATACCAAGTAAGTTCTTTTATTTTTTTCTTTAATTCTATATTTTCTTTTTGATAAACGATTTTTTCATCGTCTTCATCACTACGTTCTATTTTAACATCTCTTAGTTCCTTCTCAAGTTCTGCTATCTTATTAGTTAACTCAATAATTTTAGGATTAATAGAAGTATTTGAATTTAACAAATTAATCTTATTAATGTATTCCTGATTAGTCGATTTTAATGAATCAATCTCATCATATTGTTTTTGAATAACAGATTTTATTTTTTTAATTGTATTAACCTGTCTCTGATTTAACTCGAAAAGCTCATCAAACCTTTTAATAGGAATATAAGAATTTTCCATTTCCAATTTTAATGAATTAATCTCATCAGATTGTTCTTGATTGGCTGATTTTAATGAAATAATCTCATCAATAGAAATATCACCACCACCTGATTTTTTAAGTTCTTGTAATTGCTCAGACAAATCATAATTTTTGTTTTGTAATAAATTTAAATTTGAGGATAAATTACTATTTTGGGTAAGTAATGAATCTGTATATTTTTGTTGTTGTTGTTCTTTATTTTTTAATGATTCTATATATTGCTGATGTTTCTTTATTAATGAGTCTATATATTGCTGATGTTGTCCTACCAATGAGTTTATATGTTGTTGATAAGATTGTTCTTTTGCCTCAAAATTATTTAAATGTTCTATACATTTTTGACATGGTAAATTTTCATTTCCTCCTCCGTGAAAAATTACCTCTGGAATTTTTTTTTGCTCTCTCTCGTGTACCTGAGAGTTTTCGATAATATCAAACATACGATTTAATATCTTATTGTTTACTGGTTTATGTATTGGACCACCCCAAATCGAGTATACTCGTTGCAACCCGATATGATATTTTGCCTTAATTTCCGATATGGGAATTTTACCTTTCATCGCAATAATATCTTCGATGTCTTTTTCGGATAATGGAGTAGATTTTATTGGCATACCTATATAACAAAAACATAAAATACTTTTAAAAAAATACGAAAATGTTTGAGTAACCTTAAGTATATACTTAGGTTGGACTCGATAAAATATATACCTAATTTCTAGGTTGAAGTATAAAAAATCATAAGGTAAAAAATGAGATTAGCGATTTTTTGTTAAGTTCGGACTAAAAGTTGCAAAAAATCATTAAGTCGCAGAATGATAAACGGAGAGTTAGCGATTTTTTGTTAAGTCTCCGTTTGATGAATGGAAGACTAAAGTTGCAAAATGGGGGACGAAAAGTGAAGCTCAGCCCTCCTGCTGCTCGCTCTAAACGCTTTACACCATCTATAATGATATGATTACACTTCAGAAAAACAAATGACAAAAACAATGAAATTGGAAAACATAAAAACATGCTGAAAAACATATTAGATACAAAACATGATTAGGTCTCTAAAGTTTGCCCCTACCGTCGAAACAGGTGAGTTTTAAGAGCACTCTTAAAAAGGATCACTGTGTCTTTATGTCTAATTTCAATGGGCAATTCGTTCCACGTCGCTGGGCCCTGGAATGCAAAAGAACGTTGTCCATATGACTTTGTTTTCACCGTGGGAACAATGAGTATACGATTGTCACAAGAAGAGCTTAAGTATCTAGCTGGTGTATATACATGGGTGAGGCTGGATAGGTTATGTTGAACTGGAGTCTGTCAGTGAAACATAGCACAGAGAACACATTTTGTGTTTGATTCTGTATCGAATTGATAGCCAGTATAGGGTACAGAGCAGTGGTGAGGTGTGCTCTGATCGAGGTACTCTAAGGATGATCCGTGCAGCTGTGTTTTCAACTTGTTGAAGTTTCTGGAGTAAATGCTGTGATGAACCAGACAGAATTAAGTTACAATAGTCCAGTCTTGAAAGTACTAATGACCACACAAATGTTTTAGTGGCACCAACTGAAAGATATTTACGAATGGAACCAATGCGTCTCAGTTCAAGATATGCAGCCTTGCATATGTTCATGACATGTTGGTGCAATGTGAGAGTACTGACTAGAGTAACGCCTAGGTTTTGTACTGACTGAGAATTTAATGTTGGTGTTGCTGATATTTATTATCTGAGGTAAAGGATGTGAATGAGAAAGTCTTTGTGTTGTGATCAGAATAGCCTCAGTTTTAGCATCATTCATCTGCAGCTTGTTACATGTCATCCATGATTTCACATCAGAAATGCGCCTCTCTACTCCATGGATGGTAGTATCAACTTCAGTTGGGTGGCTAGACTTGTATATTTGGGTGTCATCAGCATACAATTGGTGCGACACTGGGTGATGATCTATGACACTTGAAAGCGGCTGAGTGTATATAATGAAGAGAACAGGTCCAAGAACAGATCCCTGTGTAACACCACAACATACGTCAACTGGGCTAGAATGTTTTCCATTTGCAGTTATAATTTGTGTCCTGTTGACTAAGTAGGACTTGAACCACTGTAAGGATATATTCTGAATGCCAAATACATGCTGGAGACAGTGAAGTAATATATCATGGTCTATTGTGTCAAATGCTGCAGATAAATCCAGGAGAGTGAGGACTGTAATCTTTCCACTATCCAAAGCAGAGAGAATGTCATTAAATACTTTCAGAAGAGTAGTTTCAGTACTGTGGCAAGGGCGATATGCAGACTGTACATTGCTAAAAAGACTGTTTCAATTCAAATGAGATACAAGTTGAGTTAGAACAACCATTTCTAAGATTTATTATATAAATGGGAGATTAGAAACTAGGTGGTAGTTCTTTAAATCGTTATGGTCAAGTTTTGGTTTCTTCAGCAGTTGCTTTACGATGGCAGTTTTGAATACTGATGGGAATGCCCCCGATGAGATAGAGATATTAATAACATCAGTTAGTGAAGGTAATATTGGGTCTATGCACTCAAGCAGCAGTGATGTCGGAATTAGATCAAGTTCACAAGACTTTGGTGCACTTTTCATCACGATTATCCGTACTAAATCAATAGAAACAGGTTCAATTGCTCCTAATGGTTGTCGCTGAAATTTACATCATAACTGTATGGTGACGAGTCAGTTGAAATTGTGCTGTCAAGCGAATCTCTAATGGTTTGTACTTTGTCACGGAAGAAATTTGCAAATTGGTCCGGAAGGTCTACTGGGGAGAAGGTTTTTGGAAGTGGTGTACATTTGCTCCTTGACATTAGTTTGTTAGTTATCTCGAAGAGCTTTTGGCAGCTGGAACTCTCCGTGATCTTAGTACTGTAGTCCGATAATTTAGCTCAGTGGACTTTGTTTGTGACGTTCTTCTTAACGGCTTCATAGATTTGTTTATGAATAGTGAGTCTGGTGGAAAGCCAAAGCCTCTCTGCTTTTCGGCGATGTCTTTCATACTGCGAAGCTGGTCCCTAACACTGCTATGCCATTGAGAACACTTTTTATTGATTCTCTGCATTTGGTGGCTGGGGCATGTTTTTGAAGCAATGAACGCAGGCAGTTATCAAGTTGTTCAGCTGTTGGATGTAAGAAAGTTAAAGTTGTTAGGTTTTCTTGGATGTCATGCATGCATTTGGTTCTATTTATCATACGGAGGTTTCACTTAGTAGCAAATAGTAGTGGAGGGTTAAGGACTGATAAGTCGAGATGGGATACAATGCAGAGGTGATCCGATGCAAGTTCGTGGGATACAAGGGTGGATTGCAGAATATTATCATCAGGTCTATAAAGAAACCAGTCTAAAATGTGACCAAGTTTATGGGTAGGTTGGTTAACTGACTGTTTAAGATTGAAAACATTAATGGAATCTAGGAGTTTTGACGTGTATGGTTTACCAGGACAGTCAAAGTGAAAGTTGAAATCTCCAAGAATAATTAGTTTACCACCTATCGAATTTCCATACTCTAGAAGATTTGGAAACTGCTCCAAAAAGAGAGATTCAATCAGATTGTTTTTGCTACTAGGAGGAGGGCGGTAGTGACAGAAGAAATGGACTGATCTTTGTTGCAGTGTGAGCGTTGTTTGGACTAGTTCAAACGATATGTAGCAGAGATTGAAGGTTGTGTTGTACTTCAGGCATTTGATCATGGAATTCTTTGTAATTACATCAATTCCACCTCCGTGAGAGTTGCGGAGGAACGACCTGATGGAGTAATCACTGGGTGTTAAATCTGCACACTTAGGTTCATCGACTGATGATCGTAACCATGTTTCTGTCAGGAAAAAGACGTCGATATTCTGGTCGTTGATAAAACTAACTATTTCTGTGCGCTTTTTCCGGTGATCCAACTGATTGAGCGTTGAATAATGAAATACGTAATGGTATCCCTGGGACAGTTGACACAACGGTTGACGATTTAAGAGGAATTTGAACCAGGTTATCAAAATTAATGGCATAATTTTTTAATTGTTTATCTGGAAAGGACGAAAGGGAGATAACTGGAAATCTTCTTTCTGTTCTACGCCGGCCAGCTTTGAAACAACGTTTCTTTTTTCGCTTGCGTTTACATTTACGTAATGACGAATGTAGTCCCAGTTCGTTCAGTCTTGAGCACAATGTAGTATCTAGAGCCAAGGTGTGGTCATTTAATGCAATTAATGAGGGTCCGTCATATTGTAAGCGGGTTGGCGATCACGTGACGGCGGTTTATTAAAAAACAAATGACGTCTTAACAGTGGAACAAAACAGCTGAGAAAAATTATAATTGTTCTCGTTTGCAAAACAAAGAGATGAATTAACACATACGAAAACGGAACAGCCAATGCATGATGAAACACAATAATGTAGACGAAGATAGTCAGCAAGCACAAATATAATGAAAATAAATAGTACAAAATCGGAAGAGCCTTTCTCGAGCATTTAAGCGATGGCGGCCATCTTTCCGGACGTTACGGACGAAAGGGAGATAACTGGAATTCTTCTTCCTGTTCTACGCCGGCCAGCTTTGAAACTACGGCTACTGATAAGGCTGCAATATCTACTGAACGAGTTATATTTGGAGATATTACGGACGACGAAGATAGAAAAAGGGTATTCTTCCGTTATTAAAACAGATCGCTGAATCTCAACCACAACCTCAAGTTGTTGATGATCCTGTCGAAGAACAATAAGATGCTGTTGGTGAAACTCCAAAAGGGATTTCTTTTATAATAAATGTACCGAAGAGGCTGTAACATTAATAAAACAATTTAAACCAATAAAAGCTAAAGATTTTTCCGCTTTTTGTAATTTTGGCTGCCATTAGTTATCATTCAAGAGCTGGTTTGTTACTCCCGCAGTACAATAAAAATATATTTTGTGATGAGTGGGTTAATTGGATTTATAAAATAAATTGGGGTGGGGGTGGTCGTATAAATACGAAAGAACAAAGTTATATAAATTATCGAGATGGAGTTACTGGTTATGATATTCTACAAACAGAAGAAAGTCAAAGACAAATAGAAGATTGTCAAAATCCAGCACGGAGACCAACACGAAGACAAAAAACACAGGAAGATACTCAACTATCTCAAGATCCCCTTGTTGATCTCAATCTCGTTGAAAAATCAACAGGAAATGGTTTTACAGGAAGTGGTATTGGTGTTTGTCCAAATAATGTCATCGGTGATGTACCCCGGTTAGAAGTTCTAATTGGGGGGTAAACGAGCTGGAAATAATTCTCCGTAAATTACTTTATATATTGGCAGTCGCGGATTTACAACTCTGATCTGTCGTCGTCGTTGATGATGTATAATCATCTTATATGATGTCCGTTTATCAAAAACATTTAATTATTCTCAAATTCATCTATGATTTCATCGATGAGAGATCGATATAAACTAATATCTATTGCACCACCCTGAAATAATCTCTGACAGATATCAGCAGCTTCGTTAAATATCTCCGGAGAATTATTTCCAACTTGTTTGCCAATATCACCTGTCTAGATAACCAATCCTTCGCTGTAGTATTTTTAACTTTTGCAACACTAGTGAGTTTATTAATCGCGGCGCTACATTTCCAGTATTCGGTTGGAGAACAATACATTGATTCCATGTAATTAAATACCATTTCACAATACTAATTTACTTTTCATCGCAGTTTTTATTAACCAGGAGGATAGTTTTTCTTTGAATGAATTATCAGTGATATAATTTAACGCATGGATTAATTTTACATCTGCGATATGTCGTTGTTGAAGGTCTTTACTTTTGTATTCAACATCATGAGCATGACAAGCCTCATCGATAGCGTTTACTGGGTATTCACCGGGGCGGGGTTAATCTTGATTATCGAGTCGGAGATCGACTTGAGTTCTGGGACCGCAGTAATTATATCCTGGAAGATGTTTTACACCTGGATATGTTGCCCCCGGTGCTCCTGGGAGTTATGTTAACCTGACAGCGATATCACCTCCTTTTTTACTGATGAATCGGAAATAATTTATACCACATTGTGCACATTGCCAGTGATTGCATCTTTGTTATTTTAGTTGTAACAGGAGTTGTATCAATCGTCGGTGTACGTGACCTATGTTTCACACAATATAAATCCATAATATATTTATATTATATTTGTTCAGCGTTAAAAACAAACACCCGCTAAACACCATAGTATGTTACCAAATATAATACGTATAATTATAATTGGAACGTCTAGAAGTATTAAATCACAACTATTACTTAATTTGAGTATGAAATAGATGAAATGGGATAAACTGTATTTAATAGCCCCAACAGCAAAGTATCAACATTGCTACGAGGTGTTAAAAGATTTCAACGAGAGCTCAAAATCAATAACCAACGAAGATGTTATTGAATGTATCGACGATATCGAAGAAGTTCCTTGCGTTGAGGATATCAACGAGAACATCGGCAATTTAATTGCGTGCGACGATGTGGTAATGGACAATAAAAAAAACAACCGCTAGGATATTTTCAATTGGAAGACATAAAACATTGATATAATTTACATTTCTCAACGATAAACTAACTGACCAAATATGGTTAGGGACAATTATAATATCCTTTCGGTCTTGTCTTGGTGTAGAGGCGACATGGAATATAATGAATTGAAAAATATCACTAGCACCACTTGGAATATCCCACATGGATTTATAACGATACATTTAGAAGGCCCTCAAACACGATATAGAATCGGATTAGATAAAAAAAAAAATAGTGACTTTAAAGGTTTTATCCTGTCCAGACTGCAAGGCTTCTTTAGCACATCAAAGTTCACCACTCGACTGGTGCAATAATAGAGCGGAAATCCTTTCACATTACATTTGGTGTACACGTCTCCTTACTGGTCTCAGTAATCGTAGCCGTAATTTCTAGGACCGCTACTTGCAAAATTTAGAATCTTGTCGTTGAGATGCTCATCTGTCCAGGCTTCTAAACGGTCTCCTTCGATGTTTGGGTAACAGTGGCGTGGCCGATCGATGTAGATGCAGCTGTCACTATCACAATACAAAACAGATCTCCGAATTTTTTTACAACTTAGTACAATTTTAAGCGAGCATGGGCTGTCACGTAAGCTGCAATGATGACATTTCCAAATTCGTCGGCTTCTACAACGTCTAGTTCTTCTTCGTAATTGACTAAGATCAAGTCCTCACGAACCAAGTCCACGTATTTCATGTATTTGGTTTTGTCGTGAATCTTCTGGAAGTAGCGGAAAGGTTTGGACAAATACTCTGTCTTGGGTAAAGACGTTCGTTGTGCCTCTTTACCCAACAAGCAATTTAACATCACTTTGTTTTCTCCACGTAGTCTAATGTGATGCCTTCCTGCTCCCAGTATTTCTCTTTGAATTTGTTTTGGTTTTGGGGAGTGTGATACCAGGATGGATCTATAGTCGCTGGCTTCTTGTTTCAGTTTCAAAAAGGCATCCGCGAAAATACCTTAATGTGTCTTGTCGCCCTTCTGGTATTGTTGTGTATGGGGACGTGGTAAATTTTCGTACACTTCTAACAGTTGGTATCCCAGGTCTAGAGCTTTGAACGATTCCACGCTGACCCACGTTCTTGTCAAGGTCCGTTTTTCCTGGATGTGCTGACAAGATTGGTATTGGTTGCACGTTTTGATACAAGTACGACACAAAAGAAACACCAGTTTCCCTTGGCAATTGTAAAGTAAAACGGGATATTATAAATCTGTGGGAGGCAAGACTTTGCACTTGATATTCCGTCATCAAGTACGGACGGGTGCCCTACCGGAAAGTGACGATATTTGCACACGTAAGGGTACAAGGAACACACTTCCAAGTATTTGATTTATTATCCTTGCTTTTCATCCGCCTGATACAGCAAACAGGTGGCATTCTTTCGTCCTCCGTACAAAATATTCCTTGGGTTAAATAGGTCCACCAACTTGTAAGTTTCCACGATGCGCTAAAACTCATGATCGGTTTTCAAACGGTGATCGGTCTCGTGTTCCCACATTTCCACCACTTGGTATCCTTGCTGTTCTAAACTCAGACGTCGCTGACATGTGGACTCGTACAATTCTTCCAAGTCCGTTGTAAAAACAAATTTTTGATGTCACGTTGAGGGTAGCAGATGGACATTTGTGAACTAAGCATCTGTTGAACTCGTAAGCGATTTGAGGGTTTTCTAAGTTCCAGCCATCCACCGAATACGTTCGGATGGTCTTTTTGCCTCTGCTGTGAACCTTGTGTCGTCAACTGTTATTGATAACAGGTAGGGCTGATAAAAGTGCGCTGACAAGCTGGGCAATGCATTATTTCTTGTCCTTTGTCCAGACAGAGCTGAGAGGCTAAATACCCTTCACATTTCGATTATTATTTCCATGGTCGCATGTCTCACAATAATAAACTTATCCCTGGAATCTGGTAATAATGGTAATGGTATCAAAATACACATCGTGATTATAGACGTGAATGTATTTTCTGTCTTTGAAATCTTTGCCTCGAAACAACAGAGGTCCGCGCACTTCTTGAGGGTGTACTTTCAAGGTGTAGTGTTGAGCTAAGACGTCGTGCAATTTTTGAATTTCTGGAATGCCTTTGGGTGTCTTTGGATATCCCACTTGCTGCAACAGTTCCTCTTCTCTTCGTTGTTTGGCTCGGTCTTAATGTTGAATAGTTTTCCATGGTCTTTTCTATTCTGCCTTGTCGTTCTTGTCGGCATACGTTCATCCCACGACGACGGCACGGGCTGAATAAATCTGGTCTTAAGGATTGTTAACCTTCATGTAACATCCATTTATCACTGAGTATAACAGCGATTGGTCTGTAATTAGAGATTAACGATTCTGGAGTAACCGAAATATTTACACGAGCTCGGAAGTGTATACCAACAAAAGTCTTGTCTGCTTAAATCAAGATGTTTCAACGAAAAGTAATAAATCGGATATATATTTTTAAAATATAATTGTTATTTTTGCAGACCAGTATCTACATTCAGATCACATCCCATAAATGTCAGCAAACGATGATATGCGCGTGCTATTTGGTTTTCTCCAAAATTAAGTATCTTCAGATGGTTACAGTTGACGTTTATTCTTAACTAGACCTCAAATATCATATTACTCCACTCTTGAGAATTTAATCATGTTTTATCCTGTAACGCAACAAATATATGTCGTGGCGCAGAAACACCCTGTTGTGATGCCATATGCCATGTAAATATACCGTTAACAGAACTCTTCCATACTATCGGTCGTTGTTATTAGCCATGAGAGCAATGATTTATCACCTGTATCCATAAACGATAATAATTTATGAATTGCACATGAAAATCTTCAACGCGGTCCTTGCAATATTGCTGCACGTGTTGCAAATCCTAAGTTGTAAGTAGTACTAACACCTTTTATAATTTCAAAAGCAACAGCTGGTTTAGCTGCATGTTCAAAATAATCTGGTTGTGGATCAGATGACGTAGTTTATGGTGTCGATAATTTGACATACTGAATCTGATCATCATTATTATTAATATCGTTAGCAAACATCATTGATGGGCCTCCTGATCTTGTATAATCATCAGAATATCGCGCCAAACCCAACATTTTTGTGGCAAAGTCAACATTCTTCTGAATAGGAGCGTTTTCACCAATAACATTAATAGCTTTCATCGATAATTGTTTTGCGATTAGTGCTATTTTGGGTGCCATTCTTGCAAATAACCCTTGAATAACATTACCAAGATCATATCCGTAAATTGTTTATAAACAAGTCGTCGCGAGTTTACTATCCTGACTATGACCTGTTTATGATGGTGTAGATGTATGATCATCTTCTTTATTATCGTTATATCTAATCAGACAACTAATCACTGTGATAACCATCAACGAGTTCATCGATAAATTCCCCGTATACGCCGATATCCAAGATACGGCCTTTAAATAATCGTCGACAAATATCAGCAGATTCATTAATTATTTCTGGTGAGTTATTTCCAGCTCACGCTCCTCCTATGAGAACTTCTAATCGTACTATGTCAGAGAGAATATTATTAGGATAGGCAATAAAACAACTTCCCCGAACACCGCTTGGAGAAATACCACTACCAGTAGCACCAGATGCATCATAAGATTCTACTGTAGGAGGTTCTTTATATCATCCGTATTTTTTTTGTTGAGGTGGAGGAAGTTGATAAGAAGGCTCTTGCTTTGAAGATTTTTCTTTTTATTCGACTCATCTTAGTTCTAGTTTTGTAAAATACATCAGCCCAGTTTTGTATACCTTTCATATATTTTTCATGTTTAGGTTTCAACATTATTCTTCTATTTTCATAAGTCGTAACAGAAAGAGCTGGAAACTCTTCTGGACCAGTTTTATCGATTGCTCTTAAAACATCCTCAGTAAATTTATTACGTAATTATTCGACTATTTCTTACTCAGGTTTTTTTGTGTGTGTGTGACCAGATTGAGGTCTTGTCGGTTGAGGTTCTGCCGGTTGAGGTACTTGACCAAGAAGATTTGTAAATTTCGTCTGACAGAATCACGGACAAGTATACATTTCTTAATCGCCGCTAGTATTTCTCGCGCCCATTTAGTTGTTAACGATTCGCCAACTACTACTGATATATGATGTGATTTAATACACAGCAGCAGAATGGACACGACCTCGTTGAGACGTCATCGGGTAAACATCACGCGCATAATAATTTTTTTTATAAAAAAAATGACAAAAAACAGTAACACGTAGGAGAAACTCTCGGTTGGTTAGAAGCTTTGGTTTACGTTTCTTGACGTTATTTTGTCGGTTTTGTATGAAGTGTTAGTTTAGTAAATAGACGCTTCTAAAAGTTGGTCTGTTCGCTCTTTCTTCTGCTCAGTGAATATATTAGTCGTCAATTGGATGTTCTAGTGGAAGTAAGAATATTATAATCATTTATAAAATGAGGAAAAAGAGGTAAAAGATATAGACTTAGAGGACCTTCTAAAACACTTTCAATTTCTTAAACTTAACTAAGAACAATCTCCAAGATTAGAGGTCAAGTTTACCCAATAAAGAGTATTGGATTTTGTTTTGAAATATAAAAAAATAGCAAAAACCCGGGATCGAATGGTTTCACAGGAGAATGTTTTTTTTAAAAAATCTTCTGGATTGGCATTGGGGTATTTATAGTTAGAACAATCAAGTTTTGGAACCTGGATCATTTTCAGCGGCTTTGAGACAAGGTATTAAAACTTGCAAACACAAAGAGGATAAACCTATGCAGCACCTGAGGAACTGGTGTCAACTTTCTCTACTTAATTTTGTATGAAACCTTGTATCTGGATGTATTGCCAAAAGATTTAATTCAGTACTGAATTAAACAATACGTGAGGATCAAACTGGTTTTTGAGTTTCATATCGACCATATACTTTTTCTACCACATAGAACTAGTCCATACATTGGTTAAAATATAAGTTTAGGATAAGATATTATGCATATTACAGAAGAGTTACAAATTCATGATGTAGTACTAATAATTGAATCTGAAAAAACATTTGATTTCATTTTTGGAACTGTATCTATACTATACTTACTTTTTAATTTTGGACCACGTATAAGGCACTGAGATAAAACGTTTTATTGCACAATCTCATCGGCAGTTACACCAAATAGCGTCTTGTCAGATTTTGTTAAAACTCCAGAGGTTGACGGCAGAGCAATCCAATATCCCCATATTTCCTCTTATTATGTGCAGCAATGTTGTCTACACTATCAATAATAACAAATTAAGGCTATCAAGTTAAGGAAAACCTACTGTCACAATTTGCAGATGATGATACTTTAATACTTCATAGCTCTTTTGAACCCTTGGAATCCTTTGTTGAGGTATGGAACTTCTTTGCAAGGATTTTAGGATTAAAACTTAACATTGCCAAACAAAAGCAGTCTTGATAGGAAGCAAGATGTACAGTGCAGACACATTTCAAAACAGGTTAGATATACCACTGTAAATATAACCCGTGATGAAATTTTTCTGGACTGTGACTGCATTTACATCACTGGGCATAATATTTGAGTAGGATTTAGATAATATGTGAAAAAATGAATTTTGGAAGATGAAATAAAAATGTTTAAAACTTGTTTAAAATATTAGGAGAAACAATCCAAAACACCAATTGTTAAAATAACAGTTCTGGGAACCTTAATTAATTCAAAGCGTAATCGTTTGCTCATCTCATTACCAAATCCTCAGCAACATTTTATCAGAGAATTAAATTAATTATTTTTCGCTTTTATATGAAAATCAAAAGTGAACAAAAGTTAAAAGAGAGAATATGATTCAAAGTTTTTTAAAGATGATTTGGCGGTAACATATATTGACAAATGTATATTAAGTTTGAAAATAACATGGATTCATGGAATTCCTCTACCTCACAGAAAATTGATAAATTTATTTGAATATGCGATAAGTGGGATTAAAAACCTGTTCCTACTAGATCAAATAGGATTACGTTACCCCAAAATATAACAATGCGTTTTGGTGTGAAATTTTACTAGATCAAATAGGATTACGTTACCCCAAAATATAACAATGCGTTTTGGTGTGATATTTTACTAGATCAAATAGGATTACGTTACCCCAAAATATAACAATGCGTTTTGGTGTGATATTTTACTGGCATGGAGGTTGTTACTAGAGAAAAATATGCCATAAGCATATAAAGATGGTATGAAAACAAGTTCATTGATGAACACCATTATATGAGTGAACAAGTTACCATTTTCATTGGGAAATGGTTTGAACATAATGTAATCTATATTGGTGATATGCTTACATATCAGGGAACTATGATTGACTTTTTGAAAGCTTTAAAGCTAGACATGGTCTCAATACTAATTTTCTTGCATTTCAAGGGATAATTCAGTGAGTAAAGTCTTTATGTAAAATGTTACAGTCGAAAGTAAATCAACTCCCATGTATCCATTTCCATTTAGAAATTGTATTTCATAACAATAAAGGGTGTAAAGACTATTACAATATAGTTTTAA
This sequence comes from Unio pictorum, assembly GCA_030141615.1. Taxonomy (NCBI): domain Eukaryota; kingdom Metazoa; phylum Mollusca; class Bivalvia; order Unionida; family Unionidae; genus Unio; species Unio pictorum. Next base: position 4,547,183 of record JARLTB010000007.1, on the reverse strand, counting down.
AAAGTGTGTAAAACCAATTAGTTAAGATAAATGGAATTAAACTTTTAATCTGATACGGATATATGACTTGACATTATTAATAAAGTTTTTAATTTCAATTTTGTATTACGCATATAATTTTACCAATGAATTCTCGTTTGTATCAAATAAAATGTTCCAGCACTGAAAACTTTATGTCATGTAAACATGCCCCCGGAAATAATACCGCAGTTGTGTTGGGAACGTAATGTGATAATCAAGATGTGGAATGAAATGTTCCTTTGGATTCAGATTAAAGTGAATAAAGATACTGTACCAAGTGCAAAAACTGTTATATTAGGATTACAAATAAAGATGGACTCTATGAACAAACTTTTTTGCCTTCTTTTAGCCAAATACTACATCTATATATGCCAAATGAAAGGGATATACCTTGATAGGATGATTTGAAATTTTTATTATCGATTACTATAATCCGGAACAATATATTGCAATAAAACCTGAAAGGAAAGAAACATTTATGTTGATTTGGGAACAGTGGGAAAACATATCTAAGAATAGATGGATGGCATACAAATTATAACCAAAACCGAATCAGTCAACACAAACACGAAAATGAGCTGATAACTTTATATTATTTGTACATACAATTTGGAGCATTCATATAAATCGCTCATTTCCTGAAAAGTGAAATTGTTGACATAAAATTTCAAATTTCAAATCTCCCAGTCTTCAAGAAATCCTCAAGTTATCTCCCCTATTCCATCGTAATATACCATGCATCAACTAAAATATATTTCTTACATTCATTATCATGAAGAAATAGATGGATTATTATTTAATTTATTGTGAAGTCATTTATCAAGAATAACAAAAAAAAATTTCCTCCCAAGTATCATATCCTCATGAGCACGGATGCTGAAATCGCCTGCCACGACCGATATTTTTCATCCCTAAGTGATCATGTCCCAAAATGCATGGATGTTTTTTTTTTCTCTCTCTCTCTCTCTCTCTCTCTCTCTCTCTCTCTCTCTCTCTCTCTCGTACACGTTATATATAACGTATTAATATATAACGTTATATATATATATATATATATATATATATATATATATATATATATATATAACTTATATAACTTTATAATATAAAACGTTATATATATAACGTTATATATAACGTATATTAAGAATAGGCCTCTTCCTTACCCGAAGAGCACACCATCCCAAAACTTGAGTAATTTACCCAGAAAAAAATTGGTAATAAATCGACGGACAGCATCACAACTTAATACACCGAGACATAAAGTTGTCGTATAACATCAGTACTAACGCTATTTTAGATTAAATAATATGTATTTTCTTTGCCTTATACCTTGTTCCTATAGGTCATATTTTCGTGCTTGATATTGAAAGAGGAGGAGGCATGAATGAACCAGATATAAATAGAAAGATATACCCGATCATCAAAGATAGAGGCGTCAACATAACTAAAATAAAAGATGTATAAAAAAACAGTCCGTCACATACGAACCATCGGACAGTGGATCAGGCAAAAGAGATTTTTTTCTGAAGTATAAATTAATTGGTGTAACGTTCGATACCTCTTTAAATCATGATGGATTCTTTGCAATGACTCTAACAATAGTTCTGGGATTATTTCAATATATAAGATTCACAACGGATAACCACTCAATATCTAAGTTATTACTGTAAACGGTTTATTGAATAGATGCCCTAAATTAGTTTATTTCTTTTACTTTTTGATAGTGCGTCTTCTCACAACGTGTTCGTGTATTTAAACTCTTGCCGACAGCAGTGTTGCAAAGGGTGGTATTTAGTCATGCAATTTTTAAATCTGTGTGATTAGCTAGGACCTATGAGTCAGTTTCAAATCAAGAAGTCATTTTAACCTATAACCTATAAACGCATATCAAGGATGTACATGATATTGCATTTGTTTTGTTGCTGTTGATTTTAACGAACTTAACTGTACTTTCCTTTCTGATACTCTGAAATAACATTCAAATTCCTTCAAAAATATATTTGAGACTTAATTAATTCGTGCATGATGATTTAATTTTGTCAAGCTTTTATTGTCTGATTTGAGTGCTGGATAATATGTATATGATGCAACTATTGCATGACATCCAAGCAAACCTAAGAACTTGCTTACCTCCCACAGCAATGTCACGATTCATGAGCAAATCGATCAATCCGCTAAGAAGAACGTCATAAACAAAGTCCATTTAGCCAAATTATCCAACTACAGTACTAAAATCACATGGAGTTTCAGCTGCAAAGAGCTCTTCGAGATAACATACAAAAACTAATCACAAATGAACAAATGTACACCACTTCGAACTAATTTCTATCAAGTAGACCCTCCAGACCTATTTGCAAATTTCTTCCGTGACAAAGTAAAAACCATTAGAGATAAGCTTAATAACACAATTTCAATTGACTCGTCGTCATCATTCAGTTACGATACAGAATGTCCGCGAAACCATTAGGATCATTTGTACCTGTCTCTATGTATTTAGTAAGGACAATCGTGATAATGAGTGTACCAAAGTCATGTCAACTTGATCCAATTCCAAAATCAGTGCTGCTTGCGTGCTTAGACCCAATATTGCCTTCGCTAACTGATGTTATTAATACCTCTCTCATCTGAGGAATTCCCATCATTCTTCAAAATTGCCATTGTGAAGCCTCTGCTGAAGAAACCAACACTCGACAATAACGATTTAAAGAACTACCGCCCAGTTTATATCTCCCGTTCATATAAAATAAAAATCTTAGAAAAATCTAAACACAACTTGCATCTCATTTGAATTCAAACATTCTTTTTAGCAATGTACAGCCTGCATATCGCTTTTGCCACAGTATTGAACTGCACTTCTGAATGTAGTTAATGACATTATCTCTGCTTTGGATAGAGGATGGTTAAAGTTCTCACCCTCCTTGATTTGTCTGCAGCATTTGACACAATAGGCTATACTATAGGCTATATGCTTCACCGTCTCCAGCATGTATTTGGCATTCATAATACAGCCTTACTGTGACTTAAGTCCTACTTAGTCAACAGGACACAAATTGTATCTGTACAGTTGATCTATGTTGTGGTGTTACACAGATATCTGTTTGTGGACGTGTTCGCTTCATTCATTACACTCAGCCGCTTTCAAGTGTCCTAGACCATCACCCAGTGTCTCACAAACTGTACGCTGATGACGCCCAAATATACAAGTCTAGCCACCCAACTAAAGTTGATGCTACCATCCATGGAGTAGAGAGGTGCATTTCTGATGTGAAATCATGGATGACATGTAACAAGATGCAGATGAGTGATGATAAAACTGATCACAACATAAAGACATTCTCATTCGCATATGTTACCTCAATCAATAAATATCAGCAACACCAACATTAAATTCACACAGTCAGTACGAAACGTTTTTGGTGTTACTCTAGACAGCACTCTTATACTGCACCAACATGTGCAAGGTTGCATATCTTGAACTGAGACGCATCAGCTTCGTTCGGAAATATCTTTCAGTTGATGCCACTAAAATACTTGTGTGTTCAGTAGTACTTTCAAGACTGGACTATTGTAACTCAATTTCTGTCTGGTTTGTCTTAATATCTACACCAGAAACTTCAAACAGTTGAAAACACAGCTGCACGGATCATTTGTAAAGTACCAAGATCAGAGAACACTCCCCGCTCCTCTGTACCCTACCTTGGCTATGCATTCGATCCAGAATCAAGCACAACATTTGTTCTCTGTGCTACGTTTCATTGACGGACTCCAGTCCAAGATATTTGTCTGACCTCAACTATGTGAACACACCAGCAAGATACTTACTCTCCTCTTTTGACAAGCATATACTCATTATTCCCACTATAAAAATGATGTCATATGGACAACGTTCTTTTGCATACCAGGGCCCAGCAATGTGGAACGAATTGCCCACTGACATTATACACAAAGATACAGTGATCCATTTCAAGAGTGCTTTTAAAACTCACCTTTATCGACTGAAAGGACAAAGTGAAATGTTTCGTACCTTAAATATTTTCAGCATTTTGTATGTTTTCTGATTTCATGGTGTTTGTTTTTGTTTTATGTAGTCAAATCATTATAGATGTTGTAAATTTCTTAGAGCTCCATAAGATTAGGCGCTTTACAAAGTCATTATTATTATTATTATTATTATTATTATTATTATTATTATTATTATTATTACTTCGTTCAGCATCAACCAATGATCGATAAAGTGAGGGGGGCAAAGAGGGCGAATCTCACTTCTGTAAATCGTGCAAAAAGGAAAGCAAAGATAGAGAAAAAGTAAGCGAAAAGAAATTGAAAAAGAAGGGGCGAGTAAAGGAGAATACTAATTTGAAAATTCAGTGATTCAGACCTTGATGAAGCCGCCATCCTATAATGGTACCTGTGTCATGTGTTTAATAGTACTTCCAATCTTTCACATGTCGACCAAATTTGTGAGACACTTCGTTATGTAGACATAAATGAAGGTGAGGTATATATCAAAAGTCTGTTATTTATGAGTTGTAATGATGGAAAGACAGCGAAAACTGTAAAGTATAAAATTCTGGCAAGGCTGGAGGAGTATAGTCTAAATTTGTCAGACTACAGAGGCTATGGTTTCGACAATGACGTGATTATGGCAGGGTTACATACTGGCGTTAAGCAGATAAGTTTGCAGTTAAACCAAAAAACTAGTTTTATTCCATGCTCAAACCATAGCTTGAATTTAGACTGAGTTCAAGCTCTTGCTCTCAGTGCAAATAAAGTAACATTTGTTGGCAAAGTCGATAACTTTCTCTTCTTCCACATATCAATCAACCATTCTTCAGAAACATGTCCAATGAAAATGTCAAGCGGATATGTGAAACTCGCTGCGGCTTCACAGTTTGATAAAGTTATTGGAGGAGCTAAGACATAGAGAATGAAAGTTTAAACCAGAGGTGACGTAGGAACAACACTCACAGCAATATTGTCATACACCTTCATATCACACAAGTATATTTGGAACACCATACTGGAGAAGACAAAACGCAGAACCATCTACAAACAAAAGGTCTCATAATAGATGGTTTCGCATCTAAGATGAATGCTTTAAGTATATATAATCTAATTACGAAGACAAGACGACTGCTGCCAAAGTTTGCAAAGACATTAATATAAGTACAGAGGGTCGTATTCGGAAGAACCTTTGACTGCCTGGAGAAAAGGCGGATGACGTTAGACTAGTTTGGCGCAAGAAATCAGTCGCCAGCCAATAGAGATTGTTAATTGTATGCATGCGGAAATTGAACGTAGATCTCAGATGCTAATCGTCTGTATTAAGAAATCCGATGTTTTCGTCGTCACATTCAAAGTGATGAGGAAATTAATTACAGACAAGAAATTAAAATATGGGAGGAATAGAACTTTTACAATGGACTGTTAAATGAGGATATGCAGAATATCATCCAAAATGTCACCATTACACTACGCATATTTTTATCAATGTTTGTCAGTATAGCAATTAAGTTACGAGAGTATTAAGTTACATTATCAGCAGGCAAATTCAACGTAAGTTTTAGGAAAACGAAACGGTAATGTTTCTTTTTATCCATTGTTATGGTCAGTTTATTGACCAGAGTTGTGTGCGTTATTCCCAATTTATTGATGTGGCAACTCTCAGAGAGAGAGAGAGAGAGAGAGAGAGAGAGAGAGAGAGAGAGAGAGAGAGAGCATTCGGGACTTATTTTGCAGGTGGTATCACTTATGCAAAGTAGGTGTTACATCGCTAGCATTAGCGAAGAGGGACGGGGTTCTATTTTGATGAAAGGATATCAGAATTTGAAGTCTGCAACACCAGTCTTTCTTAAAGTTAAACATCACTCGAAATATAAGAATTACATGCAAGGCTACTTATATAATTAAAATATTTGATAGCAATGTTATATTTAAATTAAGCTAACCATCTTCACACAGTTCTTATGCATTTTGGAATCAAGTGCCAAATAAATTACCAATAATCCATTGAGCAATAATCCAAAAATTCTTAGGCAATAAAATGTTTCAAACTAATACCAAAGTTATTTTCAATCAAAGAATTGCATTGAATATTTGTCCTAATAATTTAAATTATTTTACTTTCCGTATTGAAAAGGTATTTTACTTCTAAATAAAAATATTTTTAGCATGAAGTTGGTAGCAAACCATTTATACACATATCAATCTTAATATTATAAATTAACACAAATTCTGAAAAAATTCAAACAATCCAATACACTAGTTTTAAAACTTATTATTGTATAATACTATTTCTGCTGAAGATTTGTTTTACAATAATACAGCTCTAACAGTAATAAACTTCACTCAAGGCATACAGTCTATAATCACACAACGCAAAAGGACGATATCTTTATATTACGGAATATCTTATCAGTGAGCAGTCTATTTAATGACTTGCAGATCTTCAGCTGTAGAGGTATGTGAGTTATTTATCAATTTCTTATGCATATTAATGTTTATAAATATTGTACTACCACGTTATTTTATATATTTTATATGTAGCTTCGGCTTACGTAGCATAATGCAAATATTTTCTATTCTTATATGTGACTTAACAAGAGATCTATATTAGCAAAAAATCTGCATTTTATTAAGAAAAGCTAAGTACCATACGATTCTTATTGGACACCAGTAGGTTCACTTCTGAACCTGTCTATTGGTTTGTAATGTAATTTGCATAGCTTACCGTATAAATCGCCAATGCGTGTTATCGTATATGCTCTTGTTCTTCTTAGTATACGGTGTCAGATTTATTTTCAGCTGATTAGAGCTGACCATGTTGATCAGTGTGAACGTGGCAGCTGTAGAACTGAACATAGACGGTTGTGGTGCTGGCCATAGTGGCTGTGGAGCAGATAACGTAGCTATGGATGGAGCTGGTTGAACGGCGGACGTGCAGCTGATTGGACAGAGTGTTGCAGTTTGAGTGATAGATGATCGGGCTTTGCTGACCGATTGGTGTGTGCTGATTTCTTGATTGACAATTGAATCGTACTGTGGTCGGTGACTACCTGAAATGCTGACTGCTTGATTGACCAGTGCGACTGGAAGCCAATTATTCTAGTGACAGAATGTTTTGTGTGCTCCATACATTTAATCTTGTAGCCGCGTGCTAATTTTGGGGTTTGTTATACCCAGTGTTTTTGGACTGGCAAGGCTTATTGTATGATATATGTCCCATTTTACCATCATTTTACTATTTGAGTAACGTACTTCGTTTTTCGTTTTTTTTATAGCGAATACATCATTTTACTATACGAGTAAAGTACATTAGTTTTAGTGTTTGAGTAAAACACATCATTCTCTTCGTGTGCAATTACTGTGAATCATTTGCATTTGTCCTTGTACTGTATAAGGTCATTTACATGTATTCACTTTTATGTTATGTTATTATTTCGTGCGGATTGTGCTTATTTGTCCACTATTTGGATCTTTTACACGCATGTATTAATCATCATTATTTTTCTCCATTTGAGTCATTCATCAATAAACATTGCATCACCATCAAAAGTGTTCTGTTGTAAATCCGGAATCCAACACGATTATCTGGTTAAACTACGAATTCCTCAAATCGTACCAAAAGCGTTAAGGCTCTTTAATGCCAGTCATTTATCACACCCATCCAGCGGCAAAAAAACTGGAAGCTGCAAAATGGCAAGCATGCAGACGATAAACAAACGATAAAATAACAATTTACAGATCTAAACGGTTTATTTTTTTACCGCCCATTAGTTTTAAATTTCATTGTTAAAAAGATCAAATTAAAATTGTATTCTTGTTGTCTTGATCATTGTTGAAATGGACTTCATTTAAACAAACATTCGAGTAAAATATTTTGATTTTATTCTCTCGTATGAATCCCTAGAATAAAAACAGTTAATTGTTCAACATACTGTGAGATTTACTTCCCTTGAATTAAGGCTTGTCAGTTTAACTGGGCGTTTCTTATGCAACAAACCGTTAGATTGGTTACAATTTTAAAAATAAAAAAAAACTTTTTTCTTTTTTTTTCTTTTTTTTTTTTGTTCAGTTCTAAGGTAAATGTCGTCTAAATTTTATAGACGATTAAGATAACAGCACGTATTTTTCAAATCTGTTGAGTGCTTAGAAAAGAAGATGCAATGATTTGTTTGACCTCGAACGATGACCTCTAATCATATTACAACAGGTACACCGGTTGTCTGAACAATATTCTATATTTAGCAACAGGTAAGTCGTATTTCCATGCCACACTGTTGTTATAGAGGTGTGCACTGAAGGGGTAATATGCATGTGGATCGATATTTCATTGATAAAAATTGGGTCTTTAAACATGTGGAATTATGACCGAAACAATTCAAAGCGACAAATAGGTTGGTATTTGCGAAAATCAATTCAAGCTTTTGAAGTGTGGACTAAAGAAGCCGGTAAAATATTATGCATTGAGTGACGCCAACATAACGGGAGAATAGTACAGATACAGTTATACAGACTAACAAAAAAAACACCTGTTTACGATTGAGTGATTCCTCGGGTACAGCATATTAATATACCATACCTCAAACGAACGATCCGACACCCAAGGTAAATCTTTCTGTCTTGTACAAGTAACATGCACCTAGTATATTCCTCCTCTCTCTCTCTCTCTCTCTCTCAAGCACAAGTACACACAATGTATGAGAATCATTTTTTTTTTCTATAATTATTAAAAATGTGGAATTCATATGTATAATGAGCTAGCAAACACTGTCGATAATCTAAATGTCACTAAAGATGTTCGAAACAAAAATTACATTTTTATGTTTATAAAAAAGGTTTAACTAATTTGAAAAGTAACTATTTTAATATGCAGCACACGTCATTGAATATTACTTTATTTCTCTTTATAAAAAAAAAAGATCTCGAAGTTACATTTGTGTATTACAGCGGTAGTTGGACAATCTGAGTTTGATTCGTCGTTCGTAAATGACATTTTTATACGCCGTTATAAAGTCCAAAATCAAACTTCCCGGCAAAACAGTTATCTTATCTGAATGGTTGAAAGATAGTTAAAAAATTCGTTTATTAAACCGTCTGACTGCCATTGTTACTCCAGACGGTATCTATGTCATCTAAAATTATGTAAAGTCATAATTACACCTTCTCAATATTCATGTTACTTTGACATTTGATATTTCAATTTCCAAACAAACTGAGTGTGCTAATTCCAAAATGTATCCTAAAAGATGAAATTGTAAATAGTTTATAGTTACAATTTTGAATATTGTACAAGTACGATGAACTGATCAATAAGGGGAGGAGATTAGAGCTAACACGTGATTGAGTAATCCATTTCACCAATTGAGTGTCATGTACTTGGTAATCATATTTCTGTTCACAGTCCTAATTATTTATCAATCCGTTTTATAAGTTTTATAATCGTAGCATAATATGTGTATTAACTGCACGAATACACTCAAATTTTCCTCTTAAACCTTGTTAAAATGTTTCCTGAATTGTAAAAGAGAAGAAAAAAACATCTCTTCATTGTTAACAAGGGTTATAGCTAAGACATGGCAAAAAAATGGTTTGACTATCTGTGATTGGGTAAATTCATTTCATATCTGCAGTTAAAACTGTATAGTGTGAAATTATTGCACAACCAAATTAAAGTTTGAACACATAAGAGACGCGCGGAAGGGCATTCATTCAAACATTCACTCAGCCAATCTGAAGTGTCATCACCCAGTGTCTCACCAATTTTACGCTGATGATACCCAATTATACAAGTCTAGCCAATCAACGGAAGTTGATGCTACAATCCAAGGAGTAGAGAGGTGCATTTCTGATATGAAAGCATGGATGGCATATAACAAGCTGCAGATCAATGATGATAAAACTGAGGCCATTCTGATCATTCACATCCTTTACCTCAAACAGTAAATATCAGCAACACCAGCATTAAATTCATAGTCAGCACGAAACGTAGGGGTTACTCGAGAGTCTATACAGTACGCTCACATCGCACCAACATGTCATGAACATATGCAAAGCTGCATAGCTCGAGCTGAGACGCATCAGCTCTATTCGCAAATATCTTTAAGTTGATGACAATAAACACTTGTGTGTTCATTAGTACCTTTAAGACTCGATTATTGTAACTCAGTCCTGTATGGTTCGTTTCAATATGTACTCCAGAAACTTCAAAACGTTAAAAACACAGGTGCTGGGAACATCTTTACAGTACTACGATCAGAGCACACCTCCCCACCACTCTGTACCCTACACCTTTATCCATTCGGCCCAGAATCAAACACAAAAATTTGTTCTCTGTGCTATGTTTCACTGATAGACTCGAGTCCAGCATACCTATCTGGCCTCACTCATGTGTACACACCAGCAAGATACGTACGCTCTTCTTCTGACAATCGTATACTCCTTATTTCCACTATGAAAACTAAGTCATATGGACAACGTTCCTTTGCATACCAGTGCCCAGCAAAGTGGAACGAATTGGCCGTTGAAATTAGACACAAAGACACAGTGATCCCTTTGAAGAGTGTTCTTAAATCTCACCTTTTTTCGACTGCAAGAACAAAATTAAAGACCTAAATATGTTTCCTACCTTAAATATTGTCAACATGTATTGTTTTCCAATTCATGGTGGGGTTTTTTTGTTGTTTTTTTTTAATTCATATTAGTATAGATGTAAAACGCTTAGAGCTGTTAAAGATTAGGCACTATATAAAGTCCTCATTATTATGATTATTTGATACAGCTGCATATGGATTTCATAAATTGTATTCGAAAAGGTTTATATTTTTAAAATATTGGACAATGTATTGTTATAATAATGCTGATTTGCCGTTAAACATCAATACGCATTAACTACAAATGCGTACCAACAACACTCTCGCCGGATTACCAGTGACTTAATTAATGTGAAATTTACGTCAAATTGTTTATTTACAACGATATTGTACACACACACACACACACACACACACACACACACACACACACACACATTATATATAAACAGATCGTTTAAATATATTTCTCCAGATAATTAAACATACTTATAAGAACTGTAGTTTTGATAAATTTGGTTATAGATAATTATGAGATTGACCTCTTAGTCGTAGATCGGATACAGTTATGAACAGTTAGTTAAGTATACTGTTTGTAGAATCTCATAACATATGTAACATAATGAACATACCAAAATTTAATCTTTCGGTCCGAAAAAGAAGCATATATTTGTCTCGACATTAGAAGAATGTCGAGCTTGATTGATGCATATTAGTCCTTGGGTAACTTGAAAATAAATTAAGCAGACCGAAATGCAGCATGTTCGGCACATGAAAACAAGTGCGTGCAGAATTTACTTGTTTCGTGCAAGCTTTTCCTCTGACTTAATTTCAGGAGCCGGAGGTGGTCGGTTCGATTCCTGACCGAGGCATACCAAAGCCTTACAAAAATGGTACTAACAGCTGCCTCGCTTGGCGTTCTGCATTAAAAGGTTAGTGTTAGGACTGGTCGGCCTGGTGTCAGGATAATGTGACTGGCTGGGACATCATGCTGCATGTCTGCTAGACATCACTATAAACTGCCGTACTGCAGATATCGCAGCGATATGACTTGAAACATGTTCAAGCTACGTTAATAATCCTAATCAAACAAACAAACATCTTCACTAAAGAGTGGGGAATGTTTATGTTGAGTAAGTCTCAAGATTCAAAATCTATTAAAATCGAGTTTCTTCCAGGTAATACTACCCATTATTATAATTATAGTTATACCTAAACGCTAATAATATTTTTCTTCAAAGATGCACATCTTTTATGTTTCCTCTGCTTTTTCTTCTCTTCGACATTGTCCATTGTAGCGTTTATAGGTCGGAATAAAAGTAGGTTATAAGTTTCCTTTCTTCCTTACTGTGAGACAAATGAGACAAATTAAAAGAAAGTTAATGATCTTTTAAGATGAAAGTGATATGATTTGATTTCTAACTATGTTTGTATTTTAAAATTGAGAACAAGACTTACATAATCCTTTTGAAAATGAAGATATCAGAACTTCAAATGCAGCAGATCATTGAAAATGGATATTTAAGGACTATTGTTTATCAACATTTATGCTTACGGCAATAATTCGCGATATATGTATATAAAGTGCAAGCATTGTAACCAGTATATGCGTTTTAAGAGACACTATTCTAGTCACAATATACATATGAAGGACAACTATTCTGTTCAGTATTATCCATAGAAATGACAAGTAGCCTAGTAAGTATATGCATATAAATGGCAAGTAGCCTAGTAAGTATATGCATATAAATGGCAAGTAGCCTAGTAAGTATATGCATATAAATGGCAAGTAGCCTAGTAAGTATATGCATATAAATGGCAAGTAGCCTAGTAAGTATATGCATATAAATGGCAAGTAGCTCAGTAAGTGTATGCATATAAATGGCAAGTAGCTTAGTACGTATATGCATATAAATGGCAAGTAGCCTAGTAAGTATATGCATATAAATGGCAAGTAGCCTAGTAAGTATATGCATATAAATGGCAAGTAGCTTAGTAAGTATAATAATAATAATGATGATGACTTTGTATAGCGCTTACTTTTTAGAAGATCTAAGCGCTTTACAACATCTATAATGATATAACTACACTAAAGAAACACAAAAAACAAAAACAATGACATTGGAAAAAATAAAAACATGCTGAAAACATGTAAGATGCAAAACAGTATTAGGGCTCTAAATTTGTTCCTCTAGAGTCGAAAAAGGTGATTTTTAAGAGCACTCTTAAAAGGGACTACTGTCTTTGTGTCTAATTTCAATGGGCAATTCGTTCCACATCGCCGGATCCTGGTATGCAAAGGAACGTTGTTAATATGACTTCGTTTTCATAGTGGGAACAACTGGTATACGATTGTCAGAAGCGGAGCGTAAGTATCTTGCTGGTGTATACACATGGGTGAGGCCGGATAGGTATGTTGGTCTGGAGTCTGTCAATTAAACGTAGCACAGAGAACAAATGTTGTGTTTGATTCTGTATCAAAGTGGGTATTGTGACGAACCAGACAGAATTGATTTACCAATAGTCCAGTTTTGAAAGTACTAATGAACACACGAATGTTTTAGTGGCACCAACTGAAAGATATTTGCGAATGGAACTGATGCGTCTCAGCTCAAGATATGAAGCCTTGCATATGTTCATGACATGTTGGTGCAGTTTGAGAGTGCTGTCTATAGTAACACCTAGATTTCCTACTGACTGTAAATTTAATGTTGGTGTTGCTGATATTTATTGTCTGAGGTAAAGGATATGAATGAGAAAGTATTTTTGTTGTGATCAGAATCGCCTTAGTTTTATCATCATTCATCTGCAGCTTGTTACATGTCATCCATGATGTCACATCATATATGCACCTCTCTACTCTATGGATGGTAGCATTAACTTCAGTTGGGTGTCATAAGCGTACAATTGGGGAGACACTGCGTGATGATCTCTGACACTTGAGAGCGGCTGAGTGTATAGAATGAATAGAACGGGTCCAAGGACACACCCCAGTGGAACACCACAACATAGATCAACTGGGCTTAAATGTGTTCCATTTGCAGATACAATTTGTGTCCTGTTGACTAAGTAGGACGCGAACCACTGTAAAGATATATTCTGAATGTCAAATATATGCTGAAGACGGTGAAGTAATATACCATGGTCTATTGTGCCAAATGCTGCAGGAGGGTGAGGACGGTAATCTTTCCACTGTCGAAAGCAGAGAGAATACTTTCAGAATAACTACTATTGTCAGTACTGTGACAAGGGCGATATGCAGAATGTACATTGCTAAAAAGACTGTTTGAATTCAAATGAGATACAAGTTAGGTTAGAACAACTTTTTTAAATATTTTTTTTATATGAATGGGACATTAGAAACTGGGCGGTAGTTCTTTAAATCGTTATGGTCAAGGGTTGATTTCTTCAGCAGAGGCTTCACGATGACAGTTTTGAAACATGATGTGAATTCCACCGATGAAAGAGAGATATCAATAACATCAGTTAGTGAAGGTAATATTGTGTCTAAGCACTCAAGCAGCAGTGATGTTGGAATTGGATGAAGTTTACAAGACTTTGGTGCAATCTTTATCACGATTGTACGTACTAAATCAATAGAGACAGGTTAAAATGCTCCTCATGATTGTTGCTAAAATTCTGTATCATAACTGTATGGTGAAGAGTCAATTGAAATTGTGTTGTCAAGCGAATCTCTAATGGTTTGTGCTTTGTCATGGAAGAAATTTGCAAATAGGTCTGGAAAGTCTGATGGAGAGAAGGTAGTTGGAAGTGGTGTACATTTGTTCCTTGACATTGGTTTGTTAGTTATCTCAAAGATTTCTTTGAAGCTGGAACTCTCCGTGATCTTACTACTGTAGTTCGATAATTTAGCTCAGTGGACTTTGTTTGTGACGTTCTTCTTAGCAGCTTCATAGCTTTGTTTATGAATAGTAAGTTTGGTGGAAAGCCAAAGCCTCTCTGCTCTTTTCGGAGATGTCTTTTAGCAGTGCGAAGCTGGTCCCTAACACTGCTATACCACGGAGAACACTTTTTTATTGATACTCTGCATATGCATAGAAATGGCAAGTAGCTTAGTACGTATATGCATATAATGGCAAGTAGCCTAGTAAGTATATGCATATAAATGGCAAGTAGCTTAGTAAGTGTATGTATATAAATGGCAAGTAGCCTGGTAAGTGTATGCATATAAATGGCTAGTAGCCTAGTAAGTATATGCATATAAATGGCAAGTAGCTCAGTAAGTGTATGCATATAAATGGCAAGTAGCTTAGTACGTATATGCATATAAATGGCAAGTAGCCTAGTAAGTATATGCATATAAATGGCAAGTAGCTTAGTAAGTGTATGTATATAAATGGCAAGTAGCCTAGTAAGTGTATGCATATAAATGGCTAGTAGCCTAGTAAGTATATGCATATAAATGGCAAGTAGCTCAGTAAGTGTATGCATATAAATGGCAAGTAGCTTAGTACGTATATGCATATAAATGGCTAGAAGCCTAGTAAGTGTATGCATATAAATGGCAAGTAGCCTAGTAAGTATATGCATATAAATGGCAATTAACTTAGTAAGTATATGCATATAAATGGCAAGTAGCTTAGTAAGTATATGCATATATGCATATAAATGGCAAGTAGCCTAGTAAGTATATGCATATAAATGGCAATTAACTTAGTAAGTATATGCATATAAATGGCAAGTAGCTTAGTAAGTATATGCATATATGCATATAAATGGCTAGTAGCCTAGTAAGTGTATGCATATAAATGGCAAGTAGCCTTGTAAGTATATGCATATAAATGGCAATTAGCTTAGTAAGTCTATGCATATAAATGGCAAGTAGCCTAGTCAGTATATGCATATAAATGGCAAGAAGCTTAGTAAGTCTATGCATATAAATGGCAAGAAGCTTAGTAAGTCTATGCATATAAATGGCAAGTATTGTAGGCAGGATATGCATATGATTGGGAAGTAATATAGTTAGTGAATGACAAGTAGTCTCTCTCTCTCTCTCTCTCTCTCTCTCTCTCTCTCTCTCTCTATATATATATATATATATATATATATATATATATATATATATATATATATATATGGTGGAGGATCATTTAGTTTAAAAAAGGTACTAATTATATTAAGTTCTAAATCAAATCTGCATTTGTTTGAATATTTTCATCATTCGAGAGATAATAGAAAACTAGAGCTATAAAACCAAGCAATGACGACAACACGTGAGCTGTGTCATTACTATGTCCTCAAAATTATATTGAGCAAACAAATAATACTGCTATCTTTTGATTCGGTGAAGTTAGAATGGCCAGCTTAAGCTAGAGTTAAGATTGAACTTATCACAAAGAGCTTGATTATGTCCCAGAATACCGAAAAGAAGACAAGGTGACATAAATCTGGACAATACATAATTGTCCCACAGCTGGAAACAATAAAAAATAAAGGTGCATAGAGGAATTTACTGAAAGTATGGATAATAATCATTTACTATTGCTTCACTTTTTTATTGAACTTAGTATACTGTCCTAAGATCGTATTGAAATTAAAGTTTGAAGACTTAATTTAGAGAGCTTTAGACCTGGTTTTGTTTTCAAGTTAACACATATTTTGTTTGTGTTTTTGTGATTTTTAGACATTTGATAACTTTGGAATTTGTCATTTATTTAAGCAATATACAACATTCGCAATACGCATACCACGCTTGACATTTGATTGATTTCCCCTCTGTTTGATAACGAGTATAACCAGAATTATGTTTATCCGAGTTAACATAAATCTACGTAAATTTTAGACAATGTTATTTTAATATTTGGTTTAATTATTTCGGTGAAATTTAGCAAGATACACTGTGCATCCAATGGTCAAATGTTTACCTGACATATACAGAAAAAGCATGCAATTTGCTATAATTAAATTGTGCTCAGCTTCGCATAGATTTAACAGGGTTTCTTTATCACAATATGTATAACTATGAGGAATCAATGTACGAACATTGTAATTTCAGTGGGAAAAAGTAACATTAACAGGAATGAAAAGTTTATTAATTTCACAACGGATACACAATGAACCCGAAGCCTGATATCGCAGGCTATCAAAGACTTTTAAAAAATGGTACTAACAGGGCCTGGGTGTCATCATAATATGACTGGGTGGGACACGATAGTACATGTCTTTAGCATGATGCCCCATTGTTCGATGTCACTAGTAACTGCCACAATGCAGATATCGTAGCGATATGACTGAACAATTGTTAAAGCTACTTAAAAAACTTTTTAAAAAATCACACACACACACACACACACACACACACACACAGATTGTTCTTGTTAGGACTTGAAACAGCACCGAGGTCTTTAAGGAAATACTATATTGAAACCGGGTTGACGTAAACATTTTAAATTACCAGTTTAAATTTGGCATCAGTTCATCACCGATATGACGCCCGCCCATATATTTAGCCAATCACTCAACAATGGAGATTTCTTATATGGTAAGGTTTCAAACCTGGATAGCAGTTGTAAATTTTTATGTGCTGGATTGTCTCGAGATAGTAAATTTTCACTGGCTGGCGAGACACGCTCTGCTAATAAGACGATTATTACCTGAACCGATAAGGGTATGGAGTTTAAAATATCATTTTGCTAAGCAATATGTAATGTCGCGTGCAGTTAATTTTCTCGCAGCGCAGGTGTTGAAAAACAGGATCTCCAGATGATTTTGTATGTCAAGTACTTTATCATAATATTGTATGTCTAAACACTAAAAAATAGACAATTTAAACTAATCTGATTTTGAAGCATGCCAAGCAAATGGAAAAAAGAAACCATTAAATTTACATTCGGGGGCACTGTTTTAAGAAATAAGAATAGTCACGATAATGTGAATTTTTTCATTTCTTAAATTACATTGTCTTGACTTCATAGGGTTTGATATAAGCCCCCCATCCCCACCTTAGCACTGCATTAGCAGGATAACATCATTCAAATGAAAACTTGCGAGCAGAATCATTTATAGTTATACACCACTGGCTAACTAGGCCAGGTCTGTGTTTTTTGAATCCCATATATTTTACCAGATAAACTTTTAAGCCATTTTATTGTTGCGGCATGCTTCCCAAAGAAGTGTTAAGATATTTTGTCAGTATATAAAATCCAGTGGTGGCTTTGCATGCACAGGAAAGAAAAAAAAATATGCGAGAATTTGTATTGGACGCCCTTGACTTTCTAACGTGACTATCCATATATAGGATGATCTGCTATCGCGTACAGATTGACCCCCCCCCCCCCAATATAACAATCATCACAATACAATGGCAAATAGACTGTTACATTTAGAGGCTGAGATTCTGGGTAATTATAATATCAGCAGCAATCAGGGGCAATGGTTTTTATAATATCAGCAGCAATCAGGGGCAATGGTGTTAGGTTACATTCCAAGCTGAGAAATTGAAACCAAGAAATCATTATAGCAATGGGAGTATGTATTTTTAAGGCTAATTAAAATTAAAGATTACAATTTTGCCTTAATACTAAAACATTAAAATTAACTTCAAGTTGTTGGGAAATCTGAATCTCTTTTATTGGGTATAAAGTAAAGTTCTATAGTTATATTTTAATTTGAAATTAATTTGCCCACAAATATAAAGTTTACAAGTAATTTTCTACTTAATATAACATTTTGGGACATTCTAACGTATATTATCTGTAGCACAAGGGTGTGGGTAGAGAGTATATGTATACTTTAGATTAAATCATTTAGATTATGTACATGTTGGTATGTAGACTAGAGTTAGATAAATGGTCATCACTTAAAACAATCTGACCATAGGTTTAACCCTAGAAAAGGTCTTCAGGAATGCTCTCTCTGAAGTCCGCTAGGATTGTTTATAAGTCAGGGGTCAACCAATATTTTTAAAGGGGCGATAAGCACTATACTTCAAATTGATCATCAATATTTCTTTTAAAAAATTTATTAATTACATAGGTTACATTAATTACACAATATTGGATCAGTTTTTGTCAATCAGCACAACTGGACGGAATTAGAAAAAACGCGTTCTGGAGTTTTGAGCGTACTGTCTCCCGCTGCACCCCTTCACGTTCTGCGCCCCGCCGGTCACTCGCCTTCTTGCTACGCCCGAACATTTTCATTAAAGGTGACATTCACCCATTAAAAACGGTTGCTGTGGTGGCTCTATTCACCACATCACCAATTAATTAACAACTCAGACAATCAGACATTAACCAGTCGTGAAAGCACTATGCCATATGCGACTTTAATTCATTATTCGATTCGATAGTTTTCTTTTTTTGTGGACTGTAAAACTGGTGCTAGGAATCATACAAGCAAACACCAGGGTGGAACCCTCACAGCAATAAGCCTATGTTGCTCTGAGCTCCTCCACTAAGGCTCGCGTGTCCCTAATTGTGTTCTCTCACTCAGGTATTCTTTTCCTTCGAAGACTGCTTCTGATGCAAGCTATATCACCACAACCATAAATCGATCCTTTATTTACCATCAAACAAATAAATGCCCAAAAAGAAAACAAAGCATGACTCTAAACGAATTCGGGAAGCTTACTCCCAGCTGATTGGTTTACTTTTAGATGAGCAAAAGTACACTGTGTACACGAAAATCCAAAGTATTCAAAATATAATAAGCAAAATTACACGATTCACACGATATGATCAAATGCAAGGGTGGTTAACACTATATTGGACCCGACTTTGTCCAACAGTACAAATGGATTGAATTTGGCACAACGTTGTTCTGGACTTAGAGCGTACTATCTTCCGATGCACCTAATGACGTTCTGCGCCCCACCGGTCACCTGCCTTATTGCTGCGCCCGGACATGTTCATCAAAGGTGACATTTCTCTTTAAAACGACTGCTGTGATGGCACTAAACATCATAGCACCGACTACTAAACTATCCTGACTTCCGAAACTAAATGGTCACAAGTGTGTAGGCGACCTTAATCCATATACCTTACGTTAGTGCAGATTAAAAAGTATTAGTTATATGTTGTATGTAGAGGTTTTTAGATTGTGTCGTTTGAATTACACTTTGGACTTTGAATTTTAAATGTCATACGTCGATACTTCCAAATATACGTACTGGATCCAAGAGTTATGTGGAAATTTCCATTTCATATGTTGATGAGTATTTATCTTTCATCTCTTGAAATACACAGCGCTGTTTGAAAATTCGATGTCAATGAAAACGAGAAACGGATCAAAATCTAAAACCACAAACTCATATGTTTTCAAGACGATGATTGCGCCGCAAGACTATTGGCGTCTGTGCTTTCTTGATTCCCCAAGACAAACTGACGCCGTGGCCCTCCACCCTTTGCTCACCCCTAGTTAGTACGCAACGTTTTCCAAAATAATCTGCACCGGTAATAAAACAGATCTTAAATGGATGAGAATTTAAATTCTAAATTCAAAATGAAATGCATAGGTGAAATTTAAAATGTAGTGGATCACCTTGACACTTGAGCGGCTTTTCCGAAACGACAAACGCACACAAAGATCGGTAATAAAAAGTTATTATCAAGATCTTTATATTTACTCCGTGTTTTGTCCTGTTTTTATCCTATTAAAACCGTATAATTATTACTTCACTGTGAATTCATGTCAGGCCGCCCAAGCGTATAGAAAGAAAATGCCGTGGAAAGTGATTATTTCATATTTCAACAATGCCTTGTCTGAAATTTTCGTTTCACATAAAATGTTTTCCTCTTAAGTGCTACGTCATGCTTATCGTTTATAAAGGGCGTGTAAAAAAAAATCTGTCATTTCAACGCCCTTACTAAAAATATCTCCTTCATACGAGTGCATATAACACGCCACTTCTTTTAAATATTTTTTTTTTTTTCATTCACTTAACACCTCTTAAATTCCATTCAGGAAGTACTCTAGACCCAATTGTTGTAGAAGACTCATGATACTAGTTAAACTACCATGGAAACACCATTATATTTAAAATTTGATAACTTTAAATTTCCAAATACTCGTTATAAAAATATACATATATCAGTAAACTTATATTCTTGATGCAAACTTCTTTATACAGAAAACCACATGAGTCGCGGCATTTTTTTTAATTCCTCATCCTGTATTGCATCGTGGTAGCAGCTTGCACTGAACGTAACGAGAATATTTCTCTTTGTTAAACTTGTCCAGCAATAAAATACTGTATTCACTGTTTTTAATGTTTTGATTACAGTTTCATAATTTTACCCTACGTTGAACTAAATTTATTTTCAGACAGTTTCCAGAATGTAATTTAATAATAATTGACATCTAATAAGCACCGTTGGTAAAGTAGTAAATATAAAGGTCTCATGCAGAAATTGTATCTGACATCAAATTCACTCAGATGTAATGATTAAATCTTTAAAAATCGGGGCTCCGTCTTTTCGAGTGGTCTAAAGCGCTTGCCTATATCGAGTAAAGGTGTTATACCACAATAAAAAGAAGAAAAAAAAAGACAAACTAAACCAACAAGACTAACAAACAAAAACAAACCAAAAAAATAAACGACAAAACCCCAGACTCCCCCTCTCCCTCGAAGACACACAAAACTACAACAACATGCTTGCAAATCCGTGTTATGTGCATTATCATTCTCATGTTTAACACCACGACCATCACATACATGGGGGAAACATGCAACTTTTACTTTATCAAGAGGGAAATTGTCCCTTGTTTTTGTTTCGCAGTTTGTCATCAGATAAAACATAACGTTGAAAAATACCGGAATTTTGGCATTAATACAAATTGTTCCATAGTCTGTTTCCCTGCTTCGTATGCTCCCAGCGTTGCACCTTTAGCGGAGTGTAACGGAAGGAACTTGAATAATTTGCCCTCTGTAAATGCTCACTTACAATCCTGCTCTCAACTATTTATGTAACTGAAATGTGATTGAGATGTGTTACTTATACCATAGTATGCAAGCGATGTTTTACTATCACCACTGAATAACTGGAATTTGCTCGGGATGTTTTACTCGTACTGTTGTATACACTGGTATGTAAGGGATGCTCTGAAACAAAGAAACAGACAACTCATACCGCTAAATACACTGGCATGTGCTACAGACATGTCACTCATATCACTGTATACACTGGTATGTAGAATGGATGTGTCGCTCATACATCTAAATACACTGGCATGTGCTACAGACATGTCACTCATACTACTGTATACGCTGGTATGTAGAATGGATGTGTCGCTCATACATCTAAATACACTGGCATGTGCTACAGACATGTCACTCATATCACTGTATACACTGGTATGTAGAATGGATGTGTCGCTCATACATCTAAATACACTGGCATGTGCTACAGACGTGTCACTCATATCACTGTATACACTGGTATGTAGAATGGATGTGTCGCTCATACATCTAAATACACTGGCATGTGCTACAGACGTGTCACTCATATCACTGTATACACTGGTATGTAGAAAGGATGTGTCAAGCGCTAAATACACTGGCATGTGCTACAGACGTGTCACTCATACTGCTGTATACGCTGGTATGTAGAACAGATGTGTCACTCATACCGCTAAATACACTGGCATGTGCTATAGACGCGTCATTCATACACTGTATACACTGGTATGAAGAAGGAATGTGTCACTAATACCATTGTCTACACTAGTACGTAGAAGGGATGTGTCGCTCACAAGACTATATACACTGGATCCTGCGCGAATTGGAATTTTTGAACTTCATTTAATCTGAGCTCTATTTTAAGGCTATGTTTATCTCATAATGTAAACCACATCGTTAACCTTCTCTAAATAACTTAGCTGACTTTTATAATACAGTGCGACGTACAAGTTTCATGAGGTGACGTCATTACGCTTAGGTTATGTAGTAAATATCATTAACGCACTTTTGTACCTTTTGCAAATGTTATTTATACAAATTTTCATTGGTATTAACTGTTGAACGG
The DNA here is from genome assembly GCA_030141615.1 of Unio pictorum. Lineage (NCBI taxonomy): Eukaryota > Metazoa > Mollusca > Bivalvia > Unionida > Unionidae > Unio > Unio pictorum. The sequence continues at coordinate 4,524,583 of JARLTB010000007.1, read as the reverse complement.
AATAACAGTATTGCACATCCTGACACACATTTCTTTCCTTTCCAGGTTTGAATTCTATAATTCCAGGAATTCTCCAAATTTGAAAACACACAGATTATATCGTCCAAATACTATATATTCGTCATAAATCCTCGAGTACTCTTGATTTGTTGCGGTACACTATTTCCCGTACAGTGATTTAGGGAAAAATATCTCCACAATTCAGTTATATAGATCCACCTAGAATTTGGTTTTATAAACCCCTATATTTTAAAGAGAGCAATTTCGGTGATTCGTCAACATAGTGTTTGCTCTTCTCTTTTTTTTTATTTGGCATGCTGAAGAGTGAGGCTATTTTAACACTAACACACTATCGTTAGGCCCAGAAGTGACTAGTTATCCAAGGAATATGCAAAACTATATTGAGAAAACAGATCCGAACAATGCAGAAGAGCTTCACACAATGAAAGACTCAAATACTACTGGGATCTTATCTAGAAGAGGAAATATGAACAATTCACTTGACTTTAATAACGACACTCCTGAACAATGGCAGGACAAACTTAAATCTAGTCGTCAAGACAACAGGCACGCGACAGGTGTTAGGGAACAGAAGATACCACAAAATCTGCCGGAAATGGTTGAACCCAGTAATTTTCAGGTCAGGTTTTTTTTATTATTTTTTTTTTTTTTTTTTTTTTTTTTTTTTTAAATCTGAGAATAAAGTTGTTTATTAGATTCTAAGGCAATTTCGTTTGAATTTAAAATTGTGACGGTACATGTGAAAAGTATAAAATGATAAATGCTGTTGTCTTCTTTTAAGCCACCAATTATTGGTGGGGAAACGAAATCTTCCGCTATTCCCTATGTGCAAACGGATTTTGAAAATTGAGCATTTTTAAAAAGTAGTATCCTGTAATGTTTCAAATAAAATTTGGAGTTGGTGAACAAGGTGGACCAATGTTTTAATTTGGCAGCACCGAATTTATTACAACATTGAAGTGGCCATTGATGTATTGCTTTCAAAATCAATTAACAACAACAACCCCAACCGCCCTCCACACACACACGACATTAAGACACTTGAGTGTCATAATTTCGGTTTCAGACACTATTCTCAACTCTATCCATCAAAAGAAGTAAATGAGGAGAAAGATCTACTGTGTTACAAAATTTGCTTCTCACTGCCTTATTTTACTGTCGTAATTAACCAAATGTAAATCAGGCACACACCTGTTTTTTGTATTTCTTATCTGCATTAAATTTGTTATCTCCCACATACTCTTCCTATGCCAGCGGACGAAATTGCCAGTTTCCCCTAAACGAAGCATTTCATTGTTTAATTGCATAGAAGTATATATATATATATATATATATATATATATATATATATATATATATATATATATATATATATATATATATATATATATATATATATATATACATAATGTTTTTATTAAAAAATACTGGGGATTAATTTTGTGATATCGCAAACTTAATTGTTTTTGTAATAACGTATTTATTTTGATACAGTGTTGGGAAGGACAGTCATTTGATTTGTATCAACAGGGTAAGAGAGCCCAGAAGGAAGCGTCTTATAATATGCCCACCCCTCCGCCTACACCTCAGAAAATCCAGACGATGACCTCATCAGTTTTTGACAGCAGTAAGGTTGGTACTATAAGAGCGGGTTGTATGAAACTGTTCGGAAGGTATTATCCAATCTTTTTTATGCATATTGAAATCTGTATATAGGCTTCTTGCAGTGTCCTGTAAATGCGGGAGTGCGTCAGAAAGATAAAGATAAAACCCAGGGATATTATGTTATGGAGTTAAGTTAAAATTATCGAGAAAGGTCAGTGAAATAGGAATTAACAGAAAAAGAATATAATTTTTCATTTAACCTATATTCTTTTTTTTGTTAGTGCCTAAATAGTAAAAAAAAAAACAGAGTCATTTGATGAAACATCCAGGAATTTTTTTCTTCTTTTCGTTTTTACTATGAAACTTTCTTGTTCTTATGATTCCTCGTCTTATTATTTATTTATTTAGCCTTGTGGCTTTTAAATCTTATACCACTGTATACTAATTTACTGTAGTCGGTAACTGGTTTACAAAAAGATCCAAACGAATGACATTATTGGATATTTATCATTTAGAAGTAAGCTACTCCTCACGAATCCTTTTTATGCCTTCATTTGACAGAATGGATGCGACGGTGGTGGCAAAGCAGAAGGGGGCTACCTCTCGAGACAGTCAAGACGAAACAAAGCATCATTTCCATCCCCTATATCCATTGTTGTCGAAGACAGTGAAGAGAATGAAACTGAAAGTCCAACAAAGTCTGCCAGAAGCTTGTCAGACTTGCAGAAACATGATATTATACAGTCTCTAAAGGAGATGAATGAAGAGCATAGGGAGTACTGTTTCAGAGTGCTGGAGAGTGCCATGAAAAATAGAGGTATACTGTCAAAATACCGACTTCATTGTGACATCATTTCTGAGATAAATGGGCATTATGTTAAATATCCAGTCAGTGGAGACTAGGCGTGTATGTGAAATCTGAAAATCAGATTCAAAAGAAATTTGAATAATAGGTAGAATGTCATTTTGTTTTTAAAAAAAAACGTGATGTAAATATTATTATGACGCTATGGTCTTAAACTAAAAAATAGAAAGAGAGAAAGCCAGCACGTTTTGTAACATTCAGCAAATAATATATTTCACCAGAATACAAAGTGAAATATAAAAGGAACTTACAGTATTGTGCACAAAATCCAAATTAGTCCTAACATTATATCGTAAGTCCAAAATAATAGAGTATTCCCAATTAATTCCAGTGGTGTTCCGAATGAATTTTTATACTGAATGTGCTTATGTACCAGTAGCCTAGAATAGTGCTGATATGCTAACAGTCTTGATATATCACAATCATATAATCCATAATATCGCTAAAAAAAAATTCATAATATTCACAAAATAGTGAGAGTATATTCCCTCTATAGCTTTCAGGCTTTTCTGTTTTTTCGGTCGCCGAGGACAAAGTTTCCCAACCTTTAATATATTATCTCTTTGCAGTCTTCACAGACACTTAGGTGCTTTTGGTACATACATGCGTGGGTCGCGATTGCGTCTCCTCAGAATGCTATAACTGTGTTAATAACCGCATGCCTGATGCGTGATATAAAAAGCTAATTTAATATTGCTGTATAACTTTTGCTTAGTCAGGATACGTACAGTTAAACTATATATGTATATTCTTGTCTTAGGGTCTTTCATTGTTGGATACGTCACGGTTTACAGATTTTACATGTAGAATGGGTCTTTCCTCTAGGTAACAGTGTCACTTAAAGGATATTGACAGGCTAGTTATACTCTGAATGATGACATAATTTCACTTTTTTACCCTACTTCTCCTTCTCAGTGTGCTTGTCAAATCAGACATCTCCGACCTTGAACCCATTTACAATTTTGGTGGACTAGTTCAGTTAGGAATATGTTTCCCCCGAAGAAGGAGAATTTAAATAATGCAATGATATATTCTTTTTCTATACGGAGCAATCCAGAGAAATCTCGCCTATCGCAATTTGCGCAATGCGACATAAGACGTCATAGTCATAGGTCGCTTTCTTGGGCTCCCATAACAATAATTCTTTGATTCAAATGAAAACGAAAATGTGACCATTGGATCAACTTTCACAATATGATGAATATGAGGACTTAGCTGAAAGGTATGGACACCACTTTGGACTGGTATACCTCTGCAAGTAAAACATACGGCAGTCACGATTTGTACGGATGCGAACAAGATGACTGGGTGAACAAGTCTGCTACTATTTCAGGATGAAATATGAGTGTTACCTCCCCGGTACCATTAGTGTTGTACAAAGGCAATATAGCGCATATGAGCACTTTGTATCAATGGACCACAATAGCTAACGTCCTAAGGCTCCTCAATGAGAAACAAATCAACAATTCAATGCGATTTCACCTATCCAATGACACTGAATCTTACCCTTATGGAATTAATCATGAGGAAATTTCCTAGTGAAACAAGACACCATTCCATTTGAACTGTTCTCAAGAGCTTAATTAGTTCACCTCTCATGCAAATCCTGCCTGTTGATTTAGGGATCAGCATGCAAAGTCATTTCATTGTGGTGAATCCATCTACATGTAGTTCGTACAAGGTACATCGGTATCACTCATGATGCCCCCAACATGCATTGCCAAGAACAGGCTACCACCATTGGTAATCATATATTGGTAATAATTATTATGAGCACTTAATGATGAGGTCATCTACAGGATTCAGTGCGATTGCTATTTCAAGAAGACAGAGCCGTTGCATTCAAAGTGTTCACGCCTCATTTGCCTTCAAAAAGTGTATTGGCGATATATTAACTCGCACATTGTCGTTATAAATAAAGTGGTCTGTCTGTTCTGCATATCGCATTAAACTCACGCCGATGAATTTGCGTTGCTTAGTGGCTAATGAAATTCGGACAGATTCCTCAAACCTTGCATCTGAGTAAAACTATTCTATACCTATACTTATCCATGCTTGTGATGTAGATCCAAGTTTACGTCTCCAGGTTGTATCAGATACATTTCATCCATAAAGACACAATTCGATATCAAGAAATATTTACCAGTGGTGCAAAATGGTTATTTTCCTGGTCGTTCGACGACATCAGATAGATCCGGCTTTATCTATTTTCCAGTCGGGTCATCTCACATACTGTAAGGGACCGAAGATGGTTTCTCTGAGATAAGGATATATATATATATATATATATATATATATATATATATATATATATATATATATATATATATATATATATATATATATATATATATATATAGATATATATATATATATATATCCTTTAACCTCTTACTAGTTCTCATAAGTATTAAGATTAGGTAACGTATTTGAAGAATAAACTAATTTTTATAAATTTGTTTCTTCGATAATACTTACTCAGTCATTATATAAATACACCCACCCAGCCTCACCTCAGTTACATCTGTATGCCTACCAGTAGTAAATGACGAATTCACGGTATTTGGTGCAAATTCTTGTATCAAGGGGAGATTACTCCATTTAACTGCCACGTTTGTAGACCTATAGCTTCAAGCTTTTGAGCTTAGATATTTTAACCTGGATAGAAGCATTTGTCCTAAAATATTATGACTGGGTAAGTATTATCGAAAAACATTTTACCAGAAAAAAATGGTTTCGTGAACGTTCTAAGTTGTCAACAAAGTAAGGTCTATTACTAATGGTTTAGTAAAGTATATGGTAAATATTAGGTACACCAGGAATTACTGTCCTGAATGTAAAGACAAGTGAACATGTTTACCTGCCAAAATAATCTTAGAAGAAACCCACGATTATAGATATAATATTAGCTATGTATTATGTTGCTTGCCAAGAGAAGAAATTAGTCATGTAGACCCAAACTTCTACTCTCAAGTATGGACAAGGGCCAATCACACAATACAAATTTAATACACATAACAGTATATATTTTACTTCCTGTTACATACCATTGCATGACACATCAAAATATGGCTCTTTTTATCAACATTGCAATTCTGGAAAGGTTAATTGACGTTACCATTCGAATCTTTAATTATCATCTTAAAAATAAAATGTATTAATTGGAAATGTTTATCAAGGTATATTCATTCTATCAGCAGGACCAGCAAGAGACATTTCGGCGATTTCGACAGCTGATGATTCTTCGTTACAAGATTCACCGAGACCAAATTTAAAACGGCAACTTTCGAAAGACTCGATTGAAGAGAGAGGGAATGTCAGAGGCTGTAAGCGTGTATCAACCAGGAAAAACGAGGAAGAGTCCCCTGATGGCGACTTGTCTTCATGTAATATAATCGGGATAAATCAGACTGTGTGTTGCCCCCAAAGTACAGTGGATACTAAAATACCTAGTGACAATGTAGCAAATGTACCCGCCTATATTTCTACAAAGGTGCGAGAAAGTGACATCATAGCAGAAGAGCGTTTCTCTGCCCGGCGAGTCAGTGCTGAAAATGTTGGGAATGCTAAATACCTCAACGAACATCCTGTCCCTGAAAGCCCAGACATTCAGCACTTTAACTTGAAGGATATTGCCTTAACGTCCCCTTTTCTTTCTAAAAGTGGACGGCAAGATGGAAATGGCAATGTATTCATCTTTCCAGATGTTACCCCAGCAAAGGGTTTAGATTCAAATACTGACCAGATGTTTTCAGAGGAACCAAGTAATAAAATAAAGGATAATGTAAATCGCAGGAAAGACATAAAAGGGAAGGCAAATGATTTTCCGAATAGAGATATTATGCACGCAGATGATTCTGATTCTGTACCTCAGTATGTCTCCAAAACAGGATTCTTTTGGCCAGAAAATGCAAATAATACAAAACCAATTTTGTTCAGTCCAAGAATCGTATCTGGAAATGCGCAGCCGAAGTTTCCTATACCATCAAAAGCTGAAACATGCAACAGCAACTCTCTTCTAAAACTTGCTACATCTACCGCTTCAAATTTATCCAAGACAGTGGACTATCCAGCTATGATAAGACGCGACCCCGATGAGGATGAATTTATACTTAAAACCAATGATCTATATGCAAGATCAACAATGGTAAGTGATAATCCTCAACTGTCACCTTCATCCAGGGAAATCAATGAAATTCTCAGAAGAAGCTGGACGAAAAGAAGTATCAGTGACATAGAGAGATCGCCATCAGAAAAAGAAATCAGAGAGATGAGAAGGGAAACAGACAGAAAGTATGACAGATCCTGGTCTGATCCAACTTTTGACCCTCGACAACAGCGTGTTGGTGTCATTGCCCAGAACAGAAACCCATTCAACATGGATCCTAATGATGACATTTTCTGTGATATGGGTGAAGATGACTTTGCGGCGAAACGTACTGGAAATGTAAGTAATTTGGCTTCCATCAGTTACGGCGAGTATAAAACTCTTGATATTTAAAAACTCGACAATCTTTCAAGAAGTAAAGAGAAACTGAATGATAATAAGATTTCATTTTGGAAAAGAAAGGCTAGAATTTGTAGAGCTCAAGATGTAGTTGTTCAGGGTTAAAAGGCCGTGTTAGACTGTTTTTTTAGAGATGTTATTTGTTGTGAACTAGTGACGTTGTTGAAGCTTAGAGCCAGTTTTATTGGCGCTTGGTGCAGTAGGTACAACAACGTGACATAGCTTTGGCTTTTTACGTGCGTATGTATTGCTTCAGTAGTTAAATAAAGAAACTATTATTTTCAACATTTTATTAGCCGTAGCTATAAATACATCATAAATGAATATGTCTGTGTTTATTCCTTGCAAAATTGCCTTATGTACAAATCTTGCATATCTGTTGAATGGAAATGTAATAAAATGATATATTATTCGAGAAAGTCTGCCAATGGTAGTATGATTTCTTTAAATATTCTGTACTTCATAAATGCAGGTACTGATGAGGTCTAATCACGAGAAGCGACGCGATCCATGGGCATCTGACGTTAGAAGGAAACTTTTCGGTACGGTTCCTGAGGATCTGTATTCTATAACTTGTAATAGTTATTCCTTCAACAAACTGGATATTTACTTACAAAGTTTAGGAATTTTACAGTTAGTGATGGAAGACAGAATATTATTATGGCACATTACATGCATTTGTTGAGCTTTTCTTTCTTCCAATTATTATTATTATCTTGTTTATTTGACGACGGATCACACATTCATCCTTTTTGCGTGGATAGTTATGTATTAAAAGGCTCGTACCGCTCCGGTAGCCTAGTCACGCCTCGGATGCGGAAGGTCGTGGGTTCGATACTTGCTAAGTCATACAAAGACTTACAAAAATGGTACTAACAGCTGCCTCGCATGACTCGCAGCTTTAATATGTTAGTAGTGTTCGGACTGGTCGGCCTGTTGTTAGGATAATGTGAATGGGTGGTACATCATACTCCATGTCTGAGGCATGATGCCCCAGTGCTAGACATCACTATAAACTATAGCCTCACTGCAGGCATCGTAGTGATATGACTGAGAATTTGTTAAAGCTACGTTAAAAATCGAAATCACACACACACACACACACACACACACACACACACACACACACACACATTAAAAGTCTCATATCTTACATAGCATTTGGTCTCAAACATTTATTTGCACTTTTAAGCAAGATGTTTTGGCAAACATCTATTATCTGTGTCGTCAGGTAATATGTTGAATGCATTATGGTGGTTTTTACATTAAAACTGATAAACATTCTTCTTTTTGTTTATAAATACCTTGGATAAAGATTAGTGACTCCAATAACATATTTAGTTCAAGACATGCTCTGTATTAGCAGGCACCAGCTATGACGATAAAGACCCACTCTCGGGAAGCTTTGGAATACCTGAGGATGTTGCGAGATTCTTCCACTCTCGAAACTTTCATCCAGAAGACCTTCAAAACTTGAGGGAGATTTTTCAAAGACGCAAACCCATTCCGAATGATCTTTTCAACAGAAGTGTCTTCCTCCATGAAGACGATGGATATCATCCATCTGACATGGGTAAACGCTTTGACAGCTATAGAGCTCAGTCTCCCTACTACTGTCAAGAAGAAGATGATGCTAGTTTGTTCTCTACCTCTCATGTGGGTATAAGGCGTTACAGGGACAGAAAATTTCATTCTACGGCCAAATATCCTACATCATCATTTGCTTGGGGATCGTCAAGACACCATATACGACGCAGAGGTTAGATTTAAGTATTATTTCTTATGCTTATCAGCTGATGATCTTAGGGATTTTGTGTGATACAATTTTAAGACCTCGATAAAACAGATGAAGTAGTATATTTATTTATTATGTTCTTGAACTTGATCTTCCAATGCACTCAATGTTTTAGAAACTGCATATACGAGTTAAAGATTATCCGATGACATCAAATAACTGACAGAAAATAGTAGCAGAATTTGATCATAAAATGCAATTTCAAAGTCTCAAGTTATTTGCATTCGAAATTTTACAATACTATGATTAAGGATACTGCACTGTTTATTTTAATTTATTACATGAGACTAATATACCATATAAACTAGTATGATCGTTATTCGTTAAATATGACTTTTTATACAAAATATACATGAAATACGCTTTTGTGAGGTCGTTTAGTATATATGTGTGAGTGCGTGTGTGTGTTTGCAACAACATACGCCGTTGCACGAACGGGAATGGGCACACACCTTTCATAATTAAATAAAAAGTGTTAAATTTAGCTGGTTTCTTTTAGGTGATATTGATGTGCGTCTAACGTGCGAAAGCATAGCAGAGAAAACCAGACAAATAAAGGAAATTTTAAAAGAACTACAACACGATGACAAGAAATGCGATTGCTTCAAAGTAGAGGAAGAAATTCTTACTATGGCTAGGGATGCTTTCGCGAAAATCAGGCGCCAAGATGACAGCAAACCGTCTTTCCAGCAGTTTAATAAAGAACTACAGGAAACCAATGAGACTGTGTATCAGTCTCTCAAAATTTTGGCTGGTATGAAGTCACTGTGCAAATACGGGCGATCTCTTGAGGACATCCTGCCAGGGAGTGTTATATTCAGACTGAACTGCCAAAATATGGAAGCTTTGGAAGATCTTTGGGCAACATACCGCTCCGGTACTTTGTTAAAAGATTTTGAGGAAGCATTTGTCACAGACGAACTCAAACACAAATTCAGTGCGGACTCAATTAAACTTATGGTCTCCATATCAGAAGACGATTACAATACATGCAAATGCGAGTTAGGTATGTAGATTGTGGAAAAGATCCAACCTACTTGTTACTCAGTTGGAAATACAAACTCAGTAGTGCAGCAGCAGTAGTAGTAGTAGAGCCATAAACAGTATTTGCATAAGTAAGAGCTGAATATTATTGTGTTAACAAAGTAATAGATATTTCAGGATGAAAAATTATGGTTAATAAAACTGAAGTAAAAATACGTGAAAAGATTTTTTAAACATCTATTGAACTGATTGTAAAATTGGTATCAAGAACGAAAGATAAGCTGATATCGCAGTAAGATTTAATTTTGATTTACACGGCTATTTCTATGACTTTTATAAAGCAGTGTTACTGTCGATCGTTCAAGATGTGTTAAACTCTTTGCTGATTATATAGTACTAATTGCAATATTTTCGTCTTCCAGGACATACAGAAACGAAGAGAAGTAAAGAAGGTGATATAGACGTACAAGAGGTATAATTAACGTCTTTGTTTACAAATTGTACTTGTTTTTCTAAACTGTAAACATCACATGTCTGTACATGTATAAGTTAAGGTAGAACGGTTTATTGTACATAAATAGTATGATAGAACGTTTGGGAAGACTATAGGATATTGTTCCAATCAGAATAAAAGAATGGTATATCTATCCATACTTTGCAGCAATATATATTACTTATTTCCAAACACTGTAGTTTGAATGTTTACTAAAAGTCTGCGTATGTAAAAAGTACATAGCAAGTAAATATTTGCCATTATTGCATGTTCAAAAAATATTTTCTTAATTATATGCCTATCTCTTCTCATAGTTAAAAATGTCTGCTCCAAAGAAGTCCGCGGCAGAATCACAATCACCTCATTTGAATGTAGTTCACGTCCGGAGTCGTTCTGCTCCAGTTACAGGCTCACGACCGTCGACACCATTAGACCTTCTATCTCCTCTTTCGAGAGAGAGAAAATTTTCTGACTCTTCCATAGAACAATCTCCCAGAAGGGCATTCCAAGAGATGTAAGTTGACAAAGATCTTAGTTGATGAATATTAATGAACATTGATAACATTCTCTTCAAGTTACCATATCAAGTACGCTTTTTGAGATAGCTCGTAATAGAATGAGCTTTTGTTATTATTTTAAGGCAGCCCAATGAAACGTTACGTTGATTTTGTTTGAAAAAGTAGAACGAAGCCTACATACATCTTAACATATTCCTGAAGTCATATAATCAAAGGAATATCGCTCATGCTCTAATATAAATATGTAAGATGCAAAGCTTGGAAAAAATGTATAATTTATCTTTTAACAATGTAATAATGTAAACGCAAATTAATATTAAAAAAAAAGTTTTGTTCTGCACAAAATGGTTAGTTTCCTGAATTTCATTAAAACGGCTTCCATATGTTACATGTTTCTTAACTCTTTTCATAAACAGGTATATTTGTTCCTTTAGTGTTTTACGTCAAATTGTATAGCACATCCTTTTCGTGTTTCCTGCACACGATTGGTACATTTTCATGTATATTGTAAATGTTTTGTACTTTAGCAAATGTCTGATTTATTGATATATAGTCAAGTTACTCTAACTTTGTTTAGACGTAATTGTGACATTTGTTGAAACGTGTAGGATTTCTTGTTTTATAGATATCGCGTTGTTCTAGCTATTGCTAACATTTATATCCATAAAGATTTTCTGTTTCTTATCTATATTAGAAACGTCGGAAAAGATTTTCCATGCTCTCCGACCAAGAAGTCGTTCCTGGATAATGTCTGGACAGATGAGAAGTCCAAGTCTCCAAAAGCCTCTCCAAAAAGAAAAACATTTGGATTCAAACCACCATGGGAGCACGAGAACTTTCATCCCGAATTAGAAAGCCCTATTAAGTCACCCAGGTGGTAATTTTACAGATTAACGGGGAAATGTAGTAAATGATTATAGTCATGCTGTCCATTATATTAACACATCAACCCCTGGAGGTTTTTTCTGTTTTCGCATAAAATGCGAGTAGGATACACATTTTGGGGACTGTTTCTGAATACATCCTAATACATCGATTTCCAAGCAATATTCCGTTAGACAAATGGCTAGTTATGCTAAATAAAATGTTTTTCATTGGTTAGTTTCCTGGCGCATGCGCAGAAGGTGAAAATTCGGACTTATTTTTATTATTTTATTTTTTATTTTTTATTTTTGCTTAACGGACCCATAATTTTCGTATGGAGAAGACTATTCAAAATGTCCACCTTATCCTACTTTCTGCATAGGTTCACATGTATGTATGCGCTTCAGACCGGTCTGCCTTAGATCTGAGGCCATAAAGTCTATCTGGACACAAATTTGGATCCCGAACATGGGCGAAATTTGCGTGGAAAAAAAACGGGTCCAAAAACTTCTGTTTTTCCCTCTGTATTTTGTAGTGCAACTAAAATGTCCAGACTATTTGCTAACATTATAGATCTACATCTGTCTACTTTTCTATAATACCACCCACTTTTGTGTATCACGCATGACCTTGACGCTACAGACCTTGGAAGTAGGCTACTACCTCATGCCCCGTAAAGTCGTCGCTAGGGCTGAATGTGTTAAGAAGATTAAATGTTTAACTTTTATGGCGGTCATCATGAGCTTTGGGTCGAACGATAAAATTAGTTAAGAATATGGTCTTTCGTTCCACTTAGGAACTGAAGGACACCACTGGACTTATAAAGTTACGATTAAAATAGAGATAGTTGTATATTTGAGCACATATTCCTTTGAATAACAGCATGGAAGAAAACGTTAATATTGTCATTTTAACCTTTTCAACAATTAACCTGTAAGGCTTATTTGCCCTTACACAGCAACGGTTTATTTTATTTTATCGATCATTCACTTGTTTTAGCATAAAACCTCATTCTTATTTGAAAACTAATTATGATTTCTCGTCTTCTTTATAGTACACTTTGTTTTTAAATCAGCGTTTGAGTAATCGACGAATGTTGTATGACAACAGTAGACGATAGTTGTATGACAGTAAAATACAAGCTGCACAGTAGTTATATGAATAATATAGTCAGTTTTGTTTGTTACATATAGAAACGTGCTTTACATCGGTTTTTCCGTCCCAATACTACAAAGTACCAAAAGCTCGTCAATCACAGTTAGCTAGATCAAAAATGTATATTTCATTAGATTTATTATTTAAGTATGTATTCAACACTTAAATCACTTCATATATTTATTAATAAAATTTATTTTTCCTAGAGGTGGAAAGAGAAGTTCCATAAATGACTGTTCAGTATTGATTTCTTTAAAATACCTTTAGGACTTTAGGGATGTTTCTCATTATATGGTTAAACTTCTCCAAATACAAACTGCACACTCGAGGAGATTATATTATTTACTCTATATAAAATGACTGAGTCTCCGTCCATTTTAATCATTAATTGTATTAACGTCGATATAATTCCCGGTGTTCTATAATTACAAGTTCTCGTTACACAATCATAATAGTAATAACAAATTCCTAGGTACAAAATAATATATTTTGATTTAATGACATGTCTTATTTCATTATAATTTATTTGTTATCATCAATTTCAAAAATATAAAAACTTGTGTGACAAGCATGACACATTTGACATCATTATCAAGAAAGTTGTTGTTTATCTCAGCCCCTTGAAAGATATTTCTGGGACCAGGCGGTCTCCATCGTGTAATCGAGTACCATATACAAAGTCGGTTTTCTTTAGGATATTTTGCCCAAGTTAGGTTTAAAGTTAAAATATATACTTAGTTGTATATTGCAATGTTTCTAAAGCTGTACAAGACAATCTTTACTTTCAAAAGAGATAACCATGTCATTAATTATGTATAGGTCAGTTAACTAGATACTGCACAAACAAGTTAAGTGTTGAAATAATGATTTTTACACTGGAACACCAGGTATTGCAAGGGTAAAATCAAATGCTCTTCAGAATGCCATATATAACATATAGAAAGCTTGCATAGCATTAGATGTGGCCTACATAAGATAAATTTAAGTCAATAAATCACAGTTGTAGACCTAATATCTAGTGTTTACTAAGTTCTGATATACATTACACAGATTAAAGTATACTGGGTTACAAATATGAATAAATAATTTATTGTTTGATGCGTTGGTAATTGTTGTTAGAAAAATAGGTATTGGTAAAAGAATTTAAAATGTAAATAACAAAAGGACCATGCAAAAGGTTTGACCTTTGGTGTCTTTCATAACTTAAATGATGACGTAAATGTCTACAGGAGGGTAATTTAAGAAGTTTAGCAACATTAACATAATTGCTAGTGCTCTGCAAAAGACGAATTCATCAATTTACCCGTTATGTTCTCCTGCCAAATCACCCATTAGCGGCACAAATTACGAAACAACGATATGATTCCCTAGGATCTTGTGATGTGATAGTTAATATTAGTACGCTAGGTGCATACAAACAGTACTTGGTCAGCGAGTTTGAAACTTAGGTGCAGAGAAACAAATTTTCATTTCAAATGATATTTTGTAGGAATTAATTATTTACAGTATTATATTTACATTGGCAGTATATTTTCTTTTTTAACACTTAGCAATTTAGTTGAAATTAAGAATTGGTCTTGAGAGATATATATAATTAATAACATTTCATTAATATAATTTCATTAATTGACTATAGTTTTGCATTTGTTTATACTTCATATATTTATTTAGCGTGAATAATTAATTTAAAGACTAGAAACTAACAACATAATGAACATTTCCCTTCTCCAAGGCAGGCTATATAAAGGGAGGATTTCTCATGTCCTCAAACGCAAAAAGATGACTTTTATAATTTGCATAAGAAATTACCGACGTGTTCACATTTTTCTTACTGCATTTTCTTGATTTTTTATTGCTTGTAAAAGTTATTCATTATCGCAAATTGATTGCTTTTTGCTTATTATTTATACCATGTTTCTGCATATAATTTTGTAGTGTGTTCAATTTTACACTTTTTGAAGTTGTATGAGACCTATTTTACTTTCTGCACATTTAATGTATAATATTGTATTAATGATGACTTTGAAAACTACTCGATTCATTAAACAGTGACAAGTTAGTTGTGTAAATCTCGAATGAAATGTTTAATTTGTTACACATTCACGATTCCATTTTAGAAAGACATTGTATGTATGTATGTATGTATGTATGTATGTATGTATGTATGTATGTATGTATGTGTGTGTGTGTGTGTGTGTGTGTGTGTGTGTGTGTGTGTGTGTGTGTGTGTGTGTGCGTGCGTGCGTGCGATCGTGCGTGCGTGCGCGCGTGAGTGCGCGCGTGCGTGCGCACGTGCGCGTATCTATCTATCTATCTATCTATCTATCTATCTATCTATCTATCTATCTATCTGTACAAGTGCGCTCGCGCGTGTGTATATGTGTGTGTGTGAATTGGTTTCCGTGTACCTACAGTGTGCGAATTGGTTTCAGTGTACCTCCAGTTCTTTCTTTCCATCTTCTTCTATCCTTTTTGGGGACTAGGGCATGGCAGAGAGACTTCGAGCGCACAGATTCAAAGAGGTTGCTCTTGGCGCTGGTCGATTACCGATTGGAATAAACTATAACTCTCCAAAGTGTTTGATAGGTTGATCTCTCTCTCTCTCTCTCTCTCTCTCTCTCCTCTCTCTCTCTCTCTCTCTCTCTCTCTCTCACCACGTACTGTTTTCATTATTTCTCTGTTTGCTGATTTTTTTTATTCTTTTATGATTTCCTTTTCATATCAAATAACGTTTTAAAAAAGCAAGATATTTTTGTTTGTATCTTGTTGTTATTATTATACAATTAAAATTGCATTGTGGTTTTATGTGCATTCAAATTATACTTGAGTTAATTCCCATCTTTAAGAGTATTAAGTGATTCTTTTCAAAAAAATGTGTGAATGCCATTTTCTTTGATTGTTTTGTATATATTTTACTTTATTTTTTTTTTTTACTACATCTTGAAATGTCTGAAAATACAGATCCTACGTTGAAATTCTAGCTGACCAGACGAGACACGGTCCATTTTTAAAGTGTCAATTTTTTAGAAGAACATAGGTTTATAAAAGTAGCATTAGATCACACGAAGTTTCGTTCAGTACTTCCCTTGATATTTCCCTTTCTTTTGTACCATTTCTAGTCCATAAATTTTACGAACATTCAACTTTTGGGGAATATTAATATTTGAGGAAAATAATGTTTCCTCAAGCAAAGTGTTTAACATGCCAAATTCATTTATTCTTAAAACATGTTGTCAAGATTTAAAACAAATTCTAAGCTCAGATGGAGATTTTCAGATCCAATAAAATTGTATTCCATACTGTGTACTGAATCAAATAAATACATTCCTTTTTAAATGTACTGATTGAATCGTTTGCATATGTCAGTGATCCACTGTCGCGTCTTTGTCCTTGGTGTCGTTGTTTTTTTAATTATTTATTTATTTATAACTAGAATGTACATACGAAACCTCTTTGAAAATTGTTGAGATATATAAATAATTTAATCCGCTAATTTATCTTTAATTATTTAAAAATGATTTTAAAGTTATTTCCTAGGACAGACTCAATAATTCAGTGATATGTTTATAAACTGTGTCTTGAATATAATAATATAATTATTCTAATTAGCTTATATTACGGAAGGTAGAAATAAATAATTCATAAAGCAAAGTATTAAAAAATCTGGTAGAATGTGGAAGTATGTACAATTGTTAAAACCTTCCTGGAGAATGTCAAGGCTTTTAAATTCTATTTTTACATTGTGTTGTACATGTAATATGATGAATGGGACCACTGGACAACTTGGCGAATGGCAATGACACCGCTTATCTACGTATGTATTTCTCAAATGTCTCTGCTAATAATGACAGTGTCAGAGCTATTCTATTTTTTTTTTCTGTTTCAATTCTCGCTATAGTCTCGGGGAATCAGCGAAAAAGGGGAACATTATAAGATATGAGGAAAAAACGTGTAAGTCAACTCCACTCAGTCACGTGCCACTAACTGACATAACATACAGCAGAGTTTATAATTAAAACTTTAAAAAAAATATTTTAGTAACAAAACTTGCCATTAAAACACTCATATACAATACAAACTCGGTCTTTTTTCTATATTGCGTATAAAATATGATACTCTATTGTTTGACTCTTTAATTTTTGATTTCCCATAAATGAAATAACCTTGTTTGTAAATGAAATGTCAGACTCCAAATATTTTGAATTGTAGCAAATTTGATGATATGAACATTTGATGTAATTAACATAAAAAATCTAGGATGAAAGTCTTTGTTAAGCATGAGCATTTCTATAATCAGAAATAAACTACAATGCAATGTGTTTAAAAAGATTGCTTTCCGCGCTTACTAGTGAAACCGTTTAACGGGTAATTTCTTTATATTACAAATCATCAGATGATGGCTTATCAACGTCAGTTCGCCCAGTCGTTTTGAACATTAGACATTTTTCTGAGAAATATATTGAAGACTTCAATTCACCTACCTTGTTGTTAGAAAATCTCATACAAGACATCTCTCTCTCTCTCTCTCTCTCTCTCTCTCTCTCTCTCTCTCTCTCTCTCTCTCTCTCTCTCTCTCTCTCTCTCTCTCTCTCTCTCTCTCTCTCATATAGCCGCCTAACCGGTTTTCACAAGCACATTAATGTTTTTCTTTTTGGAGATATAGTTGTTTTAAAGCTTTTAGAACATTTTTTAAATTTAATTATGCGAAACTCAGATCAATGGTGATTTTGTATCTTATATATGTCTTTGAAGAGCTTGAGCTAAATTGTATATACCCTGCATTTACGAAAAGTGCTGACACACGGCAAATTAATTAATGAAGGACATAGTTAATATAATAAAAATGTTTACATTTTTTATATGAAAAAGTGACACAAAAATACCTAATCCTGTAATACTAACTGTATTTACGAAATATACTTGTTACAAAGAATGTTACAAACATTTCAAACTTGCTATTATCTTTAAATTTCTAAATCATTAGATGGGAAATGATCTCAATGACAGTTAGATTTATTATTGTTAAGAATGTGACCGTTAAAATAATTCATTATATACAACTGAAACTAGACACTTGTTTGCGATTGTAATAGAATGTTTACAAACTTTTGTATATAACATCGATATAGAAGTTTGCCCTGATGTATGTCTCCTTTGCATTAGTCGTAAAGGTTTCAGGGGCTGCTTCGAAGGAAACTACGTCATGAAACAGTTTTAAATGGTATATATTCCAACAGAAAGATGACATAATTTTGAATAAGATATGTGTGTTATTTTCTTATTGTTGGTACATAAATTTCTACCATCTGATTTATTTTATTATATTTTATAAAATAAATTTTTTCTTGACATAAAAGGGTCTTCTTAATTTTGTTCAAGCCTGCGCAGGTACAGTTTTCATTTATTTTCACAAACCTAACCTGTCCACTGTTCTTACATGAAGTCTTTTGCATATTTCCTATATTTTCTCAGTTTTTACTCATCCTATTTTTATTTTTAAAATTGAATCTGCATTTGTACATTATCTAGATCTAATGGGACTTTTTACCCTATGCCTCAACTTGTTAGGATAAGAGTAATCTCTAATTGATCTATCATAGTTCATAAAATGTACCTATTTTGTCTTATTGACATCGCTAATTGATCCATCATAATTTATCAACAGTACCTATTTTGTTATATTGACATCTTTAATGTATCTATCATAATTCATAACAAGTATATATTTTGTCATATTGACATCTCTAGTTGATTCATCATAATTTATAAAAAGTACCTATTTTGTTATTGACATCTCTAATTGATTTATAATATATCATAAAATGTATCTATTTTGTAATATTGAATTCTCCAGTTGATCTATCATAATTCATTAAATATACCTATTTTGTCATATTGACATCTGTAATTGATCTGTCATAGTTCATAAAATGTATCTGTTTTGTCATATTGACTTCTCTAGTTGATCTATTAAAGATCATTAAATTTACCTAATATGTCATACTGACATCTCTAATTGATCTATCGCAATTCATAAAATTAACCTATTTTTTCATATTGACATCTCTAATTGATCTATCCTAATTCATAAAATGCACACATTTTGTCATATTTAATCCTTTTATAAGCGTTTAATGAATATTGAATAAATTGATTTGTAGGAAAAGAGGCGAATTTACAATAAAGCTCAGTGTGAAAGCTTTTACCATTGTATGCAACATAACAGAATTCAATTCAATAAATATTTTCATCAAGATGTGCATGCTGGTTATGTACCTATTAAAATACAACTTTAAATAGAAAGTAGAATATGATTGTAATACTAATTACTACTATTACTACTTCTACTACTACTACTACTACTGCTACAACTACACTACTAACAACATTATTAATGAAAGCTCTTATGGTGAAGGTTTGATTTACCATTTAATGCATGCATTGTTTTCTATTGTTACTAGAAGCTAACAATTGACATATGGATTGTTCCAGAAGTACTTCTGAGTTACTTGTTCCCTTAAATTGGCGTATACCGGACACTGTCCATCCATTTGTAGCACACACGTCATGGAAATCAGAAAGCAAACAATATATTTTACGTCTATTCATTTTTATCGCACACATCATGAAAGCCACAAAGCAAACACACTACCATTCATATCACATCCCTTCATATCACACACATCATGAATATCACGTAACACCCACCCACTACCGTACTCGTTCGTCCATTTATATCATATACAATTTATATGATATACATCGTGGATGTCACAAAGCATAAACACACACACACACACACACACACACACACACACGAAGTATATTTTACGTCTATCTACTTATGTCACAAAGCACGCACACATACTACCGGACTCTATATCATATACAATTTATATCATATACATCGTGGATGTCACAAAGCATAAACACACACACACACACACACACACACACACACACACACACACACGAAGTATATTTTACGTCTATCTACTTATGTCACAAAGCACGCACACATACTACCGGACTCGACAATCCATTTATATAACACACTATGAATGTCATAAAGTAGACACACACTAACGTACTCGTCCATCCATCTATATCACACACATCATGGACGTCACAAATCACATTCACACTCTATTTTACCTCTATCCGGTTATATCATACACATCATGGATGTCACAAAGTACACACACACACTACTGTACTCGACCACCCATTTATATCATACAGATCATGGATATCACAAAGAGTGTAAAGGTGGTGATATGCGATCTCGCCTACACCTTAGACGATTAACCACGGTGATATCACCCGGATAGAGGAATAAGCACTAACAATTAATATGAAATTAATGGATGCAATAACACAGATCTCAGCAAAGATATAGAAACGAATAACACGAGCCTCCGTATGTAAAATACAACATTTTAATCCAATACATAAATAAAATGAAATCAAGCATGACAATTGAGTAATTAGTTTTCTCTCAAAAATATTTACATAATTTATGCGAAATTCAATTGACCGTACTGCTATACTGATAGAACAAACATCAGAACCCATGACAGAACTCGTTTCCGTATTACTTTACGTCTCTATCTCTCTTTAGCCTCTTCGTGTCTTCAGCCCTCTGGTTGCAGACTGAGCTCGTTTTTACTGTGCAATACAGGTATTAAGCGATTTCCTTTGCATACAGAAAAGTACCCAACCTCGATACGTATCAGGTTTTCTTTTAGTTCTGGGATCAACAAATATTCCAACTCTTCTGTATCACATATCGTCTATCGAAATACAACAGAACTAGATATGACCATTTCGCACCTAACACACTCACTACCATATTCAAGTAAATGTATGTCTTGCCTAATTGCTCTGAATTTCTGCTGAGACCATGACATAGCTAAATCGCTCAGATACTATTATTTCACCGCTGTGGCTGTAAAGTAACCAGCTGATTTATCAGTCGACACATGTTACACCATCGATTCGCACTTGAAAAGGATCCACAACTTAATCATTCACTAACCTTTCAGACATAGAAAATCAATCCTCGGTATAAATGATAAAAATCATTTAAGACAGATGACTTACATAATTAAAACTATTTGCGCCAGAAGACACATATAAATTCTTGCACTACATTATTTATTTTGCAAGCAAACTACTTAATCAGGACTCATTCATTTAATGAAATATTGTATGACATTCTTAAAATATATGAATCAGATAACATGCTCGATGTTGTTTCCGAGCTGAAGGTAAAATTAAATTATGAATTTAAAATTGATAATTTCAACAATGATGCAAATAATTACACCCATAAACACATTGTATGTAGTTGAGACTAACCTTATCATTATTCGAGCCCTAGGTCGCTTATGATGAGATAATATTCACTGTATCTTCTCTAGTCTCGGGTCTCACAAATTTCCAAGCTACCATGTCCCTTGTACAATTTGCTTAACGAGAGAAGTAACTTATTAATTTTCCTCAGTCCTTCAGATTTTCCCCGCAGCAGAAACGCTTGGACTGGATAATATCATAAAAGATATTTTTTACGATTACTGAATTCAGTGTGTGAACACCACCCCGTCCTTTAGTTAAGCCAACCAAGATTATTGCTGTAACCGCCAAAATTTATATTTACTCCATCAAAATTGGAATTATCTAGTACGCTTTTATAATAAAAATTCAGAATATTTAATTTAATGACATATTTCAAAGGACCCCGACTTCCTAACAATTTTCCGTTTCGTCTAAAACTTGCATCGGTAATCGCTATAGACCTTGCGTTACCATTGCACTCTATCTATCTTTAACACGTTAATGGAGCGAGTCCTAATTACAATTAAATTAATTTCCAAATCAGCAAAAAGACCATCCCTAGCAGTCAACAATTTATTTCAATCCTAATGGTTACGTGTCACGCTGTCAACGACATAATACATAGTGAAATTACCTCTAAAAAAACCTTGCAATCTTGCACACAGCAAGCACTATCTTTTCCATACATCCATTAATATCATACATCATGAATGTCACAAAGCACACACTATTTTTTTCATCTAACCATTTATTTCACACACATTAATAGCACATAATGTGGCTGTTACGAAACACATACTGTCTTTCACGTTTCATATGTATTACTTGCTAATCGCTCGGTTTCAAGTATAAATTATAAGAAGATGCTGAGGCGTTTATCAAAGCTGAACTATGTTTGAGGTTACACAAGAATTTGACATATTCGAAGCAGTTTAGAAAATTAAAAGCAATCCAAACATCAGCAAACCCAAAATTGTTTTAAAGTATCTTAGTAGTTTAACCCATTTGATTTTATCTTTTTAATATTTTGCCAGGAATAATCGTTATTCTTGCATCGCCTACTCTAACTATGAATTTCTATGATCACCAGATGTATTTGTGGGTGATAACATCATCTACGTAAGCGTCACAATTATCTAGAGGAGATGTAAGCATGTTCATTAATCATTGTAAAGTACAATCGAACCTTTCGTCAAAATGGCATTACCTTGTTCTGATAAAGTCCTTCTGGTTTTGGAATGTCGTATTTCCGTCTGTAGAATTTGCCAGAATCCTTTTAAAACATCAAATTTGGTGACAATTTTGCATTTCTGTTTGTCAATGCCGTCATCAATTCTTGGCAACAAAAAGGAATATGTTGTGGTCACATTGTTCACTATTCTATAATCGGTGCACATGCAGAAAGCATTATCTGGTTTTGGCACAAGAATACCTGAAAACTCCAAACAATTTTACTTCGATGTGATCATTATCCAGTAATTCCTGAATTTATTTTTTCATACAATCCTATTTGAGTGGGTTTATCCTGTTCTGATCTTGTTTCACCGGTGTTGTGTTTACAATTGTAGTGCCATGGTATATTCTATTTGTTTATATTGGAACCTCTGAATACAAGTGCCACATAAAATCATGGCTGTTTTAGTGCACATGTGTTTGAGACTGTAGATGTGAACGTTTCTGGAATAGATTTTACAATATTCTGATTTCCGAAGATTGGTGATGCTAGACTCTCAGTCCGCTTGTATCCCATCGCTTCAATGCTAACAGTATTGGACAAGTATAACTAAACTGTTTGATTAACAGTGTTATCTCCTTCAACATTCTACTTTAACATATTTATATGCCAATGTGTTTCTTCGCTAATGATATTCAAGTAAATTACTTTCCTGTTAACTGTGTAATGAGCATAATACTCAGCCAAAAAAAAAAAGATTTTTAGATATGTGAAAGACAGACAGAACTCTATCTCTGGGTTGAAAACTACTTTCCCTTATATTGTTGTCATACCTTAATTTCATTTTTTTTTATTAGAGTGATGCTTAGTTCTTGCGACTTCACAAACCTGTGACAACTTGTATTTAAAATATGAAACCTGTTGGAATCTTTAGTTGGAAAAAGTTACTCTGTTAATAACTTCAATGATCCAAGGATTTTAAACGTAGTTGATACGGACTAACTCTTGATGATTACTAAATTGATTCCCTAACTGAAAACAACAGTCAATGACGACCATCATCCAATCGTTTACGGTATCAAAGCAATATATCAAAATCTGATGAATTATTTCTAAAGCCCCTTAACTTTGAGGGTGAGAGGCAGAAAATTTAAATTTTGGAATACAATTTAACGCCTGATCAGATTGGACAGATTTGGGCAAGGCAGATTGTTGTAAAAATATATTTTATCAAAGCTTTTATTATTATTTTAGTTTTAATATTCCTCAGTGGGATTGCCTTAGTGAATCTTGTTTACGCACACATTATAGTTTACAAGTATTCGTAGTCTGACTTGGTCTTAGGTAAGGGACCGACACAACCTGCCATTATTCTGCTAAATCGTTCGTCACATTCAGGAGTAGGTTACAGATGAACGTTAGGAATCTTCTACAATTTGACAAATGTGACAAAATCTACAATATTTACAAACATCAATTTAATTCATGGCCAATCAATTGTATTCAATATATTTTGATAAATCCTATTGAATACTAGTTTTACAGCTAATGGGGCTTCAAGTTCTAGTCTATGGAAGTGCTGTCTATACGAACTAGGAACAACAATTTCATAGCTCACGGACCACATTTTACCAATGGGCACCTCAGGTGGTCTCTTTCTTATCATAAGTAACCCATGTTTAGCAAACAATCCTCTAAAACACACATCAGCTATCAGGATCTTATGTTTTGTCGTCAATGAGTGATTGTCGTAGGTCACCCTGATTAGAATAAAGAGAACGAGTAGTAAATAGATATCAAGTGTAATCAGTACATTTTGATTGATACATACCAGGAGCAAAATTTACCCTAACAAAATCCTGACCAATGCATGTATCAACTAAAGGAGTAGTTTCCAGGTCAACACCGTTCTCAAGAGCATTCGTTGCCATATCTCACGTAACTGCACAAGCGATGCATAAATCAGGTTTTCATTTTCAATGGGTTGAACATTCTAATCGAAACAAGACTTGTCCCTTACAAAGTGATTAACCACAACATTGTCCTCAGCAAGGTCATTTCTGATAATGAAAGATGCTGAGGCTCATTGTCTTAATAGGGATAGGAATGTTAGACTCACTAATGAGTGGTACATAACCTTCTGACATGAATGTTTCATATTTCTCCATAATACAATGAGAATGAGGTTTCATTGATGCAACAATTGTTTTCGTTTTAATGCATAACCTCTTAGATATAAGAGCATTTGTAAATAGCTTTATCTTGATTTTTTAAAACTAACTTTTAATCTGTAATACTCATAAATAGCATGTCCGTAGGAAGATATAAGGATTTCTGATCAGTCTTACCAGAAACTTGATTCATATATTTGTATCAGATTGTGCTTTGGAATTACTCGTATAGAACTGAATTGGCGTTTATCAAGTAAATGCTGAGTGGAAGACTTACTGAGAAATGAATCTTTGCAAAGCTTCGACATTTCTCTCACTAAAGTATTTCATAAAGTCACGATGGATACAATTAATTAATTCTTCATTTTCTCTGAATTAAGTATGTAAACAGTCTTTTCTTCCAATTGGAAATCAAACGAAAGGTAATCATTTCTGATTAAATACGATTTGAAACCATTCCGACTTGATGACCTACTTAGTGGCAAGACTGAATTTCCGTACTTTTGTATTTGTAAAGATTTAATCTATGTTGTTTCAACGCCTATAAACTAGTTACTGGAGAATACCATGCATAAATTAGCTGTTTATTCATTTTCAAAATAAATATTTAGATAATATAACTTTTAAAATTGTTAATTTATGGGTGTATTGGTGAACCTACACATCAAAGCTGCATATCTCATTGCCGCGTGCGTGACTGGTTTAAGTGTACACGAGTGTGCAAAAAATTACGTTTGTTTATATAATGGCTGGAAACAGTCGAAAGGGAACACATCGATGACGTGAAAAGACAATATATCTTCCGCCAGCCACCCGCCACCCCACCCCATCCACCTAGGAGCTTTTGGTGGGTTGATACGGTATAGAAGAGGCGGTAAAATTAAGAATAGTGAGTCACACCTTACATACGTGAGGAGTTATTGGGTATGGTGGGGAAGTTTATGTATGTATATATACATACTCTGGTATACTCTGATCGCACGTTGAAAGGCTTGAATCCTTCTGGTAGAGGTGTATAGCATTGTCTAGGCTGTCTAGAGCTGTAAAGCCTTGTCTAGGCTGTCTAGAGTTGTTAAGCCCTGTATAGGCTGTCTAGAATTGTAAAGCATTGTCCACATTTATCTAATCTTGTCTAGGTTGATATTGTTTATATTGGATATACCTCGGCATTTGGCTGTCATTACTATCATAGATATCATTAATAATAATAATAATAATAATAATAAGAAGAAGAAGAAGAAGAAGAAGAAGAAGAAGAAGAAGAAGAAGAAGAAGAACAACAACAATAATAATAACAATAATAATAATAACAATAATAATAACAATAATAATAATAATAATGATAATAGTATTATTATTATTATTATTATTATTATTATTATTATTATTATTATTATTAATAATACTATTATGAATATTATTATTTTAAAAAAATTCGATAATGATAATAATATGAGCAGTTATTAAATTATTTTCTTCATATTTGAACTTGTAGTCAGATGGTGTTGTAGTAGTATATAAATGAACACATCGTGGAGTTAATATGCATATTTTACAAATAAAGCAATATCATGTAACCATAAAGGCAGTAACTACAACCCAGAAAGTTTTATATCTCGCTATAAAACTAGGTCGAATTATACATTATTTTAAACAGATATAAGTGTTTAGACCATGTCAAATTTGATACCGGATACTTTGACATTATGTTAAATGTAAACAACCGTTGATGGTGATTTTCTTAAACACATGCATGCTTATGACACTTTAAACTCTGTGAAGGTAATTGTTACTTGAACCTCGTATTACCGGCATCAAAGTCATTTTAAGTCCCTTGTCTATCCGAAAAATAATAAGACCACCGTTAAATGTACCGTTAATCACAGAAGCTATCTAATTTTTAAAAGAGATATATTTCTGTGCACTTTTGGGAACTGCAAAGATAGCGGATGTGATTATTCTTGCATGAAAAATTCCCACTGTTTAAATATTATGCTTTTGGCCATATACCGTATTCACATTTTAACATGTCCCCCGAGAAAGACAGCATAATTGTAAAATTATATCAGTCTTTTCACAGTCGGCTATTTGTCTAATTTGAAAATGTGGAAACTATAATCAACATGGGGTAAAGTTTTGTTTGAGAGCATACGGTAGCTTCTTGAACTTGTTGAGGACCTTGTGAATTACAAGATCCACTCAACGTGTGAAAGTACGTTTCCGATCTCGTCACTCTTCAACACAAACATCATTATTGCTTTGAAGGTTTTTTTTGGCAGTAACCCGGCCAATAGCAAGAATCATCGACGCATTTGAAAAATCAGTCTCTTTAGTGTCTTTGAAATGCTATATCTTGTCGAAAACTGAAAATGATACAGCGCATTAAAGATATCAAATTGCCTGTAACATATTTGTCTCATCTGATGTTCTTACACGTAGACTTTGATATTTTCAAACATTTCGATCGATTGATTTAATCAGTTGAGAGTTGAAGCTTATGCATTATATCCTAAAGTGATCCAAATGTCCTTACACAAGACGGCGGTTAGATTCATTAGATGCAAATATCACATTTCCTGATCAAGATGAAATATCACGGAAAGATAAGTCTTATCTATATTCAAATTTATAAACGGACATGATTTTATAGCCGCTAATTGGAATTGTGAAGTATTTAAATGAAGATAAAATGTACTTTTATTCTGATTATATAGCAGTTTGTGCAGTTACAAACGAATCTGATATATTTGTCTCGAATTGGCTAGATACTGATTATTAAAATATTATCAATAGAGCTACTCCCGAACACCTTTTTACACGAACAATTTATGTGGCGATGTAAACCACTTTACTTCCAGTCAGAGTTTAAAGAAAGTAGATTCAAATGGGTAGTTCAGCTCCATGCGCCATCACATTTTGCATTATTGATGGCAGAAGGTCATGTCTGACATTACATCCATTGGGGATATAGTCCTATTTTGCATGACATGCAACGTCACGGAGCAGTAGCGTTTTTTGTAGACCCACGGAGCTTTTGGTGGGTTGGTACGGTATAGGAGGGGCGGTAACATTGCAAGTAGTGAGCCACACTTTACAGACATGTGAAGGTATTGGGTATGGAGGAGTTTAAGTGTGTATATGAGATACCATCATAGACGATGAGTGAAAGCAGCATGTATTGATGGGGGTATAGAAGGGATATGAACGAATTGAACGTTTGAGTGCGAAATCGCTTACGGGTCTGAGGACAAGACTGACGACTACGTCCGTAACCATCAGTTATTACTTACATTATCTGCTTTCATTCGTCGTGAACATATATTTGTCATTATAGATGAAGCATATATAATCAGATAACCCTGAGCTTGCGGTCATTGTCTCATGCTGGGACATAACTCCGCTCGATCATCGACATACATCTTGCGAACACTACTTTATTAGCCTATTGGGAAATAATGTAAGGAATAAGTCACGTGTTCAAAGATGATCCATTTTGTGTGAGTGTCTGTAAATGTTTACCGGAATGCTCCGCAAACTGAAACCTTTTAGGCAGCGTTATTGGAGACTCGGAAATAGGTAGCTGCGTCTGCGTTGTTAAATCGCCTTCAACCAACTTATCCATAATTTGGCAAGGAGCTTCTCTGTGAGACTTGTATCTACTCTTTGTCGACCATTATAAAGTAACAATGATCATTGGATGGGAGCACGACAGGCGAATAAAACGTGTTCTTATGCACTAACACATGTTACGTACCTGGAAGTGTATAAACGAGAGTACTCCGTTGTCCAGAGCCCGACGGCTTAAACCTGTATCAAGTTTTGTTTGGTACCAGTATGCCCAGGAGCTAATAATGTCTGAGAAGGGCGTTACTCTCAGTCTTGTTGTCTGTCCTGAAAGCGAAAGATATGCGACTTCGTGATGCAGGACCTGTCCACATAATCCCCGTCACGTTAGTTGGATCTGCAGCGTGCCATGGAAAGCACCCTCGATATGTTTGCCTTTGTATGGTGTCTGTAAGCGCCTAGCGAGTTGGAGCGTGGTACACACTGTCACCTCTCGTATATTCTCCCCTTACAAACGTTACACTTGACTGATGAGAAATCCTCGACCAGACCTTGAATATACCACAGGGCAAGTCGAACGATCAGTGAGCGACATAAATACTGACCTTGGCTTTGTACTTGAAGATCTGAAGGTCGTACTAATAGAATCCCAAATTCTCACAAGGGAATTCTTACGAAGCACAAAGTTCGCTGAGTGCATCTCTCGTTTTCAAACGATATGCCATGTCTCCTACTACCTGTCGATAGAACAGATAGCAGAGATTCCGTGTCTGCAGGGTATTGGATTCCGTGCTGTATATGTAGATTTGAACATATAGGACGATCCTGATCTGTTTGTGACAGAGCACTCGAAACCAGATTGGCTGGTTGGGTCTCTGTGCAACCCTTAATAGATTACATCTTGGGGCGAGTCCCAATAAACTTGGCAATGAGGGCTTTGTTTTATTTCATATATTATTCCAACCATTTTGTTGGCGTTGCTTTAGAGGGCGACGCTTTTGGAGTTACTATTATCGTAGAGGTCATTCCTTAATAACTATTCTGCATTTTCTCATTAATCAACCAACTGACACTTTAGCATAGTTTTGTAACACAGTAACTCACATTTATTTGGTAGCAATACAGGTCGTATATAAATTAAGTGCAATCTGGAAAATAAAGATGTGATTATTGAGTTTAGTATAGATTTCGTCTAGATTTTAACCTAGTTTCATCTCCAGTTTTGGAAACTCACTCGGGAAATTCATGATAAAGTTGTCATTAATACTACTAAATATGGAAGATTTCGGAAAGATTAATCTGAGCACCTCCTAGTAGAAAGTCTAGCGCCCAATACACACAGTTGTAAAAATGGCACAGGATATCTAATGACAAAAACAGCAATTATTTCACAATAAATTATACAAATCTTAAACATTGATGATGAACAGTTTCGTCACACTGCTGACAAAAAAATTATGAACTTGAATTCTGGAGAACATTGAATAAAATTGCCTATTTTTCTCTCAGAATAGAAGGGAAATGAAAACAGTTTACAATCCTATCATATACACACTGGGTTTCCAAAATCTTTTCACAGAAGCTGGATATTTAAACGAAAAATATTTATATGATTTACATATTTTATCAAATAACTTTTCTTGTGTACAAGGGTCATATATCAAACAATGTTACTACAGTCACAGCTGAATAGAGGTACAACTTTCCAGCATAAATGTAATGTAAACAATGAAAATAGGTTATAAATGATCTCAGGCATGCATGCTATGTGCAAATACACTGTATAAGAATATGAATTGACAGGTAGTTAGGATTGTTTCAACATTTGGTCCTATTGTTGTTGAAGTAGTTTTGCATGCACTTTTGGGAAGTCCACATCGCAATCACTTGTTGATTTTACATTAGAGTACATGTCATATTAAATAACTGTGAATTAGCATTTACGAGTTTTACCCACACAAAACACGGGACTAATGTGGAACTAAGCATTTTGTAAACCAAACTTGATTTGACTGAGTTTACTAGTCATTTTGTTTATAGTTATGTGCGTGTCTGATTTTGGAAGAAGACTCTAGTGAGTTTGAAACGTCAAAAAAAAAGAAATTTAAGATATTATGTTCCAGTTGAAAGACGCTGTCGCAAGGAACCTAGATCACTGGCGACGGGTTTAACAGGGCCAAGGATACTATTTTGTCAAATGTGTTTAACAAGATGACGTTGGTAAAGCCAATGGTGGGATGGACGGGTCGCAGATGTAATCGCATCACCACGTTTAGTAAGTTACTGGAACGCAATAACATGAATTATTCAAAGAAGGTGAGAGAAGCTCTAACATCTTAATCATAACAAGTGTCGACCTATTTTATGTTCTCTTAATGAAAATCTCTTTTTTATACATACATGTCACATGCTAAAGGGTCTAGAGCATACTTGTTTATCATAACTGGAAGTAACGGTATTGATATATAGTAAGCGGAATTTTATTGTGATTGTGTGCCAGTAACATCACATATTACCAAGCCATATTTCTTCTATTAAGAGTGTTCTTAAGCGTCTTGGACCACTTTTAACATTTTGACATTATCTATCTCTTTTAGCTTCGATATCAGGCTTTGCCTGACATGATGTGAATTCACATAAGCTTCGTTCAGCTTGGCTAGTCTTGAACACATCTTCATAGGAGGATGAACCAACAATGGATGGTCAGAATGGAGACTGCTTCGCTTTATATTGTTCATACGCGGCCACGAAAGAAAACATTTATACGATGTTGTGTTGGGTCGGAAAGCTATGATAGTTGCTTTTAGGGCAAAGGGTAGAGAGATATCAAAGATCATGTATAATGATAAAAATAGAAAATAAATTACAGACACTTTTTCAAAACACAACATTGTTTATCCAAACAACAACCAACCAACACATAACAATAAAACAAGCAAATTAGTTTAGACAAGGTTGACAACGTTGTGAAATGAAGTGAGACTTCCACTGATGGAAGTCATTTAACCATTGATGAACACTACATTTCCTAGCAAATGACAAAATATAAAAATAATGGTCTCAAGACTATCCGTCTACTTTGTAATCATATCTAGAAGAGTTACGATCAAAATAAGTCACCAAATTTACTAACGAATATCCATGACTGTGTTTATGAACAAAATGCACACAATATAGTCAACGCACACCATGGAATATGTGCCTTGTAATTACAAATTACTGAGTCGTGTCGTCTTGGCATTTTTTTCATAAAGTCTATGATGTCGTCTTACAAAGATGGCAATCCATACGAATCAAATTACTCCACACAACATTCTTTAGGAAAGTAGACTGTTTCCAAGTGGGTTCCTGGGAGATGACTGACGTCCATGTTGATGACTTAAAGCTTTATGGTCTTGAGTTTTGCGATTTGGCAGTTTATCAGTAACAGACACCGATGGATTCCAAGAAGCAGTGACTCATAGTTGTTCAAAAGGCAATAATGTTCCCATGTATTCATTTTCTTTCTTTGATTTTCCCCCACATGTAATGATAATTCACCAATTCAATCCGGACATTTTTCATGAACAGCTTTGGCAAGTAAATGTCTATTAGCTCCGTGTTCTTAGACCGAGCCTAGAGGTATTTCATCTGGTTGATCTCCACAACGCAAAGCCTACTTCATAATCTTCGTACGTAATGCCGTGACTGGTATTGGTTCCTATCAGTCCAGTTGCTTTGTACAGGGATAAGTACGACCTCAGGGAATTCATCTTGACACTAAAGTCAGGTTAGAAGGGTCTGGTACACAAGGTCTTGCCATTGAGAATGTTTTCCATCTTTGACAAATGGTGGAGGTGAAACTCTAAACTCTAGCAATGGTGACGGGTTTCACTTCCACGCGTCGTAGCAGGCGGCCGTTCTGCTCAAAGTGTGGCCGATTTTGTTTCCTTATGTAACACTTCCACCTGTTGCACGTATATATTTTCCAGGTACGCTCGATCATCCCTTTCGTTCACTTTGACTTTCAGGTACGAGTAACTGCTATTCAGAATAATGCAACCGTTGGGCTGTACATTGAATGCAATCTCGATGGGAGCTAACATCAAAGAGGAGATAGGATGAAATTCGACCCGTTGGGATTCTTGTATTGTCATCACGGTAGGTGGCATAGTGAACAAATCCAATTCCGACTTGGAACAGACGAAGATCTCTCGTACATTAATTTTTATTTATTTTATCTTCAGGTTTTATCTTATAGTTTTCATAATTAATTTTTTTCAGCTTTACAAAACCTGTTTGTTTCGCTTCTTTGTTTAACTTAGTTTACGACCATATAGCCGTAACAATAATTTAGGGCTCCTTCAGGATATGAATTTCAAATAAGTTAAAATTTATTTCGCAAATTTAACTTATTTCCTTTCGGAATTTCTTTGTCCCTAGTCAGTACCGGATTAAACCCTGTTTAGATGTTAGAATTTATATAAGCTTTTCATCTTTCAAATAGATTAAAACTTGACCAAGCAGGATTATATTTTGTCACGTACTTAGGTAACGTTTCCAGCAAAGGCACTCCACATGCAATATGCAACTTGAGCACAAACATGCGTTAAGATCAAGATGTATTTCAGTGAGGTCGAATGAAACTGTTTTGAGATTGTACAAATGAATTACCATGGCATTTGGCGTTTCGAAATAGTTTTTTCAGTCAGACAAGACCTCTCAGGCCCACACGAGAGTCTTGTTAAATAACTGACTTGATCATGCCTGTGAATATCGGCCAAAGTAATCCAGCAGTGTATTTTTATCTTCATTACTAAACTAACATACCACAGATAAAATTTGTAAACAATATAATAAAAATACAACGCTAGGTATAACGTTGTGAAAGGAAAGGAAAGTAATATCATGGAGATGTAATATGTTACAGAGAAGTACAAACAATACTGAGGCCAGCATATACTATGCCGTTAAGACTAAAACTGATTCGCAAGTTTGGCGAATATGCTACCTGTACTATTCAGTAGCCCTTTATTTAACAATGTTGTGAACTTTTTTAATTGAGTCTTTATTAATCCCATTAAATGATAATTTAGTTATTGTTATATATCTTTTTTAAGTCTCTATTTACTTTCCCTCTCCAGAGGAAAAAACCATTAAACAATGAACAAAAGAAGAATAGATGCATTTTTGACAGCATTTGAAACATGTTTCCTGGCAGAGAGAGTGCCTCGAAGGGAAGAGTGTCAGGATGCTATACAATTTTATATATTAGCAGACTGATGATATCTTGTAACATTAATTTAGCAAGTGGATAACGAACTTGCAATAAAGGAGCTAAATAAAGAAAGTATTTGTTCACAGCAACGAATCCAACTGTTATATTGTTTGAATCCAATTTGTCATTTTGTTTGAATCCAATTTGTCATATTGTTTGAATCCAATTTGTCATATTGTTTGAATCCAACCTGTCATATTGTTTGAATCCAATTTGTCATATTGTTTGAATCCAATTTGTCATATTGTTTGAATCCAATTTGTCATATTTTTTTAATCCAAACTGTCATATTGTTTGAATCCAATTTGTCATATTGTTTGAATCCAATTTGTCATATTGTTTGAATCCAATCTGTCATATTGTTTGAATCCAATCTGTCATATTGTTTGAATCCAATCTGTCATTGTTTACAGATGAGCTCTCACTATATCTAAGTCTTTAGATTTGTGCTAATAAAACAAATACGCAATAAAGGAGCTAAACAAAAGGTATTGGCTTTTTATATAGCTTTTCAGTCAGACACTGTACACAAAAGGAAGGAGGTCGTGTGTTCGATCCCCAACCAAGACATACAAAAAACTTAGGAGGTTAGTGTTAGGACTGGTAGACCTGGTGTGAGATTAATGTGACTGGGCCGGACATCATGCTACATGTATGCGGCATGATGCCCCAGTTCTAGACATCACTATAAACGGCCAAAATACATACATCGTAGCGACATGCCTGAAACATTCTTAAAGCGTCGTTATAATCCAAATCACACACACACATACACTCATTCATTAAGCATTTAGCAAATAAATAAATGCATATCATTTTTTGTGACAATTTCAATCCGTCCCACCTAAGGTATGTCAGATTACATTGGGAAATATTGTTTTACAAACTTTACGTTTTATCGTATCCATCCAAGATTTTGGCTCAACCAATATTACCAATATAGATTACGATCTACCTTAAAAAATTATAGGTATTCCAATATTACCAATATAGATTACGATCTACCTTAAAAAATTATAGGTATTCCAATATTACCAATATAGATTACGATCTACCTTAAAAAAATTATAGATATTCCAATATTTTCACATTTTACTCCATATACATTAGGAGAAAGCATTAGGAGTATATATCTCCTAATATCGGATGTATGTAAACGTGGTGTTTTCTTCCTAATGTTGGCAATTCATAAGCCAACATCAAATAAATTAAATAAATGGATCAACTAATGATTTATTGCATAATTAAATAAATCATATAAAAGGAACAAAGA